>CM014736.1:8797670-9997670 GCA_004329165.1 Spatholobus suberectus
CTCGCCTGCCACCTTCTTGCGGAATTCGATCATATCAACCGGTGGGTGTCTTGCAAGATCGTGGGCAAATGGCCTGTCTTTAAGAGTGATAAACAGGTAGATTGGATATATTTTTAGTTAAATTATAATAAATTGAATAAAAATAATTTATCAATTTATTTTAATCTATTAAAAATTCATTTAAAAAATCTAATTTATCCATTATTCATCTAAAAAAATTTAATCTAATCCATTTATTAACAATTTTTTGATGGATGGATTTCCAATCCATCCACAAAAATAATTTATTTTAAAAATTAAATAATTTTATTTTTAAAATATTCTCTCTGCCTCTCCCTCCTTTCCCTCTCTTCTCTTTCTCTAACCTCTCTCTCTCCTCTCTCCCACTCTCTCTCTGCTCCCTCTCTCTCTCTAATTCTATCATGTTAAAATAATATTCTTTCAAGTTATCATAGAAATTATATTTAAAGAAAAATGAAAAACAACTACCAAGAAATCTTTAAAATGTAGAAACTTGAAAATTTTCTACCCTACTTCAAAATAAAAACATATTTCAATAACTCTAATTTTGTGTAGGGAGAATTGGAAAAATTTAAATGTAATTTCTTAGCAATTCGTATAATAGCTAGGATGCATATTTGAATCACCAATTAGCTATATCATAAACGTTTAGGTTTAAGAAATTATTTTTTAAACCTGATTAGAAATTTTTTATTTTTTTAATGGCTACTCTATTTTTTTAATGGAAATCTAATTATAAGACCAAAAAACCAATTATTTTGAAAAAAAAAATGATTAGACATGTCTTTTTATTTTTTTTATCCAATGGATTTTATTTTTTTTATTTAATGTAATCCAATGGATTTTGAAAAAATAGTGGGTGAATCACTAACCATCCCTAAAATTAAATGGATGGATTGGATCTAATCTTTTTTTTTTTTTTGTGTAATAGATGGATTGGATAGATTTACTTATGGATAGATTAGATGGATGATGGATAAATGGATTGTTTTGTCACTCCTACTTTCAAGCCATTGATAAATCACTCAAAGTGGATCTTTGGATCCAGGTCCTTCACCTGGATGACCTCCTAGTTGAATTTGCTAATGTAATCATTAAGGTACTCATCGTCCTCCAATCCTGGCTTGGTTCTTGTGTACAAGCCGCTATAGTCAAATTGATTGAGGAAGGCGTGTGACAACTCCCCAAAATTGCGAGTGGATTTCCTAGGTAAGCTAGCGAATCACTAGAGGGGCAAACTTGCCAAAGTACTAGGAAAAATCTTGCTAAGCATAGGGCCGGAAGCCCTTGTGGTTAGCATTCGAGTATTAAACATGGTAAGATGTTAATGGGGGTCAGACGTATCTTCATAGAGCGATGTATGTAGTATTGAGCTGTGAAAGGAGTCAAGGATTACAATTGACATTACCTCATATGAGAAAGGGTGTTGTGGCTCGTTGGTGTCGGTTGATGGGATTGTCTCATCGTCTTGATGGGAGTTCTCCACCTTGTGCTTCCTTCGTTCGTTTAAGTTATCAAGTTGCTCCTTCATTTTCTTGTTTTCCTCTTGTGCTCGTTGGTTCTCACACTATAGGTCCTCTATCTACTTAAGAAGGTCTTGCAGGGTAAGGTCATTGCCTTCAACATTGATGTTGTTGCAGGTGCATACCATGGTCTTACGGGGGTGTGTGGTGGCTTGGGAAATGTTTTACCTGAGAACCTACAGTGGGCACTAGATGTTCTTACAAGCCTTACTAAGGGATCTTGACCTAATTATGACCTTAGTAAAGTCCCATCTATTGCTAGTGTAAGAAGATGATTTCTCTAATATACTTAAGTTCTATATGTATCATAGAGTAAGAGTAATTCATGGTGTTGGCGTGATTGCTAGTTATTTCCTCAGTTGAGATCTGTGGATATCCAGTGGCAAAGGAGGGTAATTAGAAGTTTTCCTTTGCATTTTCTTGCAGGCGATCTAGGATTCCTATCATGTTTAGCTGATTCGTGGTTTCTTTATCTGGTGTGTACTAGTGGGGAGCTTAGGCTGGTTGAGGATTGTTTATCTCAAGTAGGATTGGGTCGATCTAGGTCGTCATCTGTAACACAGTCCCAAAAGTTGCAAGTGCGGTAACACAAAGTGACTTAAGCCAAATTGGGCCGACCAAGGTTGTCATCCATAACACAATTTTGAAAGTCGCTAGTAGGGCTAGAAATGAGCCGAGTTGAACTAAGTTTGACTTGACTCGAAAAGAATTGACTTGACTCAAAGCTCGATTCAAGTTTGATATGCACTTTTTTTTAGCTCAAACTTGACTCGATTTAAGCTTGTAGACAGCTCGGTTTAGCTTGTTAGCTCAATTCAATTTAAAATTTTAATTATTTTACATATTTTTATTTATTTCATACAAAATAAAATTAATATGAAAGTAATTAATAAAATTAATTATATATATCGAGCTGGTTCATGAACCAATCGAGTCGAACTATATATAGCTCAACTTTAGCTCGTTTATTTAACAAACTCAATTTTTAACTCAAGTTCAGTTCATTTGGTTCCTGAACCAAGTTCAACGAGTCAATTGTCAAATCAAGTCTCAAATTATGTTCAACTTAGTTCGGTTCATTGCCAATCCTAGTTGTGAGTGTTGTAGTGCAAAGTGACTTGAGTAGGATTGGGCTGATCGAGGCTGTTGTCCATAACACAGTCTCGAAAGTCGCAAGCGTGGTAGTGCGAAGTAACTTGAGCAATATTGGGCTGATTGAGGCCGTTGTTCGTAATAGGAAGTTTGACTCTAAATTTCTTATTGCAATATATGAAATTTTCTTAAGATATGTTTAGAAGTAAAGTTTAGGAAGGAAAGGAATGGAAGAATAGTTTTTATTTTTAAATGAAGAGAATTATGTAATATTTATAAAAATAAATAAAAGATTGAAGCATTAAGTATATTTTAATATCAAATTAAAAATTATTTATTAGAAATAAAAACATTTTGTGTCTTCCTACTCTGTTCCTATCAGTGTAATAGAATGTTTAAACTATAATTTTCAGTTAGCTGTATTTTTCACAGATGTAAAAATATTTTGTATCTTCCCAAACACATCTTATCTTCAATTAATGATGCATCCAATACCAAAAGAGACTCGCAATTTTCATAACTTTGACCACTATTTATTACATTCGATTTAAAATTAAAATATTATTGATAGCTTGATTGCTTGCTGGATCAACATACATTTAAGATAATAGAAAAGTCTTCCGCCTAAAGCCTAGAATTATGGCTTAGTACACGCTTAATTCAACTCTTGCACCCAATAAGTCAAAAGACCAGATATTGACAGTCTTGTCTTTATTAATTTGCTATATATATATATATATATATATATATTTCAAGTAGTAAATTAAACTTTGAACCTAATCATGTGTTAATGAAAAAAATTAACACTGTATTTTAATAAAAAAAAACTAAAAATGGAAGGGGCAGAAAAGTACGAGGCATACAAGAGAACGAGAGAGATGAATTTCAAGAGAGAGAGTCTACTTGGTTCCAAGTCTCCTTGTTAATTAATTAATTCTGAATTGTGGTGTCTTCAATTCTTAATTAATCAAGAGAAATTGTAAATGTCCACCCAAAAACCCCATTTTGGAGTGGATTGTTGTGGGGGAAGGAGAAAGATAGAGAGAAAAATGAAATAAGAAAAAAAAGTGATAGATGTGTTATTTGATGTGATGAGAAAGATAAAGAGCTAAGGAAAAAAAAAATAAAGTAAAAGTGAATTGTAAGAGAATGGGATGTATATTTATAAGCTATAAGCTCTAATTAATCCAAATTCTTTAAAAACATTAACAACTACAGATATTTGTTTTCTCACACCATCTGCTTGATGAATTGTCTTTTGTTCCTCTGTGGCAGCAAGGTTTGAATTTCTTATATATTTTTGTTGAGTTCACTAGTAAAGCTTGCGAGAGGACTTCATGTATACGAATAGCAAGTGAAATTTTCGGGAACTTGTTATGTAGGGCTATTGCATAGGTCACCTCATTAAGAGGAGAATAAAAAGTTAAAAACCTATCTAACATTTACTAGATATCTCACATTGTCTAGCGATATAACCAAAATAATGTATATGAGTGAGGGATAATCATCACTCTGTGAGTTAACTTTTAGGATTAAGTTAAACCCAAATTTAAATTCTAAGATGATATCATAGTTTATCTCAGTATTTGTTGTTGGATCTATTGGGCCACCCATTATCGGGTTGTTATCGAATTAATCGTAAATGTCTAGTCTTGTAAACTTAACGTTCGATATGTTCAATTCTTAAAGTGAGAAGTGTGTGTTGAAGATCCCACATTGTCAAGTGATATGACCAAAATATTATATATGAATGAGTGACAACCACCACCTTATGAACTAACTTTTAGAGTTGAGTTAGGCTCATATTTAAATTTTAAGATGATATTGAAGCTTATCTTAGTAATTGTTATTGGGCCTATCAAGTTACTTGTTATTGGGCTGTTATCAAAGCACACGTTCTCAGGCTATTATCGAACTACTTGACAGATGTTTAGTCCTGCAAACTTTATATTTGAGATGTCCACTCCTTGGAGTGAGGGAGTTGTGTTGGAAATCTCACATTACCTAGTAATATGGTCAAAATAATGTATGTGTGAGGGACAACTCTTATCCTACGAGTTAGCTTTTAAGATTAAGTTATGTCTAAACTCAATTTCTAAGAATATATAATAAGAAATAATTAAAATGTTCTGTTACCAAATTAACCTTCTCAAGCAAACAAAAATGAAACAATAATTTTCTAAGTTCTCATATTTTTGCCATTTTAAAATTTAAAATATCTTGAACCAGGTCAAATCCATGGCCCAAAAAAGGTACTAATTCGGACCAAAGTACATAGTACTTACAGTGCTGAAATTTACACTTCCCTTGATGGACCGACCCTGTTTTCACTTTTATTTTTTCTTCTACCCGCTTCTTGGTTGATTAATTGAACTCGAACAGAAACAATGGGCTAAAATAATTGAAAGATACGTGTTATAGAATTTTTTAGTAAATTCTTTTACTTGCCGAAAGCTTTCATGAGTACCGGCATGTTATCTTGACAATGTAACAGCACAGTCCTGCCGTATCCAGTTAGCCTGGCTTAACAAAACTAAACATCATAATCAATGGTTATTTGCTAACCAAGCATGCTATTGAGCTTACTATATTTGTAAATGATCGTCATATATCGATCTATACTGATTTATAAGATACACAATTCAGTCTTGTATAATAATTCAGAGCACTTTTTTTTTTTTTTTTGGGAATTGTTTGTTACGTTATTTTTATTTAAATCTTATGTTTCTCCTTCTTAACTATAAAATATTCCTTCATGAAAAATAAATTAATTAGTTATACTCTTTTCATTTTGAAAATGACACAAGTCTTTTACTTAAATGCAGTTTTCTTTTTCTTTATATTCAAACATATTCTTATCTATTTTTTGGGTTTCTACTCTATTTATAGTTTTTTCAATGTAAATCTTACTCAGAATAAATTATATCAATGGAATTTGGTAAATAAAAAATCATTTATATTTTGAAAAACAAACTTTATTTTAAATAAGTTAAGTGACCTCCTTATATCTAAAAGTAGGTGTGCAACAAGAATACTCACAAATAGTAGTAATTTAAAAACAACACAATTAATTAATATATTTAATACAAATAATTTTTAATAAAAATGTTATGAATAAAAATAACTTGTGTCTTTCAGGAATTTTTTTGGATACTTTTTGAGTATTTTCTAATATTTAATTAGGCACATAAACAATGGAACATCATGGTTCAAATTAACCTCATAAAAGTTGAAGCATGGAATCTGTCAGTCAACTAAGTTGCAGCAATTATATTTTGTGATAAGCCTTCGTAGAAAGCTCAGCCATAGAAAGCTCAGCCACAGCCCACAGTGCATACGTAACTAAATGCTCGAATTACTTAATTAAGCCATTATCGATCGGAACAAATAAAATATTACGCCTAGCTAGCTTTTTTATTGTCCATGAGAGTACGTCAGTTCTGTTGATCAGTTCTATGCCCTTTTTTATTTGTACAAGTTGTTATCATCTTGCACCGGGTGGCAGTGACTTTTTCTTTGCTAAATTAATTCCAAGAAGATTTCAATTATATATATATATATATATATATATATATATATATATATATAACAAAGAAAATGAATCAAGGCGGCTAAGGTAAGATATCTTAGATTAATTGGGAATTCAACTAATCGTTAAACACCTATTATAGAGGAGTGAACGCACTCTATTAGTTAAAATATTTATTGAAAATTACAAAATCAAGAATGTAGCTTATTAAATAATAGCTAACAAATTTTGTGATTTTTAATAAATTTCAATCAATAATAAAGAGTGTGTTCAAAAGTGTATGTTAGAGAGTGTGTTGCTAACATTTCTCCTTATTATAACCCTAATTAGTCACTTTTGACATTGCGACATATTTAAGTAGGAATAAAAATGGATAGAGTTTGACTATGGTACTATAGTACACTTCTTCATATGTCTGCATTTGAAAAAAAATCTATACTCGTACTCATACCCGTCCAGGTAACAACTTAATTTAATTCCCATTCCCATATTTATTGGGTACGTATACACTCATACCTGCATTCGTTATCCACACTTTATTTAAGTATAAAATCAATAAAAAAATATTAATTGAAAAAATTGCTACAATTGAACTGAAAATTCATTATTAATTTATTCAAATATAATCTTAAATCATTTAAACATAACTTTGAATCCATAGCACAATAGCACATATCCTTACAACATGCAAACATAAAATCAAGCCATTGTTACAAAATAGTATTCAAATCCATTAAATATTTATTTTCAATAGAAGTAACATAAAAATTAAAAGTCAGGCCATTATTATTCATTTTCAATCGTTACAACAAATGGTTTTTTGTTACTACAACAAACAAGGTGTGTTAAACCTGAAATACCTAGTATGTGAATAAGAAATATACAAATTTATGTATTATGAAATTTTAGTACCCATAAAATTTTTTCCTAAGTTCCAACACTCAAGCAAAATATTATTTATTGACATAAAAAACAGTTCAGGAAAAGAAAATGACACCTTGCAATCACAATTCGATAATGAAGCCAAAAAAAAAAACACTTAAAAGTTTAAGTAAAAAAAAATAAAAACTTTAAAAAATAAGTAGAAATTGTTTGTTAGATTTCATTTTTTTAATTTAAAAGCTCTTTTTAAACTATTCGAGATTTTTTTTAAAATTTTAGTTTTATTTAAAATTAGTTATCTCATCCAAAAAAAAGTGTGTTTATAAAATAAAAGATATTGCGTAAAATTAATTTAATTTATATAACATTATTTTAATAATAATAAAAATATTAAAGTACAAATATTTAAAACTTTTAATTTTTAAAAATGTCAAAAATTACTTTAATTATTTTGTTAATTTAATAATGATTTTCACATAATATATATAATGTCAATTAAAGAAATTTAAATTTTGATTACAAATGAAAAAGTTTGTTTTATATTTTCATGCACACGAGACCATTAAGGCTTGTTGGATATCTATGAATGTATAATAAAATCCACTAGGGGTGTACAAGACCCGGTTTGGCCCGACAACCCACCCTGGACCGAAGGCTTCGGGCTGGGTTTGACTCGGTCTTCAAAAAAAAAAAAGGACAAGAAGGGCAAGACAGTTTAGAACCCTGCTTTGGGTTGGGATGGGTTCAAGTTGAACCTCGGGTCACCCAGTTTGGCTCGATTATTATTATTATCATTACATTTTGGTAAATACTTCATCGTTTTGCTATCAATTTTCCAAGATTTATAAAGAGATAATTTAGAATAATAGAATCCACTTACTGTTGGCTGCATTTCCATTACTCTGGCGTAGTGGAAACAAAAATGGATTATTTGCTTACTTAAAGTTTAATATTACTATTGCAACTTACTAAAGTTAAGTTCAAAATGGATGATTTGCTTTCCTAGATTTTAGAATTGCCCCTATGACTTTCCCTTAATAGCCTAAAGTGCACAGAAAGTTAGTAGGTTTGAAAAAAAAAAAATGTCATATGCGATGTTAAAAAAATATTCTATAAGAGATAACCCTTAACACTCTCCCGTAAAAAAAAAATCTACGAGATATTTCTTTTCCAGAATGTCTAATACTCTTACTCTTTATGAATTGAATTTTTTATAAAGCAAAACATGAATGTAATTTCATTTTCTTTGGAGTTTATACATTTTTTTATTATACGGAATAATATAATCTATGCAAAGAAAATTTTTTATCACGTGCAGTGTGGATTTCTAATAATGTAATGTGCCTTCCTCTTCCCTCCACTCTTTGAGTATGAAATCTAATTTTCTAATAATGTGTAATGTGTATTAAGTTTATGTCTTGAACTTTTCACCATGATTAATGAGCACTATATAAACTTTTAGCTTACACTTCGGGTCAACCTGATATTGTTTTACTTGGGTCCGGTCTTCGTTAAATCTGTGTGTTATCAGGTTTCTTTGAGGTTGAAAATCGGGTTCGGATTCGGATCTACAAAATTGGTCCGGTTAAAATTTAGGGACGGGTTAGAGACATATATAACCCGTCCTAACCCGTCCATGAACACCCCTAAAATCCACTATATATGTCGTCACTGGCTCTTACTATTCCTTAAAATTAGTAACTAACCGGAGTTGCTTAAATTATTTTTTCACGTAATACGGTCCCTTATCTAGTTTAATGGTCAGAGTCAGAGTCGGCAAACTAATTAAGCATTCATAGTCTTCAACAAGGAACCGTTTCTTAATTACCAGATAAAAAAAAAGGGACCACGATAAACCAGAGATTTCAGTCCCAAGAGCACATATTCTGCGAGGTGTGGCTATGGTTATGGTGGAGTCAACGCCTCACCCTCTCTTGTTTTGTTTTACATTTTCCTGTATTTTGCTCTTCTCTGAGAATTAATGGCCAAGAACCCCTTCTGTCCAAACACTACTATATTTGATGTTTTCTGACCTCCAATCCTTGAGAGATAGGGCCTTTAATTCTGGATCAAGGTTTGCTATATAAATGACGAATTGGTGAAGCCTGATTGCAATTGTCCTGTCCTGTCAGTGGTCCTGGTCCAGTAAATAAGTTTGTTTCTTCGCCTCCAAATTAAGCATCTCTTCAAGGCTGAACCAATTACCAAAGACGCTAGGCCATCCACCATACGGCATACCTCTCATTTCAAGAATGTGCAGTACCCAAGTCTCCCCGTCAGTCCAGTTGCTTAATGAAATATGATATACGTACAATAATTATACAATATTATTTTTTATATTTATCTTTTTCTACCATATCATTTATTATATTTCAAATTCTGTCTCTTTCTTCTTTTTCTCTTTTTTGGTAGTAAAATTTATTGTATAATTTATTCTACAAATACCATTTCTCTTATTTAATCGCTAGAGTCAAAATGATAAAATAGATAAAATGTGAAGAAAAAAAAATAATAATACTGTGTTTCAAATAATTGGGTCGTCATTAAATAATATATATGTGTGTTACTCTATTTAATAACTCTTACTATGTATTTAATTTCAACGATTCAATCGTTAAATTAAAAGATTTTATTAAATAGATCATGTTTATAAATTTTTATAAAATTTAAAAACTATTTGATACTTCATTGAATAAATTAAAATTAATGTATAATATTTTTTTTAAATTATAAGTAAATGTCAACTATAAAATTACCTAGTTACAAATGTTCGATTTACCTAAGATTTAGTGTGCATGATCGTTGATATAATATCAAAATATTTAACGGTTAGATCATTGAAATTTAATATATATCAAGAAGAGTTATTGAGTGAAGTAACTCTGTCAAGTGTTATAGTAACTTGATACATATATATATACATATATATTATGTATATATGTATATTATATGTATATATATATATGTATATATATATATGAGTAGGGATTAAATAGCACCTGGTGTAACTTACATCAACTATTACACCATTCAATAACTTTTAATTGAATAATTTTATCTCAAAACCTACTATTGATTGAAAGTTCCTTTAACATAAATCATATATACAAAATTTTATATTAATTCAAAATTATTGATAGATTATTTATATAGATCAAAATAGATGTAATATATATATACATATATATATATATATATATATATATATATATATATATATATATATATATATATATATATATATAATTTCAACGATCCAACTACCAAATTAAAGAATTTTATTGAATAGATCAAATATACAAATTTTTATAAAGTTTGAAATTTATTTGATACTTTATCGTTAAAATTTAACATATATCAAGAGTTATTGAGTAAAGTAACTCTACCAAGAATTACTCTTGGAGTAAATTGATCCACCCATATATAGGCTTTCAAATCTAGTAATCCAGAATTAAATTTGGATCATTCATGTGCGACTTCCCGACTTCAATGTGGTGGAGGATATTTGCTAGATCTTTCGGTAAAGGGCAGGAAGTGGAAGGAGATTGGTTTAGTGATGATGTTAAAAAAATGGGAAATGGCAAGTCTGTTCTTTTTTGGTTGGAGATCTAGATTGGTAATATTCATCTGATAGATTTATTTTCAATGTTTATGAACTCGAAAGATAAAAATGGACATGTAGCTGATATGGGCAAGTGGGTGGAGGATTTTTGGGGTCTATATGTTTAATTGGAGGCGAAACTTCTTTGTATATGATTAGGACATTGTGGCAGAATTCCAAAATTTAATTAATACAATCTCTCCTGTTCGTTGTGTGAAGGATAAATGGGTAAGAACATTTGATTCCTCAAGCTCTTGTACATTGAAATCAACTTGAATGCCAATATTTCTCGTGATCTGTAGATTTAAATATTGGAGGCAAAGGTTTTTGAGACTTTGTGGAAGAGCTTGGCTTCATCTAAGATGATGACTTTATCTTGGCAGCTGCTTCTATTGAATAAAATTCCAACCAAGGTGAATCTATGTCAAAAGAAATGTACTTAATTCCAAAAGTGATCTAAATTGTGTTTTGTGTGGACAATTTGAGGAATCAGCATTATACTTGTTTAGATACCGTTGTTTTTTAACCCTAGGTGTGGTATTCAATGTTTGTTTTATGGGGTTGTTATGCCTATTTCTTATACATTATTTCAGTCCTTTTATTATCAATTTTGTTCGACGGCAAAAGGTTCTTCTACACGGAAGGCTTGGTCTATGATCGTTTAACGATTGTTTAGTCTATTTGGGACTACGAAATGAGATTATTTTCTTTAACACAAGAAGTGTGAGTTTTGCGGAGTACTTGATACAGTAAGGGTTGTCTTTTGGTTATAGCTAATCCCAAAAAGGGACTTGTTTATTAATTGAATGGTTCATGAACCCAGACTTAGGTATATCTAGATATGCTTAATTTTCATTAATTTATCCGTTTTCTTATGATGTATATGGGTTAGAGTATCCTATGAACCCTGACTTATGTATATTTAGATATGCTTATTCTCATTAATTTATTTGGTTGTGTTATGATGCATATGGGTTAGAGTAATACTTGTACTCTTTTTGATGAAATTTGTTTTGCTTATAAAAAAAACTTTACCATAATTTCGATAAGTTGTTTTGATTTTTTTTTTATAGAAATCCATAAATTTTTACAAAGTACAAAAAAAAAATGCATTCAATGAAATACTTATATAAAAAGTTCTCTTAAAGTAAAGAATAAAAAGCATGATGTTTATAATAAGTATTATAATTCATATTAAGGCCTTATTTAGATAAGTTTTTTCATAAATACTTATAGGAGAAGAAAATAACAAAAAATGAAATAAGTTTTTCCTATAAGCTAAAATTAAGTTATGCATAAGTTAAAATCAACAATTTGGCAAGGCTAAATGATTTTAGCTTCTCCTAAAAGTTGATTTTAACTTATACATAAGTTACTTTTAACTTATGAGATAAGCTTATTTTATTCTTTCTTCTTATTTTCTTCTCTTATAAGAGTTTACGGAGAAGCTTTTCTTTGACCTCATTTTGGGGTAGATTGTGGTGAAAATAGGAGAGAAATAGAAAGAAAAGAAAAAAAGGTAGAGGGATTACTACAAGAAATACATGTATTTGCAACATATATTAACTAACGGACATCAACATCGTTGAAAATGGATGCATTTCTGATGACCTTTGTTGTTGGAAACATGGTATGTGGAGAATCGACTAAGTGAGTTTTCGTCGGTAGTATTGGCAAGAAATGTTTTGAGCAAAAATTTAGGCACAAATGTACCAATTTTAGGTAAATTTAGGCATAATGGTAGGGTTGTCGATAATTTTAGCATGTGTTTAAGTGAAAATTTACATGCAAATTTACCGATGGCCTAGTAGTTGGTATGTTCACGCATAAATTTTCATGACTGTTGGATTTTGAATGTTGTACTCCTTTATCAGTGGTTTGGCTGTCGATAAAGGTTTTCCCTTGTCAGTGGTGGAAAGAGGCTAGACCAGGCTAGGCTTTGCTAGGCCTAAATCTGGCCTTGGTTAAAAATCTATGGCCAAAGCTGGCCTGTTTATTTGTCATAGGCTTTTTTTAAAGGCTTGGCCTGGTTTACATAAAAGTCTGGCTTGACTTACAAGCCTGTTTAAATGTCTACTTTGTAATAATTTAACACCATGATAGAGATATGATAATTTATTTAAAAACATATTTTGCAATAAGACCTCTAAATAGGATATAATTTTTCTTTCAATAAACTTATAAACTTGATTCTTTATGTAGGTCAACATACTTATCATTTAAAAAGATAAATAATATATAATTTTAATACATTATAACAAATTTAATACAATAATAATAATATTAACAATAAATATTTATTTATGTTTATTTAAATAGACTGGCCTATTAGTCCTAAAAAGCTTTTTGAATGGCCTAGGTCTATCCTTTTTAACTAAATATGTTTTAATAAAAGTCTTGGCCTAGTTTATTTTTAAAAAAAGTCTAGCCTAGCATGGGCCTGATGTAGGTTAGGCCATATGTCTCTATTGAGTGGCATAACCTATTTCCATCCTTAATTGTCAGCTACAGTAAGGTTGTCAGTATGTGACAATTAGATTTACAATGTTGTATTCCCTTACTAGTTTTTGGTAAGGTACGTATTTTTTCGCACCAACGGTACAATGTTGATCGAGTATCACTAACTTGACCATTGCATCTCCTCATCTCTAGCTCTCCTCGTTTTCCATTTCTCTTTGCGTCTCCTTTGGCCGTTTCAAACCACCGCATCCACTGCCCACTGGCCAGCCACCCTCCGACTGCTTAGAGTTGTCATTGTCATTGCCTAGAGTTGTCGTTGCCACCACTTAGAGCTGTTGTGCCTATAGTTGTTGCTGTTGTCTTTGGGTAAGCATTTTTTTCTCTCCATCTCACTTTGTCTCTACCAGATTTTGATTTTTTCCGCCCCTTTTATGTGTTTGTTTGCTTTCAACCTCCATTGTCTTTACTCCTTTATTTGTTGATACCTTGAGCTACTTTTGTGTTTAAGTCGGCACTGTCATTTTGTTGTATGTAGTTTAGAACGTTAGATATCTAAGTATGCTAAGTATGTGTTAGGATGTTTATGACTATTGTTTTAGGATGGTGTTAGGATGCTAAGTTTAGAAATTTATGATTATTGTTTTATTTTGTTTGATTATTGGGCCGCATGAAATTTATGACTATTTAGAAATTTTGATTAGAAGATAAGTATGAGTTAGAATGCTGCTAAAAAGTAAAATTTAATAATAAAATTTAAGTATAATTTATTAAATATGTAAAATTTTAGTAAATATAAATAATAAATTAAATAAATTGATTAAATAGTTAGATTTAATATATATTTAAATAATAATAAATGAATGAATAAATTGATTAAATATGTAAAATTCAAGTAAATATAAATAATAAATTAAAAAATTAGTAAAACTTAATAATAAAATAATAAGTAAAATTTAATAATAAAATTTTAAGTTAATTGATTAACTATGAAAAATTTAAGTAAATATAAATAATAAATTAAATAAATTGATTCAATAATTAACTAACTTTAATGAAATGATTAAAAAAATCAAGTAAACTAAAAATCAGGACTTCATTATAATATGTATTAAGTCTCATAAAATTTAAATAAAGTATTTAATCAATAGAATACCAATTTTTAAATAAATAAAATAATAAACTAAGTTTAATGTTTAATTAAAAATTAGGACTTAGTTTAGTTGCTCTACATATATAAACATGACATTAAGAAGAGATTACCCACCCAACCATTGCCTGTTGGTAATAGAAAGGGAAAGGTTGTTGATCACAATTCTCTAAGTCATCGTCATACTAAGCAACGACTTGTGACTCATCGTGTAGCAAACAAATTTGTGCCCATGCCATTGACATATATATGCTCTTACACTACAACTATTGACTATTCCTCCACCATGGCATATGCCTATGCTATCCCTCACCAAATTCATGCCTAGCTAACTGCCCTTCCATCGATTACTCCTATAGTTGTAGTAGCATTAGCATCTACTTTGTTAGGGACATCCTCAGGTATTACTATGATGCTACTAGGGTACAATACACATTGGCAGATGGAGGAGACCCTACATGATTATCGTTATATGGAGGTGGATCGAGGAGATTAGTGGTGGCTATTCCCTACCCCTATAGGACAATGACCGTGAGGTCATGATTGATGGTCAATCTATTATGTATCTGACTAGTAGTAGGTAAGAAATAACCAAAATAAATTTACTCTATTTTTAGTACAATTTTATATGGGTAAGAAATTTATGTTTGATATGTTTTTATTGTAAAGGTTCCTTCCTTCAAAGGCGGCATTGAAGGCCATCACTTGGGTTATCAAAAGGTAGTATCGATGCCCTTTGACTAGATGGGGAGAGATAAACCAAAAAATAGAAGGGCATTCCTAAACGTTTTTAGGATAAGTTGCAAGCATAACTTTTACCACAGAGCTTCCTATCGCTTCTCTAATATTCTTAGGGCAACATTTTGACTGGATAGAAGAAAGGGATTAGGACGCCCTTTGTGCTCACTGGGATTTGAATACTTTCTAAAAAATATCAACCTAGACAAAGAAAAATAAGGCGTCAGAAACTAGTGGAAGCCAACACATAGGATGATCCATCACCTATGCTGAGCATGCTTTTCGAATGGTATATGCAAAAATTTTGTCTTTAACTTTTCATTTTTCATTTTTAATGTTATATAATTATTATTTATTATATCATATGTCCTTATGTTGTAGGGTAAAGAGCTCAACCGTAACATAAGGATTAACTGAGCTCTATTGTTGGACCTAAATTAGGAAGGGTACTGACGAGTTTGTAGATGAGTGCTTATGGCGCACTCAAGTAACTCCCTTTTATTTTTTATGTTTATTTTTATATAATGTATTGTTTATTATATTATGTCCTAATTTGTATGTTTATGCATAACCGATGTTTTATTATATTATGATCTTGGGGTGGAAGAGTGTCTGAAGTTGCAAATGTGGGTGGAGGTTATTAGTGGCAAGAAGAAGGGATGCTATATGTAGAGATGGCAAAACGAGCTAAGCCTAGTGGGCTGGCCCGCTAGTGCACATAAAATGGCGGGGTGGGTTACAGAGTTTAACCCAACAGTCCACCTAACTCGCCCCACCTAGCCCGTCAACTTGGTTGGCCACTGGTGGGGTGGGACGGGTTGGCCCGCTGGGCCAGCCCCTTTTTTTTAAAAAAATGTATATATCATTTATTTAATTAAATTTGTTACTTTACTATTATTATTAACTTATTTTATATTTTTATTCCAGAATCAGATTTCAATTTAGGAAATTAGGGTTTCTCTTCTTTACGCTGCCCAGTTGTTGTGAGTGTGAGGTGCCCCTCGCCCAACTTCTCCTTCCCGATCTGATCCGTCGCGCCCCATCCTTGTTCTGCTCTGCTGCTACTACGTTGCCGACGAGGTGCTAATGGCTCGTGCCGTGTTGTCGTGTGTGTCTATAGTGAAGAACGAACATTGCATCTATTCTCCTGCTCTTCCAAATCGAAGAACGAACTCAACGACGAGGATTCCATCTCTTCTCCTCTTCCTTTGATCCTCATCCTCTATCGAAGTCGTGAGGTGTGCAGTGACCTTCACCCTATCAACCCTGCAACTTGTGTGGTTACGTGTACACTGACTACGTTTGCGTAGTGTGCAATGCCGCCGGTGAGCCTCTGTCTTCTCATTTCTTTACCCCTGCAGTGTGTGGCTGTTTACACTGTTTGATTTGTCTATGCAGTGTGTGGTTGTTTGTGACTGCAGTTTGTGCAGTGTGTATCTGTACAGTGACTGCGTTTGTGTAGTGTATGGCTATTTACTCTGTTTAATTTGTCTGAATGAGTGTTTATTATGGTAAAATTAATGGTTGTTTCTATATCAAACTCAGAAAATGTGTAGGCTAAAACATGTGTTGTGCTCTTGCTTGAGAATACAAGCTGTTTGTTTTTATAGTATTTAATAGAAGCTATCAACTGTCATGTTAAAATTATTTTTGGTTTTATCCTTTTTTACTAGCATATGCTCTTGATATTGATTTAGAAACTCTTTAATTGAAACAGGACTTTGATTTAGAAATTGGAATGGATTCAATTAGTAAACCACCTTCAAATGATGAAATTGATGTTGAGGCAATTGAAGAAGAATCACAATCCCTTGAACTTAGTAGCAAAAAGGCTAAGTCCTCAACATCCGATTGTTGGAAAATTTTCACTAAGCTAGGTGTGTGTAAGGATGGAAAAAAAAGGGCAAGGTGTAATGCTTGTAACCAAGAGTATGTAATTGGTGGTAAAAAATATGGGACCTTTCATTTAAATCGTCATATTGAAAGATATAAGGAAATCAAATTTGAAGATGTTGGTCATATGATGCTAGACATGCAAGGAAAGTTGAAGTATAGAAAGATAGATAATTTGGTATCACGTGATTTGTTTGCTACTTTAATTCTTAAGCATGATTGGCCCTTCAAATTTGTTGAGTATGCAGAGCTTAAGAATTGGATAAAATACTTGAATCCTAATGCAATTCCTATTTATAGAAATACTGCTAAGGCTGATGTGTTGAAAATATATATGAGAGAAAAGGCAAAGCTTAAAGATGAACTAGCTTCCATTCCTAGTAGGATATTTTTAACTTCTGATTTGTGGACATCTTGTAATATTGAGGGTTACATTACTTTGATTGCTCATTTTGTTGACACAAATTGGAAGTTAAGTAGCAAGATTTTGGTAACGACTCTCTGTTGCCACAGTACTACAAACAAACCCTTATATATATATATATATATACATAATAATAACAACCAATCCATAGGTTACTCTAAAACATATAAGGTATGAAATAATATTGTATACAGGTCCATTATCATATACATACAATACCAAGGGAGAAATACAAAACCAAAACTCCTTATAGCTGGCCAACTATACAACATATACGATCAAAAACCAAAAATAAATAAAAAAAGCTTCTAGAAAAGCTCCACCCAAAAGGGCCTCCAAAAATCTTTATATGAGACCTTCTCTATCAGCTCTGAGACGCTGGATCTGTGGACGTCTCTCCCCCTGCTCCCATGCCAAAATGACGTGATCATCACAGTTATAGCAACACAACAACAGCAACAAGATATCTAACCAACGACAGAACAAGGCAGGGGTAAGCTTACGATACAAAGATTAACATATAATGTTTAATCCAACATATTTAAAATCATTAATCACACCAATATGGAAACTAAATCAAATAAATGGGTCTACATACATTATAGTGTATCACACACCACATCACATACTATGCTATTAACCCTATATATCAATGTATGAATGACACGACTCTCGAGAGATTTCTACATTTCAGGCGATCAGTCAGGTCTTATCCCCTACCATGGCCATACACCATTCAGAGATTGCCAAAACTCTGATCAATTGGATAAGCTTATAGTTGTTAGGATAAGTGAATGTGAGTGGTGGTATACCACGACACAAGGCTTGCACTGCCTTGGCCCCCTGCGGGATTTACCCATTCACTCATCCCCTAAGCCCAGCTTTTAGACCCCACTTCTCATCCAGACACTAGGTTGGAGGCCCGTCTGAGCCGTAGCTCCGTTCACCCCCAACTTCCATGCCTACCCGCATACGACATGAGACCCATACTACCTCAGCCAACAACATATGCATGTATGCATGAGCCACAATACCACAACAAAGCAAATTATATATGTGTATCAACACAACAACAGCATCACACTACCACGTGGTCTACTCAGCACCACCTGTGGTCCAACAACGATTATCAACACTATGTAGGCCCATTCTAGCCTCCAACATAGTCAATAATATCATACATCACAAGTGGAGATCTTATCCAAGCAGCCTTCCACTTCACAACCAATCCAACAATCAATTACAATTTAAAAACCAAAACCCTTTTTTTTGAAAACCATTTGGAAAATAAGTAAATATGGAGATTTGCAAAAACCTTCGAAACAATTTGTTTCTTTAATCTAAAGAAAATAGTATCCCAATTTGACAACTCTCCATTTTTCTCAAATAGAGCTTTTGAAAATGTATAATACTTTTTTTGTATGTGTATATACAAAATACTTCGCGTTTTGAAATGAAAATTGTGAAATCTGAAATGGTACATTCAGTTTTGAAATAACAGATTATGTACTGTAGTAACAGATTATATCCGTTTAGTAAAATGCACCAAATTTTGTTTTTCAGTAGAGATAATCGATTATAAGCTTCCATAATCGATTATTTCGGAACCAAAATGCATTATATTTCATTTTTCAACAGAGATAATCAATTATAGGCTTCCATAATCGATTATTTCCAAACCAAAATCAGAAGAAAATTTTCTGAAACCTAGATAATTGATTATCAAAGGCCATAATCGATTATTTCCAAAACAAAATTATGAAAATAGTTTTTGAAGCTCTAAATAATCGATTATGTGATCCCCATAATTGATTATCTGCGACGATTTTCAACAAAAACGCGATTTTCTACATGGAAGTTCAAACTTTTCAACCAAATAACCCAAATTTTCGAATCAATAGGATTCCAACAACATCAATCCAGTTCATATACATCAGATTACACAACAAATTCAACATATCAACTCACAAATCATAGTTTCTCATCCAAAATCTCCAATTTTCCTCTAAAAACCTGTTTTCATCTAAAACCAACAATATAGCGACATTCGCAGAGATTTAACCGATTACAAAGAAAGAAATTCACATATTATCAATTATTAACACAAAACAACCATTTGTAAGCTTCCCTTACCTCTAAAAGTCTCCAAATTTAAATTTTGGTTCTTTGAGAAACTTGTGTCTTGAGTCAAAACCTTCTACAAATTGATCTTCCTTCCATAACAACACTGAACTGGGCTTGGGAATCCTTTTAACACCTGTAGTAACCTCAGATTTTTAGAGAGAGATTGACGAACAATTGAAGAGAGAGAAAGAAGATGAGAGAATGAAGGGAAATCCCTCCCCTTCCCTTATATATTCGACCTCCCCGGAGCTTTCACACGAACTTTTGGTCAACTGAGGCCTACATCTCACCAAGCCACTTTCCTTATCTTAAAATTGGTCTAACTTATCTGTTTTCTTTCAAAACACCAAAATCACTCTTACAACATATCCAAATTGGGTCAAGCACATATCTCAAATTTCCTAAATTCAAATTAGAATTTCAAACCAACAACATTAAATCATCACTACATGCAACATACCATACATAACAACAATTCATTTATTTCTTTTAATCACCTAGATTATATATCAGATTTACACTTTTTAGTTATTAAAACACTTAATCGTGCATTAGGAAAAACAAGATGTTACAATTCTCAACTTTTGTTATATGCCTCCTCCTCACACTAGTTTTGAGTTGTCCAAGAAAGTTAATGAATTTTTGCATGATTAGGGAATAAAGAAGAAGGTTTTTTGTATCACTTTGGATGATGCTTTCGCCAATGATGTTTTGCAAAAGACTTTAAAAAGTCAACTTGTTTTGCAAAAGTGGTTGATATGTGATGGTGAATTCTTTCATGTATGTTGTTGTGCACATATTCTAAATTTGATTGTTCAAGAAGGATTGAAGGTAGCTAGTCATACATTGGATAAAATTAGAGAGAGAATCAAATATGTGAGGGGTTCGAAGAGTAGAATGGTCAAATTCAAACAATGCATTGAAAAGATTGGTGACATTGATGCATTGATTGTGTCTAGATGTTCCTACTAGATGGAACTCAACTTATTTGATGCTTCAAAGTGCTCTTAAGTATGAGCGTGTTTTTGGATGCCTACATTTGGATGATGAAAATTATAAGTATTGCCTTCAGTGGAAGAATGGAAAAGAGCTGAAAAAATGTGTAAGTTCTTGTTACCATTTTATGATATTACCACATTGGTTTCTAGCACAAGTTATCCTACTTCCAACTTGTACTTTTTACAAGTTTGGAAAATTCAATGTCTTTTGATGGAAAGTGTAAGAGATGAGGATGTAGTTATAAAGAATATGGCTAAAATGATGATGGTAAAATTTGAGAAATATTAGGATGAGTATAGTGTTATCCTTGCATTTGGTGCAATTTTTGACCCAAGGATGAAGTTGGAAACATTGGGTTATTGTTATGAGAAGATTGATGCACTTACTTGGGAAGCAAAATTGGAGGAGGTAAAGAAAAAACTATACATGCTTTTCTCCCAGTACTCTACCAAAGGTTTTACCTCTACTTTTCCAAAAAAGACTAGTCGACCTTTAACATCTAGTATGCATCATGAGTCTCTCCCTTACAAGCCTAGCCTATTTGATGTAAGCTAATACATTTTTGAAAGTATAGTTTAAATTCAATTATTTTTTATTTTTTTCATTATGTATATATCTAACTCTCTTTTTTCATTGTGTTATCATATTAGGAATTAAAAATGCGTAAGCATCAAGTTGCTAGTAAAACTGGAAAGACTTAACTTGATACTTATTTAGATGAACCGACTTTAGATTTTGATTTTATGGAACATATGGATGTACTACAATGGTGGAAAAACAATAGCCATCGGTTTTCAGATCTTTCAATAATGGCTTGAGACGTGTTAAGCATTCCTATTACTACTGTTGCATCTGAATCTGCATTTAGTATTGGTTCTCGGATACTTAACAAGTATAGAAATCGTCTCTTGTCTAAGAATATGGAAGCATTGATTTGTACTCGCAATTGGTTGCATGGCTTTAGTGATGGTAATTTTTTTAGTTTAAATATAATTATTTATTATTTTTATATTGTTTTGATAACAATTTCACACTTTAAATTGATTTTCCCTTCAATTTAATGTGATGTAGATGGAGATGAAGAAGAGGATGACAATGATGGAAGGGTGGATGTGGAGGGAACTTCTTCTAAGGGTGCATATAATGTTCTTGAAGTGGAAGATGATGAGTGATTTGAAGGATTATTGTTGTATTTTGTGACTTTATGTTGTGGTTTTGAACAATTATTAGTATTTTGTATTGTTAAATGATAATTGATAATTTGTGATTTTTTATTGTTAAAGGACTAGTGTACTATTATTATTTTTATTGATTGTTTTGGATGAACCATGAAGGACATGATTGATTCTTGAAAGACTTAAGACTATTAGTATTTTTTATTGTTGAAGAACTATTAATAATTTGGTATTTTGTGATTTTGTGTTGTTGAGATATTAATAGAATATTAGTTTTTTTTTTTCATTTCTCTTTTCTCTCTTTTTTTTTTTTAATTAATTTTCAGCTGGACAGCCCTCCAGCCCGCCACTAAGTGGGGCGGGCCAAGAAGTTCAACCCATCACCAAAAGGTGGGCCGGCCCGCCTCGGCTCGTTTTTGGCTGGCCAAAGCGGGGCGGGTTGGTCCACTTTGCCACCCTTACCTATATGGAGACTCGCTAGCAACTATCGACGAGGTGTGTTCAACATTTTTTTTAAGCCTTGTTGAGGGTTTACCAACAGGAGTCGCCACTCTTAACAGTCCGTTGAGTTGGCCAAGATGAGGTAGAGAGTGGCATAACAAGAGTAGATGATGGAGCTCATGCGAGCAATGATGGCACAACAAGAGCAAATCTTACAGCGTTTGGCACCATAGTAGCAGCTCATAGTGCATGACTTGCAGCCTCAGCCTCCATCTTAGTCTCACTAGCACACCAGGGATGAGGATGCATCAACCGATGATTTTTTGGATGGTTGCTATGAGGATTATTAGTTTATCTTGAGTATCTTTATGGTTTATGGGTTGTATTTCTTGTTACTCGTTTTTGATTGATACATATAATTAATTTAATTTAATTTTTTAAATTTTGTTTAGCTTGTTTTTTAGAATAATATTTTAATTCATATGGATAAATAATTAATATTTAATAATTAATATAATTGAAATTAATTAAAATAATTAGAATACTTAATTATTTACTACTAAAATGAACAGAAAATAATATTTTTAATAAAAATGTTTTCTTTTCTAACAGAATAATTTGTTTAGCAACAACTTTCTATCAAAAAATATTAGCCAATCACCTATAGCCTTGTCGTCTGTAATTAGAGATGGTAAAACTGTTGGTAATTGCCGACAATAAAGTTGCAGGTAATTATGAATGTTTTTGTTTTTTTTTTCTTTTGATTGTCGGAAAATCGTTACTATTACCCTCATTTTGACCGAGAGGTGTCAGTCAATAATTTTTCAGAACGATTGTGCTACTATGAGATTGTGGCTATATCAACAGTGTTTGGCTGGAGATAATAATACTGTTTCTTGTAGTGAAAAATGATAGATGTAATAAGTGATATGGTGAAAAAAAAAAAGAGATAAAAAAATGAGGTGGAGATGAAATGGAAGAGAAAATGAGGTGGAGATGAATTATTATAATATTCAGTATAAAACTAGAGAAATTTAATTTAAATCGTGTTTGAGATGTTTCATATTAATAAGTAACTGAAGTCATGATTTGAAAGAAATGAGGTAAAAATAATAAATTTATGCAAATATAATAATAATAAATATTGTTCTACTTATTTTCAAATTTTGATGTTTGTATGTCTTGTAATATGATATTATTATATTTACAATAATGTTATTGGCGCTTAAAATTTATATAACAATTTCTATACTAAAGAAAGAAATAGAA
This sequence comes from Spatholobus suberectus, assembly GCA_004329165.1. NCBI lineage: Eukaryota > Viridiplantae > Streptophyta > Magnoliopsida > Fabales > Fabaceae > Spatholobus > Spatholobus suberectus. The sequence goes on from CM014736.1 coordinate 8,820,989, forward strand.
AAAAAAGAGAGACAAATATGAAGTAAAATTAATGATATTATGAAAAGAAATGAAGAGAAAAAATTATAAAAATATCATAAAAATTTTATGTAACAATAACATTACCTATATATTTATAAGTAAAAAAAATAATTAAAATATCATCATAGTATATATACACTCATATCTCATTGCTTATAAAAAATATATACTCATATCTCAAGATCAAATTTTTAGGAGTAAATTATACTGATATCCCTAAAGTTTCTTGAGATTGGATATAACCACTTTCTTTTTTAATGTTTACAGCAACTTTCTTATAAGAGTATACGGTGTAATGTTTTTTAAACTATTAAAAGGTGTCAATGTAATGTTTTTCAAATAACTAAAGAGAGTTAGTGTAAGAATAGAAAAAAAGAAGGGTATTATTCAATCTTTTGCTGATACAACAATGAAAGTCAATCAAATTCTCTTTTATTTTGCACAATCAAGCAGGCGGCCACACATACAAAACAAAAAGTAATGATTTTATTTTACTCACCACTCAAATAATAGTTACATTCTTTATACACATCTTATTATTTTTTGGGTTAAATATGTTCTTGGTCCTCCAAAAATATAATAAAATTGGTTTTAATCCCCAAGAAATTTTTTCCTTAGATAAAGTCCTTCAAATATTAAAAATACCCTAATTAGATCCTTATGCTAAACTCTATTTAACTTTTCTGTTAAATAATGACTACATTAGTTTTCAAATAAAGTATTTTATTACTTGAAGTGTCCAGTGATAATTTTAAAAAAAAATCGTGTAATTGCTTTTGCTTTAGAGTTAAAAAAATGTGGTTTAGTGTTATACATATAATAATTTTATTTAAAAAGTATGTTACTAATATGATTTAGACATAACAGTTGACATAGACGGTCACATCAGTAAATTAATGGTGACTGTGATGCTGATGTGGCTATTATTTAATAGAAAAGTTAAACAAAGTTTAGCATGGATATTTAATTAGGGTATTTTAATATTTGAAGTACTTTATTCAAGGAAAAAAATTTTTAGGGACTAAAACTAATTATGTCATATTTTTGGAAGACCAAAAACATATTTAACCCTTATTTTTTTTCTCTCCTTTTATATTTTTTATTATATCACACTACCAACTATGTTAATTACTTATTTATTATTTCTTCCTATTTCTCTCTAGGTTGTGTCAACCAATTTTTATTCCAAAACAAAATATCTTTTTCCTTCATGTATACCTCAAAGTCAATAGCTTTATACGAACATGATGTGGTATAGTTGATAGATAACCATGTCTCTTAAGTATATGATTTTGAGTTCGATTTCTAGATATTTATGTATGAAAGAACATCTATTAAAAGAAGATGGCTCCTTAACTTAATGTGTGTGTGTGTGTGTGTTTTTTTTTTTTTTAACCAAAGTACATTAAACAATGAAATGTTTCTTTGTCCCCACACCACCCCCACTATTAGAACATATCGATTTCTCCGTTCAATATCGGGGAGCTAGCTAGCTGAGCATTTACTAGATTCATAGGAATAACAACAAAAAATAATAAAGTAAGAAGGTATATCATATTGCTAGCAACTTAAGAAGCAAGCATGGGAGGAAGAAGCTTAGAGGAAACGCCTACTTGGGCTGTGGCCATTGTTTGCTTCGTTTTGCTCTCCATATCTATCTTCATCGAGCACATCTTCCATCTTATAGGAAAGGTATGCATACATATATTAATTACACGTGTAAGTATTTAATTTTAATTATCAATACTAACATATACTTGCACCATGTGTATGTTCATGCGAGAAGTGGTTGAAGAAGAAGCACAAAAGAGCTCTGTAAGAGTCACTTGAAAAGATCAAATCAGGTGGGTCAGAACCATTTAAGTTGTTTGTTTATGTGGCCAATTAATTCTTAGTGAAAATTAAGTCAATAGTTGGATTATTGCAAAGCTTATGTTATTGGGGTTCATATCGTTGCTCCTAACAGTAGGACAAGGTCTAATATCCAGGATATATATATCAGAAAAGGTCACCAGGACATCTCACCCCTGCAGTCACGAAACCAATGGTCGGAGATTACTAGCGCCGTTTCTCCGTTCCCATAATAACGAAAATCACCAGCGTATTTTGACGGCTGGAGGAAGTGACAAGTGCACCCAAGTATGTATTAGAGTCCTTAACTCCTTATTATTGCTTTAGTTATTATTTCTCTTTATGATAGTATATTATGTCACTTATTATATATATATATATATATATATATTTAAAGAATAAAAATATACATAATTTTCATTCCTTTCATTTAAAGGTAGTCATTTGACTCATTTTGAACTTTATTTTAAATTTATATTCTTTTAATTAATCTAACTATACATATTTTCTTATTCAGTGTTAAATATGTCCTAGCTAATGTGGTTTTAATTGTAAAAATGCGTAGGGTAAAGTCCCGTTTGTCTCATCCGAGGGTATTCATCAACTCCACATATTTATCTTCGTGCTGGCTGTTTTTCATGTCCTTTGCTGCATACTCACTCTGGCTCTGGGTAGAGCAAAGGTAAGAATATATATATATATATATATATGTATTTATGTAGGTATATTCTTTTAACAACTTTGTATACCTCTTTGGACACATCTATGAGTTACTTATTTTGTTGAATTAATTGCAACTATAGATGAGAAGGTGGAAACGATGGGAAGAGGAAACCAAGACAGCAGAGTACCAATTTTCACACGGTTCGTCGTCTGCACATGCCAATATATAAATATACTCCTTCGTTCTCTTTCAAAGTATTCATGTCTTAGCTAGACTTCCTTTTTGGTTTCAAAACACTTATTGTTTTAAAAATTTAAGACTTAGGTTAAATTTTTTTTGTTACTTATATCGTTACTCGCTAATTATATATGTCTCCTATCAACTCTCTTTTCACCTATCATCTCTCTCTTCTATTAATACTTTTCTTCTTCTCTCTTAACTACCATTAATTAATAATAAATATATTTTAATTAAAGTATAACAATATTTTTATATTGATTAAATATTTCTTAATTTATGTACAATAATTTGAAAGGAAATGAGTACTTTATATACCGTTGGGAAACTCACATTTATAGGTGCATTGTGTGTTGTTTACCACAGATCCTGAACGGTTCAGATTTGCGAGGGAGACGTCGTTTGGGAGAAGACACTTGAGTTTCTGGACCCAAAATCCTATCCTCATTTGGATTGTAAGCCATGCCCATTCGTATGCTCTTTTTCAATTTTCCGACTGCGTGTATTCATAAAAAATATCGATCTCAAAGACTATACTGGAAACTATAGTATATAACAATATATAGCTTTTTTTAAAAAAAAAAAAAAAAACAAGTATGAAGCTCTGTAGCTAGTGTATATTATATTAGTTCACGTTTAAAGCTGGAAGCTCATTATATAGCTCAAGTGCTCGAAATCATATAATTCGTCTTCTACTATAATATGAAAATGTCAATAAAAAAACCTTAAAAAAGGACAAAAAAGAAAAAGAAAAAGAAATGAAATGCATAACAGTTCCTAGAAGAGAGGAAAGAAATAATGCTATGAGAAATGTTAAGCCACTATACATCGCATAATGGTCCAACACCTCACCTATACAAAACAACACCTTTTGTATCTATTATCTATGTACATCATTTATTACATCTTATAATAATAGAGAGAGATAGACACAAAAATTATTATTATACAAATTGTTGTATAAATTATTGATGTGTATCACATCTCTAATACTATAGACAGACAAGTTCGAAACAAAACACTTTTAGCATAGTGACGTACTGACGTTGCCTCTAACTGCTTCTTGTTCTTGTCTTATGATATCTTATATCAGTTCGGGTGTTGGACCATTCTTGTTCTTGCTTGACTAATTACCACTCTCCCTCCTGACTAATGGTATATATTCTTATGTTAAAATGGGTCAATTCAACTCAACCTATTATCAATTTGCTAAAAAATAGGTTGGTTTGAGTTGAAACTATTTTGTCATTGAGTTAGAAATCTCAACCTAACTCAACCTTGTGAGTTGGATTGGATTCACAGACTAAAATTTGTAAATAAAAATAAAGAAATAGGTTAAAAAGATAATTTATGAGTTAATCCATCAAATAAATAAAAATATAAAAAATAAAAAACATAAATCAGTGTTATATAATCAATCATAAAGCATACACAACTAAATTACAGTAACAATGTAATAAACCATCTAAATATCTTAATTTTAAATTACAAAAAAATAAATCTCAACTTGACGAGTTCACCTAACCCAACCTACTATTGATTTGTCGCATTGGTGGGTTGCATTGAGTTGAGTTATTCAAATTGGTAGATTTAATCATACAACTCAACCAATCAATTTAGACAGGTTAAACGGATTAACCCCATTACATTCAACCCGTTTTAACTCTCTACTCGTGGAAGTCTCTATTTATTGTAACAGAAGTTTCTAATTCCCGCACGTTTTTACAAGTGGAATTTTCTACCTATTTTTCAAAAGAAGAATAGTAAGAATTTGTGGATGTATTCAACCGTCTTTACTTGTTTATTGAATTAGCCTCTTATTACCCCCATTCAGCTATTTTATTTGCTTTACCTTATTGCAATATACAGGTTTGTTTCTTCAGTTAGTTTGTACGGTCAGTTCCTAAAGTGGATTACTTGACCTTGAGGCATGGATTTATGATGGTAATCACATTACACCCTTACCAATTTCACCTACCGTTTCTCTAATTATTCACTCATACTTGGTTGGTATGTTACTTTTTTATTTATAAAATAAAATTATTTTGAACTTAACTTTATTTTTTCTGAAAATTATTTCACCTAAATAAAATCAGCATGCCCAAATGTTTTATAATAAACAAATTATGTTCACACCCCTAGAACTTAAGTAGAATTATGTTTGATACCTTTTTTTTTTTTTTTTTACCTTATACAACCTTCTTTGATTTATATATGTATAGTCAAAAAATAAAAGATGTCAAGTGCAACATTTATGAGATGTAAATGTAATTTGCCCCGTTATATATTATATAAGTTTAATAGTCATACACTGTCAGTGTAAAGTAGTTTTACATTATCAACCAATCAAAAATCACCATTGATATAACTTTTAAAGTATTTATTATAAAAGTCAACAAACTTACAATAAATGGGGATTTGTGATTGAATGACAGTGTAAAACTACTTTACACTGTCAGTGCATGGCTTGTTTTCTCATATTATATATGCATGCATTAATCGTTTAAGGTGTGTTTGTCATTTGAATAAATAATTTAATTAATTGTTTATTATTTAGTACGTTTATTGCATAAAAGTTTGTATTATAAACTTAACATGAAACTTATTTTAATTCTTTTATGAAATTTATTCAAATAAATTTAAAAATATGAAAAAGTTATAAATTACTTTCAACGGTCCAAATGAATTTGGAATAAACTCTTTGAAATGTCCTCTTAATTAATGAAATATAACTTTAATTGTTTTAGGCACGTCTGGGGCCTCAAAGTCGCATGAAATTCGACTTTCGGCAATATATCAAAAGATCTTTGGGAGAGGACTTCAAAGTGGTCGTCGAAATCAGGTTTTGTGCTTAATTTTTGTGCCCTCTATGTCTTTTTTTTTTTTGTTTCTTTTCGAAATTTTAAACTGCTCCGTAAATAGCAACCATTTTTCAAAATAACATAATCCTATGTCACAATTTGATTTACAAATTTATAGTATAATTAACTGCTCTCTTTCTAATTTTTCAGTCCTCCAATCTGGTTCCTCACAGTGCTTTTTCTCGTGTTTAACACTCATGGTAGGCGAATATATCTTATAACTCACTAAGCTAAATCATTTTATTGATTATTATGTGTATATACATACTTACATTTCCATACATCATTTGTATACGGACAGGCTGGCACTCTTATCTGTGGCTGCCGTTTGTTCCTTTGATTGTAAGCACATGCAATGCCTTAGCTTAATTGATTATCATATTTAATGAACTAGTTTCTTCTACTGTGATCGTTAATGATATTTTGTCTAACTATAATGTCCCCAAAAAGCAGATCATACCATTAATTGGAACCAAACTGCAAGTGATCATAACCAGGATGGGTCAAAGAATTCAACAACGAGGAGAGGTCGTAAAGGGCATGCCACTGGTGCAACCTGAGGATGACCTCTTCTGGTTTAACAAACCTCGACTTATTCTCTACCTCATTAATTTTGTGCTCTTTCAGGTATGTCTATACGACTTTTTCAAAGCAAAATAACATCAATGTATTTATTTATTTGTCAAAATGAAAATCCTTAATTTCTTCTCATCGCGGTTAGTGACTAATCCAAGTCTTCCATATGTCTGTTTTCTGGCGTGTTTATTGGAACGGAATGCTTTTCAGCTTGCCTTCTTCTCATGGACTACGGTAAGTTGTTTAAAATAAATTTCGGTTATGCTATTACTCTAGTCAATTATAGCGAAAATTTCCATAGTAAAATACATAATTGCTATTGCTATATTTTCTACATGATCAAGACTTGTGAATGAGATTGTTATATGAATAAATTCTTTTACTATATTTCTGCTCGTATTTTTTTTTATCCTTGATGAATGATACTATCTTGTTTTTTATTTCGTTCAATTATTTATAATGTTTATAATAATAAATAAAAGATTAAGACATTAAATATATATTAATGTATCATTTTGTTTAAAAAATTATCAAATTAGAAAGTATTTATTAGAAATAAATGAGTTCATGTCTTCCCAGTCTACTCCCAAACACATATTATCTTTAATAAATAATGCATCTAAAACTTCAAAGAGACTCACGATTTTTCCAATTTTGACCACCGTTAGGGTTATTATGAAATTGGTCAAATATGGTTGTCGAAAAGAAATACACAGAGGTAAGTTATCAAACATGTGTTTGTTTTCAATAAGATTCAAATTTTATCGAAATACCCTTTTTCGACAAGATTATAATTAATGCACAAGAAAACTACTCGAAAGTGTTTAACTTGAGAATCTTCAAGGAATTCGAGTGAAAATCCTTGCTATTCGAGAAGAAATTCGAGGAAATCTTCAAGTGACACTCGACAAAAGATCTTGGATAAATCAAAACGATGTATAAAGAAGATCATAGTAACGTTGGAAGTGGTTTTTATTAGAAGACAGTTATGTACATGTGTCAACATATTATTTAGAAGTTATCTATAGATTATATACATGTCTTGTTGTAATTATGTTACCGTTAGATGAAATATCTATAAATAAGTGACTGTGTAGCCATTATTCTTTGGTTCTAACCATTTACACAAATCTTGTACATCACACACGCCGCACATATGGCTACTGGTCCTAAGGAAACCGTGTATGTTATAACCCATCTTTTATTTTAATGCATTACATTTGTTGTAATTTCTGTCTATAACCTTTTCTCCTTTCGATAACTCCCTCTTCTTTCAATAACTCCTTCTCAATTTAGTTTTAATGTTTACACTCTTATTCAATTACTTGATAATATCTCGAAACCATACATTTACGTCTATTACAAATGAATTTGATACTAATTCAATTTGTATTAAGAATATGACAAATTCGAGTATTATATAAAATTGTTGCTAAATAATGAAATACTAATCAAATCATTCTCAAGTTGAAAGTCTTAACTGCTAGTTCTAATAAAAGAATCCACACTAAAATTTTAGATTCTAAGTCCCTATTTAAAAAAAAAATTATTTGTTGATTAGAATCTCTGTGAAAAGTTATCCATTGAAAATCGAAACAATTTTGATTTCTTAAACAAATTTCCACCATTAACAACCACTATTTATTAAATTCAGATTAAAATTGTTTTGGAGGTCACCTCGACCTCCCAAGCTCTAAAGTCGATACTACTTCTTTCAAGCAGGTACCGACTTGAGGGCAACTGTTCTGGGAGTTACCCAAGCCTACTAGGTCCTTAAGTCGGCTCACCTGAGTGATCGACTTAAGGTCCGGCTTAACAACCTACAACGACATTAACAGTCGAGACTATCCCAGTAAGCCACCTCTATCTCAGCTACAACAGACAAATCACTCAATGTGGCACCCTAACGCTTATTGCCATGTGGCATCTAAACTGCCCCCAACGACTTTTTTTGCCAAAGCGCTCTATATAAAGGACTACACACATTAAGTACACATCACTCTCTTATTCTCCCTACTCTTAAACTTTAATTGGCTTAAATATTAGAGTTATTGCAGGTGTCACCAATGGAGGTGTTCAACCACCACCGTTGAAGTTTACCGGAGATTTCGATCTTCATCCTTGCGCTCTACCTCACAACAAAAAATAACAATATTGTTAATAGCTTGATGGATCAAAATATATCTAAAAAAACAGAGAAGTCTCGGCCTAAAGCCCAAAGTTTGGCTCAGTATCCGTCTAATTCAACTCTTGCACCCAATAGTCAGAAGACCGGATATCGACTGTCTTGTCTTATTAATTTGCTATATATATCCCTTTCAAGTAGTAAAACTTAAAACCTAATACACTATTAATAAAAAAAAATTAACGCCGTATTTTAATGGGAAAAAAACAAAAATGAGAGGGGCAGTAAAGTACGGGGCATACAAGAAAGAGAGAGAGAAGAAGTCTCCTTGTTAATTAATTAATTTTGAATTTGTGACGCCTTCAATTCCTAATTAATCAAAATTCTTTAAGAACATTAACCACTATTGATATTATCTTCTCACACTGTCTGCTTGATGAATTGCTTTTTGTCCCTCTGTGGCAGCAAGGTTGGAACTTCTTATCTATTTTGGTTGAGTTCACTAGTAAAGCTTGCCAGAGGGTTTTATATATATGTGTATACCAAATGAAATCTTCCCGAATTGTTATATAGGGCTATTGCATAGTTCACCTCATTAAGAGGAGAATAAAAAGTTAAAAGACTATCTAACATATCATATAGGAAATAATTAAAATGTCCATTAACAAAACTTTCGCAAGCAAACAAAATGAAACAATAATTTTCTAAGTTCCCATATTTTTTGCAATTTTGCATTATCTTAAACCAGGTCAATTCAGTGGGGAAAAAAGGTACTAATTCGAACCAAAATGCGTAGTACGTACGTTGTTGAAATTTACACTTCCGTTGATGGACCGACCCTGTTTTCACCTAGACTTTTTCTTCCACCAGCTTCTTGGTTAATTAATTGAGAACAGAAAATAATTGAAAGAAACGTGTTATCTTGCCTATGCATAGACCTCAGCTGGAACAGCACAGTCCTGCAGTATCCAGTTAGCCTAGCTTAACAAAACAAAATAACATTAATCAATGATTTTTTGCAAACGAAACATGCTTCTGAGCTTACAATATTTGTTCACACTACAGTTGACTTTATTGCATGGTTTTTGTAACTTTGTTGACGTGAAAGTTGCCAATTATGTGTTTCCAAGAGACATGGAAATAATCACTAATTTTGAGCACCGAAGAATTGGAGGTTTGAATCAATATTACTCGTAGCGAATATTGATATGTTAAAGGACAACGACATCGCAAATATAGTTATGAATATTGATGAAAGGAATGACCTCTTTTGGAGTTATGCTTCTTTTTTTTTTTTTTTTGGTGAAATGTTATGGGTTATGCATAGACCCGTTAGAGCTCCCCTCGCTCAATCCCGCTATGAATATGATATATTACAGGATCGTACTCATTTTATTTGGAGAGGAGTGCTAGCAACACAGTTTCTAATACACTCATCTTAACACACACTTTATGATTGGTTGAAATTTATTGAAAACTATAAAATTATGAGAGATAATCATTAAATAAGATGCAGGACTCACAATTTTTTATAATTTAAAAGAAATTTCAACCAATAAGTGAGAGTATATTTAAAAGAGTATATTAGAGAATGTGTTGCTAGTATCTTTCTTATTTGGATTAAGGTCTAGATTCGAGATCGTAAAACCAAAGTAACAAAAGTTTAAAATAAAAAATCAACTAGTATGTTAGCCTGTACAAAGCACATGATAAATGTTTATTTTGTATAGCTTAAAATTTATAATAAATAAATATTTTTGAATATATATAAATTATATTATAATTAAAATTTGTAATAACTAAATATTTTTGAACATATTGTTAGGTGTTTGGTAAGTGTACCAATTTAAATAAGTAATATAGTGATGAATATGTATCGTTTCCCCAAAGGATTTGTGTAATACGTTGACAATGTACTAATTTCTCTATCCTAAACTATCATAACCAGCTAGAAGTAATAATTGCAAGAAAATAAAAGGTGATAACTTAAAAGATCGAAGTGTAAAGACAATATAACATAAATTCTTTTTGGCATTTTGTCAAACACTTAGTATGCGTGAACTAGTTTAAATCTAGTGAAATGAAGATAGTTGGGGTTCAACTTCATTAAGCCTTCCTATCATGCACTATAAAATTTACTCATTCAGTATTAAATTATCAAGTTATCATCATTCTAGAAAATCTTTTTAACCTTAATTCCTTACGAGTTAAAATCTGAGTTCCTTGATTAAACTACCAACTCCTTGTGTAGCTTAACCAAAGAACTCACCTTAAGAACAGAGGATAAAAGATGTCTAACACGTCTTATTCTATTCCTAGATGCAAAACGTGTTAAATGTCTTTTTTAGATCTAAGCTTCAAATAATGTTTTCCAATAAGATTCAATGCTTAACAAGTACAAGTTAAGGGTGATCAAGCCAAAACAAGCATTAAGAATAGAAGAAAGACATTAACATGGAGTTATACTAAATAAATATCTTGAAATAGTTACATGAAGATCAACTTAATTACATTGAACCCCAATAAGGGTGAATAGCTACACATAACTAAAGCAAAAGAAAAAACTTGAATGAAGGAGATGAAGAGCTATAAGAAGAGATCTAGAGAACTATTCCTGTCCTTCCAAATCCCCCAAAAGAATTCCTCCTCCTCCTCTCTTTCCCTCCTTTTTGTTTCCTACCCCTTAATGCGTTTTGTCTATTTCTTCATTAAATTGTCAAATCATCGCGCTTGACATTAAGCGCCAGTGTTCCCTTACTTAGCGTGGAAAGAAGCAGTATTAGAGTGATCTCTCTGGTAGGTTGGCACTGAGTGCCAACACTGTCTCGCTGAGCACCAATAAGTGATATAGATTGGGGCTTTCTAGGAGAGTGGCGCTTAGCACCACAATGTGGGTTTCATGTTGAGCTCTCTTTCTTGCTTTTAAAGACTTGGGAGTGCCACAAAAGTTCTCTCTCTCCTTCTTAGACCTTTCCTTCTTTACCATAACCTGCATAAGCATTCAAAATACTACTAATAATAAAATTCCAGAAGTTTTGAAGTGTTAAACCTGTATTCAAAAGTATATGAATTATGTATAAAAGGTGGTTAAAATAGAATATATAGTTAACAAAAAATGATATAAGTATCAAAATATGTACTAAAAAGATAGATATGTATAGCACTTATCACATATAAATTATTTTAGATTTATGATAAACAATTTATATTGTGATACAAGATTGTTTTTAATTATTGATAATTTGCTAAAAAAATATTGAAATTAAATTTAGAACTAAAAAGTTAAAAAGGATAAATTGAAAGAGATAAGATGTTGAGAAAAATCTCTAAAAATACTCTCATCAAAAAAATCAGCTAAAAACGTTTTCATTAAAAATAGCTCTCTAAAAACACTTTCGTTTAAGATAGTTATTATAATTTATATATAGAGAAGATAGAGAGGATAATAAGGGTGTTCATGGGTTGGATTGTTTTTCTTTTTTGGAGAAAAAGTGGGGCCCAAGGCCCAAAGAAATGATTAAACAAATCCGATTAAGAACAAGTTAGTTTGGTTCAAATCATTGAGTTATGATAAAAACAATTATTATATTAATTTTTTTTAAGTTTTTATCTCTATTTATTTTATATTTATATAAATTTTAAATTTTATATTAATGCAAGGTAAAAATATTCCTTGTTTCTTTAATGATTAATATTTATTTTATTAATATTCAATTTTTTCTATGATTATCACTTTATATATCTTATTAATTTCTTTACACAAAACAATATAAAAAAAATACTTAATAAGCATTATTAAATTAACTTGATATAATACTAGATAAAATCATAAGATCAAAATAAACAAAAAAGAAATAAGAGACAAAAGTAAATTTTTTTTTCAAATACTAAAGTCTAAAATATATTAATTTAAAACTTTTTAAAAAAATTGACCGAATCATCAAATTGATTTGAGCTAAAAAAATATCAATCTGAGAACCACACCAGTTAAAATTAATTTAGTTCAAATTTAAAGTGAAAAAAACCAATTAAGCAAATCAATTCAAACCAATTTAGATGATTTGATTTGAATTGTTGGGTCATCAGGTTAATCCAATTTAATAAACACTCATACTAAAATTATATTTTTAATCAAATTATTTTAATATAAAAATATTGCCATATAATATACAAAATATTAATTCTAAACATAAAAGTTTTATGACTTATTCTTAATTTATAAAGAAAAATGTTGTGTTACGAATTTGTTTAAAACGAAAACTGTATCACATAGATATCGGATATTTTCGTTGAACCATTTTTTTAATTTTTTATTTTATTTCTGTTTAACACAATTCGTACACGTAATTTCTTTAAAAAAAATCTATAAGCCAAGTCAATCTAAAATGTGACACACCAACGTGACACAAAATAACACAAGATCTAATTTTCAGTACCAAACACGAAAACATTTTCCAAAAAAAAAAGAAAAAAAACTAGTAAACACTCCTTTTAGTTATAAAAAAAAAAAAAAAGACAGGAAAACATTTTCCAAAAGAGAAAAAAAAGCACGAAAACGCCATCGATTAATTGGCACCCATAGAACCGACAACATACTTACACAAGAGGCACAGCAGTTTGTGCGCAGGACATACGGGCCGTTGTGTTGAGAATGATATTTTCATGTTGGGAAAGTACGTGCTATAATAGTGCGGCAAAAAAGTGCCTATGTAAATGATCGTAATATATGGATCTATACAGATTTATAAAATACACATATCATCCTTGTACAAAATTCAGAGCACTTTTTTTTTTTTTTTTTGGGAATTGTTTGTTACGTTATTTTATAAATAAATAATATATACACTGACAGTATAAAAAATTTATATTTGTTATTTGATCACAAACTAGCATGTATAATAAATTTGTTAAGTTTTTATAATAATTATCTTAAAAATATACTAAAAAAGATTTTTGATTGATTAATAGTGTAAAAAAATTTATACGTGCTTGGCCATTAAATTCTATTTTTATTTTATGTCGTCTCTTTCTTAACTATATAATATTCCTTCATGAAAAATAAATTAATTAGTTACACTCTTTATTTTGAAAATGATGCACGTCGTTTATTTAAATTCAGTTTTTTTTTTCTTTAAATTTGAATGTTAGAAAGTACGGGTCCAATGAGAGAGTGTAAATTGGATTTAAATGGAATTTGGATCCTCTCTAGCCAATATTTTTTCCAGCCAATATCCTGCAGCATCTCAGTCCTTAATTCATCAATACACAAAAATCAAGAAAGAGAGAGAATGTAATGTATGGTTTAGATTTTTGCTGGAGAGAAAATATTGCTAGAGAGGCTGGAGAGGATCCATGCTGGTTTAAATGTGTATCAAGAATAAGAGGTGTATCACTCAAAAGATTCAAACCAATTGAGTTTGACCTATTTATCCTTATATATATTTTGACTTGACTTTATTTGTTCAATGTGAGACTTTAGTTTCCTAACACTCTCCCTGAAGTCCAACTGGATTGTTACGGTTGTGACTTGCGTACCATCATTGAGTAGGTCATAGATTTTTATTTTTTTTTAATTTAGACTTGGCTTCTACCTTTTTTTGGGAGGGGGGACTTGTACTCAGAGGCCTCAGGTTTTTTTTTTTTTGGTTAGCCGCCTAGGCTCATGCCTCTTTAGTCTCAGAGGTCTAGTTGTTTTTTTCTTTAATCTTCTTCTTCTCCTTTTTTTTTTAGATCGATACAAATTGATTACATCATTTAGGCTCTTTAATACCGTGTTAGAATATGTAGTGCGGACCTAATGAGAGAGTGTAAATTGGGCTTAGATGTGTATTAACGATAAGAGATGTATCACTCAAGATTTGAACTAATTGGGCTTGATTTCTTTATATGTACTTTGACTTGACTTTATTTGTCCAATGTAAAACTTTTTAGTTCTCTAACAACATTCATATCTATTATTTGGGTTTCTATTCTATTTATAGTATTTTGATGTAAATCATATTCATAATAAATTATATCCATGGAATTTAGTAAATAAAAAATCACACACACACACACACATATATATATATATATAATGCATATTGAAAAATAAACTTTATTTTAAATAAGTTACAGTGACCTCCTTGAATCTAAAACTAGGTGTGCAACAAGAATACTCACAAATAGTGATATTTAAAAGTAATACAATTAACATATTTAATACAAATAACTTTTATTATAAAAATATTCTGAATAAAAATAGCTTGGTGTTTCAGGATTATTTTTTTTTGATACTTTTTGAGTATTTTCTAATATTTAATTAGGCAAATAAAGCAATGGAAGAATTGCAGTATGACCCCAAATCAAGGTTCAAACCTCGTAAAAGTTGAGCCATGGAATATAGGAATGTATTTAGGAATTGGCACAAAGTTCAGTCAACTAAGTTGCAGCAATTATATAAGCCTTAATTTAGAAAGCTAATTAGCCTCAGTGCATAAGTAACTATATGCTCGAATTAAGTCATTATCGATCGCAACAAGTAAACTAATATGCCTAGCTAGCTTTTAATGCCCATGAGAATACGTCACTTCTGTCGATCAATTCTATGCCCTCTTGTTATCATCTTGCACTGGGTGACAGTACTGACTCTTTCTTTGCTAAATTAATTCCAAGAAGATTCCACAAGAAAAAAATATAACATAGAAAATGAATCAAGGCGGCTAAGGTAAGATATATACTTGGATTAATTTGGAATTCAACTTATCGTAAAACACCTATTACAACCTTAGCCACTTGTTGACATTGTAGCATATTGACGTCATTACGGATCACCCTAGCTATTATCAATTTTAATTTAGGTTTTCTTTGAATAAAATTCTCAATAAATACTTATAATAAAAAAAATATTTTATAAATTAAAATTAACATATGCATTGAGAAAATTTCTCTCATTTAGTTTATTAAAAAAAATTATTTTAACTTATGTATGGTGGCTGTGGGAGGGGCACGGTTTGGATTCCCTGCAATATTTAGCGGTGATGAGTGGATGAAAAGTTGGAGGCGGAGGGTGTTATGGTGAAGGATGGTGGTTTCAATGCGTAATGGCACAAGGCATGTAGCTGGGTGCTGGGCAGGGTTGGAAATGGTAGCTATGTATATTTGGAGTCAACGCCTCACCCTCTCTTGTTTGTTTTGTTCTACATTTTTCCTGCATTTAGCTCTCTCTGAGAATTAATTAATGGCCAAGAAATGAAGAAACCCTTATCAAAACTCTTTCTCTCCTTCCCTCTGTTCTGTTATTTTTCTTTTTGAGAAATGGTGAACGTCGTTGGATGTAACGTGTGGAGTGTAACAAAAAAACAGAATGATAGAAAGTAAAAAGAAGAGGAAGAGAGAGAAAGTAAAAAATATAATAAATAATTCCTTATTTATGTACGCTACTTTAACCATATTTTTAGTTAGTGTAAGATTTTCAACCCAAGGTGGAACATCTTGAAGGTAGTCCAATAATATTTCAACAACAGGTGGCCTGATAGGCCCAACAACAATAGTTAATATAGACTTTAATATCATCTTAAAACTTGGATTTAAGCCTAATTTAACCTTACAAAACCAGCTTTTAAGATGAGAATTGCTTCCTACTTATATACACTACTTTAATCATATCACTAGTTGACTAAGATCTCCAACAAAAGGAAAGGAGAGAGAGATAATAAGAAAATAAGATAGAAAAGAGATAAAAAAAAAAAAGTAAGTGTATATAAATAATAGATTTGTCTAAATGATTTCAAGCAAAAATGAAGTTAAAGAATCTCATCTTAGATGAAAAATGCAATCCTAACTAAGAAGAAGTATCCTTACGCCTAACTAGGGTTATTGAGAATATATGATGTCCCTTCATATATCCCTTCCTTATTTTTGCTATAGCTAGGTGATTTGTCAATAACTATGTACTTAAGATAGTTTAGCTTTATGTTTGTCTTTGAGTGCCTTGCAAATCAAGCAACTACTATTTTTAGCAAGGGCGTCCCCCACAGAATTGCATATTCTAAAAAATATGGCTACTACTTGATTGTTCTGATGGAAAAGGACAACTAGTAACAAGGGTGGGTATGTGAGGCATCCATCATTCATAACTTGGTCAAATTCAATGAGGATATTAGTAAATCCACGAGCCAAGGCAAGGTTAACTCCATGTAAGATAGCCCACAATATTCTGCTTGGACAAACCCAAGGCAGCACTAGAGAATGCTCCATCACCATGGAGTTTGGTCCATCCTCTCTTGGTGTGAACCAGCGACAAATCACTTTTTGATGTTTTAATTCTCACTTCCAATCCTGGAGAGATAGATGTGTAGACTTGCTTTACTATATCAATGGCGAATTGACGAAGCCTAGTTGCGATGGTCCTGTCAGTGGTCCAACTACCCTTGAAAATAAGCTCGTTTCTTTGACCCAAAGCAATTCCAAGGCTGAACCAAAGATGCTTGACCATCTAGCTTAGGGCAATTCCTTCAGTGCAAGTTTATTTGAGATGGTTTCAATGCCCCCTGTGACGTGGACGAATAAAATATAGACATGTGTTTAATTTTTCCACCTCGACTAAGTAAGGTCACTGCAGCTATTTTATATTACTTTTGCTATTTTTTTTTCGAGGCAACACTGTCTATGTTTTCAAATTTCAATTGTTTATTCTTTTGAGCTAACCTGCTGCACCTTTTCTCCTCACTAGGTTTTCAATTCCCCTTTTAGTGCTCTATCTTTCCTTGGCAATTCGTAATGTTAACAGTGGTAGGAAACTTTCAGATCTGATATTCCTGTTCCAGTCACCGATAACAGTTATAAAGTAGGAGAATAACCTCTGCACGACGATAACATTTGAGAAGCAATGAAAGGATCGAAGGCTGATCTCTATTTTGGACGCAGTGATGTTGATGTGAGTTCGATTCTTTTTTAGTTGATTACAGATGTACATGTTTCACACCGCATTGTCCGAAGTATTGCTATGGTATTATTTTTTTTGTTTGGGGGGAGGGTAGGGCTTGTTGAATGTTAATGTAATGGGAGACCAGAGACCAATAAATTTTTTTATTACTTGTTGTTTGTAATTTTCACCCTTATTTTTGTTTTATTGATTGTATCTTTCGCACTATATATATATATTTTTTGGGCCTTGTTGTCTGTAAATTTTACCTATTTTTATGTTTTATTTTTTGTATGAAATGAACGAGTGAATACATATTTTTTCTTTTATGTTGAATATATTTTGTGGTTTTCAATTAATATGTTGTGTAATTAGTTTCAACATCCATTTGGGTCTTACAGTAATTGTGATTGGTTTTGATATGTGAGATTGCGGTAGTCAATATTTGCCATGAATGCTTATGTGTCATTGTTTGAGTAGACTATTTTCAATTATTATGATTAATTTAATGAGTTTTTTTTATTACGTGAAGTGATTATAGTCATCATCTTGGTTTTACTTGATTTCATTAGATTCAAAATTCAATTGTGCTTTAGTTTTCATGTTATTGTTTCATTATTGATAGGTTGCAGTGAAGTTTGATAAAATGTGATTTTTTTAAGTGAAGTACACCTCAGTTGACCTCGTTTTTGTTGTTAGAACTGTGAAAGAATTGTTAGTTGCAGTGAGCGTTGCTTTGAACTATGTATGTGTCCCCTTTGTGTGAACATAGTAATGTTTTGTTAGTTAGTGACGGGGGTATACTGTTAAATGTAAAAGAAAAAAAAAGTTAAACCTGTGATTTACAATTGGTGGTTGATGTGTTTTTGTGCATAGAAAAACTAACTGGTTGCGTCAATTAAAACAATTGTATGCATGCAAGTATTTTGTTGATCTTATGAAAATGTAATTATAGCAATGTTATTAATGTAACTTTTGTTTTTGTAATGTAGATGGACAAGTTTGATGAGGATTTATATGTTAACCTTGATGATGACAACAATGTTAGTAATAGTAATGTAGAGACTTTTGGAACAAGTGATAGTGAGTTTGATGAGGATATTGATGATGAGGAAGAGGATGCATATGTCAATGTTGGAGGGTTTGATTGTAAAAGTTTTATTGATTTGATAGCGGATGATATTCGGAGTCTGGAATTTGCAAGTGAACATCATGCTTACAAATTTTATTTTGCCTACGCAAAATGTCATGGTTTCACTATTAGAAAAGATGAGATAGCGCATGGTAATATTAGAATGCGTCAATTCTTGTGCAACAAAGTGGGGTTCAAAGACAAAAAACACTTGATGAGAGATGATCGAAAAAAGGATCATAGACCTTTGACTCGTACTAATTGCAAAGCAAAGCTCCGTGTAGGGGTAAAAAAGAATACGTCTAAGTGGAAAGTGGTGTCGTTTGAGGAGAGTCATAATCATGAACTGTGCCAATCTAAATTTGTTCCCTTAATTCGTTCATATCGTGGGTTGACAAACGTGGACAAAGCATAGGTGGACTGCTTGCATGCTCAGGGTGTTAGAACATGTCAAATAATGGGTTTTATGATGGATCAAAAATACCAAATAAAGTCTAATATTATTAAAAAAATTTGGGAGCAAATCCTAAGTCTAAAATAAAATAAAAATAAAAACTTGCCTTTTCGACTGAACAATAGATTTCAGTGTTAAGCTATCGACATAAACATGGTTCTCCTACTTTACTTTTTTTAGATAATGTTCTCCCAACCGACGAAATAGAGGACTGAAAGTGGAATTGAAAACCGGGTGAGGAGGGAGAAAAGGTGTAGTGGGTTAGCTCAAAAGAATAAACAATTGAAATTTGAAAACATAGACAGTGTTGCCTCGAAAAAAAATATAGCAAAAGTAACATAAAATAGCTACAGTGACCTTACTTAGTCGAAGTGAAAAAATTAAACACATGTCTATATTTTATTCGTCCACATCACAGGAAGCATTGAAACCATCTCAAATAAACTTGCACCGAGGGAATTGCCCTAGCTTAGTACCTATCTCTCATTTGAAGATTGTGCAGTAGTCAAGTTTGTTCGCCATTCTAGTAATTTAATAGATAGGCAAATAGTACTTAGACTTGTAATAACTTTTTCTTTTTGAAATTTCGAAAATAATTCATAAACAATTGGGTCCTAATTGACACCAAGAGTAAAAAAATAAAAAAGTATTAATATGATAAATGATATGATATGACAAAAAAATAAATATATATTAAATATTAATAAGATATTTGATATATAAGAGTTTTTACATATCATTAATCTTCAAATAATATGACAAATATTAAGTTAGTAGTAAGCGGTGTTGCAATCATCAATCAAAATGTTAAAAAAAATAAGATAAAAAGAGAAAAGAAAAAAATAATACTATGTTTCAAATAATTGGTTCATTAAATAATGAAAAAGTTATATATTAAATATTCTGAATTTCAAAACATATTAATACAATTTCATATATATTATCATCTCGTTTTATTTAGAAAAAAATACAAAAAATGATAGTATTAAAAAAATAATTGTATATTATCTTCTTAATTTTTAAAATAAGGAAAATTTAAAATAAATTAAAACTCCTAAAATAATAAACATTTTAAAATGAAAATAATTTTTACATTAAAGATAATTTAATTAATTTTTTTTTATGAATATCATTCCTTTGTTGGCCTTACTTGTATATTTTAAATTGAAATTAATTTCAAAATATTGTTTATTACAATATATGTGTGCTGTTATTTTAATAATATCTTGCGATAAATAAGAAGTTGCTTATATGCCAACTAAAAATGGATGGGGATTGACTCCTAAAGGGTTTAGGATACTGATTTGCTTTGGTCAAATTTTGTGAGTTATATTGAGGATTTGGTTACATTAAAGTGAATAAGGATAAAATAAGTTAGTAATTTTAATTGTTGATAAGAAAATCAATGGTAGATATTTTATTACTTATATAATTTGTTATGCATATATGCGTAGTTTTAACTATTGTTTTTCTTATTAATAGAAATGATAAAATGGGTCAACGTGTCCCATCCTACCCAACCATTGATTCGCTAAAGATGAGGTGAGGCGAGTTAACTGGTATGAAAGAAATGGATTGAAAGTTCCAACCCATCCTATTTGCTGGTGGATTACTCCATCAAACATAAAAAAAATTAAAAATGGGTTGACAGGTTAGCAAGTCAACCAGACAAAAAATAAAATAAAAATTTAATTTATGTTATCTTATTAATTAATTTTATTTTTCTCTAATAAATAATAAATTTTATTGAGAAAATTAAATATATTAATCTAAATTCTTTAAATAATAATTTAAGCAAATAAATAACTTATACATTAAAAAATTTCCAACCTACTTTTAATAACATAAAATAAGTAATGTGAGTCATATTCATATTCTAAAATGAAAATATAGCCTCAAGTTTATGATAAACATTATATATAACAACATATATTATTCATTAACTATATTACTATTACATATAATAATTATTAATAAAAAGGGGGTTTGTGGGTTGACTCACCCTTTCTTGGTAGATTAGGCAAGGCTAGTCAAAGCAGGTTGGTGGGTTGGGAATCCCAATTTTACCTCGCCAAAATAAAAGTTTGGCTTGACATGTCCACTTTGTTTTGTCACCCTTACTTATCAACGACTAATATTACTTATTTTACCCTAACAACGAATTGTTCATTTTAAAGAAATCGAATCCTAATTTTTATTCTCGTAATGCCTAAAATGAGGTTTGATGTTCTCATGAAAGTTGTGAAAATTGATATTCGGTTTCTATATTCAATAAATACCAAATTAAACTATATCAATTCAAAGGCTATAATAAAGGTTACTATTAAAATAGCATAATAAAGTATAGAGGTCGCTTTACCGTAATTTCAATAATCTGTCTTAATTTTTTTTATAGAAATTAATTAAATTTTACAAAATACAATAAAATTGCATTTAATTCGATAGTCATATGAAGTTCGCTTAAAATAAATAATAAAAAAGCATGATGTTTATAATAAATATTATAATTCATATCACTACTAGAGTCTCTCTTGTTATCTACGATTTTTTTGTGGATTTTGTACAAAAATATGCAAGAAACATGTTTTCTGCTAAATTTCTTGTTGATTTTGGTTCTCTGCAGGTAATACCTTTGTGGACAATAAATGTTTTGTGAATTTTGAAATTCACAAGAAACCTCTTGCGGATTTTTTTACAGCAAATTCATCAATTTTTGCTGGAAATTTTTGGAGGCAAAAATGTTGTTTTAACTAGAAAATTTCTTGCAGATTTTCATGCAAAAAATCCACAAGTAATTTTCTTGCAGATTTATAATCTACAGAAAATTCCACAAATAAATTTACAGAAAAATTTAACAAATGATTTATAAAATAAATTTGTAAAGCCACCAAAATATTCCACAAATAAATTTAGCAAATGACATGTAGTTGAGTTTTCAATTTATGATAAAGAGTTAATAAAACTCAGCTACATGTCACATGAAGATTGACTAAAACTATAGCTAGGTACATGGTCTAGTTTAGTCTGCATAGACATACAATAAATGGGCCGAACCAAGATAGCGTGTGCAATAAATGGGCCAACATAATTGCACAGGCCCACAAGTTGGCCTTCAGGTTTAGGGGGCTAACCCACGAGACTAAAAAAATATGAAAAAAAGCTAAAAAATCTAAAATAATATATAAACAAAACATCAAATAATAATAATTAACAAGCATCAAATGGTCTTAAGTTTCAATTAAATAACCATCAAATATCAAATATAAATCTTGCAATTAATTAATAAACAATTTTAGTTTACTTTTAAAAAAATATATTTGTTATGTGAATTAAATGGGTTGGTCTGCAAACCAGCAGACCTCCTACTTAATCTATGTGTTAAACGAGTCAGCCCATATAGACTCAAACTAATGCAAACTATAGGTTAAACAGGCTAGTCCACATACCACAATCCATATATCCATCTCTACCCGAAATCACAAATACATGATAAGCATAGACCATATACATCCATATATAATTAGTGAGCAAAATATCTTTCCTCTATTCATATATGCGTCAAAGTCAACCAAATACTCCTTTTTATTTTGCACAATCAAGCATGCAGCCTTACACATATAAAACAAATGAGTTAAATGGTTATACATTGTTAGTATAAAAAAATTTTCACTGTCAATCAATTAAAACTCATCATTATTATGACTTTTTAGATAATTATTGTAAAAATCAACAAACTTACCATAAATGATAGTTTGTGATTGGATAATAATATAAAACTCATTTACACTTTCACTGCATAGCTTTTTTTTTTCCCCCTCAAAGCAAATTATCGTCCTTCCGTTCATATATGAGTCAGAGTCAATAAATAGCTTTATGTTCGTTTGACAAAGAGCAAAAAATTGCCCTTGGAAGACTTGATTCTTCTTTTCAACACTTATAATACAATTAAATGCTTTTCTTTGTTCAAACCTCACCCCACCCCAATCCCCCCAACTATATTAGAACATATAGATTTCTCCATTCAATATCGGGGAGCTAGCTAGCTGAGCTTCTACTAGATTCATAGGAACAACAACAAAAAAATAATAAAGAAAGAAGGTATATCATATTGTTAGCAACTTAAGAAGCAAGCATGGGAGGAAGAAGCTTAGAGGAAACACCTACTTGGGCTGGGGCCGTTGTTTGCTTCGTTTTGCTCTCCATATCTATCTTCATCAAGCACATCTTCCACCTCATAGGAAAGGTATATACTAATTACACGTGTAAGTATTTAATTTTAATTATCAATACTAATATCTACTTGCACCATGTGTATGTTCATGCGAGAAGTGGTTGAAGAAGAAGCACAAGAGAGCTCTGTACGAGTCACTTGAAAAGATCAAATCAGGTGAGTCCGAACCATTTAAGTTGTTTGTTTATGTGACAAATTAATGCTTAGTGGAAAATTAACTTAATAGTTGGATTATTGCAGAGCTTATGTTATTAGGGTTCTTATCGTTGCTCCTAACGGTAGGACAAGGTCTAATATCCAGGATATGTATATCAGAAAAGGTTGTCAGGACATTTCACCCCTGTAGTCACAAAAGAGAGGATGACGATGAGTCAGAGCATGAAACCAATGGCCGGAGACTACTAGCGACATTTCTCGGTTTCGATAACAAAAATTATCGGCGTATTTTGGCGGCGGGAGGAAGTGACAAGTGCACCCAAGTATGTATTGGAGTCCTTAACTCCTTATTATTGCTTTACTTATTATTTCTCTTTATGATAGTATATTATATCACTTAGTATATTTATATATATTTTTTTCTATCTTTTTCTCACTAAGTGTTAACTAGAGGTTTGTGTTCATCACTCTTTTTCCTTCCACAAATTTATATACCGTTTTGCTTCAGATTCTTTTTGCACTCTAGCTAGAAGACCAATATGGCAATATCCATTGGAGTTTACTATAGTTTTCTTTGTCTTATATGATGTGTTACTATATTAAAAATTTTTAAGTAGTTATGATAATTAATTTCTTTTGACATATGTAACAAAGTATATATAAACAATTTAATATATATATATATATATTGTACTGGTAATGAATTAAATATTTAAATCATATAATTACAACATAATATTATTAAAAAGATACATCTTTTTGTTAAAATATTGTGATAAGAGAAAAATACTTCTTCCTAAATATTTTACTCGATTGAAATTAATGAGAGTTTTTAAAATATGAAGCATATGCATGAAAAACAACATATTTATATAAACTTTGTTAAAAGAATATAAATAATACATTTTTTGACATTTTTTAATATTATTTTATTAGAAGGTAAAATTAAAAATAATCTCATTAACTTAAGCCCATTCTTTGTGAATGGGACGAACATAAGATTTTATCTAATAATAAAAAATATTTTAAAAATGAGTTAGCCAAACTCATTTAATTTTACTATGATATTATTGACTTCTACTTATTTTCTTAAGTAGAAATGCATTCATGGAAAATTTCCAAGTAACTAGGCAAAGGAATGAGCATTTTTCTTTGCCGTAAATACCGGGTTAGAAATTTCCAGCATTAACAATTAATGTTTCGAGTTCTATACTTATTTTTGGTTTTAAAAGAATCCACCATGTGAATCCTCTTGTCAAAACTTAAAGGGACTCACAAAAAAAAAGGGAAAAAAAAACGAAGAAATAAAGAAATGAGAAAATAAAATAAAATGTATTCTAGAAATCTATGAACATTTTAAAACTTTATGTTAATCAAGAAACAGCAACAGGTTGAAAAGAATAAAAACATTGAAAGTGACTTAATTTTCATTCCTTTCATTTAAAGGTAGCCATTTGACTCATTTTGAACTTTATTTTAAATTTATATTCTTTTAATTAATCTAACTATACATATTTTCTTATTCAGTGTTAAATATGTCCTAGCTAATGTGGTTTTAATTGTAAAAATGCGTAGGGTAAAGTCCCGTTTGTCTCATCCGAGGGTATTCATCAACTCCACATATTTATCTTCGTGCTGGCTGTTTTTCATGTCCTTTACTGCATACTCACTCTGGCTCTGGGTAGAGCAAAGGTAAGAAAAAAAAAAAAAAAAGATCAGGATCCGTTGACACCAGGTGTCAAAATTAGTCAAATTACACCTTCAATAACTTTTTGTAAAATACAAATTTAATCAATCCAACCGTTAAATTTGATGCTCTTATTAATTAGATTAAGTATATAAAATTTCATACAATTCCAAAATTGTTTAATAATTCATCATATCACTTTATTTTAACGTAAAATATAATATTAAAATATATGTAAATATTCAATGATAGATAATGTATCTAGAAAAGTCCAAATGACGTGAAATTTGTCATACATTATCATGAAGATAATATCACATAATTCAACGGTTGGATTGGTTAAATTTGCATTCTACAAAAAGCTATTGAAGGTGTAATTTGACTAACTTTGACACTTGGTGCCAACAGATCTTGACTAAAAAAATAAAAAATAATATATATATATATATATATATATATATATTTTGTATGTATGTATGTATATTCTTTTAACAACTTTGTATACCTCTTTGGACACATCTCTGAGTTACTTATTTTGTTGAATTAATTGCAACAATAGATGAGAAGGTGGAAACGATGGGAAGAGGAAACCAAGACAGCAGAGTACCAATTTTCACACGGTTCGTCGTCTGCATATGCCAATATATAAATATACTCCTTCTATTTCAAAAATATTATTGTCTTAGACTTCCTTTTTTGTTTCAAAACATTTATATTGTTTTAAAATTTAAGACTTGAGTCATGTTTGAATAAAGTTCTTTATAAGTACTTATATGATAAAAAAAATAAGAGGACAAAATAAATTAAATTTTTCGCATAAGTTAAAATTAACTTATGTACTTAAATTTAATAGAACTCTTTTAATTTAACTTCTTTAAAATCTAAGGAGTATAAGTTGATTCTAGTTTATAAAGAAACTCAATACATTTTACCTTTTTATTTTTTGCTGCTATAAGAGCTTATAGAGAAACTTATCAAAACAGGAACTGAGGTTAAAAATTTTTGTTAATTATTTCATCGATAATTATATATGTCTCTTATCAACTAAGTCAAAGATTTTATTAAAAGCTAAGTGAGAGCACAAGACATATTCATTTTTCTTTCTCTCTCTTAACTACCATTAATGAATAATAAAGACATTTTAATTAAGTAAAGTACTAATTTATGTATATTTTTCTTAAACAACAATAATTTGAAGAGTACTTTAGAGGATAACGTTGGGAAACTCACATTTATAGGTGCATTGCGTGTTGTTTACCACAGATCCTGAACGGTTCAGATTTGCAAGGGAGACATCGTTTGGGAGAAGACACTTGAGTTTCTGGACCCAAAATCATGTCCTCATTTGGATTGTAAGCCATGCTCATTCGTATGCTCGTTTTTTATTTTCTGAGTGCGTGTATCCATAAAAAATATCGATGCTCGTTTTTTAAAACCAAATATGAAGATCTGTAGCTGGTGCATATACATTATATTAGTTCACGTTTAAAGCTGGAAGCTCATTATAATGCTCAAGTGCTCAAAATCATATAATATAATTCGTGTTCTACTAATATGAAAAGGTCAATAGAAAACTTAGAAAAGGACAAAAATGAAAGAAATGAAATGCATAGCAGTTCACTTCATGGAAGAGAGGAAAGAAATAACGCTATAGACCGGCAAGTTGGGAACACTTTCAGTATTGTGACTTTGCCTCTAACTGCACCTACTTCCTTCCTGTCCCATCAGCTGGACCATGTCTAATTACCATTCTGCCTCCTGACCAGACCAATGATATTCTTAGCATTTTATTTAAATAAAAATGAAGTAGAAAAAAAAATATGAAGATAGAAATCTTAAATTTTTAACCTTCGTTTGAGAAGAAAAATAAAAAAAATTTGTATACCTATCAGAAAATACTTCCAAACAGATTGACATGAAATAGAAGGGAAATGATATTTGTCTTTTCATTTTTTTTGTTTTAATTTCTTAAAAATTAAATAATTTTTCTCATAACATAATTTTTTTAAAAAAATAATAATTTTTTTAGAAAAGAATAATGAATTAAAAAACATTTTTTTAAATATAATAAAAATATTTTTCATATAATTTATTTATTTATTCTACTCTTTTTTCACTCATTCAAATAAGTAGAGAGAAATTTATCTGAAATTTATCTACTTCTTTCTTTCTTGTTTTTATCTATCCAAACAAGTTTTTTATTCTTTCTTGTTTTATCTATCCAACAAGTTTTTTACTCTATTTTTCCTTTTTTTATTTTTAATTTTTTTCTTTCTATTTCACTCTTGATTGAAACAAAATAGCATGGAAGTCATGATTCATTGTAGCAGAAGTTCATAATTTTCGCTTGTTTAACAAATGAGATTTCTCCCCCTCCCCTTTTTTTTTTCAAAAAGAAGATTAAGAATATGTAGGTGTATTCAACGGTCTTTAGTCTTTACTTGGCATCTTATTACATTTTTGTTTATTGAATAGCCTCTTATGACATATACTCAGCTACTTTCTTTGCTTTACCTTATTGCAATATACAGGTTTGTTTTTTCAGGCAGTTTGTGCGGTCAGTTCCTAAAGTGGATTACTTGACCTTGAGGCATGGATTTATGATGGTAATCACATTACACCCTTGTCAATTTCACCTACTGTTTTTCTAATTATTCATTCATACTTGGTTGGTATGTTACTTTTTTGTTTTTTGAATGAAATTATTTCGAATTTAACTTTAATGTTTTGTGTGAATTATTTTCACCTATAAAATCAACATGCGCAAATAGTTTTAATTTTATAATAAACAATTTATATTTATACCCTAAGAACTTAATTCGATTTATGTTTGACACTTTTTTTTTTACCTTACACAACCTTCTTTAATTTATATAACGATAAATATTGCGTATCCTTCTCATTAATACACGGATAATACTATACGAAGTGTGAATTCGTCAGGTAATACAAAAATCAAATTCAGCTTTTTATACTATACTATTTACTGAATTATACTTCTATTCATCCCGTGATTTCCGTCTTTTCCTTTTATAGATGCCACATAGTTTCGTATGGTTTCGTTTCGTATACGAAATAGCAATACAGTTAATACATATCTTCACTAATTTATAACATAGACCTTTCCTAATTTATTAATTGAGAGGGTTTGTGTATGGTCAAAAAAAAGAAAAGGTGTCAAATGCAATATTTATGAGATGTAAGTGTAATTTGACCAGTTATAAATTCCATTTTATATTATACATGCATTGATCGATTAAGGTGCGTTTGTCATTTGAATAAGTAATTTAATTAAGTGATTATTATTTAGTGAGCTTATTGCTTAAAAGTTTATATTATAAACTTAATATAAAGCTTATTTTAATTTTTTATGAAATTTATTCAAGTAAATTTAAAAAAATATGAAAACATTTTAAGTTACTTTCAACAGTCCGAATGAATTTGGTATAAACTCTTTGAAATGTCCTCTTAATGAAATATAACTTTAATTGGTTTAGGCACATTTGGGGCCTCAAAGTCACCAGAAGTTCGACTTTCGGCAATACATCAAAAGGTCTTTGGACGAGGACTTCAAAGTGGTTGTTGAAATCAGGTTTTGTGCTTAATTTGTGCCCTCTATATATTTCTTAATTCTTCTTTTTGTTTCTTTTCGGAATTTTAAACTGTCATAAATAACAACCATTTTTGAAAATATCATGTCACAATTTGATTTGCAAAGTTGTAGTATAATTAACCGCTCTCTTTCTAATTTTTTAGTCCTCCAATGTGGTTCATCACAGTGCTTTTTCTTCTTTTTAACACTCACGGTAAGCAAATACATCTTGTAACTCACTGAGTTGAATCATTTTATTGATTATTATGTGTATACATACTTACATTTTTACACATCATTTGTATATGGACAGGCTGGTACTCTTATTTGTGGCTGCCATTTGCTCCTTTGATTGTAAGCACATGCAATGCCTTAGCTTAATTAAATATCACTTTTAATGAACAAGTTTCTTCTGTTGTGATCGTTAATGATATTTTGTCTAATTATAATGTCCCCAAATCCAGATCATACTATTAGTTGGAACAAAGTTGCAAGTGACCATAACCAAGATGGGTCAAAGAATTCAACAACGAGGAGAGGTCGTAAAGGGCATGCCACTGGTGCAACCTGGGGATGACCTCTTCTGGTTTAACAAACCTCGACTTATTCTCTACCTCATTAATTTTGTGCTCTTTCAGGTATTTCTATACCACTTTTTCAAAGCAATTACATCAATGTATATATTTATTTGTCAAAATGAAAATTCTTAGTTTCCTCTCATCGCTGTTGGTGACTAATCCAAGTCTTCCATGTCTCTTTTATGGCGTGTTCATTGGAACAGAATGCTTTTCAGCTTGCCTTCTTTTCATGGACTGCGGTAAGTCGTGCAAAATAAATTTCGGTAATGCTACTACTCTGGTCAATGAAAACGAATTTTTCCATTGTAGAATACATAAATGCTACTGCTATATTTCAACATGATCAAGACTTTGTGAGAGCAATTGTTATCTGAATAAATGTTATTACTATATTTCTATTCGCATATTTTATCCTTTATGAATGATACTATCTTGTTTTATATTGCGTTTAATTACTTCTATGAATGACAGACCTTTTTTTTTTTCATTTTTTAGCTTCAATTTGGTAGGAAATCCTGTTTCCATTCCCAAACAGAGGTTGTGGTTATCAGAATCTCAATGGGGTGTGTCCCATTTTCTAGATCCATACCTATTTAACTCATACTAAAACTTTGCCAATATTAGTCGCTCTCAAGTTAACTGTATACAATTAACGTGGATGATATTGCAGGGTCTTCGTTCAATTCCTTTGCAGCTACGTGACTCTTCCTCTCTATGCTCTCGTGGCACAGGTAGTTTAATTAATATCAACTCATTCCACAAATAACTTAGTCTTTATTTCGCTTTTTTTTTTTAATGAAATTTTCCTTTTTATTTATCAAAATAATTACATATTTACATATAGATAAAACCAACACTTCGCATGATAGTTCATGTTCTTTAAAAAAATTCTGCATTTTCTTATCTTCTTTTAACTTGTGAACATATATATTGACTACCTTTTGTTTTTAACAATTTTATAGGATGCCTAATAAATCCAAGCAAATAATTATTAAAAAAAGTCAATTTTTTGAACCTTTTTAATTTAGAGCTTCTCAAACGAGATTTAAGAATGAATAAAATTTGATTGGTTGTGGGTGAGAACAGATGGGTTCAACTATGAAGCCAACCATATTCAACGAAAGTGTAGCCAGCGCTTTAAGGAATTGGCACCACAAGGCGAAGAAGCAAATAAAACAGAATCGTGGATTGCACTCGCAAACCCCTTTGTCAAGTAGGCCCACAACCCCGAATCACCCTACATCCCCAGCCCACCTCTTGCGCCACTATCCCATATCTCCAATAAGATCTGACTATAAGGCCCATCATCCCTACGAGATCGATTCACCCCAATCCTCCAACTCGCATCACCATAAGCCCAAGGTCAATGCTTCTTCTTCTAGTTCTGTTCATCACCATGAAATGGAAGTGGGTCACCTGGCCCATGATCCACCACAATATGTCAATGAGCCCATCTCTACCCTTGTGGGCTCAGGTCTGACTCAACACGAGATTGATATTGAACACAGCAAGGAATTTTCATTTGATAAAATATGACTACAAGTTTTATAATGTCAAATTGACAAGGATGATGATGATTGTAGTAACATCTCACCTTGCTTAGATCTTTCAAGGCATTAGATAATTTCGGTGGAAGCAAAATAGTTGCAAGAGTTCCCCTTAGCAAATCATTCCAAAAGTCGAAATTTCTGTTAAGATGTAAATTGAATATTAACAAGTATTGTAAACAAAGGAACAAATTATGACTGAATTTTTTCCCCCTGAAGGTGTAGGGACGACCTTATTGCTTTCAGGCAAGCACAAAACCCAACTCTCGCTCACACATTTTTTTTAGGGAAGTAGATGTCAGCCTTGGTAGAACTTAAGAGCGCATTTGATTTGTTAAAGAATTGACAAAAAATGCTACAAAAATAAAATATTTGACAATGCAAATATGTTTATTTTATGTTTAAATTTAAAATAATCATGAAATAAAACAAAATAAAAAGTTAAAACGTTCAATAAAATTCCAAGTATCTACTATTCAAACAATCAAAAAATAATTTCATATCTCGTGTATAACATCATTTAAACACAAAAAAAAATCATTAATATGACTAAATCATATCGAGATCAATGAATCAAAGTCAATAAGTGTAACCCAGATGCATGCCCATCCATCGCAAGCGTTATTTTTTTTAGTTTTTAATTTGAATGCTTGGTTTTAACATAACAAACTCAAGTATTTTTAATTAGAAGCGAAATTTGTAGTTTAATTTACTTAATGATGACCACCAAGTAGATGAATCATTTGACGTGAGATTGCTTTAGTTTAACACTTAACTAATAGTTTCGAGTTCGAGTTCTTGGTATTATTATAGTATATAGTTGCAATAAATACTTGAAGGAATAGTTTTGTCGCTTATAATGATCTTATCCCATTCAAGTAGGATTGCTTCCCGTAAAGGATACTCGTGATCTCTACAAAAAAAAAAAAATAGTAACTTATTAAACATAAGTATCATTTTGCTTCAAACTTAATATTAATAAAAATAATTTTATAAAATTAAGCTAATTTAAAATTAAGTTTATAAATACTCAATACAATAATAATCTAGAATAAATACTATTATATCATTCTCTACCCATTTATTTGTTTAATATGATTTAGGAATAATTGAGATAGGAGGGAGTGAATTAAGAAGCAGGTGGTGAATTTCAATTGTTTAGTTGAAGGTGAAATGGGAGAGGAAATCAGATGGTTTAATTTTACTTTTGGTCACTTAACTATCGCGATTGTGTAATTTTCCTAATTTCAATTGCACAAATTGAGTCTCAAAATTTTATCCTAAACATCAATCAAGTTCCTTTGTGTGTTGTCAATGTTCTAATGTTTTTGTTGACGTGATGGTACATGTGGCGCTGATATAGTAGTCTGACGTTAACGTGGCTCATACATTTGGCACTGATGTGAAATGCTGATGTGGCAAGAGAATGTGTAGTTTAGAATTTGATTAAAAAAATGTTCAAAGTGGAGTTTAAACCCAAGACTCCATGCTTTTTTGTGTATGTGTGAACAAGGGATCAGAGGCCTAGACTAACTACTATGAACAAAAACTTAAAAGAGGTATCAACTAACAGTGCCAAAGAAAGGAAATCAGAGATAGATAAATAAAAAAATCTTGAATTGAGTGGAGATGGATTGACTATGCTTTGTTAGGGCATCACAAATTTTTTCACTTCTATAAACACATGAACCTAGGAAATGGAGGTTCCATTTGAGGAGTAGAATCAAACTTGCTGGATAATGGAATATGTAGGTGCAACTTGTCACATGAGAACTAGTAAGACCAACATGAGAACCATTAAGATATTTAACTTTTTTGGTATACATATAAAAAAATATAGTATATATAATGTTAATGCATAAGGGATCAAAAGTGCGCATATATTTGTTAGTACTAAATAAACAATATAATATTATAAAACCAAACAATTGATAACTTATATTTTTTAATACTATATATCTTAACTATAGCTTAATCTTTATGTATTAAATAATTTTTTCTTTTATTTTTTGCATACTTTAGTGACTAAAATAAAATTATTATTGATTTAATATTTTTTGTATTTCACTAAAAAATCGCTAAATATAATTATACTTCCATAATTAATTTTCTACAATAAATTTTTTTAATTTTACTACTATATCATTTACAATATAATTATACTTTTATATTATTTTCAATATATCTATCATTGAGCTATGCTCAAAATTCATTTTTGCAATACGTTTTCTTTTATTTTCTCATATTAGTGTCTTAATACACAAAAACTTAACCAAATTGACATTTGCCAAAAAAATAAATAAATAACTCTTTTAAAACAACACAATTTTATAAAAAAATTATTTAAAATAGAACGATTAAGTCATAACTAAGATATATAATATTAAAAAGTATAAGTTATTGTTTGTTTTATTTAATAATATTATATTATTTGTTTAGTACAAGTAAATATATGTACATTTTTGGTCCGTCACGGCTCAGGCATTAACGTTATATATAATATATTTTTCATACATACATCAAATAAGTTAATTGTCTCAATGGTTCTTATGTTGATCTTTTAGCATGGGATTTTGGATTCAAACCAAATCACATCATCTCTAACAAGACACGTAAAATAAAATATTAGAAAATTAATTTATGAACTTGATTGACCATTAAGACCCAATTTGTGGAAATAAAAATTAAAAGACTAAAATTACATAATCACATTAGTTAAAAGACCAAAAGTAAAATTATGTCAAATGAGATTAATTCTAGACGTGTAACTGGCCTGAGTTGGGTCAATTTTAACCTTGTTTAAAACTCAACCCAATAAAACATAGTTAGGTTGGGTTAGATTTGCATTTTTTTTAAGTGACCCAACCCAACCTGACCTTAATCAGGTTGGGTTGAATTGGGTAATCAGGTTGAATAATTAAAATATTAATATAATTTTGAATTGAAAAAATAAGAAAAAAAATATTAAAAAAAAAAGAATTGGACAAGTACTCATATATTTAGAATTAATTATCATGCTCATTTATTAAAACTCGGATCTTCCATAATCAAGCTTTCTTCTAACTAACATCCTGCAATATGTCAATCTTTAATGCATCAATCAAAGAAGAAAAGAAATATAATGCAAGGTCCTAATTTTATTGGAGAAAATAATTTATAAATATTAATTCTTATTTAGCTCCTAGAGAGAGAAAGAAAAAAGAAGAAGTATAAATATAATAAATTAAATAATATAATAAAAAATAAAGAAAAATAAGAAAAATTGATCTAACGTTTGATATACAAAAATATCTACATATCATCACGCTTTCATTGAAGGCGGTAGAGAAGATCCAACTCCAACTATTACCGATCAGTATATTAAAAAAATTGGCTTTATGAGATGCTAGTGACGTGGCGTTCTCACCCTTTCAAAAGGCACACGCTGCATAAAACAATAAGCAGAGAAAAACCATGGGCAGCAGCTACACAGCACGGGCGGCATCAGATATCCTTTTGGTTAAATTTAATTCTATTTTGCTCGGAAATATTTAAATTATATTACTTTTTATTATAAACAATGTTATAAATTATGTTTTAACTTATTTATCGTGAATTAATTTTTAAATTCTTTAGTTTCTTGAATTTAATGACTATATATTGTCAGTGTAAAAACTTTTATACTATCAACTAATCATAAATTACGGTCAATATGATTTATAAAATAGTTATTGTAAAAATTAACAAATTTACCATATATAATAATTTATGATTAGATGACAGTGTATCAGTGCATAACCTATTTTCTTTTGTTTTTATAACTTATGAATAATTTTAAATTCTTAATATTAATTTTAAGATTTTAAAAATAAAATAAAATGTCTACTTAAAATTTTAAAATTAACAAAAAATGAATTCTAAAACTTTATTTTATTTTTATAAAGTCTCAAAATTAATATTAAAAATGCTTTAATATAATTGTTGATAATATTAAAACTTGCTGAAAGAAAATATTCATTTTAAAACATAAAAGTATTTATTAATCATCGTTACAAAGATTAATTTATATTGAAATAAATAAAATTAAATGGAATACACTTTTATCTGTCAATAAACGAAAGTATATATATATATATATATATATATATATATATTTGAAAATACGATTTGCACGAATATTTATATGTGTTTTCTGTTTTTATTTTGAGAAAAAAAATGTAATTTTATATATACGTATATCGTTTTTAAAAAAGTGGTGTACAGAATATATATATATCCCTAAATATCATTGTGTATATCAGTATATGTCCTTTATTAAGAGATGCAGGGTGCAGCTGTTTTGGTCCTCCAAGTGGTACCACACCAAAAATAAAATCCATGTGGCGCCCCCTTTTTCAATTTAGACATACATGTTACACTATTGATTATGGCCTATCCACTTTGTGTTGAGTTTAGACTAAAGACACGCGCACCTACACATTAGAGAGAGATATCGTAATGTTGCAGGAATTGTTGGGAAGGTTGAGCCACCATTGGCATATGGTGTGCTTGGTAGTGGTGGTGGTGTGGGTTTCACTAACTCACCGTGTTGATGAGAAGCACATGAGCAATCATGACCGTACCATACGGCGTCTTCGTGCCTTGCATGGTCCACCGATTCATCTTCGGCATTGTGGAATTAAGGAGGGGATACATCTTTGTACGTACTTCAATTCCATTTCTGCTCAACATCAGCCATGTACATAGTAATAGTTTATGTCCCTTCCTGCTTATATATTGCATTCTACTGGTTTGGCTTCCATGTCTATTAATTGTCATGTCGTCAAGTTCATTGTTGTACTTTTTCAACATCGTCGGAGGAGATTACTCAAAAGTCTTCTTTTAACCTATCTTAATTTTCGTTTCTCATTGTTGCGGAGTGAGAAGAAATTGAATTGCAATAATGTTGTTAGGTTTAGGTCATGGGATACGTGGCATATAGACAAAGTAGTTATTCACACACGATATGATTCTGCTATAATTTTTTTTTGGTGATTGCTTCGATACCTTAAATTTTAAAAGGGTACCGGTACCTTTTATTCTTAAATTAATAAAAAATAATAATTTGTATACTAAAATTACGCCATAAATGAGTTAGAATTTAATTTTAATGTTTTAAATTTTATAATTACAAAAAATTCCATCGAGATTTATTTTAACTTTCTTAAATTTTAATATTAAACATAAAAAATATACAAACTTAAATGGTAGGCAACAAAAGTAATCTTAAGTGTCATTTAACAATTAAAAAATAACAAAATCTTAAACAATAAGTTATATTATCAATTCCATGTTATCCATAAGGTAAATAATATAAGTACATATATTTATTATTTATTGATCTATTCAAGAAAGATACCAATACTCTTTTTGAATAGAAAGGCATAGTAGAATTTACCTTTTTTTTTTTCCTTGAAGGCCAAATTTACAATGGAAAATGTTGACATCCACTCTAATTCTGGGGAGATAAACGTAGGAAAGCGGGACATGAAAGAAAAAAAGAAGAAGGAAAAAGTATGAAATAAATTAAGTAAAAAATCGTGATAACTGACTTAATAGAAAAAGATAAAGATAACAAGGAAAATAGAGTAAAAAAAGAGATGGAAAAAAGTAGGTGTATTAATATAAGAATTAATAGTTTATTGGTCTATTGAAGCTAAAAAAAAATTAGAAATTATTAAAAAAAATTAGTACAGACCATAGATAGGAGGTAATCCTACTTGAACCAGTAGTTATGATTATTATGGGTGACAAAATTCTTCTTCTAAATATTTAATGCAATTACATTCTCAAGACTCAAACTCAAAAGCTCTAGTTAACCTGAAACAATCTCGAGCAAATTAATCCACGTGCTTGGTGGTAGAAAATATAAGTTATATTATAATGTTAAAAATTTATAAAATAGTTTTTATATTTACTAATTTAAACATAATAGTATTAATTTTTTATTTTAAAGCACTCTAGCATCTTTTCCAAAGCCGATTATCTTGTAAACCATCAATCAAGCGTTGTTTGGAACTTAGCCTAACCCATGGATGGTTTGGCCCTGATGATCTTCCTATTGTACATAGAGACAGGGATGTTAAGTCTCGGGGTGATTAACTAAACTAGGATATTTTAGTAAAGAAAATATTAAAATAGGACCTTTTAAAACATATTATTGATATGGGACTAGCCAGTTTAACTGGCTAGTTCCATGTTATGTGGGCGGTCAAAGTAAAACTTGTTGCTCAAATTGAATAGTTTCATGCCACGTCGCGATTAAAGTAAAACTTGCAAGTTAAAGGAGCCATGTCCATGTCGCGTGTGTGTTTCTAAAAATTTGTCATGTGGGAGCCAATTCAGTCCCAATTTAAAAAAATAAAAATAAATACATGTAGCAATTTATAAAAAATAAAAAAATATATTAAATAAATAATGATATATTAAAATATATAAATAATATATAATATTATAATATATAAAAAATTGAAACTCATAGACTTAAATGGAGAAGGCTTGAACCTCATTAAAGGTGTGTTTGGTAGGGAGGAAAGACATAGAGAGAAAAGAAGAGAAGAGAAAAGAAAAGAAAAGAAGGGAAATAGGTGAAAAATAGAGTAAAAATTACGGTTGGTTGGTTTAAGAGAAATAGGTGAGAAAGAAAGAGAAAATAGATGTGTAAAGTTGTTTGGTTGAAAAGAAAAGAAAAGAAGAGAAATTAGTTTATTACAATTATACCCTCATGTATACGATAATTATTTTTAATTATTTTGTAAATGAAATCGATTTCTTTGCCACCGAAACCGATTTCACGTTGAATAATATGGATGACAGAGAGCACGAGATGACCCTGGAGTTCACGAAATTGATTTCAGTATGGGATGAAATCGATTTTGGCGAGGACAAAATATGGCAAAATCGATTTTGCTTGTGGTTGAAATCGATTTTAGCTTTTGACATAGGGTGTGAATGCCGAAAACCTCTAATAAAATCGATTTTATGGACCTGAAAATCGATTTTATTGCTAATGCTGGTCCAAAAATTCGAAGTTAGCTTTGGTGTTGGGCAAAGTTATGAAATAATAAAAACAATATGGTTTATAAAAATAAAAATACATCCAACTTTAATGCATATAAAGAAAAACATTACTATTGCATGAAAATATAAAATAACATCAACGATAATAAAGTACATATTACATATAAAAATATAACAAATCAACATGAAATTGTTTCTACTCTGCAAGACGACGATGGTGAAGGCGCTCAAGATTTTCATATCGTTTGTCAAATTCATTAAACCTGTTGTTCACTCTTTAAAAGCCCTCACATACGGTAATTGATAAACTTTCTAAGCTACCTTGTAAACCTTGAATACCACTAAAAATTTGTTGTAACGTTTCATTAGTATGAGTAGCATGAGGTGCATGAGAAGCCATTGTCTCAGGTTCTTGGTCATCTCCGGATTCAGCTCCATCTTTTCCTACTGCTTGGAGCTGGTTGACTCCAATATCAACATGTTGCCACACTCCATTGACTTGTATCACTTTTAATTTCTTCAGGCTACGTTCATTGAATTTATTTGGCCAACCAGGCACAATCTCAACTTCCAATCCTAGCCACACATTGTGATGTTCTAATATTTTTGTAATTAGTAATCCATACGGAAGAGGCATGCCATTTTCTTTACACTTCATCATATGTTGACAAATGTAGTATGGCCAGTTAATCTGGATACATTGTTTCATGGCCTAAAGTATGAAAATGTCTTCTTGGTGAATGGATGCATAATTGCTCCCACGTGGGACTAATATATGTGTGTACACATAATGAAGCAATCTATCTTCAATGGCCAAACAACCAGCATTTTTTAAGTTCCTTGGTCACAATCTAGGTCTAATAATTGTACCCAATGCCTCTGAACGATCATAATTGGCCCAATCCTTTATTTTTGAGACATGAAACTTGTGTCCCTGGTACTTCAAGTTAGCCAAACCTAACCAATCACGTGGTCTAACTCGGATTTTTATTTTCATAACCTCCGAACATTGGTCACCATTATCCAAAACACTCAAGTTGGCATAGAATACCTTTGTCAAATCTGGGTGAACCGTACCACCTAATGACACAAAATCTTGGAGGCCTTGGACTGAGAGTAGTTCAGCAAATTGAAGTCCACTGCTTGCAAAATAATCAAAATCCATTATCTTCCCTTGTATAACCTCTTTACCTTGAAATTCATCAAGATATATACGAACTTGATCACATTTACTGAAGTAACGACTATAATCCAACATTTGGTCCATAGGATTATCTTTCACACCACTTCCCTGTTCAGTTGCATTCTGTTTTTTCTTTTCATTACCATCTCTATTTCTTTTTTCTTTGGATGAACCACCCTTTCCAATCATCCTGCACCAAGCACAACATTGACGACAATAGTAGTTACATTAAAATTAGTAAGGAAATACACATAATTACTGTTCAATATAATATGCAATTGAGTGTAACAAATACCATAATAAAAACAAATGAACCAAATACTAGAATAATATGAAATATTAACAAACACACATCATTCAGTGAAAGCAGTTACATTGTTTAATCAAAATAGTTAATTATGCACATTACACCATTAGTCATCAAAGATAAAGTTTCTCAAAAAATTACAGAAACCACCCTTCTCCAAGGATGGCAAAATATACAACAATCAAAGTGCTTATACAGATACACATCATCAGTCATGTGATTCCACAAACCACAATTCACAACAACCTTACTGGAAGCCACCATCCGTCATCATTTTAATTAAGGTTGAAAGCCTCAAGTTGGGGGGGGGGGGGTTTACACCAAACAATTTACGCCTTTGTCTTTCATTGTTACATAGAAAATCATAACACTGCATGCGATGATCATCTATCAAATTCATGTCATCTAACAACTCCCACACATCTTCCTCTGAGTACACTCGTGCTGTGCTTCGCTTAAGCACATTAACTTGCTCTTTGATTATGTCATTCCGCTTCTCAAGGGCTAACACCTGTCGCTCAATAATGTCGACTTGTCTTTTTGTGACTTGAGATAATTTCTTAGTTATCACATTTCCATTTATAATTGCTTCCGCCACTTGATCAAGACTCGTAGTCAGCTTATCCATTTGGGCATCTATAACATCAACCATTGGTGCCTTTCGCTTAGTTCCCCTTGATGTTGACGTGCCCCCACATGGATGCGAGTGTGCATCATTCATACTAGTTGTCTCGGTGTTTGGAGTGGACACATTTATGTCCTCAAAGTTCCCTAAGCCAGCATCAGCCGTCATTGTGTCATCAAATGTGTCGTTTAGATCAATGGTCTCATGTTCTTTATCCATGGACTGGTGAATTTGTCGAGGAGTTAAGCCAAAGCTCCTAGTAGCATGGTCTACACCATAGAGCTCTTCAAGCAAGTCATAGTGGCAAATTTGACATGTTCTCCACTTGGTAGCCAATGGTTTAGCTTATGCATAACATTATTTATGATTAAGATTAATTCTAAAATTTAACGAAATAAAACAAAACATGGAATGTTTATTAACTTTTACCTTTACCAAGTCCTCCCAAACTTCTGTTTCGGCCTCAAACCTTCTTGACTCTAGATTCCAAGCGAATCCACTCAGTCTATTGAATAAGTCATGAACTTCATGCCATTGATCCTTCATGGTCTTTTGACTATTTTTCACATGGCTTTTTGTGACATCTGACAGTCTCGATTCACGCAATGCATTGACGATGTTTGTATAAGCTAGCGATGTCCAACTACCATTGACCCTATTTCCTTTGTGAACTTCGTCAACCATTGCATGTAATAAAAATTTGTCCCTGTCTTCTGTCCATCTTACGATTTCTCTTGTAGGTTGACTAGAGTCACCTACGTATCCCTTTCCCCTGTTCATTTCTGGTAAATGAGATGGTAAAAAAAAATTGTAAATGTTGGGAAGTACAAGAACAATTATAACATCATTAATCTAAAAATGCATTCCGCACATAAAAAACAATTCCAACTGTCGTTAATACACAATACAAACCAACTTCACAGTACACCAACAACCTATTGCTTAAAAGCATAAAAAAATTAATTCTGATAAGCATTCCACATTGCATTAACAATGTTATCCCTCAATTCTGCCCCAGCCCTATGTTCATGGCCAAATTGTTATGCATGCGATGTTTGAAGCTCGCTTTCAAGTATTTCTTGATCAACTTCGGCCAATAAGGACTCATCATTGTCGACACCAATGAGAAAATTATGAAGTATACAATATGCAACAACAATATTTCTCATTGTTTCAAATGAATAGTGAGGCTCAGTGTCACTGGCTATAATTGGAAATCTCTTCTTAACAACACCGAATGTCCTCCCAATTACATTTCGAAGGGATGAATGTCGATGGTTGAATAACTCTCTTGCATCTTAGGGCCCACGAACTTAATACTCCTTCAAGTGATAACGAACCCCACAATAGGGTGTCAAAATTTGACGTTTAAGCATAAAACCCGCATCCCCAAGGTAATATTTACCTACATAAAGCATACATATTTTACTAAGAGGGGTCAAATGTAATTAGAAGTCCTTTGAACGACAAAAAATTGAGTTAATACTGACCTTCCAGTATTATTAGAGGGTCTTCCCTAGTTAACGCATCTTTCAATACCCTAGAGTCAGATGTCGTTCCTTCCTAACCAGCTAAAACATATGTAAATCTCATGTCAAAGTCACAGGTAGTAAATACATTTTGCGTTGGGTAGTCTTTTCTACCACGGTACCAAGGGGCTTCTGTCCTTGACACCTTCACTCGGATATGAGTACCATCTATGGCTCCAAGACAGTCCTTTGTGAAAAAAAAAAATGAAAACATGTTGACCAAATTAATGTTTGCTTAAAATAACCATTATAACATAAAGCCAAATTTATGGTATAATTGTACCTTAAAAAAAGGATGAAATATGTTATTCGTAAGTATTTGTGGTGACACTTCAGATCCGAATGGTTGAACTAAAAGTTCATCTTCTAATGCAATTACAGCGTGTAACACAGAGTGAAAGTGATGACTAACGGTCTCACCTAGACCGATGAAAGAAGAAAGAAACTGTTCTATTCTTCACATTATGACCTATAATGTGCTAAAATTTTGCCACTTGTTCCTCCACTGTGGACTGTATATTATCTCTAGCTATACCGGTTCCTCTTACCTTTTGACATAGTAGTATGAATGCTTCAGGCCCCATTCGAATAATATCACTGACACCTTCGTGTGTGAACTAGATAATTCATTAACTCCTAACACCTTTCTTCCCTTCGAGAAACATCATTAATCACTAACCTATGGATTTTATTTGGCAAGAAATGCATCAAATTGAAGGCATATCCTATAGAATACAACAACATCATTGCAACAACTTACATCCTTATTTGCAATTAA
Source organism: Spatholobus suberectus (assembly GCA_004329165.1). NCBI lineage: Eukaryota > Viridiplantae > Streptophyta > Magnoliopsida > Fabales > Fabaceae > Spatholobus > Spatholobus suberectus. Next base: position 8,863,066 of record CM014736.1, read on the forward strand.
TGTTGTGCATGACTTACTATTGACATCTCAACTCCCATCCTATTAAGAAGCATCTCCTCTTCATCCAACTCATCATTGTCAATATTTTTCAGTCGCTCATAACTTATGTCTTTTTGAGAATTTTGGACATTGTTATCTCTATCCATCTAACCATTTGAAATATCTCATGAGTTGAAATTTAAACATTATAAATAAATAACTGTAATGTGTAAAATATTAATGTATTAAAATACACATACTACCAATATATATTAATTTTGGACAAAAAAAATGTCACCTTACCATCTCTCACACTCGACTTCTAACACCAAAAATTTTTGACCACCCTGTGATATGACATATCATAGACTCATGATTCAATAATACATGTTACCACATACCAAATTACACAATTTACATCAACATTGACTTTTTTCATAGATCAATTGACTTAAATAGGATGCAAAACTGTAATAAAATAAATTATATATACATTCATAAAATAGATTTATCTAAATACAAAATTATTTTTCTATTTCACCAAATAGAATTATTCCTCTATGAAAATGTGTTGTACATGGTTAAATGAAACCGATTTTGCCCCTGGGACAAATCGGTTTCAATGGACAACCCCACGAAATTGATTTCATGCAACAGGAAATCGATTTTCACTATCAAAGATGAAGCTAAAATCAATTTTGAGGAGGAGAAAATCGGTTTCAGCTTTTGGATGACGAAATCGGTTTCAGACAGGCCACAAAATCGATTTTCTCTACCTTGAAATCGATTTCCACCATGACAAATGTTGAAATCGATTTTCAGCAGGTGAAATCGATTTCACCTGAGGATGGAAGGCCCAACGGTGACCCAACCTCCATGGAAGCTGCTAATAAACTCGATTGGGGGGCAAATATGTGCAAGGACAACTCATTGAAATGGAAAATCAAGCAGACCTACTCACAATTAACACTAAATCATAATAATCAAAACTAATTTCAAAAGAAAATATTTAACGCACCTTGTAAGGAAGACACAGGAGCTGCTGGTAGTGGAAGGAGAACAAGGTACTGTTACTGCAAAGAAGCTCCTCGTAAGGAAGAAAGAGAAACCTGTATGTAAGACCTGCGCCTTTTTGTCGTCGAAATGGGTCTTGGGTCCTTTTTTTTGAGGATATTTTCGACCAGCCACACGTTTTTGTAAACTTTCTCCACAAATCTCCTTTTCCCAACAACGACTATAATATTGGTGGGGCCCACGATTTTTTTGTGAAAAAAGAACGCATTTCAGCTGTACCAAATGAGAAGAATTTGTTATATTCTCTTCTCTTCTCCTCCCCCAACTTTCACCTCTACCAAACAAGGCCTAAGTGATTGACCGTCAAGCCCATCATATCTTGAACAGTCGCAAAGGTTCATTGAATAGAACTACTAAGCATTAACTACTTACTAGTTTATTCAATGCGAATGTGGGACTAAACTCTTTCTTTTATATTCTCACATTTCCAACCAAGTTGATTTCCCTTCAATGTGGATTAAGAAAAAAAACCCTGCAATAGAACCTACTAGTTACATCACACATAACATGTATTTGTTATTTTGTTGAGCGTGGACACAAATTGATTGAAAAAAAAAAAAAACATTATGCGCAACTCCCTAATGAGTCTACAACTGAAATGACATAAAATACAAACAAGTTGAGAAGGGTATTACTTGTTAGAATTTTTTATTATATTATATTATTTATTGTTTATTTATTTTAACATATAATTATTTATTCAATTAATATATTATTTACTTTTTTATTTTTCTTAGAAATTGTTGTGTGTATTCATTTATTTTTAAATTGGAACTAGCTCTCACATGACATATCATGTGGGAACTAGAATTAATTTAAAATAAATACACATGGTATAGAACTAGCTAATTGACTTAAATACACATGGTATATAACTAGCTAATTGACTGGTGAGTTTCACTTTGACTGTCACGAGACATGAAACTAGCCGATTTGAATAAAGAGTTAACCTTAGACAAGATGAAAAAAATCTTATCTCAATAGTATGTTTTAAAATTTTAGTATCTCCTTTGTAAAAATTTCCTAGTTTGTTCATCACCCTAAGTCTCGTTTTACAACCACTTTTCCAAGAAGGAATATTGGAGAATTAAAAGCAAAACATTATGTAGTTTCGACCAAATTTCCTCAAAATGATGACAATGGCGAAGATCTTAGTTTTCTTGAGCAACCCAATGACACCTTTATTTTACATCACAACCACCCAAATCCTGACCACGTCTTGGATTCACCACCACCTATGACAACGGCATTGATGACTTCTTTGACTTCAACCCCTCCAACTTTTACACCCCCTAATGCGGTCATTACCATGCCCTGGTGTCGAAATACTACGTCATTGCCAGAGTTGAAAGGCTAATGGTGTCATTGGTGTAGTTTTGGATAAGGTGGGTGCCACAAATCAGTAAGGATTTTCCACTACGTTAAAGCATGTTTGGTGTAACGCCCGGCCGCTTGCAGGATCTGTGACTGTCCCCACAAACCAACACAAGACTTTTCAACGTGCTTTGTCCTCACTCACACGCTTCCCGGGAAACTTCCCAGTAGGTCACCCATCCCTAAATTGCTCCAAGTCAAGCACGCTTAACTATGGAGTTCTTAAGTGATGGGTTACCGAAAAGTAAATGCATCTTGTTGGTATAGGTAGCACTTATTAATTTCTTTAAGCTATCTTCAACTGTACAATCCCACACCTGCACAGCCTCTGGATCCCTCTCGTTCAGGTGTGTATTCGATTCATTCATGTACCCCTCCCGCTGGAAGCCTGTCAGGAGCCGCTCATTGTCCGTGCCTCATCTCTTTTGCACCAGCGATCACTCCCCGCCCTCGTCAGCGCCTGGGATGTTACATGCCCACCAGCTTCCGCTTGGTTCGTCCTCGAACCACACCGTACTGGGAGAGAGACCCTGCTCTGATACCACTTTATAACGCCCAGTCGCTTGCAGGATCTGTGACTGTCCTCACAAACCAACACAAGACTTTTCAGCGTGTTTTGTCCTCACTCACACGCTTTCCCGGGAAACTTTCCAGTAGGTCACCCATCCCTAAATTGCTCCAAGTCAAGCACGCTTAACTATGGAGTTTTTAAGTGATGGGCTACCGAAAAGTAGATTCATCTTGTTGGTATAGGTAACACTTATTAATTCCTTTAAGCTATCCTCAATTGTACAGTCCCATACCTGCACAGCCTCTGGATCCCTCTCGTTCAGGTGTGTATTCGATTCATTCATGTATCCCTCCCGCTGGAAGCCTGCCAGGAGCCGCTCATTGTCCGTGCCTCATCTCTTTTGCACCAGCGATCACTCCCCGCCCTCGTCAACGCTTGGGATGTTACATTTGGAAACATTGTTAGCACACTGCTAACTTAGGTTTGTGAGCCCAATCGTTATTTTGAGCATTTATCATCGAGATGTTTGGTAAAAAATTCATAGAGGGCGATCTATTTTTAATTCAGGATTTGAGTAAAAGAAGTTGTTGCTTTCGCATTAATTAAAGTTTTCTATTTGCATTCATTCAACAAAATTTTAATCTCTAACAATGTTTATAATAAAATAAGGGAAATTTGTACTCTTTAATGAACTTATTCTCCAAAACTAGTTTTATTTAACCAGAAAATGGTCTATATATTGTTGGTGTAAATTTTTTTTTATATTGACATCCAATAAAATCTAACCATTTAGTCACATCAGCTTAAATTCATTTTAAATTAAAAAAAACTTAATTCCCCTTATTTTTTCGCCCTTTCCTTATTCACTTATTTCAAAACTCCAATCCCTTATTTCTATTTTAGGCACCCTCCTTCGCTTCACACCCCTATCTCAAAACCCTAACCCCTATATCTTTTAGCCACCCTCTCTACGTTATTCCTCTACCTCAAAACTTGTAACTTTTTCTTTTTTAGGTCACCCTCTTCTGCCCCACTCCCCATCTCAAAACTCCACCCCCATTTTTTCCAGCCATCCTCCCTCACTTCACTCTCTGATCTCAAAATCTCAACCCCTATATTTTTCGGCCACCCAACTCCTTTGTCCCATTCTCCCAAGGAAATTAATAAAGGTTACATAGAGGGAAAGACATAGAGAAGCCGTGAATAAGGAAGAAAAAATATGAATAGAGGCTACGGAGAAAGAAAGAAACGTGGAGTAACTCTCCATTCTTTTTAAGTTTTTTAATTTAAATTGTACTTCAATGAAAATAATAACATCATGTAGAACACAAAGATAACACAAGAAGGGGGGTTGAATTGTGTTATAGCAAATTTTCGCAAAACCTTTTCAATGACGTATTGTCTGAAGGAATAAAAAAATAAAATTTCGAAAGCGTTTTGAAAGGAAGACGGATGTTGAAAACGAATCAGGAATGCACACAGGAATTATACTAGTTCGTCTCACTCCAGAGACTACGTCCAGTTCTTGGCAATAACCAAGTTCCACTAACCAATCCAAGTTACAAGTATTCTTTCAACAAGTCTCTTCAAGCTCAACCCAAGTAGTCTTTTACTTAGCTCTCCAAGCAATAATCCAAGTATTCTTTAAAACAAAGCTTCTTCAGGCTTCTACCAATTTCTTAGAGAAAAAAGTTGAACGTGAGGTACCTCACTAGGTTTAACGTCCAATAGACGAATATACAATGAAGAACAAATAAAGTTTTACAAGCTGAGTTTTATGATTGTCACAATATCAGAGCTTGATAGATAGAGATTTGAAACAGCGAACCAACTAATTCTCTTTGAGATTTAGGTCTCTTCTTCTATTTATAGGCTTTTCCAGAAAAGTATCCATTGTGAGTGTTTAAGGGAGACAACCTTCATTTGGTGAAAAGAGTCGTTGGAGTATTAAATGCAGCATTTAATGCTTTTCACCAACTTGTCACATTGAAAAGATAACGCAGTCTGCTTATCTTTACCATTCTTGTACTCTATCTTGTAATAATGGACAGATCGGCTTTTCGTTCTGACATTCGCATGCATATTCCTTCTTTTATGCTTAAAGTAAACTTTCTCGATAGTAGGTACGTAGATTTCATTTATTTCAAGGTTGTTTACGCTTTTACAACTAACTTGTGTGTAGATCGTTAGAACATCGTCTAAGAGAAGTTAACTACTGAAACTTTGAAACAAGATCAAAGATGATACATGAGCAAAAGGTCAGACGATAGCAAGCATAAGATATTCGAGTAACCAGATGATTGTTTGAAAAGCTCTTTTTAATTGTTTGTTATTATCAAAACATTTGAGGGTTATAAAATTGTCCTTTGTCTTAACACATGAGTAATTGTTTAAATTTTATTGATTGTTAGTGTAAAGGAGTTTTACATTAACAATGCATATCTATTAATCTTATATTTTTTATGACTGGATAACAAATGTTTTCGAGCTAGTATTTTCATTTATAAATAGAGACATCAAAATGAATTAAATTTGTTTAGTTAATTTCTCAGTAAAAAAATAAATTTTGGTTTAAAATATTGACATGTTTAAATCTATTCTTTTTTTGGGTGAACCTAGGGTGTCCTATAATCGGAAGTCAATAACTAATTCTTCAAGGTACTGAAATTCATTTAAGAAGTTAACCTTTCTCAACATATTTTTTACCACACACACGAACTAGGGAATCAAACCTCTGACCATATGTTTAAGAGGCAAGGTTATCTGTCAACTATGTCACACCATATTAGTTTTATAATATCTATTCTTATACTGTAAATAAGAATCTACAAAACTTTAGCTTTTTTCCATTCTCTGAATTAAACATTCTTAATATTTCTTCTATTCTTTTCTTTGAAGGTGCATACCCTTACAACTAGTTAAAAAAAATAAAATCTCTCTCAATCATCCCAACCACTTATTTCTTTTGATCTATTTTATTTTATCTCTATTCTAAAAATTCTAATAATTTTGTTAAAAAATTTGTTAATAGTTAAAAATAACTTTATATCACAATTTAAATTATGCATCATATATTTAAAATATAATTTATATTTTTAAATATATTAATTTATCATGAATATTAATTATAATAAAATGTAAGTTAAATTACATTTTTGGTCCCCTTATTTTTCTCAGTCCACAATTTTGTCCTCTTATTTTTTTAAAGACATTTAGTCTTTCTATTTTTAAAAATCTGCAATTTTGGTCCTTCTATTTTTTTAGAGACATTTAGTCCTCTTATTTTTAAAAATTCACAATTTTGGTCTCGCTGTCAAATCTCTTACATTGACCATTAATGGTTTAACGTTGACTTTGACGTGTCATTCGTTGACCTTAATGTTGACTCTGACTCTGATACGTTATTTAAGTACTGATACATCAAAGTCAATGTTAAATTAATAATGGTTAATACAAGAGATTTGACAACGAGACCAAAATTATAGATTTTTAAAAGTAGGGAGACTAAATGTCTCTAAAAAAAATAAGAGAACCAAAATTACAAATTGGATAAAATAGAGAGACCAAAAATACAATTTAACCTAAAATATATATATTAAAATATTTATTTATTATGCATTTTAATACATAAATGACATTTATTTTATAAAATAATACACATACTGAAATATTAGTAAATCAGTAATTTATCTAGTATTTTAGTTCCTGTGTTAGAGCAAATGATTTATTTAAGTTGCGACTAGGTTAATTTTTCTTTTAACAAATGTGCAACTACAATACCAAGTCAATGGTGATTGATGTAATAATAACTACTTACAAGAAATCAACTAACAAATTGTTTAATACTGCCCAAGAGATGCGCCAGTGCATAATTTTGGTGGGTGGAAATTAATTGACCTTTGATCCCATTATTACTGTGACAGAAAAATCTGTACCTAATTGACAGAAAAATCGTATGCGGACCTAATTGTCATATACTACTTATATTTATGGGTCCTGTTAAAAAGATTCAATGAATATATGGTCGAGATTACATGTGAGTATAAAATTGAGTTAATATTTTCAGATATGGAGTTTTGTCTTTACAGTGATCTTATCAATCTCGAATAGAATTGTTCATTTGTTCTTTTTGTGAAAGACATATATAAAAATAAATAAATAAATATATGGCCGAGTATCTTAAAGATATTAGTTAAATGATTGATAAATAGAAACTTTTTATTAAAAAGGATTAAAATGATTAATTGATAATATTTTATAAATTTTTACTTTGTTAATCTGTATTCTAATGATATTTATTTGTATTTTACTATTTTCACAAATAAAAATTTATGTTAAAAATTATGACATTTAATGCATTAACAAGATCAAATGTTATATTTTTAATAAGAAAATTTCTTTTATTTTTAATTAGTGTCTTAAGATATTAGTTACTTGTCATTATTTAATAAAATTATATATTTTGACACATGATAAAATTTAAAAAATATAAGGTTTTTATTAAAAAATATTTATTACATAAAAACATAAAATTATTTAATTTTTATTTTTAAATAAATTAAAGTATTTAATAAAATATGATTAACGCTTTCATCTTGTATAAAAATATCCCTTACTATTGTAATCTAACAAGGCAACAAGGTCATTAAATATTTCGATATAACATATATTAAATAAGACTACTTCGATAATTCATTTTAAATCATATATTAAATATTTTGACATGATATTAAATAAGAGTTTTGTCAATGGATATTATGAGTTTAATGACTTTGCACTGTCAATGAAAAAAAAATTACACTGTCAATTAATGAGAAATCGTCATTGATATGTCTTATAAGATAATTATTGTAAAAGTTAACAAATATATAATAAATGGTAATTGGTGATTGAATGACAATGTAAAATTACTTTATATTATCAATGTATAACCTATTTTCTCTAAAGATATTAGTTAAAAAATATTAAAATAATTTTAATAAATAATTGTAATTATTTAAAATATTAAATACTCTTATATTTTTATATAATAATAAATACTTTATTTTTTAATGAAATCTTTTTTCTTATTTCTTTAAATAATACGAGCTTTTACAAATTAGAATTAATGAGTGGATAATCAATAAATGTCAAAAGTACATTAAGTAGGGAAGAAACCACTCCGTGTTTTAAGATTTTAAATTTTTTTAGTGTTAAATTCAACTTTCCTATTTATGAGTAATGATATTATTTAATATGAAACTTTACATAAAAATTATTACAAGTATTTTATAATTAACTGAAGTTAATAAAAAATAAGTACGTAGATGATAAAGCACGAAATTTACTATTTTTATAAATAAGTCTAGAAAAGATCTTCTTTTCTAATGAGAGGGAGAAAAAAAAAAGAGAAAATTATAGGTATAATAGGTGATATAATGTGATGAAAAGAAAGAAATAGAAAAAAAATTAGAGTTTAATGACTATGTATTGCCATTGTAAAATCTTTTATACTATCAACCAATTAAAAATTACTATTGATATGACTTTTAAGGTAATTATTATAAAAGTCAATAAACTTATCATATATGATGGTTTGTAATGGAATGATAGTGTGCATAATCTTTTGTCTCAAAATATTAAAAGTATGCATAATCTATATTCTCAAAATATTAAAAGTGTCATTGAAGTGTTTGTAATATGAGTTTAATGGTCATGCACTAATAATGTAAAATAGTTTTACACTATTATCCAATTACAAATCATCATTTATTGTAAATTTGTTGACTTTTATAATAAATATTTTAAAAGTCATATGAATAATAATTTCTAATTAGTTGATAGTATAAAATTTTTTACGTTAATAAGATATGACCATTAAATTCTTGTAATATATGAATGTTTGAAATATAATTGCTCATTTTTATTTATGCCCCCAACGTCACCTACTGGCTGATATTTATGATAGAGGCTGGATCCCAAATCTCCGCCCGAAAAGATAAATGTTGGAGTATAATGGAAGCGGATCCTCTCCTGCAATATGTCTCCAGCTTTATTTTCAGCCCTTGGATGTGTTGAAGGGATAGGATTAAAAGTTGAAAAGTTATATCTAAATGCCAGATACTTTCGTTTAAAGCAAATTATTGTTACTGATGTCCCGTGGGATCCATCACATTTGGATATAACCTTTCAACTTTTAATCTCATTCAAATTTCAATACATTCAAGGGTGAAAAATAAGGCCGGAGACAGCCGGTGACGTATGTTGCAGGAGAGGATCCGCTTCCGAGGATAATTCTATGTTCCCTTTCGAACACGGAAAGATGTCACTTGTAAATCTGTCAAATCTATCATATTTCTTCCTGTAGCAAATGCAAAGATACTTGTTAAATATTTAAAGTAAAAATATTTTTAATATGTACAAACTACTAAGGATTCATTTATTTTAAAACCAAGTCAAATTAATTTCCAAAAAAATAATTTTAAATCATTAAATATAATTAAACCGTATATCTAAATTAATTTTAACTTAAATAAAGGTGGAACTACGTTTTCTTTTAAGAAGCTATGCTCTCCGAAATTTTAATTTATTTATATTATATTATTTTTTAAAAAAGAAAAGGTTAGTATTTTAATTTGAATAATTTTTAATGCTGATTTATTTCAATAAAAATAATTTAACTCCGTTAGTGACCATAAAGGGTTGTTGGTGCCTAAGATAACTTTTTTTTTTTCGAGATCACATGTATATTCTATGTAAAACAATCCTAATGAAACTGTGTAAGATCACAATGGGTTACAAAACTCTCTATTTGAGTATTTTACACAAATATATATTCAAGATTCAAATTCGAAATTACTGGTTAAGTTGAAACAATCCGTATTAATATTAAATTTCAATAATTCAACCGTTAAATTAAAATTTTTTATTAAATAAATGAAGTATGCAAATTTTTTATAAATTTTAAAATAATTTATAATACTTCATTAACTAAATTTAATTTAATATATAATATATTTTTTAAAATATAAATAAATACCAGCTATAAGATTACTTAATTACAAATATAAGACATGCAAAAAAAAAATTACAAATATCTAATTTATCAAAAATTTAGTATATATAATTTTTGAAATAATACTAAAATATTCAATGGTCAAATTATTAAAATTTATGAAATGAAGAGTTATTCCTAGAGATGTAAATCAAGTTAACCAAATCTATCCAATCTAAGCATTTCTTAATCTAACACTTTTTATAAGATATAAAAATTACACTAATCTATCAAAATAAGATAAACAGTTGGATAAATTCTTATCGATATATCAAACAACTAATTTAAATAAAATAGTATGATTTATTTTATCTTATCTATTTTGTTAGCAATTGTGATATTTGAACCCATATAAATAGCAATTTTGATGACACCATTCTAATTTTAATTTGTAGCCATTGTACTTTCTTCTCTCCGCCAATTTTGTTTTTCCATTCTATCACTCTCCATCATGGCCAGAGGTTCCTCTCAGTCTCGGTCCTCGACTTCAACAAACGCGCGACCAGGAGGCATGGCTCCCCGCGGTTCCGCCGCCGCCACCGCGGGCATGCGGCGGCGCCATCTGGGCGGAGGAAACAGTTCGGGAAGCGCGGGTGCGGCGGCGGCGGCAGCAGCAACATGCTGAGGTTCTACACGGACGACGCCCCGGGGCTGAAGATTTCGCCGACGGTGGTGCTGGTCATGAGCCTCTGCTTCATCGCCTTCGTCACCGCCCTCCACGTGTTCGGCAAACTCTACCGCCACAAATCTGGCGCTGCCGTTTGATTTTAGGACCCTCTCGGATTTGTAGTTCTGATCGCCGCTCTGACCGCTTGATTTTCGGTTTTTCTTTCGTTCCGTAATTTAATTAACACTTTGCTATTTTGTAACTATGAAGTCAAATGATTGAGTATCTTCGTACTCTGGTTAAAGGAAAGTCACTTTTGGCTTTGGGCTTAAACCACGATCTTTGTCGTTTATTTATGTATACTAATGAGCTATATTTGATGGTTTCTTGGACAAGTTATATTTGATCAGCTAGCTAGTTTGTTTCGTAGTTATCAATGTTAGTTTGCATTCGTGTTTAATTTTTCCTTCGGAAAAACAAGTTGATAACTTCCTCTCCAGAAATTATTTCAGAGCATATACATAAAAAGCTTTGTAATGAAACTCAATATTGCGTTAATTAAACTGTATCAAGGGAACGATTTTAAATTAAACAGCTCGAGTTTGATGTTTGCTACCCTCCTTCTAAGATGTGCTTGATGTTTGATGGAAGTAATGGGGACGCATGCTCAAGGTCCAATGTTTTTCCAAATTTCGCCTCTTCGAGAACCAAGATTTTTATTTCGGTGGAAAGAACCAAGATGTTTAAAAAGATATTTATCTTTTTTTCTTTTTCTTTTTTTTATAGTCATGTTATAAATACTAAGTATTTACAGACTTTATCAATGACTATTTGCTGAATAATTTGACTAACTATTTTTAGTAGAATTTTTCTTTTCAACCATATTTTTTCTTTTCACAATATTCGAACCAAGACCTTGCTTAAAAACCAACGACATGTTAGTTAAAAGATATATATCTTTACGACATATGGATACAATTCTATTTTTTAAAATAATTATTATGTTTAATTTTTAAAATATTAAATTTATTTTAAGTTTTTACCTTAAAAAATCATATAATTATTACAAAGTTATTTTAAGATATATGTTTTACTTGGAAAGGTATTTTTCTTTTCATTTTAGTCAAGAGAAAAATTATCTTGAAAACTCAAGGGATGTTCAAATCCAATCCAATCCAAAAAAAATTGCAATTCGATCCAAAAAAATCAAAAATAAGTGAAAATTGAATTTCTTTAGTTTTGTTTGGACCATTTTATTTTTTTGCATAACCAATAGATTGGAATTGATTTTTGATTAGTGTTTATAAAACTAAATCGATATTTTTTAATACACATACATTATTATGTATTTCACATGTAATGTAGTTATGCTTTTTAGTATTTCATCAATATTTTTATTATGTTTTTTTTTTTCATATATCCAACCAATTGTTGAAACCAAAGACGTATGAAATATATAACCCTCAAAGTTTTGATGATAACAAAGGTTATTTAATTTTAGAGTTTAATGACAAGTGCATTACATGTGCAAAAATATCGTTTTTAAGAGGCAAAGGTATAATTCTTTATGTAGACACATCCAAATATGTCTTTAGAAAACAAGGCATCCAACGCACCATTTGCAAACCTTGTATAGTGTGGGTTTTTTAAAAGCGGCCGATGAAAGAGTTGTCTAAAAGCTTTTTATCTTATATGTTTTCAATTTGGTTAAATTTCAATAAAGCTAAGTAAGTTTATTCGTCCTTGTACATATTGAAACTCGTTCTTTATACTTTTCGATATGCTCTAACATTTAAATATCTTAGCATTTAATAAAAAGCAAGATATTTGGATGTATAAGTACAACCATGTGAAAAAGTTAGTCAACTTATTAAGGCTGTAGTACAAAAAGAGGGAATGAAATAAAGGTACAATTAGAAAAGCAGCATTGTGTGTTAGATAGTACTTACCTTTTTGGTACAAAACCACTCCAAGATAAGATTATTGCATCTTCTCTCCAAAATTCTCAAGACACGTATCAAGTTTTAACGTGAAGGATTTTCTATGAATTTAATGCTTCATCAGAACGGGAAATCAAGTTGAAGTCTTCTCTCTAAATGGAAACATTTTCAAGAGGCTATATAATCAAGACTTGAAAGTTGAAGAACAGAGAATGTGTGCTGAGAATTACGTACTCAAACAAAGCTTTGAAACTCTTGTTGGACAACTCCTTTAGCGCTTAAGTTTTTGTATTCTTTGCATTGGAAAGTTATTGTATATTATGCTTAAACTTCCATATCCTCACATTGTGAGTTGATTCTTTGTAAAGACAACCTTGGCATTGTGAGCGCCTAGGGAGGCATTGTGATAAATAATACTTAAGTTTTTGCAATCGAGGATTGATCACAGTTTGTAAGGCTCGAAGAGATTATTAACGAATACTTGTTGTAACCAGGATTTGGTTAGTGAAAATCCTTCTTAAAAGAAGTTATTGGACGTAGCTCAAAGTTGAGTGAACCTAATATAAAACTTTGTTTGTTTTTCTCCTTCCTCATCCTCACGTATTTTTAACTGGACGACTTTTATATCTTCTGTTAAACGTTTGCAAAAAGGCTTTAAATTTCACATACATACAATTCAACCCCTTCTTGTGTGTTTCTTGTTCTTTAACCACTGTAGCATAACTATATACATTGTTCTCCTCGACTTTTATTTTGAATATATATGTTTTTATCTCCTTAGGAAAAAGAAATCATGTTGTAAGATAATTAATTGATTGATTGGCATACTTTTTTTTTATTTTATGTATTCTTTATTTTTAAATAGGTTTTTAGTATATTTAGACATAAAGATAGTTTGTTTATTTTAAAAATAATGTTCAATATTTAAAGTTAAAGACATTCAATAGTAGGAAATTAAAATGTCGGTAAACATGTGTTGGTAAAAATCGAATCATCTGATCTAGTTCAAACCACATTTTATCGGATTAAATCAGATTTTTTTAATAAAGTAATCCGAACCGAACAACATCACATGTTGTTTTAATATTTACATAGAATGACTTTTTAGCTCAAAACTGATCTAAATCCATTCGTAAACACCCCCATAAACAATTGCTTTTATTTTGGTTAAGGCCTTGTGGGTTGCATTGTCGACACTGATTGTTTTGCTACTTTAATGTTTGGAAGATGGGGAGGCTAGTGCTAACTCATCACTTACCTTTCCTTTGTTTGAGAGAAAAGAAAATAAATAAAAAGATACAAAATTTGAATTAAAAATATAGAAATATAGAAAAATTAAAATTTTTATTTACAAAAGTCATTTTTTTTATTTTTGAACTTCATAAAAGAAAATACATCATTGAGAAAATGATAATACTCTTAATTTGAAAAAATTTTTATGGAATTATCTTCAATGTTTTAACTTGTCTATTTACTAAAGATTAAAAACAAAGACAAAACTAAAAAGTAATTACTATTTTCTTAATTTTATAAAATAACATACAAATTTCTTCTTTAAAATGGTTAATACTTTTTAAATATTATAAATTATTGAAATATATTTTTATGAAATAACTTACCAAAAAAAGCAAATGACTAAAAGTTGACATGTTTGTGACTTTATAGGAATTTTCAATTTCCTTCCTTCTTTCTGTCCAATTATAGTTAGGTAGAGAAATGTAACACTATTTTTAAAATATACTTATTGTTAGGTAAAACCTATACAGATACCTTTAAATAATGTGAATTCACTTTTTATTTAATGAATTTTATTTATTATTTTTCGAGATTTATATAAATTTATGTACGCAAAAAAGATAGTATAAATTTTATTTAATAATAAAAATATTATTAGCATTCATTGATTAATTATGAGATAACATTAATTGTAAGAAAAATGTTAGCAACACTTTTTTTATTATTAGTTAAAATTTATTTAAAATCATAAATTTTAATAAGTTTCACTTCTCATTTAACGAAATTTTCCTAATTTAAAAAGAGTTTAATGGTTATGTACTAATAGTGTAAAGTAGTTTTACACTGTCATCCAATCACAAACTATCATTTATTGTAACTTTGTAAACTTTTATAATAAATACTTTAAAAGTCATATTAATGCTGATTTCTGATTGGATGATAGTAGTAAAACTTTTTACACTAACAGTAATAACCATTAAACTCATTTAAAAATGAGATCCACTAAATTTTATAGCTTTTAATAAATTACGGCCAATAAATGTTAGAAAAGAATTTTGCTACCTCTTAACCGTCATCTTACCAAATAGAATTGGGGTATATTTGAAACAAAAGGAAAGTAAGTTTAAATGAAAGAAAAGGCAGAGTTGTCACCCGCGAGAAAGGAAGTGAATAGATATTAGATAGGCATGCATTGGCATTGCCACGCTATCGTCTGCTAATCGCTTCGCGTAGCGTTTTCTGCGTTCAACGCCTCGTTTGCGTTTGAGATGGATCAGAGCAGAGTAACTGTGCCACAAACACAACAACCACACACAAATTCAACCACCTTAATTTTCTCTCTCCCCCTCCCTCCCTCCGCACTCACTTCTATTGTTCCATTCTGTCCTTATTTCGCACACCTCAAAACAACAACCTGAGGAGAAACCAAAACAATGTCCGTAATCGACATTCTCTTCCGCGTCGACACCATATGCCAGAAATATGACAAATACGACATCGATAAGCAGCGCGAGCTCAACGCCTATGGCGACGACGCCTTCGCTCGCCTCTATGCTGCTGTCGAATCCAGCATTCAAGCCGCTCTCAACGTTTCGTTCTCTTCCCCTCAATTTCAATTTGCTTCCATTGCTTTTGTTGTTGTTGTTTCTGTTGAAATTGAATCGACGTGTTTATTTCAATGCAGAAATCCGAGGTTGCTTCCACGGAGAAGAACAGGGCAGCTGCCGCGGCTTTGAATGCCGAGGTTCGTCGAACCAAGGGTAGACTCATGGACGAGATTCCTAAACTGCGCAAATTGGTACACAAGAAGGTGAACCTCGTTTCAGAAGCTATTCATGAACTCTAACGTTTGACTTCGAGTGCTGTGTTTCTTTACTTTTTACCGTATTGAGAATAGCTTCATTAGGAGAAATTATTATATGGTTAGGACCACTGCATATCTATGGTTCCGACCAATCTTTATGCGACCCATAATCCAGGTTTTTAATTTATGAAAAATTATTAGTAACACTTAATTGCGTGTTAGGTGGAGATTGGTTAGCACCATAATAGTCTTGAACCATGTAATAATTTCTCGTTTATTAGCCTTTAACATGTGCTAATACAAGGGATTTTAAAACCCTTTGGCCTTACATTGCTAAACCAAACAATCACTTATTATCTTTCTCACAAAAGGGTGCAAATAAAAACTAGAGCTATTTAAATATGAGAAAAAAGGATATACACTACAGCGTAAAGGTTTTTTACATTGTCATTCAATCACAAAATTACATGTATGGTAAGTTTGTTGACTTTGATAATAACCACTGTAAAAGTCACACCAAAGATTTTTAATTAGTTGACTGTGTAAAAGCTTTTATACTGCATATCTATGAAACTATATATTTTCAAAAGACGGAAGGTTTTGGTATGCTTCAGTTTGCTTTGTGTCTTGAGTCTATGTTTTCTTCGACTAGCAATAATGGAAGCAAGGTTTTGGCCTGCATTTCAAAATCTAATACTATCATTAACAGGTTAAAGGTCTCACAAAAGAGGATATGGCCATTCGTCAGGATCTTGTTCTGGCATTGCCCGAGAGAATCGAAGCAATACCAGATGGTATTACTGGTGCTGCTATTCAAACTGCAGGATGGACTGCTACCTCAACTCAGCCGCATATCAAGTTTGATTCACCAGGTGATCAGCGTTGCTGATATTAAATACGTTTAATAACAGCATTTGAATTAATTTTTAATAATGATTGTCTCTTTTCCAACCTCAGAGGGACATCTTGACAGTGAGTATTTCCATCAAAGTGAAGAATCCAGTCAGTTTCGGCAAGAGTATGAGATGCGCAGGATGAAACAGGTAAGCAAGATTCCTTCAGTATTCCAATTACCTTGTTGTCTATGTTAATTGCTAAATTAGGAATTGCCTGAGGTTTATAGTCATTTTATGGTATTTGCCACTGGCTGATCTATAGTCTTAGATGAGTCAAATTTTTATTTGTACAGGATGAAGGGCTTGATCTCATATCAGAGGGATTGGATACCTTGAAGAATCTGGCCCATGATATGAATGAGGTTTGTTGTGTTGTGCATCTAGCTCTGTTTGGGAATTCTGTGAAAGATGTTGGATTTTAAGTGGATAACCATTTTCTCATATTTCCCCCCAACTATGTTCAGGAATTGGATCGGCAAGTTCCTTTAATGGATGAAATTGACACAAAGGTAAAAGAGTTATTTATTCAATCTTGCTTTTCTATGTTCAGATAGATAGTTTTCACAAAATAATATTGCCATGAATGAATAAAAAGGTGCTTTGTGCGTGACCTGATTATACAGGTGGAGAGGGCAACAGCTGATGTGAGAAACACTAACGTAAGGCTTAAAAAAACTCTCACCGAGGTAATTGACGTGATTAATTGCACTCTCCTTTCTGTGGAAATTTGCAACTTTACGTTGAATTGCAGTTTTTGTTTCCTCTACAGATAAGGTCTAGTCGAAATTTTTGCATCGACATCATTCTGCTCTGTGTTTTTCTTGGAATCGTTATGTATTTATACAAGTAAGTCCTCTGTCCTATTCCTAATCACCAAGCCTTCTAATTCAAAATCTGGTCGGTGACAAAAATATTTGCTTTTGTTGTACAAAAGTTTACTTGCTCTGTTATTAATTGCTTTCACTATTGAACTCTGCAAACAATTGCTTGATTTACATGATTTCTAACATGAAATACCACCGCTGATTTATGTACTTTACAAGACTAATTGTGACTGCTTTTCGGCACACTACTTGCTTTCTTGCATCAAAAGCAACATGCTAGTTTGATTCCAAAAATGGAAAGATGTTAGCTCTATACATATATATGCATTGCATGCTGAACTTCCAGTTAGGGATATTCGTTGCTTGCTCCATTTTGAAGAGCAAGTGAGGTCATCTATCTATGATTTTGTGACATGTCCAGCCTACGTACACGTTTTTGTGTCCATTGTGTCATGTGGTACTCTATATTTGAATGAATTGTAAAGTACTTTGACATTGATTACAGCAGTAATAGGAAGCCTTTGCTACTTCGATTTGGCTGAACGTATGATAAATTCTGTTACATACGTATAATTGATCATGTTATTATGATGGTGGGAAGTGGATGCAATTTCTTTAGCTGATTTAAAGCCAATTAACAGGAATAGGCCATATTCCTGGAGTCGCATGGTCTTTTATCTGCTGTAATTGTATGATTGGTATTCATTGGCTGTATAGACGACATCTCTGATACATTAAATATTCAGCTGCGACTTTATTCATCATAACAAAACATGCCAAGAATGTTGATATTTATTTATTTTATGCTACATCTGTACTCTTTCTTCTCCTTGTGAACACAATATCTTCTCTTTTGTCAGTGCTCTGAGGTGACTTGATCTTGAATTCTTTCCGTTGTTGTACTGGTGTGCTGTTGTAATATGGTATTACATCCTTGCGCTATCTGAGGGCTTTCAGTGGAATTTTCCAATATTACATCATGGTTCAGCTGCTGGAGGATGGCAACATATATTATACCAATGTGCTTTGTAATTCTTTGATGTATTAATGGCCACTTGGATATGTGTCACTCTTTTCTATAACGTACCTTTGCTTGCCTACTATTTCTCTTTGCATATGAGTCTTGGTATACGAGTAAGAAGATTGATATTTGGGCACATCTGTCTTTTTCAACACCATTTTTCCGTAACCTCTCACAAACAACTTTTTATTATATTAGCTCAATATACCATTTATGTTAAATCAATGGCTGAAACACATTGTGCAAATGCAATATAAAAGTTTTGATGTGCATGTACGTATACATATATGTGATTAAGTTCATGATGACTTATGCTGGTTCAACGCTGAAGTGTTTGCATTGGAATTTTGAAGGTGGTAGATAACAATGGCAAATAGGCTTAGTACTTCAATATGATTTTGAAATAACGCGCAACTCCTGTAGGTTGTAGAAATACAAAATACAAATTGTATCTACACGTTATCATTACTAGGTAGGATAAAGTTCTAGTTGAACTGACACAGTGCACGCTCAAGAAGCTAATTGGCCGGGGGCATTATTCACATTGTTTTCAAGGAATTTCATAGATACATGGAAAGTTCTATATTATCTACTTATTGCCCCATGTTAACCATGCATAAAGAAATAGAGCAATAATTCGCCTGAATATTAAGGGCCTATCATCTTTCCGGTTACTTCTACGTCTTAAGTTGAATAATCCATGAAAATCTAGCTGTGAAGTAAAGGAACGTCGACTGTCTTATAATAAGTACCTTCATCACTGTGGGTACCTTTCTGCAAAGGCTAATTCGCTTAGCTCTTGAAAATTGATGCTAGGATCTGGCGGGTTCCCGTTGAAAATGTCATCTTGAGACTGGTTTTGGTTATAGCAGTTCAGTTCTCTACTGGACAACATCTTGCTAGGAGATCCGTCCATTTTGTTGTCAGTGTTGAACTTCCTGTTAAAAGAAATGAGATTTCCATACTGTTCGTCTTCATTAGATTTTCTTGTCATTGGGTTGAAGTAACTGTCCAAAGAAGGAATTGCCGTTTGAGAATTCACTTTAGTGAAACCATCTTCATAAACTGAAACTAGATTGTTGCCTTTGCAGCCCTTAAAGCTCAGATTTGGCATGCTTTCAGTGGGAGGTATAGGTCCACCAACAAGAATAGAGGCTATGATCTGATAGTCTTTGTATTGATAATCAGTGATCATATCAGCCCGACAGTTCATGTTTGTTGGGTATTCTTCACTCCTCGGTAGTTTTGCTGGCGAGTTTAGCTCACTAGGATTCTCTTGATTTTCACATGAATTCTTCAGAGAGTAGCCTTTATGTCGAACCCGGCATAGTACCCAGTCATCCAGCTGTGACAGCAAGAGATATGCTTATTATTGCACAGAGTTCATGTACTATGAATGAGGGATCACAGTTTCAGAAGCACGTATGAAAATAGTGTGAATAGACCTCGCATTTTGCCTAGTAGAAAAATAATCCTAGATTTTTTTTTCTTGGTACAAAATGATTGGTGTCTGCCATTAATATATCTCATTTTGATAACCACAAATTCCATTTACTTGCACAAAACTGAATTCTAAATTCACGCCTTAGAGAAGTTGCTCAGGCCCATGCTGTTCGTCAATGGAGTTTATATTATACTTTTCTATGTGTTCGATTGGCTTTGTTATGAGTTTTTAGCAGAATGGTGAAGGGAGAAAGACCAAAATTCTATCCCCGAAGTTAATTTTTATTTTAAAAATAAAAAGGAACTGTTTAATCTTAGAATTAGTTTGTTATCTTCTTAAAATTGGGAGTGAGATTTTTAATGAGGAATTTCTTGTCTCCCTTTTTATAGGGACATCAAACCGATCCTTAGCAGGACCATCAAGTATTTAGCTCAGTGGAAAGATTTGTGCAGATATTTGTTTTATTAAGGCTGTTATATACTGCATTTCTTTATTCAACAGTTTTTAAGTTCCTAGTAATCATGTGTGATGAATTGGTTTAAAGCTGCTGCTAGGAAATATGAAACCAAACGGAATGACTAGTTTGTGAAGTTCAAGCTCCAGTTATTCTGCTATAAATATCCTGTCTGTTATCTTAAACTAGTTATTTATTCCCCAAGGAACCAAAATGTTAGTTTACATGAAGACTTACCCTCATGGAGCCGCTTAGCCTGGAGGATTTGGTGGTTGTGTCTACCAATCTATATTCATTCATGATCCAGTCCGTCTTAGCTCCCTTAGGAGGACGACCTGAATAAAACACCAGAGCTTTCTTCACTCCTATGCGCTTTGATCCACAAGAAGAAAGAATTGGCTTGTCGGTTCCAGTTGCCTTCCAGTATCCTGAGGCTGCTGCCCTGTTTGGCCTCAACCCATTTGGGTACTTTCTGTCTCTGGGGCTAAAGAAATACCATTCTTCCTCCCCAAACAAGGACTTATCTGCACATTCACAACAAAAACAAAAGCAAAAGCAGATCATTTTTCTCAAACTACAATCATAAACAAGACTTAGTAACACACAAGGAGTGCATGGCAAAGGACAAACTGGGTAGCTCCCACGGGTTGTATTTATACAGATCTATTTCAGCCATAATGGAAGCAGGAAGTGGGCGTGAACTGATTTTGTTTTGCAAGTAATGAACTATGAGTTCTTCATCAGAAGGGTGGAATCTGAAGCCAGGTGGAAAAGAGTAATTAGAACCCCGTCGATCTCCCTCCATCAAAGAATACTTTGCTCTTGACAAAGGAGAAGAGACCAAGGGAATCAATAAGTGCCGATAATACCAATTTGGCTGGCTTTAAATAAGAGAGTAAAGTGTTATCCGCATTATATATTGTGTATAATATGGCTCTAGTCCCATGCAGATACTAACACTGGAGAAGATATTAGGGACAGGAACCAATTAGTTGCACGTAAAGTTTGAGAGAAGAAGACAGAAACCCATCAATTTGGCTTTACTCAATGAATTGACCTTCACCTACGACCTAGCTAGCAACTTGCGCATGAGAGGTGTTGATAATATATTATTATCTGCTTAACACCTCATCAGCACAATGCATAGTAGTTCTGCTATATATTCAGCTTAGCAGAAAATTAAAATTGAGATTTAAAATTGATATTGTGACATAATAAGTTAGTGTCACTTTCTCAACCGTATTGTGGATAGTACTCTTGTGCAAAAAGAAAAATGTATCCAAAATGAAGCAGATTAACAGATAAAGATAAGTTACTCGTTTGATTGGATTACACAATGCAGACGAGCAATTTGAGTAGCCTCTGTTGCCGACTCTCTATTAATCATAGCTAATAACCCCCCGCCCCACAAGAGAATAAAAAAATAAAAAATATCGCAAGGGTACCTAGGGCTTTTGTTTTTCTTATTGTTTGTTTGGCTAAGTTACAGAACCCTCTTCAAATCTGAACAACTCGATTGATGAGAATTGATACTATATTACTGTTCCGGTATTACCAATCCCACAAGGGTCTTTCAAATTCAGGAGCTTGCTTATTATTTTTTTAGTTTAATTACTCATTTAGTTCCTATAATTACAAAACTTTTTCTTGTAGTTCTTATATTTAAAAACATCTCCTTTTGGTCCCTACACCTATTATTTTTAATTCTTTTTAGTCTTTACACATATCATTTTAATTTTTTTTAGTCTTTACAATGAGATTAAAAATGGTATGTATAGAGACTAAAAATGAATGTTTTTAAGAATAGAAATTAAAAGGAAAATTTTTTGTAACTATATGGACCAAATAAGTATTTAAACTTTTTTTTTTTTGGGTAGCAAAACAACTATGTAATAGTTAAATTTGAACTCCTTTATTTTTCCCATCTTTTTTTGTTTTCCTTTGACTAAGAAATTTTTTTTTGAAATAAAAATTATCAAAAAATATATAAAAAAAGAAAATATTTCATTCCACTTGATGCCTTGTAAGTTTCCTAAAAATTTAAAATAATAGGATAATTACCCTACCTCTTCCTATGGTAGGCGATAACAAAATTTAAATTCTTAATTTAGAAATTACATTTAAGTCTTTTATTTTATATATTATTCTTATGTATTAATGTTCATTATTATTAAAAAAATTACACAAATCTCCCTTATTTTTATTTATAGATCACATACATAAGACTCTTAAAAATAACAAAATCAGGGAAATGCAAGGGAATCGTGTGTAATTTTCAAATCGTGCATAGTTTAGATGTAATTGCCATTAATCTCATAAATTTTAGTGTAATTATTCATAAAATAATAAATGGAAAGTATTAATAATTTTTAAAATAATAAATATTATGAATATCTTTATGATACTTATTAAAAATCAAAATTAATAAAATAATTATTTTTTAATAATTAGATTTTCTAAGTATTTTTAATTCTTTTCTAGACTTGTCAGTAAAATGTTTTAAGTTTTTACTAACATGAATAAAGAATCAATAAATTGAGTTTTTATTGAAAATTATGATTCATTAACAATATTTTGGGTCACTATGTTATTGGTATTCACCAACTTTGTCGATGACTAATCTTTATCAGAAAATCTGGCTACCTTCCTTTAGATGGGTCTCCATTCTCAATCACATTTTTTTCATCTACAAGACTCAAACCAAAGACCTTGATTCATTAACAATATAAAATGCTAAAAGTGCTTTTCCAATACTAATTAGCATTTTTCCATTTTTATTCTATTTAACAGTAGGTCTCACAAGAATTAAAGATGCTCTTGAGAGCTTCGTGACTCTCATGGCATAGGTTTCTGCGCTAAGCTTCTGTCCTTGGAGAACTTCACGAGTTGTCTTATTACAAAGACATAATAAAACTTCTTCTGGTTCTTGAAATGTTAAGTGTTCTTATGCCTTGAAACTTCCTCATTTGAATATTAGCCTTGTCCTCATTTCTTGTCCTTTTTTTTTCCCCTCCTGTCCTGAAATAACACTGTAGAGTTTCCAAACAGTGAACCATAAACCAAGTTACGTGGGGACTACACCACGCCTTAACAAAAATAGAGCTAATCAACAGCAACAGGGGAAAGATTAATTACCTTCAAATTTTACACTAGCATTTTGGTCGCAAACAAACCGATGAAACCCAGGTTTTCAATTTGTTCGTGACCAGCGAAAGCAGCTTTTGATTTGGAACTTACCTGGCATAAGTCGTAAATAATCAAAACACAGGTTCACGTTGACAGAAAAAACTTAGTTCCAATCGATTTCGGTTGTCATCTTTCGCCCATCAAGACCTCGAATCCTAGGACTAGGAGGTTTTCATGCGTCCATCACGAAGCTATTGTAGTAGCCAAACATTTTACTCAGCAGTGAGCTGAGCTCGTCCAACTTTACCTGATGTTTGATAAGTTTAATTTTAATAATAAAAAGTATCTTACACTAATGGCATAAGAATTATGCTTGTGAGCTAATTTATAAAACACAAAAACTATTTTTTAAAATATTATATAGCTGGTCTCTGTGAAAGGAAAAAGAATTTCACATTCTTCCTTTCGAAAAGGAAGGATTAAGAAAATTCTATTGATTGCAAAATTTTTTCCAAATCCCAAAAAAAAGCATGAAAAAAGGCTCGAATGGTACTGATTCTACCGTCAAACATGTTTTTAAAATCCTTAAATGATGAGTTGGTTAAATTCACAAGACGTTAAAAAAAATGTCACTCATTGTGATTCTATTTGATTTGACCAAGATTGTTTCTTGTAAAAACTATCTTTAATTTTAAGAAAAAAATAAATTTGGTTGGTTAAAGTTATGAGTTATTATTATCATACATTTATATTCTCTTTCATCTTGCTTTTACTTTATTTTTCTTTTTATTTATTTATTTATTTTTCATCACATCATTTATTACATCTATTATTTTTTCTCTTTTATTTTTTTTTTGTTTAGCCTCTCTCTTCTTTCCATCCATGCACTTCATTCTTGGAGTGTGTGTTAAGTATTTTCCTAAAGTTATACCTAAACAATAATTTATATACTGCTAAAAACATAAATACTTATAAATATTACATGTTGAATATAGGTTTTATAAAAATGATTGTATGAAAAATGATGATATTTTGCATGTATTTTATAATAGAGTCTGTTGGGTTGGGGCCCATTATGAGGGATGTAATACAAGCTCAAGGTGTAAGAATTCATCTTTGATTTGAGTAGAGCTCTTGGCGCATCATCAAGCAACTGTTAAACGTGGGAATTTGTTGGTCGACTGTAGAATTTTAGTGGCAAAAGGAGTGACACCTACATAGATTCTGATGTTTAAGTTAGTAGAAGTTTAAAGTGAAGATAATATGTATTAGAAATTAAATGTCTTACCTTCGTGATAGAGTGGTGCTATTATTTATAAGTGTCTCAATTGGAATTTTCACTTGGATTTTCTCCCATGAAAATTTCCACCATCAAAATTCCATGCTTCCTTTTTTTATTATTTAAATTCTCTCTCTGATGATTTTAACTAAGGAGCTCTTAAGTTATTGGATGAATGTTCTTCTTGACCATGATCTCCCTTTTTTTATTATTTAAATTCTCTCTCTGATGATTTTAATTAAGGAGCTCTTAAGTTATTGGATGAATGTTCTTCTTGACCACGATTAACAGTTGGAGTGTCATAAGTTCTTCTGATCAATGAGACATGACTCACGATGTTTTCTATATTTCCATGCAGGTGGAAATGTTCCTGCGCTACCCAGTCAAAGTGTTGGGTCTAGGGTAGAAGGCTGTTTGTGGCCCTGAGACAACGGTGATCAATTTGGAGATTTGTTAATTCAGACCTGAATTTGTTTGGGTTGAATCCTTGAGGCCTAATCCAGAACACATTGATAATGATCAAATGTTAATTTTATTTATGTTCCTTCGGAAATTGTAAATTTGTAATTTGGAAAGCATCTAGTTTGAGCTTTATGCCAAAACACAACTCATAATTGGACGAAATTTGAGGTAGCAACCGAATCTCTCTATTTCCAATTTCCATTACTTTTCTCTGAACTCATTATTTATCATATATGGCCAAAGGAAAAAGATTCCTAACTTTTTACCAGCTCCTTCTTATTTTTTCTCGGGACCCATGTCTTAGTGTCCCCTACACATTGGCCACTCCATCCTATTCAATAGCAGTCTTATTTACTTTGCTTAAATTGTAAAATGATCGTTTCATTCTAAATCTTAATCATTTCTTTTCTAACAGGCAAGAATGGTTATTTTGAGTAGATAAGAGATGGAGAAATTCGTTAGCTTTCTCAACTTAATCTCCATTATCATTTTAAAAAAATATTAATACATTTTTTTTTTTAGAAATTTCTCTTTTTGTTTCGATAAATAAATTAGAGAATAATATTTTTGTTTAGGTTAAGAATACATACACATATATAGAAAAAATCAAATTATATTGGTATAACTTACATTAATTATTATTATATCAATCAATAACTTTTAATTAAATAATTTTATCTTAAAACTTACCGTTGAATTAAAAGTTCTTTTAAGTTATATGTACAACTATAAAATTTTGTATTAATCCAAAATCATTTAATACCTTATTTATATACATCAAAATTGTTATAGTGTTTATGCACTTGCCTTGATCTTGGATCCTGCTATTTCCACCCTTTTTCCCCCTCTTTTCACCCCTTCCTTTTTTTAAAAAGTGTAAAATGCTCATTTTACCCTCACTCTCTTTTTACTCTTTCTTGTTCTCTTTTATTCGCCCGTATTTTATCAATGAAAGTATATTACTGTTGTGTTAATTTTTTTTCAAAAAAATTAACACAACGTAATCATGATTCCGTTGTGTTAAATTTTTTCAAAACAAATTAACACAATAGAAACATATTTCCGTTGTGTAAATTAATTTACTTTTTTTAAAATGTTACCTTTTAATATCAAATCAATTATGATATAAATTACCTTTTATTTGAAATTAAATTAATTACGATACAATTTACCATTGTTAATAGTAATCGAATTAGTTATGATACAAATTAACCCTTTTTAATAGTATCATAAATTACATCATAATTAACTTAATTATTATTAAAAGGTTAATTTATATCATAATTAATTTGATTATTATTAAAAATGGTAACTTGTATCGTATATTTTTTAAAATTATATCATATTTAATTTGATTACTATTAAAAAGGACAATTTGCATCATAATTATTTCGATTACTACTAAAAATAGTAACTCATCAGTAATTAATTCAATTTCAATTAAAAAAAGAAATTTGTATCATAATTAATTTGATTACTATTAAAAAGGGTAAATTGTATCGTAATTAATATAATTTCAATTAAAAATGGTAATTTAAATGATAATTAATTTGATTAATAGTTAAAAAGGGCTAAATTATATCATATCTAATATTTCAATTAATTTTTTTCAAAAAAATAACATAACGGAAATGTATTCCATTGCATATGTTTTCATTGTATATTGATACACAATAAAAACACATTTTTGTTATGTAACTTGGAACTATACACAATGAAAACATGTTTTTGTTGTATATAGAGGCCAGACCCCCTAACACAACGGAAACACGTTCGTTGTGTGTTTTATATAATGAAAACGTGTTTTCATCAGGATATTTTTGAGAAAGAAAGATAACCAAAGGGGTGAAATTAGCAAAAATGAGAGTGAGAATAGCAATCACCCTTGATCTTTTAAGCCTTTGCTTAACCCAAATGCGGAATCCAAACTTGGGAAAATGGTGCCCCGAAAGGCCCAATTTTGTTAGATCCACTGGATCAACGACTTCATTTTGTTCATTGTTAGTCATATACTTTCGCATCAAGAAAAGGTTTTACTATTTTAGGTCCCGTTTGGGGTGGTTGCAAGTTGCAAGTTTTTGGTTTTGAAGTTGAAATTTGAAAACAAAACCTGTTTGGATAAATAAGGGTTGAAATGGTTTTTAAACCAATTTAACTCAGTTTTAGAAACAACAAAACAAGGTTTCTTACTTTTGGTTTTAAGTTTTTAACCCCTTTCAACATCCTTCCAGTTCCACCCTTAACATTTCACACATGAGCCAATTATGTCTGCCAAGCCTTTCGATGGTGCTCCTCTGTCGGACAATGATGCTCTCATCAAAGAATTTGTTGGGATTCAATGGCCAACCCTCACTGGGATTCGATCTTCACTGCTCCCTTCCCCTCCCACCATATCTTTGATGACTGCAAATCCAATTGCTAACCTTCACTAAGATTCAATCTTTGGTGACCCCGCATAGTGACTCCAAGTCTATTCTAATCTTGATTCCATCAAGTACGCTCAGTGGTGCTTTGATGTTGGCGCGTCTATAGGGCATAGGGGATGAGAGCGAGATGAATGGTTGTTTGAAAAGGATTGGTATTGCCATAGTTTGATATTGGTTTTGGGTGTGTTTGTAAGGATGGTTCTTGTTCATGAAATGATGTGGCGTGGCTCAATTGCGATGAAGTAATGATGCGATGATGGTTTGTCTTACGCAAAAGTTATAGAGATTCATGGGTGTCAGAGGCGTGAGGAAAAGATTTGTGTTGGTGCATCAACGCCTCACTGGTGTGGCGAGCTTGGACCAAGGTTCATGTAAGGTGGTGCTGACGTGTTGTGGTTCAAAGCAAGGTGCTGGTGTGGGATGATGTGCAGCAACAGGTGTTCTATTTCCTTTTCTATTTTTTTTAAATTTTTTATTATGTATTTTGTTTTCTAGAACAGAAACTACTACGAGATTAGTGAAGATACAGTGGTTGACTTGCATAAGCGATGTTAATCTTGGTTCACCATTGTTGATATATCGCTAGTAGCTACAGTTAAAATGCTATTGGTGATGAAATTGTAAAAGAAAATTGTAAGACTGATAACATTTTTTAAAACTAGAAACAAAACAAAAAAATTGGAAACTGAAAATTGGTTTTGGTTTTTAAAAATTTAAAAACGTACAACTAAAAACCACCCCAAATAGAGCCTTAGTCTTTAGTTCTCTATTTTTATGGATTGAATCTTTGAATGGTTTGATTTTTATATTCTTTTCCCACTAAGTGTGCTCTTAGCTAACAAGCTGATAGGCTAATTGTTCTAAAAATATATAAGTTGGGTAACTTTTTTAAAACATTACATATTAATCATTATATCGTATTATAAATGGTCAAGATTAAAAAATATACATAAATTATGCGAATTTTTAAAAAAATACTTTACTTTTTTAACTAGTAAACATTAAATCTATATATGATTGTGTGACCTAAAATTTATTTCCATCCCAAGTACTTTAAACCCAACGCATAAAAAGTGTGATAAAAACAAATTAAAATACAGTGAATGGTAAATACGTAGGTTAAGAGGAGAGATTTTATTAAAGGTGATCAATTAGGTTCTTAGGTGAAAATTAGTTATCGGCAAAGCCGGTTGATACTTCGCACCTATAATATGATTATAAAAAAAATTAATATATTCAACAACTTAATTAATAAAAAAATGAAATAAATTGAGAAAGCACACACATTTGATTTAGAGAACCGAAAGACCTTTTGTTTTTCTCTTTATTTATCAAACTTTTACAAGAATTTTTTTTATGAGTTATATTGTTTTTATAAACGTTTTTTTTTAACACTTTTTGTTAACTCATTTTTTTTCTTAATCTCTCTTCATTACATTATCTGTCTTATTCTACACTTTCATCTCGTTTCTTTCCATCTTTCTTTTAGTTGTAATTTTTTTTGTACAAATAGAATTTCTTCTCTCTTTTTTTTCATATTGGATTATGCAAAAGCAAAAACTCATATTGTTAACATATATATATTTTTTTATTTACTTTTTCATAACATATTTCTACAATATTTTCTTATAACTTTTTCTTCTCTATCACATTATTCATATCCAGTTATTCACGCACCTTTTCTCTTCTCATTTTACCTCTCTTCTTCTTCTTCTTTATTTTTTTGGTGTGCAATTAAAAAAAAATTGTAAAAAAACATTATTGGGATTATGATTTTTCTATCATTCTCCCGTGTGATGTTTAACTAGTCAGCAAACAAGATGAAAAATTTTAATAATAATTTATTGCATTATTTGACAATAATCATAAATAGAAAGAGATAAGATATCGCTACATTATTGCGTGTTGTACAGGTTTCATTTTGAATGGCCAGGGTCAGCACCCCTAGGTCCCGAGCATAGCTTTAAATCTTGGCTCGAGCCAACCAATTCGATTGATAAGAACAGGTCATCTAAGCCTCCCATAGTCCTATTGCAGAAAAAATGCAATTGAACATATAAAATTTTGTTGAACTCTATCGGTTTGGCCTTAATTAATTCGGCGAGCCGCTGAAATTAGGTAAGAAGAAGAAAAAGAAACATGTTTGCACTGGAACAGATAGCTAAAGAGATTTGATGGTAACGGGAAATAGAGTTAATTTGTCACGTATCATTGGATGCCAAAGAGGACGATTCTTAGATTTAGGGGTTCGATAAATTTGATTGTTTTACTTTTTGATACTGGTAGTGATTAAAAACAACTTAAAACCCCAACGATTTAGCTGTAAGTCATTTAAAAAACGATAATTTAATTAATATTATAGTAATTTTTGGTAAACAAATTTACATATTAATATAACCAAAATAATTTACTTTTGCTATTCCAAATGAGTTGGGTCGAATTTGTTGACCCGTTTTCTAATTATAAATAACTAACTGGCTAGTTGCACAGTTTATAAAATAATTAATTATGTATGTGACTTTTCTTACTAAGTTTCTTATATCTAACCGACGTCAATTTTTTTTTTAAATATCTTTTTAACTTTTATTCTCTCACACACACGTATATATTATTAATTTGAACAGGGTTTACAATGCATAGATGTGAATATTCTCCCTAGATTTTGAAAATTCGGATTTCAAACTCGTGACAAACAATAAGGAGTATTTTAAGAATTAATTAATTACCAACACAGAGATAGGTGTGGAATATTATTTGGGAGACCCCATTACCAGAGCTGCTGGAAGGTTGGTTTTGGTAAATGATGACGTGAAATAAGATAGATAAAAAAAAGTACTAAACATTTGCATATACGTTACCTTAATTCCAAAAAGAAGTATACAGGCTAAAGTTAAGGATCGAGGACAATTTTTTATTTTTTGAAACAAATTATATGATCGCTCGCACCAAGGCCCTTTGAGCGTAAGATTTAGACACAGAAGCCGAAAAAAGCATATCAATACAATAATAATACTGGGTGCATGTTTAGCCACGATTGTTATTTATTTCTTGATCACGTTCACGTGCACCTTTTTTTTTTTTTGATACATACACGTGCACCTTTTATCGTTGAAGTATTATCCATGTACCATAGATTAAATTGGATATGAGTTGAATGTGAATACCTTTTTTTTTTTTAATAGAAGATTTGAGTTTTTTTTTTGTACTCGTTTAAAGAAAAAACCAGAGCTTTTATTTTATTCTTTGATTTTTTATATTTATATTTTATTTTATAATTTAATAAATATATGCAGATATAGGTATCTGTTCTGGAGTGAATGAAACAAGCTCAGTCTATATAGTTCAATCCCCGCCTTTCGTAAAAAAAATCCAACACAAGTTTAAACACTTACAATAAGTAAATGGGACGAAATTCACGATAAAGAACGTTGCAAGGTGAATTGCCTATATGCGACAAGGGAATCCCATTTCAATTAGGAGTAACCGTATAACATGATGATCTTAAATAGGGAAATATTTTTCGAAATGAGTCTTGGACCCTACGTATTTTATCTAGGAATGTCAAAATGAGTCTAATCCGACAAGTTGACCTGCATAACTTGCCCATACGAGTTAGGTTGAATTGGGTTGTTCAACCCTCCAACTCGCATAACCCAACCAACATAACCCATCAACCCAACAGGTCAAATGATGTGTTGGGTTTGGTTGACCCCTCAAGTTGTCTTTTTTTTTTTTTCCTTCACCTACGTTAGGATTTTCAGTGACATGACATATTTGTATTCAACGTTAGGGTTCAGTGATTGAGATTATAGCCTTTTTTTGTTCAAATATGTAAAATCCCAATAAAACAATTTTTTGTGGTGATTAGAATTTAAAACAAATAAACATCGTAACTTAAAGTTTATAATCATTTTTTAAGTATTAAGTTGGTTCCTTGATTTACTAGTTTTATAACATTTTCCTCCTTTTTTAATTATATTTGATTGTAAAATTTGGAAAAAATCTAAGGTAAATAAAATGATTAAATATTTTATAATTTTTAATTGGGTTGGCCTGCCAACCCAACCTAACTTGTTTTTCGGTGGGTTGAGGGCAGGTTGGGTTGGATAGGTCCATTTGACATCCCTAATTTCACCTTAGCCCATTTCATAATATCATCCATCTTCTATATATAAAAATTAGAATAACTATTATGAATGAAAGTGTTTTTAAGAATTATTTTTCAACAAGAGCATATTTAAGAATTTTTCTTCAATAAAAGCATTTTTAATATTTTTTTTAACCTTCTATCTCTTTCAATCTTTTTTTTTTTGTATTTATTTCTAAATTAAAATTTAATATTATTTTAAAAATTGTTAATAATTAAAAATAATCTTATATCATAATATAATTGATTATAATAAATCTAAAATCTAATTTATATGTTCAAAAATATTTATTTATTACGAATTTTAATTATAGTATAAAGTATTTTCTTTTTAATAATTTTAGTTATATAAAATAAACATTTATATAAAATAAATATTTATTCTATATATTGCACAAGCTAAAATACTAGTTCTTATAAATAAAACATCCTCAATATTATCAAGTATGCTGACAACTAGTGTTATTTTGTCTAAACCTTTTCTAACTTGAATGTTGAAGTACCTTTACAAATATTCCAATTATTCTCCACCAATTTTCACTGTAGCATAAGGGAGGAGAACTACCACATAAAGATGGGTGCAGATCCTCTAAAGTAATATAGTGTAATATTTGAAAAAGTAACTAAATTATTGATCAATATAAACCATAGACCTAACCACACCAAATTCATTCTTTATACATATCCATATTTATTCCATTTTATTTATTTTATTATTACTTCTCTTTTCATTAGATACATAGACCACTTGGCATTGGTGTGTATGATCATTTTATTAAAAACAGTCCTTCACTTTCATACACCAGTCTGTTGAATTTAAGTTCCCCTGTTTGACAATGAGAATTTATATAGATGATGTGGTATACATTTAAGGAAAAGGGAACTGTGGTTGTAACAGATAAACAACCTTAAAGGAGGAGGTGTTGCAAGAGGACTGAGCTAATTGGCGCATAGGGCTATTTTGGAGAATCTAAACTCATTCAAGTATAGGACTAACTTTATGCTAACATCGATAAATAGGTTCCATCTTCTTTTTTCACTCGTTGAATTTGAAAAGGTTCCAAAAGGTGAATAGGAAAATAGAAGAAATAAGAAGGTAAATGACATGGAATAAATATGGGTATATATAGAAAATCGATTCGGTGTGATCACGTTTATGATTTAACATTGTGTTTGGTAAAGGTGAAATGGGTGAGAAATGGGAAAGAGAGGTAAGAAATGAGTAAGAAATAAGAATGGAGGGTTGTCTAGTAGAAGGGAGAGGTGAGAAATAGAGGAGGATCAAGAGTGGCCCCCACTGGTTTGTATTTTCGCTCTGAGATGGGCAAAAATGCGGAGGGGGAGGCACTATCAAACAAATTCTGACGATTAAAAACTGCCATTTTTTGGCCATTGTTAACACTCTGTGATAGTTTAAAACTGCCACTAAGTGCAATAGTTGGTTATCTAAAACTACAACATACAATAATCGACTAATGACCTACAATAGTCTACTATTGACCAACAATAGTCGACTATTGGCCTTATGACTTGATTATAATTTATTTTTTATTGATTTTCTACTTCTTTCTTTTTTATTTCTTACTTATTTCTTTTAAACCAAACACCTATATTTTTCTATATTTCTCACCTATTTCTATTTACCTATTTCTCTCTCTTTTATTTTCATCCACTTTATTTCTCACATATTTCTTTCCTTCCTACCAAATACACCCTAAGGGGGCGTTTGATATACAAAATCATTTTTCATTCTTGGGAATCATGTTTCTTAGGAATTATATTTCTTGAGAATCATGTTTTCTGAAAATGTCAAAAATATGTTTGGTATGTCTAAAATATTCTTGGGACTGAGAGGCATAATTATAAACAAACTTTTTCCTTTTATGGAAATCTTGGATTGTCACCCCCTCCCATGAAAAAGTTTTAGTGGAAAACTTAATTAAAAAATAATTCTTGGGAATGTTAGATTCCTAGAAATGATTTTTACAATCTTTATACCAAACACAGGAATTTAACATTTTCAACCCAAGATTCCTAGAAAACATAAAAGAATCCTCCTACCAAACACTCCCTAAGTGTTATATTGACCAATAATCTGTTTACCAAATACTATACCATGTCACTTTAGAGGATCTGCACTCCATAAAGATTTCGAAACTCAGAAAGAAAAGATACTAAAAGCCTTTAAATCAATTCAATATCTAACTATCTCTAAATATCAAAGAAATATGTCCTTACCTAAATTTTTAATTTTTCTTCGTTGTATACGAAATATTTTTTATAAAATTTAATATTTTTACTTTAATGACGTTTAATATAATTTCCCACCTCAATTCAAATAATCTAATTCCTATGCTAAGTTCACAGATATATTAAAAATGGATATTCGTCTAAATATGAGACGATAATAGGTTTATACCTAGAGGAATATTTGAGTTTCGGTTCTAATATTAGATTGCTCGTAAATGTCCAATTATGTAAACGTCTAGTCTTAAACGCAATGCATTATTAAGATCTTACATTATAATTTATAATCAACTAATGTCTTCCTTATATTGACTTGAGCTCCTAAAAAAAAAAAGACTTGGGAATACTTACCTTTTCAAGTTAAGTGAGACCCAACCTATTCTAAATTCTAATAATAATTCTATTTTAAATTTTGTAAAGCGTGTAACTTTGTTTTTTTTTTTTAAATATTATATTTTAAAAATTAAATATTTTTAAATTGTGATTTTTTTTAATGTTCTAAGAATACAAAATCATAATGCTGAAACATGAATCATAGACAAGTTTTTTTTTTTAATTTTTGAAAATCATATTTCGCATTTACTCTAAATTTTAAAAAATTATCAGTACTTAATTTATAGAGAAATTGTTGTTAAGAAAAAAAAGTAAAATTAGTTCATTGTTTTTTTTTTTTTTTTGGTTCAGTGTTTAACAATTTCTTGAATTATCTAATTTATTATTATTTTTAAGGGATTTTGAGTCACTTATTACAAAATTTAGCTCATTTTATCCTTAAATAAATGAATTTTAGAATATTAGAATGGGAAATGTTACCTATTTTTCTTTTAATTTTATTAGGATTTTTGTTTATTTTATTATATTTTTTTGTTTTTATTTTAGGCAATAAAAAAAGGATAATTGAAACTCTAATAGGTCAAGAAAGAAGACTAAAAGAACAACCAAAAAGAGAGAGCCTTTAAGAGTCTTTTACTTGTCTCGTTGTATGAGCTATCCAACCTACATATAAAAAGGAAGAAAAAGAGATAATTAGGAATCCTTTCCCTATTCTCTAGTTTTAAAGCCATCATGAATTTGGATGTTCATATTTCCTTTCATTCTCACTCTCCACTTTCCTATAATGATCATCTACCATATCATTTGCATTGGACTAACATTGTAACGACCCACTGTCCTCACAAGACAACACTACAACTTTTTTCTTAGGGAAGAGTTCATTTTATATAAGATCTTGAATTAAGTATTTTGAAAATATGCTTTTATTTTTTGTTGTTCAACTTTAAATAAAACTTTCTCAAACATCACTTAACTAAAATTGTCATTGACACGAGTATGGATATATAAATGTTATATATGAGATCCATCCGCCTTAACCAAAACAATTGTGCAACTATACAGATCAAAATATCAACTAAAAACCTGTGTGCCAACACCAAAAACCAAGGTTTACATCAACAAGGGGAAGGGATACAAAAACATACTCTCTATAGCTGGCCACACTATACATTATGTCAACGAAAAACACTAACTGTCCAAAAAGAGAACTCAAAAGAAAATGTGACTCGTCACTTCTCATTGCCTCTAAGTAGCATATCTACCCTCAGCTATGAGCAGCTAGATCCACATAAGCCTTAATATCGGCTCCCACGTCAATGACATGATCATCACATTCAAACAACAACAACAACAACAACAACAAGGCAAGGGTAAGCTTACATAAAAACAACATATCATATAATCAATAGGAATGAACAATAGGTAATTCCATACTTATTCCAAGCAATTTACTAATAGGGAGCAAGCATACACCATTCACCATAAGTATTTATCAATGTTTATACAATTTAAATTTAACAATCAATTCGACCATGCATGACAACAATGCAAATCAACCAACCAACAACCATGCCATGCATGTAGACACTACTCCCAAGAGATTTTCAACATTTTGAGCGACCAGCACAAACATGTTCCTTAACATAACACCATCCACCACTATTAGAGAACATCGTAGCTTTGATCAATGAATAGAATCAAGTGGTTGATCAAGATAGATATACGTGGGGAATGGCTCACCATGACTCAAGGCTTGCAATGACCTTGGTCCCCTGTGGAATTGCCCATCTACCTATCCCCCAAGCCCTAGGTGCAGTGACCTCCACTGACCTTTCAGATACTAGGTTGGATGTCCTGTCTAAGCCTCAACTCTAGTCAACCAGCCAACTTACATGCCCACTTACAACATCGTTACAATTGTGAACTCATGTATGAATGTATGCATCATCCAATTAACTCAACATTCACAACATTAACAACTATTTCAATAACACCATGTGGGCTCAATTCAACACCACACATGATCAACAACATTCCTAAGAACACTATGTAGGCTCAATTCAGCACCATACGTGGCTAACAGTAAGATTCGATCCACGCAACCTATACCCCATAAGATTCTCAAGAAAGAATTCCATCACTAAAATATGGAGCTTTTATTCAAGCAACCATCCAACATCATTATAAAACTAGTCTTAAGCTTTTTAGAAAACCTCATAAGTAATTACAAATCATTTTACCACTTTAGAAATCAATTAGAATTTAAAAAAAAAATAAGGAGTAAAATTTGCATCTGGCTCATTTTCATCCAGCGATCCCTCCATTCACTCAGTGAAATTAAGACAAAAGGTGTTTATGATTCCTAGTGGTCCATTCACTCAGCAAAGCATTTGCTTGCTTAGCCAATGTAATCAAAGTCACATTGTTTCCCAGCGAGTCCCTCTGCTCGCTCGGCGAAAACGAGGTAGGAAACACCTTTACTTCTAGCAATATTTTCGCTTAGTGAATCTTTGATTCACTTAGCTAGTTTTCAATTAGCTTAGCTACTTTTCGATTCGCTTAGCTAATTTCTAATTAGCTTAGCTATTTTTTGATTTGCTTAGCTAATTTCTGATTTGCTTCGCGAATATTTAATTTGCTTAGTGAAAATGAGGCGAAAAATACCCTTGTTCCCAAAGCCAAATTCGCTCAAAAAATTTAAACTTTTGCTTAACGAATATCATATTCGCTCAATGAATTTGGGGCAAAAAGTATCCCTGTATCTTTATGCTGTTTTGCAGAACCAATTTTGCGAAACAATTTCATTTTCTTCCCTAAATCTCGTTTTTAAATTTTCCAACTCAAGCCAAGTTCATAAAATTTTTCTAATCAACATTTCAACATTTAAAACATGTTCTCAACATCAATGACCAACCAAAACCATCCATTCATCATCCATTCACAATCTCTCCTCAAACCCAACTTTCACTAAAAGCAACAAAATACATGCCCAAACAATAATTCAATCGTTCCAATACATATTTATCAATCAATCAACATATACCAATCACAAAAACATAGAATAGTAAGCTTCCCTTACCACTTGGAGCCTCCAAGAATTTGAATTTGAGAAGAGAAGAATGAGGGGGTGGAAACCCTTGAGCCAAATTTGGGGAAAACCACAACTAGGGAGACACAATCTTCACACAAACCAAGAAAATGAAGTTTGCCTTGAAATCTTGCTCTACTCTTGAAGAAATTATGAAGAGGTTTAAGAGAATTCTTGGAGAGTAAGGAGGAGTGTAAGTAACAAAATGAGAGGGAGAGAAGAGACATGGTGTCTTCAAAGGGTTTGTAAGCTTCAAGAGGAACCTTAGGTTCATTAAGACCCAATTCACTCTTCTACCACTCTAAGGCCCAAAAACTAGCCCAACACCACGGTTCATGTACTGGACCAATAGACATACTACCAACAAACATATTTGGTTTAAGCAACATTTTCCTCAGTTCCCACAAATTCAAATTGGGCTTCCAAGACAACTCAACATACAACAACAAAACATGAATTCATTACTAACACACATACACAGCTTATTTATTACTTTTTAAATACAGAAATTAAGTTTAATTCCACTTTTAATTATTCAAATCACTAAATCATAGATTAGGGAAATCATTGGTGTTACAAACATCCTGTTGGACTAGGATTGTAACTACCTTCATTTGCGAACCCTTCATGTACAACCATGGCCCTTACTTTTTTTTGCATTTGTACTCCTTCTCTATATGACTATCATTAGAACCCCTAAATTGTAAGGACTCGTCATCACCATTCATGCTCCTCACTTCCTCTACACTACCCCTCGAAACCATTATACTATGACTAGAACTCATTTCATCACCCTCATTAAATTCATCTCCATTGCACCCCAAGTTCATTGGATCGTCATTAATGAGGTGCTTATAATATAATTCAACCTCATACCGATTGCACCGTGCATTGATAACTATAATCAATGTCATATGTGAATTTCTTCAAACCTATCTCCAAATCCACTCCTTTACCTATCAACCAATAGATGTTCCCAACCTCTAATAATATCTACAGATTTCTCAAGATCATTAAGGACAAATTACAAGTTTATGGTGTCTAAATCCATGTACTCCCACACATCAAGTTCACTATCCATATACTCTAACTTCTCATTGTCATTTCTCCCAAAGTTGCCTTCATGGCGCAGTACAAGTTTGATTCTTCACTTCATCCTACACATGCCAAAAACAATAATATGGGTGTTAAAAAAAATCAAATAATTGTCATATGCACACACCCAATGAAATGCAAAAATGAAGTGCACAATAACAAGGACACGATAAGACACAATAAGGGCAACACATTAACATGGATGCAATAAAAGGTCACACACGTCCACTTTGTCAAATGAATAGGGCACACATAATTTTTTTTTTTAAAAAGCCCTAAAAACGTCAATGCACAAAACCAAAAACCCTTTTTTGCTAGAAAATGCAAACATTGGCATGACAAAACAAAGACACATGACGCTTCAAATGCACTCACACAATCCTTACAATACAAGAGACAAAGATTTAAAGTCACCTTTAAACTTGGATGAATGAAACCTTACCACTGCAAACACAATGCCTTTTGCTAAAAAATAGACACTTATAACCACTTACAAGAACACGCCCAAGGCAATACCTACTTTAGTTGTAAGAAATGGAAAATAATGGCAAGAAGTTGAAGGGTCAAACAATCTATAAGGTCAATTAAAAAAAAAAGAGAAATCAAAACTTTTGTACAACTTTTTGTCCTTTTAGAATTTTTTCGTCAATTAACGTAGGTCCCTAAATCCTTTCATTTTAGTCCATCTTATGTGGCAGTGAATGGGCAAAGTGGCATGACACATATTGGCACATAACGTACCACATCTCCTTCTAACTGATGCAGTTAGTGGGGCACTAACAGTAAGGACTAACTTGCTTAATGAAACTCAAATTTAGAGTGTTAACTAGTAAATTTTGAAGACTATTATAATAACACGTTACGATTTCAAGGATGAAAATAGGAGTTGACTTAATATATTTTATTTCTCTCACTAAATTTACTAGTTCTACACACCATTTATTATCTCGTCCTACTTTAGGTTAAATGAGAGAGAGAAAAATAGAGTGGGTGAAAACTGGAAACTCAAAAGTCTAAAGAACACAAATACATGTAAATTAGTAATTATTTTGTACTATATATAATTATATTTAAAATGTTTAAGATATCAATTTAAAAATTCTTAAAAAATTTATTTTATCGATAAAAAATGTTTAATGTAATAAAATATTTCTAAATTATTATTAAAATCACATTAAATATTTTTATTTTTATTTTCTCTGAACATTCACACAAAGCAAAACTAAAGAAAGAAGACACAAAATTCCGGAGACCAGATCGATTATGTGGGCCACAGGGACGAATGTATGGAGAAAAGTGAAGCAATATGATAGATAGATACTTGCTCAGGAGTAATCTTATATCTTTGTGTTAATTCTCGCAATGTTCTATAAAATAAGTATCATTATTTAAAAAATATATAAATATATTTAATATTTTTAAAATATGAAAAATATTAAATTCTCTATAAATTAATAAGAAAATTAATAAAAATTATAAGAGAATTTTTAATTACAATTTATGATTATGCACTATCAGTGTAAAAGCTTTTATACTATCAACCAATCAAAATTCATTGTTGATACAACTTTTAAGAAAATTATTATAAAAGTCAACAAACTTACCATACATAATGACTTGTAATTGGATCGACAATGTAAAATTATTTTACACTGTCAGGGCATAGTCTTTTTTTTTTAAATTATTCTGTTTTAAAATAATTATCATTTTAATCTTTTTTTAAAATTATTTATCATTTTATAAAATTTAAAAAAGTATTTTTTTTAATTTTGTCCATCCATTTTACATGTTTATTAAATATTATATAAATAATAATAATAAAATTAAGTTTTTTAGGTATAGATTATTAATAGTACATTATTTTAAAAAAAAGAACAATTAAACATTGTAACAATATTTTTTTAATTTATAATAATAATAATTTTTTAATTCTTATATAATATAATAGTGAGTATTGTTATAAAACAGAAGTAACGTAGGAAATCAAACATGCGTAGAACTTCTACTGTAGAAGAGAGAGTTAGAGACTTAGAGGGGATGCTTGTTCCAATCTAAGAATCACAATTGCATCTAAGTTAAGTATCTATTTAAAATATCTATAATAAAAGGAAAATTATCTGTCAAATTAATTTAAATTTAAATATGAATATTTATTTGGAAAAATTTATAGAAATAAATGTGATGATAAACATTTTATTATTCAATCCACTCATATTTCTGCATATTTAATACATTAATTTTAAAATAAATTAATATTATACTACGTACGTTTCTATTTTATAATTATAATTTCTAAATCTCATTTTAATAACTTAATCTTCTAATATTAAAATTGAAAACTCTTATCCTTTATTGTTGCCATTTAAATTCTCATCTTTGTTACTATGCTAGGCCACCTTGTTTTCAACTTTCAAGTAACAAGTACGAATATTCGGATACAAGTAAAACACAAAAATGAATACTATTCTTACAAATATAAAGATAAAAACAATTATTTATTTTAAGGCACAAATATAAAAAGAATATTATATATTATAATATTCTGTCCAATCTCCTGCAATCGTGATCGTATTCGACACTACAACCGGTGCCCGTCATCTCGTGCCTTTGTTGTTGTATCAAACTTTCTCTCTCTCACAATTGTTTTGTGGGCTCCCATTCCCAACCAGTTATGGCTCACGGACAGCATCAGCGCCACCCTCTTTCAGACTCTTTCTCTCTCTTCCATCTTTGTTGTGAGATTATGCCATTGTATACTTACTATAATATAATGCAATTATGGCATAATCATTTTCACAGCTGGCTGTAAAGAGTCATAATCTCTGTATAATTGAAAATGGAGAAAATTGAGGTGAAAAGAATAAAGATAAGAGGAAGATAAAAAAGATATAGAAAATGATAAATGTAATAAGTGATATGATAAAAAAGACAGAGAGCAAAAGAAAATGAAGCAGAAATGAAATATAAAAAAAGGAATTAATGAGTAGATGTTTACAATTTTTGACTTTAAAAACCTACGAATTAACAACTCTCTCTGAGTGTTGGAATGAGATTTTGTGTAAAAAGTAATGATATATAGACATTTATACATCACAAACATTTATTTTTGATGTACAATGGAGACAATGAGAATAGAACTTAAGATTCCACATCACAAATTAACATTTTTTTTTTCTTTTTATCACATTATATAATTTATTATATTTATATTTTTCTCTTCTCTTTTTTTTTTCTTTCAAAATGTCAAATAGTATGAAATAGCCATGTATCTTTATTATATTATCGAGTAAAAAGATTTATGGAAGTCCTAATTCCTAAACACATAATATTGCATTCAATTCTACCTTCTTTTTTAACGTGTTAATAAACATTAATTAAAAGAAAAAATAATTTTTATTAATATTAAAAGATAAATTAATAAATATTAAAACGTCTTTTATGCATAAATGTAACCTGGATATTAATATACTAAGAGTAAGGATATAATTGGTACTTTCAAAAATACACTGTCATTATATTAGTGTTTTTTTTTTTTTTACAAATTTTTATCATCGAATTTTTTATTGAAAGATTTAAACTTTTACCACATTTGACCCTTATGGAAAAGTAAAATAATGATATAATAAAATTAATTGATAAGAAAACTATTTAAAGAACTAAGGTGATAACACTTTAATATTTGAAGGAATAATTTAGATTTAGGGGTTTGCTTATATATATTAATGAACATAATGTAAATTTAGAAATTATTAATAATAATTGATATTTTATTAAGTTGGTAAACCTAAGTTAAAAACATTAGCTCTAGGTAATGGCAAGGTGAAGAACAACTAATGCTCATCAGTGTAGAGAACAAATTAAGATACATGTGTGAAAGTCGAAATGAATGCACATGCTGGGTCTAACGCAAAGAACAGTTCGAAGTGCATCGGCAGCTCATTTAATTTGACTTGGTAGAATTACACTGTTACTTTGATTAGTAGTTAGCTACTTGTGCTAGCTTTTGCCTATTGGCTATTGGTATATATGAAGCGAGAAAGCGAGAGGCAGAGAGAAGTGGTCCAGCTTAGTCTATGGCTGACTGACACCCACAGCAGCCGTGTTGATAAGGAGAGAAAACAAATTAATATAACACATTCAGTGGGCAACAAATTTATTGTTTATTCTCTCCTCTCTTTCATCAATTCTCCAATTTCAACCCAAAATCAAGCTTTGTGCTGTCACCGCGATTTACATGTACGTAAAACCGTTTTCAATTTCTTCATTAATATATGTACTTTTACTTGCCTCAATTCGCAAAATTAAATAAACCAAAAAGTTTTTTTTCTTTTTCTTTTTCTTTTTTAATTTCTTGGATACTTTGTTTTCGTAGCACCTGTGTCTCGGTTGTCTGCTTTGAAGCTGTTGGGCTAGTATTTTCGGAATTTGCAATTGTTTAGGACACTCCAATTTTCTTCGGTTCCAAACATGATGTCTGAAGAAGCAAAATCTGTTCCTTCCAACCTCAGAGACTCCTCGGTTCAAGTTCACGAACCAAACTCAAACTCAAACCCTAATCCTAACCCTAATCCAAACCCATCAGTCAAGAGACAAAGAAGCCTCCCCGGAACACCAGGCAAGTTATTCAAGTCCTTCTCTTCCAATCTCTTCTGCATATTACTGTTCTTAATTCAAAAAAAAGAAAAGAAAAAAAGATGATACATAATTAATTACGGGTTAATTACAATCAATCAACTAATTATGAGGATGTGGTTGAATGGAGCAAGCAGATCCGAATGCAGAAGTGATTGCTCTGTCGCCAAAGTCACTGATGGCGACGAACCGGTTCATCTGCGAAGTGTGCAACAAGGGTTTTCAGAGAGACCAGAACCTGCAGCTGCATCGGCGAGGGCACAACCTGCCGTGGAAGCTGCGGCAGAGAGCGAAGGAAGAGGTGAGGAAGAAGGTGTACGTGTGTCCAGAGAAGAG
This sequence comes from Spatholobus suberectus, assembly GCA_004329165.1. NCBI lineage: Eukaryota > Viridiplantae > Streptophyta > Magnoliopsida > Fabales > Fabaceae > Spatholobus > Spatholobus suberectus. The sequence continues at coordinate 8,906,434 of CM014736.1, forward strand.
TTGCGTGCACCACGACCCTTGCAGAGCCCTTGGAGACCTCACTGGGATTAAGAAGCACTACAGCAGAAAGCACGGTGAGAAGAAGTGGAAGTGCGACAAGTGCTCCAAGAAATACGCAGTTCAATCTGACTGTAAAGCCCACACCAAGATTTGTGGGACTAGACAGTACAAATGTGACTGTGGCACAATATTCTCCAGGTAAACTACTACTACTATTGTTATTACCACACGCCTCAATATATATACATATATATATCAACTTCATTCAAATTTTTTTTTCAAATTAACAATCTTAACTATATATTACCTTTTTTTTTCTTTAATTCTGTCCATTGTATTAATAAGGAAAGAAGCTCAACATCTTGACGCATGCTTAATTATGTTAATTTAATTTGTCCTACTATTTATGACGCGGGATAAAATATATCATATCTAGATGTCCTAATTCATTGAATTTAAAGTATGCGGAGACATGAATTAGATACAATTAATGTTTTTGAGAATGTTGATGAATAATAAATAGGGTTGGGAATTAATTGTTGTGTGACAAATCAGGAAGGACAGCTTCGTAACGCATAGAGCCTTTTGTGACGCCATGGCGGAGCAAAGTTCACTTCCGGAAGTTTTATCAAACCTTGGAAACGAGATCTTGATGAACGCTCAAGCGCCGAGAGTAGTAATGCCTCAGGGTTTGCAATTACATGGGTTTCATCCTGAACTTGGTGGGCCAGGTCCAGAATCATACATTGGAAATTTTGCGGATGCGGACCATGAGCATAAGCTAAGGCTGCCACTATGGCTAGACCAGGCCAATCCTCAGCAGCTTAATCATCTATTCTCAGCAGGAACAACCTTGCCTGAAGCAAACAACATGTTTGGGACATCATCGTCTCAGGCACAGTGGGTGAATTACCGATACCCAGAAGCATCATTCACAAGTGCCAATAATATTTCTATGCCGCAAGGACTGAAGCTAGAGCAAGAAGAAAACAAAGGGGAGTTGTCGCATAGCGTGAGCTCTTTGTACCCACAAGGATGCGCAGGTCACATGGAACCTACAAGGATCGGTGGTAACTCGGTCTTCGACAACTCTAACAGTGTGTTCGGCTTGTTGGACCCGAACATGTCAGGCACGTCCAGCAACAACCGGAACAATGTCGTTGACATTCAGAAAATGTTCAAGCAACAAGCAAATCAGGCCGAGAACTTCAACCACATGGGAGGTGGGTTTTCATTGACTGGCGCGAGGAATTTGGAGCATATAGTAATGCCTCGGATTGAAGAGTGGCAAAGTGGAGAACCAGAAATAATGGGCAAGCAACTGCAGTCAAGTTCAAATAGTGAAGACCACTTGACCAAAGACTTCATGGGTGTTGGAGATGGCTCGTTGAGCAGGCAAATGGGACCGGTCATGAACCTGCAAAACCAGTTTCGTGGACGTTACTGATCGAGTTGCAGTGTAATGAAGTTAAGCTAGTGAAGTTACTTGTATGATACATAGCTATTAGAAGTAGCAGATATGTACCTCAGAGTCACGATAACAATGAGATTGGGGGCCTGATACCGAGTTAGAAGAGAGAGATAGCAAGCGATGGATCGAGTCGACTCGGATTCGGAGGCATGCACAGTGAACAGGACGATGTCACGTGATGAAATCGATATCATAAAGCCATCCCGTGAAGGGACGTGGGGGCCATTGCGTTCTGGAAGAGACAATATAGATTCTCTCCATTCTATGCTTCTTGTATTGTATACTGTTAAGTAAGAATTTGCCTCGCTTTTCTTTAAGTTATAGCTTCTCGTAGTTGATTATAATGTATTATAGGGCAAAGAAGAAGATACACGTACACAAAGCGCTTCCCTCCATGAATGTTGTAGAAACAGTAGCACTTACGTGCGTTGATTGAGGGTAAATTGATTATCTTAGTCACCTGCTTTCTTCACACACATGCTTTCTTTACACGTGCGCACACACATATATATATTAACGGAATAATGATAAATATATGCACTTTTTTTTTTCTTACTTCTTATTCTTTTTTTATATTTTTTTTCATTACATTGTTACATAAGTTATCATATTTGTTATTTTCTCTTTCTACTTTTTTTATATCTTATACATCCCAAAATATGGTGTGCATTTTTCGGCTTTTTTACGTAGTTTGTTTTTTAACATTACTAAAGTAGTATACTTAAAAAAAAAAAAATACTTGTAAGTTATAAGTCAACCTTCTAAAAGTTGATTTTGGTGTTGTGAAGTTAATTTCTTGCAATTATTCACTGTTAAAAAACTTGTGGCCTTTTAAAACCAGCAAAAAAAAGTCTAAAAGTGCTTGAAATTGGTTTTACAGAACCAAAAATCAATTGTCAGGAGGTTGACTTACATCCTGCAAATATTTTTTTAAAGTAAATTATTTTAGTAATTTTAAAGCAAACTATACTAATTTTGTAAAAAGGCTGCATTTTTCTTTTCCGTGTGAAGGTAATGAATATTTAAATCATAAAATTAAAATTAAAATTAAGGTATATTTTATAGTATATAATTTAAAATAAATAATATAAATATAAATATAATATTATGCTATTTATTAAATTAAAAAATTATATATATATATATATATATATGTATATATAATCAAAATGGATTTGCACAACCCAAAATATAATTCAGCTCATCTTTAAATTACATTAAGTGTGTGTTTAATTCAACTGTTGAAACATTGGATGTATATATCTAGCTTAAAACTATCTTTTTTACATTTTTTTTCTTTGATTTGAGATGAAAATTTGAGAACATTAAAAACTTCAATTCAAACACACTCTAAGTTTTTTTTTTTTTTTTTGATAAAAACACTATTCTAGTAATTTTATTTCTTTAACTTAGCTCATGCTCTAACGTTGATACAACTTTACTGGCTACAGCGTCTTGGCTATGACCTACTTTTATTTGTTTTCAGTGACCTTTGGGAGGCCGTGAACTTCCCCCCCGAAATAAAATACTATATAAAGAGGCAAATGCTTTCTTTCCAGCTATTTCACTTTTGTTGTTTTTCACACTCATATATCATCGGCTGTACAAAAGCTTCACGAGAGTTTCAAAATTAAACGAAGTGATATATACAGTAGTTTTCTTCTTTATACTCACCAGTTTATACTTAGAAGAGTTCGACAACAACTTATATAATAATACTTTCTGTATCTATTTTTTCTCTATCAAATCATTTATTATATCTCTTATTTTTCTCCTTTTATTTTTCTTATTTTTAGTTGTAAAATTTATCGTAATGCAAATAACAATTTTCTATTTGAAACGAGGTTGTCCATATTTTAATATGTCCATTAATTCATGTTTTATTTTTTCATTTTTTTACTTTTATTTAACTTTGCATTTTCGTCTTTAATATTTTAAAAACAGAAGTAATAATTAATCAAATCTACTCAGTTTATATATTTTATGTAGTGCCAAACAAAAAGAACACTAAAAGTTATACTCAAATATTATTTGTAATGAATAAAAATATTTATAATTTTGGTGATATTATTTGAGAATTGAGATTAATATTTTTTTAATAATATACCTAAATAAATAAATAAATTATAAAATTTAAACTTGAGAAAAAAAATTATGCTTTAATTATGAAAATACTGAATGTAACTTTAGAAATAACAAGAAAAAATATTAAAATTACAAACATATACATATATATTGAGAATTATATTATAATATCATCTTATTGTTTTTTATCTATTTCAAGTTGTTTTTATATATAGATGCATGCTTCTATTTATTTTGCAAATATAAGGAAACAAAAAATGATGTAATTGATTTTATTTTTTTTCCATTGAGATGTTTTTTTCTTTTAATTTATTTAAAGTTATTATCTATGGATTTATCTATAGATTTATGAGAATATGAATTTGGTATTGCTGTAAAAGGCATAAAGTTAAGGTTGATAGAATTTATTTTCTAATTTTAAAATTCACGTATATAAGTCTTACACAGAATTATACTGTGTTACTTTAAAAGATTGAATATGTTATGAGTTAATATATTTTTTAGCATGTTAGGGACCCTGAATCCTTTTATTTGTCTTTACTAATTTTTATAGTTAAAAATATGTAAATTATATTTTTTTAATGGTCTTTACTTTGTAGTATACTTGCATTTTTTTTTATTGCTAAAGTTGCTTAATTTTATGAATGAAAAATATTTTATTCTTAAATTTGTTTTTTGGTAATAGATATATTAAATACAATTTTTTTTAACTAGATGTCTTATTGAACACATTTGGTCAATCAAAATAAGTTACAATAATTATTAATATTTTTTGTAAAACACAAAATTAAATTTATTCATTTTATTTATTATTTATTTTTTAATTTTTAAGATATTACATATAAAGTATTAAAAAACAAAATTAAATTATCTTGTGTTTTATTTTAAAAATAATTAAATAAGGGCAAAATTGAAAAGTTAAATAAAAGATTAAAAGTGAGAAGTATCAATAGACATGTTAAAGTATCAATAATCCCATTCTTATATTTAAATTCATAGCTATCTTATTTTCTCCCCCTTGTCCTCTTTTTACCTTAAATGAAGTTTAAAGTAAATATTATTACACTCATTTAATAAGTCATATATAATTAATATTATAAAATTGAGAAATAACTTAATTAAATACTCATTTAATAAAAACTTATCATACAAGCCTGTTTTAACAACTTTCATCGACAAATTTATTAAATTAAGTTAAAAAAAAGCTTATAAATAAGTTATATTCCTTAGTTTAGGTCTAGTTTGAACAAATTAATTTAAATACTTATAAAAGAAGATAATGAGAAGATAAAATAAATTAAAATTAATTTATGTACTTCAATTTTTTAGTCCTTGTATTTAACTTTTTCAAAAGTTAAGATATATATATATATATATATAAACTCGAAATCACTGGTTAAGTTGAAACAACGCTGCACCAGTTGATCAAATCCTTGGTGGTATTTATAGTTGAATATGACTATAAACCATTAATTTTAATATAGTAATTGTAATTAAATGTTTTCATTTCTTAGAATAGCTAAAAGTTCTCGTATGAATGTATCTAGTGAGAAAGTGATTTTTATATGAGAAAGAATGAAACAAATTAATTTGAATCATACAACTATACATAAATAATCAAAATTAATTTTTTTAAAATCACAAAAATCATTTAAAAATTGTGTGACTTTTTTCAAAAACTCGTATGACCTATGTATTTAATTTTGATCATTCATGATAATATTTAATGATTAATATTAGTTTCATTGTTCGTAAAAAATGTCCTCTCATTTAATATATGTTTCCAATATATATACACACTACTAATAACACATGTGATGTACTAAAAATTATACTTGTATTTATTTTTTTATAATATATATATATATATATATATATATATTATGTATTATTAAATAATTTTTTTTATAATTTTAGTATTTTAAAAAAATAACAAATCAATCCATTTAAATAAATTTAAGTATTATATTATTATTGTATTAATTTTTTTTACCATGATATATTTAAAATTATATACTTACTATCTTATTTAAGGGAATTTAAATCAATTTACTTTATATAAATACATAGATTCATAAACTTACTTAGAGGTAACTGGTTTTTTAAATAAATTTATAGGTACTTTTTAAAAATGAAGTCAAACCTTAAAATAGTTCTTTATTGAAAGAATATATCAATGCCTTAATATATTTTTTCCTCAAATACTAATACTTTTTAAATTCAAATTTAATAAATTTATAGATTATTTTATTTCATATTTATTTCTTTAAGATATAATCTTATAAAAAAATTAGAGTCTCAATATTTTATCAACGATTATACTAATCATGCTTTATTATCTTGAAAAACTTGTAATTTAGTGTGCTTATCCTCCCTATAAGTAACATTTGTGGCCCGTTTTCTACTAATCATTGCCACAAAAGTTGTGCTTTCTGGCTAGGGTTGACAAAAATATTTATGTCTACGGACACCTATAGGTTAACGAATTAAATTTGGATAGTTAAATAAGTATATGCATGCAATTTAACATAAAACAAAAAACAAAAAAAACTCTATCTATTTATTAATTGGATGAAGGCAGGTATCAAGTAATCGTGCCCACGAGTACCTAATAAAATGAAGCTACTTAAATAACCTTATGTATATATAAAGATGTTGTCCTAATTTTTCATATTTATGGACTTATGATAATGAAGAATTTTAGTTTATTGACTTTTGTTTGGACCTATTGGATTGCAATATTTTAGCTTTTAAATTTAGCTTCTAAATTAAAGTATTTTGATTAGGTGTTAATGATTTTAAGTATTTTGAATAAATTGTTGATTTTTTTTTATTTTTATCTTTTTAGTAAGTATCTATAAATGTCCACAAATACTTGTAAATATTGATAAAATTTGTAGACATCTGCTTAACGAACGCGAGCACAAAGTGTATTTTATTCAACAAGACAAATGACGAGATGCTACCATCCCTATTTGTTGCGATAAAAAAAAAATTGGCAGTTAAGAGTCATTGCAAATTTATTTCTTGCTACACTTAGGGGCCATGTCACATGACATTGAAAATTGCCATGTCACTTAGGGGCCCTTTGATTTGTTAAAAAGCATTGTATCAGACAGTACAAAAATTGTTTCATGTTTGATTTAAAAAAAAGATTATGGGACAACATAATTCAAGTGATGATGGACAAGAAAAAAACTCAATTTGTTACTCAATAAACAATAGAACAACTTTTTGTCCCAAGTACAAAATATTCAAAAGACAAAAAAATCCCACTATCATCGTCATCGCCACCACCACCACAATCGTCGCCATCGCCACCACTATAACTGTTGCTGCTACCATTACCACCACCACCATTGTCGCTACCTTCACCATTATTGTTGTCACCACCATTATCGCCACTGCCTTCATCGTTGCCGCTACCACCATTGTCATCATTGTCGCCACCATCGTCATCATCTCTACTACCATTATCGTCACTGCCACTACCGTCATCTGCCCAACACCCCTACTGCCACAATAGATGCCACTCTTGTCGCCGCCACCACTGTCATCGTATTAAGATAATTAATATTTTTTGTATTTAGATAATTAATATTAAAAAGGGTATTGCAGTAAATTTTACATTATTATACTTGTGTTGTCCATTGTTCACCAAACAATATATAGGATAAAAACTTGTCCTGTAACTTAAATACTGTCTTGTGTTGTTCTCTTTGTGTTGTACCTTAGTACATATCAAACACACCCTTAGAGATTTTGGTATAGTGTGACAAAAACTATCTAGCTTTAATAAAATCTTTCAAAATAACCCTATTTTAATAATTTACTTTTAATTTTATACCAATATAATCAATTAGCCCCTTCTTGAGTGTCCATCATGAGAAACGAGGTCAAGGCCAAGATCCGTCATAAGTTTAGTTCGATCCAAGTTTGAAGTAGCTAGTAGCTACTAGTTAGTTCTACGGAGCATGTGACTTCTAGGTTTTAATCTCAACATCAAATTAATCTAACGATCCTTATTGAAGAAAAATTCTTGTTGCATGTCCATGTAAAAGCATTTCAATCTCAACATTTTTTTTTTTACTTTTTACACATCTTAAATGAGCCTTATCATTACACATCACTTATTTTTACTTTTTACAACTTAAGCAATTATTTTCTCCAACCCAACATTTTTAAAATTTTTACTAAATAGATTTCATAAATAACCTCACATCTAAGGGTGTTCATCAGTTTGGATCAATCTGACAAACTAGACGATCCAAACTGAACCAATTAAATTGGTTTGAATTTTTTAAGCTATTTAGGTCCAACCAGAACCGAATTGATAAGACTCAATGTTGATTGGTTCGGGCATCAAGTTTGGATTTCCAAACCCGATGAAACCTGAACCTGTAACGCCTGGCCGCTTTCAGGATGAGTGACTGTCCCCACAAACCAACACAAAACTTTTCAGCGTGCTTTGTCCTCACTCACACGCTTCCCGGGAAACTTCCCAAGAGGTCACCCATCCCTAAATCGCTCCAAGTCAAGCACGCTTAACTATGGAGTTCTTAAGTGATGGGCTACCGAAAAGTAGATGCATCTTGTTGGTATAGGTAGCACTTATTAATTCCTTTAAGCTATCCTCAACTGTACAGTCCCATACCCACACAGCCTCTGGATCCCTCTCGTTCGGGTGTGTATTCGATTCATTCATGTACCCCTCCCGCTGGAAGCCTGCCAGGAGCCGCTCATTGTCCGTGCCTCATCTCTTTTGCACCGGCGATCACTCCCCGCCCTCGTCAGCGCCCGGGATGTTACATGCCCACCAGCTTCCGCTTGGTTCGTCCTCGAACCACACCGTACTAGGAGAGAGGCCCTGCTCTGATACCACTTTGTAACGCCTGGCCGCTTTCAGGATGAGTGACTGTCCCCACAAACCAACACAAGACTTTTCAGCGTGCTTTGTCCTCACTCACACGCTTCCCGGGAAACTTCCCAGGAGGTCACCCATCCCTAAATCGCTCCAAGTCAAGCACGCTTAACTATGGAGTTCTTAAGTGATGGGCTACCGAAAAGTAGATGCATCTTGTTGGTATAGGTAGCACTTATTAATTCCTTTAAGCTATCCTCAACTGTACAGTCCCATACCCACACAGCCTCTGGATCCCTCTCGTTCGGGTGTGTATTCGATTCATTCATGTACCCCTCCCGCTGGAAGCCTGCCAGGAGCCGCTCATTGTCCGTGCCTCATCTCTTTTGCACCGGCGATCACTCCCCGCCCTCGTCAGCGCCCGGGATGTTACAGAACCAAACCGATAAAGTGGTCTAATTTAATTTTTTCCATATTTTATTTCCTAGTCCACACATTGTCTGTCTCAAACTAACTAAGTCACATACTCTCAACTTCATCACTCACTTCAAACCCTAACCTAAGTCCTTCACGTCTTCACCCAAACCTTGTGCCACTCTTTTAACTTCATCCCTCGTCTTTTGCTATCATTGACCATTGCTTGTCGACCTCTTGCACACCCAGCATCGTAGTCGTTCATCATCACTAGGCCTCCTCCACCACTCTTCATCGCATCACACGTCACTCAATCCCAGCTTCCTCGCTCGTCGTCACCAGGCCACAGTGTGTCATCGATGTTGTGAGTAAGTTCTTCCTTATTTGGTATTTTCTTGTTGCAATTTTGTTTGACATTGTTATTTTCTTGTCATCGACATTGCTGCAGTGTCGTGAGTTTATTTGTTCTTGCTTTTTAAGTTGGTATTTGCTTGTTGCAATTATGCTTGACATTGTTTAAATTGGTATTTGCTTGCTGCAATTTTTTGGAATTTTGAATGGTTCCCTGATTCAGGTTCTGATATTGTTATATGACATTGCTCTATTTGGAATGTCATGAGTTTAAGTTTATTTAGAATTTTAAAATGTTGACATTGCTGCAATGTTGTTATATGCTTCCTTGATTTTGGTTTTGAATGGTTCTAATTTGATGTTTGCTCTATTTGGTAAAACCATGATTTTTTTTTGAAAACAAAATTCTGCATTTTTTTATATGATGGACTTGATAGAACCGAACTGAACCAACCCATTCTTGATCGGGTTGGTTTGGTTCGGGTTGTGCGAAAAAATAAAGAAATCCAATCTAAACCGAATCAATGAAAAATGATTGGTTTGGATTCACTCCTCCCCTAATATGAACCAAACCAACCTAAATCGATCCAAACTAACTCATGAATAGCCCTACTCACATCTTACATTTAATCCCATCAATTTTTATTAGTCACTTTTTTTAATATTATTGGACTGATTCTAGGTGTCCACCATGCACCACGAATAATAACCCTTGGATTAATCTATATGAATAATCTTATTCTACATCCCCCCTTATCAGATCCCTCTCTCCATTATCAAAAAAGAAAAATCCATCTCTCCCTCAGCATCCAATCATTCTCATTCCTTTCTGAGGATAATGATGCTACAAACATTATCGTCAACATCCAATCGTTCTCCACCATCTTCCTCTCAAAAAAGCTCTCCTTGTCCCCCAATTGTGTGTAGATATCCTCCTTCATATATATTAAGATGAAGGCCTTCGCATCGTCGGGCGCCTTCACATCGCTGGGCCATCGCAGCCATGATTGTTGCGACCTCCCAAGGACGTTGCATAAGCGACCTTTTTTCCTTTTGGACAATGGAATCTTTAGATCTGGTGCCTGGTTGCTGGGATATGGTGCATGGTTACTGGGATCTAATTGTTGAGATCTAGTGTGTTGTTGAAAGCAAATTTGTTCCCATCCCAAATGCCCAGAGAGAAGGAATCCAAATGAGGCTCTTTGACCTTAAGATTCAGAATCTTGGTGTAATCCACTATGTACAGGTTCTTGGATGGAGAATGAAGGCTCTGACTTCAAAGGTCTCACTCACCACTGTCACAAGGCTATGCAGCCTCCAACAACGTCGTTGCACTCGAACACTCGGATTTTGGTGGCGAGAGTGGGCTCCAGCGAGTGTTTGTGTTCTTCCACTAGATTTGGGAAGAAAATAGGAGAAAAAGAAATAAAAATAAAACACTGCCGCTGGATTGGCGGCGAGAGGTTGAGGTCGGAGTAAGGGAAAGGGGCAGTGGTAGTGGAGAAATGGAAAAATAAAAATAAAAATGGCATCTGGTGTGAAAAGACTTACGATAATAAGATTAATCTAATGGTTAAAACTTATGATTCACCCTAGCCACTGTCATATTATTGGGAAAAAAAAATAAGAAGCGGTACTTTTTTAAGCACCACATTTTGTCTGTCGTTGAGAAAGTTGAGGAAGCCCAGTTTGAGCTTAAAGAAGGCACTGTCTTCGGGGTGAAAATAGTTAGTCCTGTGGTGAGGAGCTGTGAGTTGAGTTGGTTGATGAGGACGGAGAATCTCTTGGCTTTGGTGAAGATTTAGGCTATGTCTGTGGTGGGGGGTTTTGCGGTGGCGGGGATAGGGGCACCGCGGGTGACACGGGTGTAAGAGGAACCGTGTTCATTCCTTGCGGTGGTTATGGGGTGGTTGGAGGGGAGGATAGTAGAGCTTGAATTGGGGAGAGCTTTTGAGTTGATGTTGTGGGAAAGGTGATAGAGAACAAGGTGATGACTAGTAGTACAAGTGAGACAGAGAAGCTTAGGCATCATTTTAGTGATTGAAATTGGGCAGGGAGTATGTTGAGATAAAGAAATGTGCTACTTGAGACTTGAGACTTGAGAGTGAGTTCTTTAATTGGTTTTTGTTATGTTGTGCGAAGAAAAAAGTCCATGGGGCTTTTCTTTTATATCCTGCTTTGGAGAGAATAATAATTGATAATTATAGGTGGCAGTTCAGTTAGAGACAATGGATGAAAGGTGGTGCATCATTGATGGTTTAGAGGTCACAGAACCATTGAGAAATTATTTGAAGGTGGGGGAATATGGAGAAGTGTCATTGGGGACATTGTGATACGGAGCTATTTTGCTTCCGTATTGTTACATCAAAAGTTGTGATCAGTTAGATGCATGTATGTTTGAGATGCAATTTGAAAGGTGGTGACTCTAAATACATACGTTGAGTTACATAATTTGCTTCAATGAGGAGGAAATGATGTTATCAAATTGTTGAGATTGTGTGACAGAAGTTTAGTTTGGATTGAGGAAAGGATTAGAATGGTAGCTCTCGGAGACAGTGATGTCTGCTATATGCTCGCATTTTTGTCGTTCATCAATTCTCAATTGGAAAATTAGCAACGTAAATTTCATTTTTTGAGGTGTATGAATAGAAAGAAGAGAAAAAGAGAAAAATTAATTAATAAATATGAAGGGAGAGATATAATGAAAAATGAGATAAAGGTAAGATGGAAGAGAAACTAAATATATAATAATAACAATCTTTTTTGAATTATTATATCTAAAATAATTTTTGTCAAATTGGCATATTCTTGTTGAAATTGTTGCTACTATTATTATTACTATTACTATTATTACTACTACTACTACTATTATTATTATTATTATTTGACAAGCATTTAAATTGTTGTTTATTACTAAATCCCATTCATTTCATGTCACTTAAAATTTAATAGTTTAATTAAATCGTATTTAAATAACACAAGATCGAATTAATCTATAATATAGATTAAACAAAATTATAGTGGTTTAAATTATCCTACCTCATCTAATCAATCAATTATTATATTTAATTTGAATTTATACTTTAATAAACTAACTTTATAATGTGCCAACATCTACATGTTTAATATCCTATTTCACCTCTATCACATTTCTTATAAAATGTAATAAGAGAAATTCTACTAGTATTTTTGGAAATTTAAGGATTTTGATATTGTTATTCAAAAACTCTCTCCCCCCTTCCCTCCCTCTCTTTCTCTTTTAGTGTATTCAAACTTATTCAGCTATTGATTAAAAAAAAAAAGATGTATAAATCCCCTAAATTTCTCTAGGTACTATAACAAACGTATCAATATATATCTTTATCATGCAAAAAGTGTATCACATCTACTATAAAAGGTATACCTTTTCTTCTGTTTCTCACATATATTCTCCTTTAAAAATGTTCTGTTCAAAACGTCAAAAACTAAATATGAACATATCTTCCGGTGAGAATTTAAACATTATTAATTCGCAACAATGTAGAAGATTCGTTAATAATATATCGATACCTTTAGGAATACCTCTATCACTTCCTACGTGTCTATTGTGTGGTAAACACAAGAATACGTTTTCGGTGAGCTCCCATGATGGTTGTTGGCGTCTCCGGTGGTGGCACCTACAAGGACTCCAATGCCTAAGTCAGTATGGATCTAAGTGTGAGTGAGTATGAGAGAGAGCGTGTGTACTTGGTGGATGTGGAGTCCTTTATATAGTGTGTTTTAGAGGAAAATTCTGCAAGAGTTAAGTGCCACATGGCAGTGTGTGTTGGGGTGCCTACCTACACAGCGTTCCTTGCCGTTAAGTGCTTCCTATGCTGTGCCGGGATAAAGGTGAATGTTCGCCGGGATAGAAGTGGAGTTAATCCGAGATAGTAGGGGTTTATGAGTCGAGATACCCGAGGTTATACTAGCTGAGATAGGTGATGTCGGAGCCAATTTAGATCTGTGGATCCGAATAACCTCCAGAACAGTGTCAAATGTCAGTAGTAAGCTTGGAAAGTCCTTAACCTAAATTATTTCTTACATGAGACATTGATATGCTCTATTTTTTAACTTGAAAAACTAGGTCGGACACAACTCAAAGAAGTCGGGCGAAGATGGGCTTTAATTCGCATCCTTTTTGTTTGATTCACGGGCCCCAATCATTGTATTTTGGGTCAAGGAAAAACAGCCGCCATGCGAACAGCTAAACAAATGAGGCCCAGAAATCAATGAACTTGGAATACAGTGAACTCACGTGATGCTGATGCCTCATTGATGAAAAATACAAGTCACTAGGATTTGGTGGGGAAGAATGTTAACGTAAATTTATAAGTTTTTGGAGAAATGAGATAGAAAGCTTTTAAAAAAATTAAAGAATTTAATGAGTATGTATTGTCAGTGTAAAAAGTTTTATATTGTCAATTAATCATAAATCACCGTTATAGTAACTTTTAAGGTAATTATTGTAAAAGTCAATAAACTTATCATACATGGTGGTTTGTAATTAGATGATAGTATAAAACAGTTTTACACTGTCAGTGCATAACCTATTTTCTCAAAATTAAAATGCATAAGTTATTTTAAATTATAAGAGAAACTTAATTTATTTTACCACTTTATTTTATGTTATTTATAAGTATTTGTTGAAAAATTTTATCCAAATTAACTTTTTTTGGTATGGTTTTATGTTTTTTTTTTTTTTGGTATGCTATCCAAATTAACTTCAAAAATAATAATAATAAATTTTGTTTATATATTATATCCCCATGCTTTCTCTAATTAATTGATAATTTTATAGTACTAATTATACCTGTGCAAAAGTCAACTTTCATTATTAGAAGAAACGCCACAACTTCTTTTAATTAGTCAATTTGTTCAATAACTAATCAGTATCAAACTTCATAATTATGAATATTGAAGCATGACCTGCACACGTACCTAACAAATTCAGGCTTTTAATTGCTAGGGACTCAATAGTTTCATTTTCAAAGTCAAAAGATCCAAGCTTCAAGGGATTTATTTCTGCGTAATTTGTTTTTTTTGTTGTTTGTCTGTCTTTTCCTATTCATTAAATTAAGAAGAAGACAAAGATGCAAGCATGCTTGGGAAGTAGTATAAACATAATATAACACTTGTTTATTTAAATAATAAATTCATACATAGATACAAAGATCTCGGATACAAATGCGTAATAATGCTCTAATAACCCACTCAGGTAAATATCCCCTCCTCAGTTTCTCACTTTAATTCCATACCCTATCATAACCCTGGACAATCAATATAGCATAATAGTTACTCTCTCCGTCACAAGATAAATGTCATTGTAGATTTTTTATACAGACCAACAAAAACTAATAAATAGATGAAAGAGAATAACTATTTTACAAAATTAACCTTATTTTCTTTGCTAGAAATGATGGAGTACAATAATATTTAACTTATATGTTTAATTATCTTTTTTGTCCTTATAATTGTACAAACTTTACCTTTTGGTCTTATAGTTAAAAATAATCATGTTTAGTCTCTATACATATACTTTTGATATTGGTTTGGTTTCTGTCATTAAGTGTGTCTTAATTCCGTAAAATAAAATAGTCACAAAATAAAAATTGGTAATGTAAAACTGTCACAAATTGACATTTTTTTAACTTTTTTTATTCAATTTGTGACAGGTTTAAAATAACAGAGACCAAACTGATATTGAAAGTGTATATATAGGAATTAAAATAGATTATTTCTAATTATAAGGACCAAAAGGTAAAGTTTGCGAAACTACAGAAACTAAAAAAGTAATTAAACCTTATTTATATTAGAGTTTAATGGCTATATATTGTCAGTGTAAAAAATTTTATATTATTAATCAATCAAAAATTATTGTTAGTGTGACCTTAAAGGTAATTATTATAAAAGTCAACAAACTTATCTTACATGGTGGGTTATAATTAGATGACAGTATAAAATTATTTTACAATTTTACTGCATAGCTAATTTTCTTTTTATATTATAAGAAATATAGATAAAAAAAATAATTAATACTACATTGAAAAGTTAAAATGATACTTATTTTAAATTTATTTTTTTATAATATGATACTTATTTTGAGACGGAAAAAATAGTTGGAGGTATATATATATATATTCAGACACATCCTGTCGAAGTTTATGATGCGAATACTCCCACAAAGACAACTCCAAGAACAAAGGACCCCCACGTTCCACACACGCCGATTCTAATAGTACCAGAGGTCACAGTGGGAACAACCTGCGACGACTGCGAGGAATCTTCTGACAACGGCTTCTCCTTATCCGGTTTAGGCGCCTTTGCCACATCGGTAGCCGGTGCTGGCGCCAGCGTCGGGGTCGCAGCTATCGTCTTCCTGGTAGCGAAAAACTCCGAAGGAAGAAGCACCTTGCCCACCTTATAAATCGCGAGATGCTTATCCGTGTATACGACCCCATTGATGGTGGTGTTAACTGGTCCCGTGGAGATGTTCACGCTGCCCCTATAACTAACGACGTTAAGTTCCGCCTTGCCGGGCTTGTTCCCGGCGAGCGTTCGCACGGGGTTGGTCAGGGTGTCGAAGTTGGAGGTGGAGACGAAGTCCGGGAGAACGTGGAACTGGAGGAGCTCCAGTTTCTGGCCGTCGGAGAGAGTGTTGAGGAAGCCCGGTCTGAGTTCCGAGAAGGCGCCGTCGTCGGGGGCGAGAACGGTTAGGCCGCCGGATTTTATGGTTATGAGTTGGGAGTTGAGTTGGTTGACTAGTTGGGTGGTTTTCATGAGGCGGAGGAAGATGTTCAAGGAGTTGGCTTGTTTTAGGATTCCCACTATGTCGGTGGCGCCGGGAGTACTGTTGTCGCTGGGGGGCTGGGGGGCCGAGGGTTTTGTAGGGGGGGCGGCCGGTTGCGCCGGTGCGGTGGCTGGAGATAGGGCTGCTAATGTGGTGGAATGCAAGAGGGAGATTAGTAGGGCTAGTGAGATGGGTAAGAGAGAATGTTTTGTCATTTTGGGTAAATTAAGGTTGTGTGGGGAGAGGAAATCTAATGATAGGACTTGCAATGAGAGTGTGTGTTTTGGTTGATGTGTTGGAGAAATGAAACGGGGGGTTTTAATATATTGTGGATTGTTGACAAGGACTGGCAGGTAAATGGTTTGGGTAATTGTGATTTGTGAACGTGCGTACTGTTATCTGGTTGGGATGTTAAGGTGGTGCATCATTTGAGATGGATATGCGATTGAGAGAAGTTTCGGTGATGAAGCAATTGAGGTGCAGGTTGTTAAGCAGGGTGAGAGGCAGAGCTCAATACGATGTGACTGCGTGAGTGCGGTGGCAAGGAGATTAAGGTGACGCGTCAGTGAGGATTGAAACTATAGAGAGCTTTTTTATTTGTTTAATTTTGCTTGAAAAGGCGGGGAAAAACGAGTGAGAGCTCAATTTGATGTAAGCATATAATTTACATGGGAGTTAGATGCATGCATGCGTTGCTTTTATTTAAGAACGCATTCTAAAACACCTAAATCCACCCTTTTAGGGCCCATTTGGGATAGTTGTGAGTTTTTGATTTTTGGTTTTTAAATTTAATTTTCAAAATAAAACGTGTTTGGTTAAAATGAAGCTGAAATAGTTTTTAACTCAACGTCAAAACTCTCTTACATTCATTTTCAAAACTAAGAAAAAAGGATTTGTAAATTTAGTTTTTAGTTTTTTAAAAAAAATACACATTACTATATTTGACAATAACCTTCTCGCCGCCGCCACCACAACCACCGCCATTGTCACCACCACTGTCACCGCCACCACTATTGTTACCGTCACCACTACCATCGCTGCTACCATCACCACCACGATCATCGGCACCGTCACCACTATCACTGTCGCCGCTACTACCACGACCATGACCACCGACATCGCCTCTACCACCACAAGCTTCATCACCACTACCATCATCACCGCCACGACCACGACTACCAATACTACTGCCACCACTACCACAGGCACTGTCACCACCACCACCACCGACTTTGCCACCACCACCCCACTGGTACTGCCATAACCACTGCCATCGACACGGCCACAACTATTACCGTCGACATCACCACAACCGTCACCATCGACACCGCCACAATCGTCACCGTCAACACCCCGTCATTGCCGACATTATCACCGCCACCACAATCATTGTTGTCATCACCACTACTATTGTCATCACTACACAAACATATCCTTAAACTAATTTTAATAGAATAAGAAATTTCAAAGTGAGTTTATTTTGAAACCAAAAATTATAAAGAAAAAAAACAAAAACTAATTTTTAAAAACTAAAAACTGGTTGTAGTTTTTGAAATTTTCAAAACTTACAACCAAAAACCATCCCAGGCCCTTAAATTCTTAAAATTAAAAGAAATCCCAGAGTTTATTATTTTTTTTTCCTTTAATATCACCTTGTAATCTTGTAAGAGAAATAGACATAGTAATGGTATACACTGAAAAAAAAAGGTATGATGGCAATTCGTAAGAATATTCAAGTATTTTTTTAACCCATTTCACATTATTTTTTAATTGATTTAGTCCACTTACCCTTGCCGATTTATCCCATTTTCAGAATTATTACGGTATTATATCTCTATTTTTGGAATTAGCTCGCTAGCAAGATTTATACCGGATATAATTAATATAAGAGAAATGCTGGATGATATGAAAGCTAAAAGTACGAAAGGATACACAGGAATCTAATTGGTTATTAATTATATTTATCTAGTGCTTGTTTTCTATCAAATATCACATATAACAATTTGTTATTCTTTAAAACATGAGTCATATTTCGTGCAATTCGTGAATTTTATACAAAAAATTTTACCTTTGAAGATTTTTTATTAGTGAATCTTATTAAAAATTTTGCCTTTACATAAATAAATTTGAGCATGATCTATTTCCAAGAAACTTGTTCACGCTAAAGAACACATTCGTTGGAGACTCTCAAAGTTTAGTGTAAACCTAATAATTTAGTGAACTATAATAATGTGCAACCTGACTTGTGTGAGTTGATCATACCTATTTAACGAGTGTTCTCCCTTTAATCATTTTTGCCTTTTTCAGGAGTAGTGTGAATAGTAACTTAGCTAGATTCATAAGAAAGATCTAAGAATCGTTATATTGGGTACAAAGATCATAGGCCCCACAAACTCCTCATGGTAAGACTCCTCCAAGATATAAATATGCAAAGGGTTCGTTGACCATGTTGCTAGGTACGCCACCTGAATCTTGGTTACTTTGCGTGGGCTAAACTAGTCGTTTGTATTGCCTTGATGTCTTGATTGACCTCTATGTCAAATAGTTCACAGTTCTTCAGCATCAAACCTTAATAGGCGTAAATGTTTTTTGTGCGTAGTATTCAAAACAGATGGCCAAAACCCATGACTTTAACTCATCAAAAGGGGGGAAAAAAACTACATGGCATTTATAGAATAAAATAAGAAAGAAGTTGACTTCCAAAAAGAAAAAAATAATAAAGAAATTATTTAACAAGAATATAATATACTATTAAAATAAACATTCTTGGTTCAACCTACATTTCTTTGTGTGACTTATTTAAAAAGAGATACAAATTCACTTCAAATCCTAAATATACCAATGATTTGAGCCAATAAGTTAATGTGAAATTAATAGAGGTGACAAAATATGTCGAATTAATCAAATCGGTTTCCATGAAATATAGGTCTTAAAGTTTTAAATTTTGAGTAAGTACTAAACGTACCCTCCATGTTCCATAACTCGTAACGGGCCAAATAACAATTTTACCACCTCTAGAAGTTATGTAGCTAACATGATATCAAAATATGCGTGTGTGGTAACTTACAAATAACAAAGTCCATTTGCAAAGAGGAAACCGAATGGAATGTAAATGAAGGCTTTCTTGATAAATTTTTACTTTATTTTATTGTTTCGGTATACGTTAAAAATGATGCTGGTTGACCTCTTCTTTGGTCTCATAATTTTTTGTTTTGTGAAATTTTATTTTATTTTTAAAATATCCATTGATATATGGATTACACAAATCCTAAACCATTATGTACTACTTCTAACACTTCGAGTTTGAGTGGTGAATATTAGTATAAACTTTCAAATTTATTCTATTGCCCTTCCATATAGGCATATAGCCTCTGTAATTCGCTCTTATTTTTAATGTTTTATGTATGTTAATTCATTTGAGGAATGGTAGCAACACTTTTTGATACAAAAAATTATTAGGTGGTTTTAGACCACATAATCTTCCATTAATCTCTATATGACATGTAATCACGTGTTATTAATTATTTTTCATAAATTAAAAAATTTAAATACATGTTATATAGATATTAGTTGAGACCATGGATAGGTAATGGTGCTGGATCACCTAATAATTTCTCTTCTCAAACACTTTTTTTTTAACTCTTTTCTCTATTATTAGTTAGAATATATTGAAAATTATAAATTTTGGTAGATTTCACTTCTAATCTCTCTTCTTATTTAGAAGTAGACTCACCAAAATTTATAATTTTAACAAATTTTAATTAATAGTAAAGAGAGTAAAAAAAAAGTGTTTATTGCTGACTTCACTCACGGTGAGCTTGAAAGCAAATTACGAATGTCCAAACTTCCACATCCCACTCAATGAAGAAATAGATTAATGGATGCTAGCTCAAATCTTCTTGCGTTTTTTTCTTGGCATCCACACAGATTGTTTTCGACGCATACAATGATACAAATTGAATCAAAATGCTCAAAGCAAGTCAAACATTTTTACAAGCCAAAAAAGGACACAATGATTCCCATCATCTGCAAAAGAAATTCACAAAGAGAGATCGATCAAATTTTAAAGGGGGACAAGAAAAACACAAGAAAGTGTTTGTTTCAAATGCAGCTGCCACATGGACGGTGCTCAAGTCCATAACATTGCTACCCCAACGAAAGCTACTCCAAGTCCAAGGGACATCAGCGTTTTTTCCTTGAACGCTAATCAAACTTGCTGCTCCAGACTTATTTTGATCTTGGGTTGTGTGATCCTCACCTTCTGCATCAGAGTTCTCCTTTGCAGCATTAGGCGCTTTCGCCACAAGAGGAGCAGCAGCCGGAGCCTTGGTTACGAACAAGTCTAGGGGAAGCAGCACCTTGTCCAAATGGTATATGGCTAGCTTGTTATCTAAGTACACTACACCTGTGACTGGCGTTAACCTCCCCATTTGATATATTCGTGCCGGAAACAATTCAATTTTTCAATTTTAAATTTTTAGGATTTTGTTTAAATTTAAAAATATTGTTTTTGTTTTAAAGAGTTGTTTCTTCTTTTATATTAGGATGCAAATTATATAAATAAAGGTTATTCAAGCTAGGAGAGAAGGTCACCACCCTAAGTGAGAGAGGAGAGTTATGTGAAGGAAGGGTTTTTCAATTTTATCTAGAAAATTTGTAATGGAGTTGAATATTTGAAATGAATAAAATTGAAATATTTGTGAACGTAAGCAAGAGGTACTAAACTACAGTTAAATAAATTAGTGTACTTTCGCTATTTTATTTGTGGTGTTATTTATGTGTTTTCCCAACAATTTACACTGTTCCCATATGACTCCTCGTGACTGATTGATCAATCTAGTGCAATTTTAAAAACAAATTATCAAAATGAGACTTTTTTGAAACATATTATCGGTATGGGTCTGTTTTGACCGTTGACCAGTCAAAGTTGTAAGTTTGACTAGCGAAACTCAGTCCACGTCATCAATTTTTAATTTTTTTTTAAATTACACGTAGGTGTCCAATGTGAAAAGTAATTTGCTTTTCAAAGTAGTAGAATGAACCAGATGGTGTCACATGGCGCAATCCCGTTAATTCTGCAGTTCATAATAGCAGAATTAACTAGATGGCGCCAAGTGGCACAATCCTGTTAATTCTGCTCTTCAGAATAGCGTTTTAAGTGGCTATAAATTTCCCCTTCCGCCTTCGGCTTACAATACGACTTTTGCATTATAATTACATTTTTTTTATGTTTTTTTAATCAATTTATATTTATGTAACTTTTTTATATTTTTTGTGTAATATTATATTTATATTATTTGAAATATATATATAATAATTTTCTTTTACATGTAAAAAACAAATATATTTGTATTTTTTTTTTACACAACGGTTATGTAGTATACAAATTTATCTTTTTATACTTTATATGTCCATGCATTAATAAGTAATTAATAGATAAATAAATTTTTTATTGTATATGAATTCATTACATATTTAATTTAGTAATTATTCATTTATAAATTTTTATATTTGTAATAAGTATCTTCACTCGTATTTACTTCATGTTTTATTTATTACTGAGTTAATATTACTTTTTTTTTTGTAGGTACATCGAACAGAATCATGAATTCAATTGTAGCATTTGTGTATATAAATGGAAGAATGTATGAAGGTGTCGAAGGACTAACGTTCGAAGGGACAAAGAAAGCAATACAAATTAGACATGACATTAGTTTTAATGTTTTAAAGAGAAAAATTCATGACAAATTTAAATTGCAGGCAAACCAAGTTATATCTTCTGTTACATATAGGTTTTTAATTTCAAAAGGCGAAGGTAAATACAGTGCATTACAAATATGTGATGATGAAGACATAGAATGCATGATTCATGCATTTCAGCAACAAAATGAAATGTCAGTAATAGAAATGTATGTTGAAGTGGAAGTTGTTGGTAGTTCTATGATTCCGTTAGAAGGTGGTGGAATAAATTCTCACGTGTCTAGTGATTAGAATTTGTCTTGTAATCAGTCATTGGCACAATCTGGGATGCATAGACAGGTAGAAGCAAATGACAACGACGACTATTATGTGTCGCAGACATATGTTGAGGAATCATCCATGATGATATTCTTGATGATGAATCATTTGACACAGATGATGAGACAGCATCCATTGAAGTAAGTCGTATGATTGAACCATTGTCAATATATCAATCTGAGGAAGGTATGTTTTTATCTTACATAATACCGTTATGTTATTGCATACGTAGTTAATGTTTATTCATAAAGTTAAATACAAATAGACAATTAAAAATTATTACATAAAATAGTCATACACAATATTTATAATTATTTTATTTTATTTTATATTTGATGTCAAATTTTTATTATTAATATTTTCAAATTTATGCAGCGGGTGCAACTCAACGTCCATTTTGGTGTGATTCTTCCCACTATACAAACATTAATTGGAGTCACCTGATCAGAAGGAGATGTCATCCTTAGACATTTCTGCTGGCTAGAGTGTCGGGGAAGAATTATATGTCGGGTTACAGTTTGAGAGCAAATAGGCTGTACATAATGCATTGAAACATTATGCAATGAAGTTGCATCAAACGTATGTTGTTGTTGAGTCCAAGCCCACGAAGTTGATTTGTAAATGCCCAAATAAAGACAACGGTTGTCCATGGTATATGAGGGCAATTATATCAAAAAAAAAAACCGTTACTTGGGTTGTCACCCAATGGGGTGGGCCACATACATGCTTGAATTTGTCACTAACACAAGATCATAACAAGTTAGATTCTGAATTCATTTGTTTATGCGTACAAGGTATATTGCAAGTTTACATATTTGACTTTGTGAATCAATATGAAAATATTATTATAAATATATTTGAAATTCTTTTTTTATGTGCAGGAATGATCTCTAAAGATCCATCCCTAAAAATAAGTTTGATTCAAGAGAGAATAACAGCTATGACGGGTTACAAGGTGACATATAGGAAGGCATGGAAGGCCAAACAAAAGCCATAGTCCGTGAATTTGGAGATTAGGACGAGTCATATGCCATGCTTCCAAGGTCGCTTAAGTATATGTAAGGGAATGTGCCAGGTACGTATTACCAACTTTGCCACGATGAATTTTTTGTTGGTAATCAAGTCATTTGCGATTATCGGCAATTCCATCGAGTCTTTTGGACATTCAAGCAATGTGGTGATACCTTACGCTACTGTAAGCCACTAATACAAGTCGATGGAACACACTTATATGGCAAGTACCGTGGAACCTTATTAATCGCCACAACACAAGATGGCAACAGCAATGTCATTCCTCTTGCATTTGCTGTGGTTAAGGGCGAGACTTTACAAACGTGGTTGTGGTTCTTATTGCATTTACATTTGCATGTCATGGATAAATAGGGCATATGTCTAATTTCTGATAGACATTGTAGCATAAAGTCTGTTGTGCAGAATGAGGCCCTTGGATGGCAACCTCCACATGGTCATCATATGTATTGTATTCGACATATTATAAGCAATTTTAATCATCGTTTCAAGAATGGAAAACAAAAAAAAATTTGGTTAATCTGGGTATGTTGTGAGTTTTTAACCTTTAACTTAACAAAATTATTTTTTAACATGATCGTATTTTCAATAACAAATTTTATTTTTTTATTATTGTAGGATATACTCCATGCAAACACATTTTTGACGGAAAACTACAAACATTTCGTGAGTGTAGCGCAAATGTCAGCTGGTAATATATATTGTGCCAAGTTAGTTGAGGCGATGCGAAAAAATGTGAAGGATACATCTTCTCACCAGGTTCATAGATACGACATCTAGTCAACACGGTTTGAGGTTGTGGAGGCATTTAATCCTTTGACTCAGCATGGCGGTCAAAAATGGATAGTTAACATGAACGAACATTATTGTCAATGTGGATGCTTTACTACATTCCATTGTCCATGTTCCCATGTTATTGCTGTGTGCGGTGTAGTTAGCGTTGACTACAACCAATACATAGACCCTAGTATACACAAACGAGTACATACTACATGCATATTCAGGACAGTGGTGGCCGTTGGGTAATGAAGAAGCTATACCACCCGATGATGACCAATGTGTACTTGTCCCGGACCCAACAACCATTTGTGGACAAGGTCAACCAAAATCAACAAGAATCAGAAATGAAATGAACTGGGTTAAATCACAACCCAGACAGAGATGTTGTAGATGTGGACGAGAAGGCCACAATAGGCGCAATTGTCCATTACAAGCGCAGACAAGCAATTCCGAGCAAAGTAATGAAGAAAACATTTAGTTCATAACAATTTTTGTAATGTTAATTTATGAAATTTTTAAACTTTCTCTTTAAAATGTTACTTTGTTGTTACCATTTTTAGACTTGTTCATAAATGTGTTTTTTTTATTTATTAACTTAATTATCAACACCTAGTAAATCAACGTAGATGACAACATCGTGGAGTATAGTCAATAAAATATTAATATTATGTACAATAAACTAATGCAATGACCATAAAACTTAAAAAAAATCAAGTATCATCTGTCGAATGTTCGTGACCCTCATTTAGAGGTGTCAAAACACAAGGGCGTGACCAGTTTATAGCAAGTCGTGTAGGATTTCTTTTTGCTGGTCGTACATCATTCACTGTAGCAGTAGCATTCGTCGCAGATAGTTGACTAGCATTATCTGCCTCTGATGAAAATTGGACGTATAGATCTACACCCATTATATTATCCATCCCTTGTAACCATGGAGATTCAGGTATGTTATATAGTGGGGCGCTTGGAGTTGTATATGGCGAAGGCATGTTTGGACTCGGTGTCAAGAACAAAGTCCCAAATAGTTGATCCATTATGAAATTCAATGTGGACGGATGAGCATGAAGAGGGTGTTGTTGTGAAGTTCCAGCATCAGGCTGTTGCATAGGAGGATAATAGTACATGGGTTATGAACGGGGATAATGTACAAATTGTGTAGGTGTGTAATACATCCGAGGTTGATGTTGAGGCATTGTCGAAAAATGATATGATTCGGCCTCAACAACCCTTCTCCTTCTTCCAAGCCCTTGTGATTCAACACAATGCCCAAGAATATGAAATTGTTGTGCATCGAATATCGACAGAGGAGGTGGAGCTAGCGAAGCAGCCTCAGTTACGTTATCCTCTGCGTCAGCCTAAATCATGATTTTCTCGACATAAGGCACCAAGTCGTCAACCTCCCATGTACCTCTGCCTTCCTTAGAGACCATGTACGTTAATGTCTCCCCTACCTCTCCCTAGAAAAAAAAAAAATTAGACACATAACGACTTCAATATGAAAAAAAATATTACAAGTCAATTACATAAGTTATGTTACCAAAGTTGCTGCCTTAGCGTTCTTCGGGTCCACAAACATCTTTGTTTTCTGTTTGTACCACATCATGTATTCAGAATTATGACCCAAACTTCCTACTTGTGGGTCGGTGTCCTGAACTTGTAGTTCATGTCTATGATTCCATGCGTTGATTGCTGGTGCCAATATGTTCTGCCAATTTTCACTGGTCTTTCCACGCAAAGTCAACGCATGTAACTCATGTGGCTGAAGTGGAGGATGTGGAATTGGTTGCCAAAGACCAAATTGTCTCATCACTCTATCGGGTTGATGCCTTTCACATACATTAAAACATATTAGTGGCACAACTGATTTCCAAACAATTTGTCCATCTCGGCATACTGTAGGCATTGCATTCATAATAGCCTCAGTGTATGGCTCCCAAACAATCTACAAAGAACAATTAAGTTAACACCATGTATAGCAAATTAGAATTACAATTACAGGCTGTACAGGATAGATACTTACATCATGCCTCCTCATAATGTCAAACGCTCTTCGGTGTGATGTTAAATCGTCGTTTCCTATGTGGCTATGTCCACGTCGAAGCCACCTATAAAAATATGGAGTCATAAACAATTTAAGCCAAACCTGAAAATCATAACAAGTGTATATTAACAACATTAATGTTACCTCATCCCTAGGAGTTGACCAATAATAAAGTCGGACGTTCCTTTTGGAGCTATACATTGGAATCTTTCCCACGCCCAAAATTGCAGTAATAAACACATGCCACCAATGGATTGCGTCCTATAATTAGTGGCTATACATAGCTCGCAATATAAGCAGCTAAGTACAACAGCCCCCCATGCATAGGTCCTTGTCTCGTTAAAGTCTCATAAAAATTGAAGATATCGTAACGAGACTTTACTACTTGATTTGTCAACTAACAGTGCACCACCGATGAATCTAAGGACCCATGCCCAAGCATATCTCTACAACTGTTCCTCTTTAATAACATGTTGACCAATATCATCAAAATGCTCAACCAACCAGCTTAGTTTAACAAAACTACCATTTAGGTTCGCTGGTCGAATACCCAGCAACTCTTCACACAGAACTCCCCAATCAAGCTGTGTAGACCCAATAAGAGGCAACCCATCAACAAGAAGCCCTAACAAAATTGCGATGTCTTGAAGAGTGATTATGCACTCTCTAAATCTCATGTGGAATGTATGAGTTTCAAGTCTCCACCTTTCCACCAAAGCATTCACCAAACCGGCGTTGACCCTTAAAAAACCCATTATGGCAACCCAATAGAAGCCAGATTGACTAAGAAATTCAATAATTGCTTTCAGAACACCTTCTACTCCATTATTTGTAGGAAGAGTCCATCTAACAAGTAATCTGTGGTCTGATTCACCATTCCACACATATTGCGAAACATGCATACTTTGCATCCATAAGACGTCATCATCAATTGGTCCGAAATGAATGTTGCTTGTACCAGAAGATGAAGAAGAGGCCATTTTGTGAAGATCTGTAAAAAACACTGCGTAAATCAATCAACAAGAAAAAATATAATCAGTTAATAAATTTATTATACGTAACTAAATAAATAATTATTTTCTATTATTATCGTCCTAAAAATAAAATACCAAACATATTATATTTATTAAGAGAGTAAATGTTAGTAAAAAATATAAACATATCAATCAACATAAATAACACATTATTCAAATTTTAAAAAACACTACTTACTTTCAATATAATTAACCAAAAATTTAAATAATATTATATATGCTAAAACAATAATTTATCAAACAAATAAAATAATTTATCAAAAAACACATTCACCACCTAAAAATACTATAATACATATAATCAATGAAATATAAATGCATATTACAAATTGAATAACAAAATAAATAAAGAAAATAAATAATTTTTTATTTTTTTTATTATTTAAATAAAAATATGTACAACAAATTTAACCACATATAATTTCCTAATGTATAATAATAATCACATATATATTTAAACATAAAATACAAACAATTATATTACAAAAATGAAAAAATAGAAAAACATAAACATAAATTAACATAGTCAATTATTAAAATAAATGCAAAAGACAAATTAAATTAAATAAACTTAAATTAAACATAAATAATTGTCAAAATTAAGTAAAATATACAATAAAATTCTTAATTGAAAATTTTAAATCATTCATTGAATAAAATCGCCGCTTTAAAATTCAATAAAACATATAATTAATAAAATAATTACAATATATTACATACCATATAAATTAACACAATGCCAAATAAATATATGAAATATAAGCACATATTATAAATTGTATCAAAACAAAAAAAAACTTAAAAATAAGCAACTTTCTATTATTTAACGGAAAAAAATTACAATTATCATTTAAATAAGTGACTAATTTTTACAAAATATATGCAAAAAAAAATTTTACCTAAATTTTAATACGCTAAAAACGCCTCAAACGCAAAATTGATACAGCACGTTGCTTTCATGTGGATTGTGTGGGGCTTCGGAAGTATTTAAAGAGATCCAAAAAATAATTTTTTACATTTTCGAGACCCAGTTCTGCTATTCAGAGCAGTGGCATCCTCCTCTGACCACCACGTATCGCCTTCTGGTTGGCAAGGGAAGAGGCAGCAGACCACGTGGCACACGCGGATGAATCCCATTGTTCCCAATTGCGAAATACGCAGGAAGCCACCATGTGTCCCACCCCTATTGAGCCAAACAACAGCTCCCACAAAATGTGCCACATGGCATAACCCGGCTGATCCAGCTAGTGACAGTTGCGGAACTCACAAGGGCCTTACACGTGGCCCTCCTCGATTCGCTTACCTATGGTCCTATCGTAGCGCGTCACGTGACGCAATCCCGTTAATTCCGCAGTTTAGAGCAGCGGAATTAACCAGATCGCGCCACGTGGCGCAATCCTATTAATTCCGCTACTCTGAATTGCGGAATTAACAGGATTGCGTCACGTGGCGTCATCTAGTTAATTCCGCTACTTTGAATAGCAAATTACTTTTCACATCGGACGCCTACGTGTAATTTTAAAAATAAAAATAAAAATTGATGACGTGGACTGAGTTTGACTAGTCAAACTTACGATTTTGATCGGTCAACGGTCAAAACAGACTCATGCCAGTAATATATTTTAAAATAGTCCCATTTTGATAATTTGTTTTTAAAATTATATCAGATTGGTCAATCAGCCGACTCATCGTTGAGCAGCAACCTTTTGGGGTCTTTACCCGCCACTGTCTGAACAGGGTTGCTTAGAGAATCAAAGTTGGAGCTGGAAACGTACCCAGGCGAGATGTGGAATTGCAAGAGTTCTATCTTTTGGCCCTCATTTAGGGAGTTGAGGAAACCCGCTTTGAGTTGTGAGAAGGCCACGTCGTCTGGTGCGAGGATGGTTAAGCCGCCACTCTTGGCTATGATGAGTTTTGAGTTAATGTTGTTCATGATTTCTGTGGTTTTTAAGAGGCATGTTAGGATGATGAACGTTTTGGCCTTTTTTAGGATTCTTGCTATGTTGTCAGGGATGAGTCAGAGGAATCTGGGGATTGTGGTGGGGGGACTAATGGTTTTGGTGCAGGGGCGGGTTTTGGTGGGACTTTTGGGGAAGGTGCAGGTGCTAGTACTACGGTGGAGGAAGAATATAATGTGGAAAACATGAACTAAGTACGAAGAGTGAGAAGGAAAAGAGACCTTGCTTCATCTTGTATTTGGTAATTGGAGGATGTATACGTAAATGGATTTTTTTATGGTTGTGGGAATATGCTTGCAATTAAGGTATGGTGGATGTGTGGGAGGTGAGATGGAGAAAGGATACGAAATTCTCCATTTTATTTGTTTAAAACTACTTAATATGTAATATGATTAATGGAAACATACCAAAATTAATTCCGAAACACGTGAGTTTCTTGCATTTTCTATTTTTTGCTTCAAATCAAGAAACATTAATATGTTTTCTAAGTAATATTATTTGCACAATTTAAATTCATTCGAGTAAATTCCATTTAACTATTGATTGCCAATTAAAATAATTGAATTCATTAGATCTTATTTGATACTCTTACTTAAGTGAAACCTAATATTTGTTGGTGTAAGTACATACACATCCTACTTGCAAATATGCATACAAATGAATAAGATCCAAAGGCATGGGTACCATACTAGTTAGAATGGGATGGAGATGCACATCGGTAAAATACAAATAAATTCAATAATCCATGCAGTTCATATATTTTAGGAATAAACAGTTCTTCAATTGGATTGAGACTCGTTCCTATAGCATTGTGCACTTCCTATATATTCCTAGCTAGAGTGGTATTAGTTGAGAGGAGGGAGGGGCTGAATTCCATACTGATTACGTTCCCTGTTATTGCTGGTTTAATACAAAATGACTTGCCGGAAATTATCATGAATCAAGTGAAACCACTACAGATAACGTACTGTATGATAATTAGTAAAATTAAAACTTCCGCGTCTTGCTGTTAAAAGATAAACGAAAGCAGAGGAATCCAAAACCATTTGTATGTTCCGTATGCACGTTGGTAGAAGCATTCGAAAGAAGGAGCACTTTGTCAGTGTTCAACTGTCCCATGATTTTTATCATTGGTCTGGGTTATGGATCGTTGATTCGGTTTATAACATTTTTTTTTTATACATGGCTATTATTGACCCGATGTCCCGTATTATTTTAAAATTTGTACTTTTTTTTAACAATTACATATTAATGATCTTAACTTAATCAATAATCGATAATATTTAACATAATATTATAATATATTTATATTAATATCATTTGTTTTAACATATATGTATATATATTATGAAATATACTTTAATTTTGATTTTACAATTTAATTATACATAATATTAAGATTTATATATTAGGTGAATAAATGATATGTTATTTCAATTCTGCTTCATGCATTATTACATTTTGATTGAATTAAATTTTGGCATTATTAATCCTAATTGGATCAAATTTAGATTTAAATACATAACTCTTTCAAAATTATTAGTTGAATATAGATGAAATTAAACTTCTTCTTTTTTATTGAGAAGGATGGATTTAAACTTCTTTATAAATGCCTCTTGTAAATTACGGAATCCAAAACTTGTTTATCGTACGTCTAAATAAGTTAAGGAATTTTGCTTTATTTTTTTAAGAACAATGACGCCTTTAGCCTAAACTAATAAACAATCAAACTAGAACATTCTTTATCTTCTTTTTTGGATTACATAAACAAGATTATCTTCATCATTTATTTCCGAGGTCGATTACTGTTTATATTTAAGAAATATTTTAAAATTTTATGACATATTTGTTCTTTGACATACGTGCTTAGGATTGCTGATTTGGGCCGGCATATTACGGTAAAGACATTTTTAGGTTGGGCTATATTGGACTGCAAGTTAACGTATGTTACTCCAACTTATTTCTTTGTAGTGACTATTCCTGCTCCCCAAACAGATAAACCGAGTTCTTAGTGAGTTAGTTAAGTGGGTTGGGTCATTTTTAATTTTTATGTAACTTCATAACTCTTTTTTTTTATTATTAATTATGTAACTTCATTACTGGAGTGTCACCCCCCAGTTAAAATGAAATTAGGCTCTCTATTTGCAATGCAAGATATAACTTAGGTCATTTTTTAAGGGTAAATTTAAATTTCTCAACCAGTTAGGAAGGAGGTTTTAATCATGATAGAAATCAAAAGCAATAAAATAGATTAGATATACAATGATCAAAAACATTAATCCAAGAAATTTAAGTAAATGTAGCAGAATTCATCGTTGATTTCAAAGGATAATGTTTTGAACGTAATCATGTGTTAAATTCGTACTGTTAACTAGGCTATATCATCTAACATTAAACCAACAAAAGACTATAAATTCCTAGTAGCAAACCTATATAGATCTATGTTGGATAAAGTTCAATTCAATTAACTTGGATTATCAAGTTTGTTAACCTAGCCTTTAGAAATAGATTTTAGATTGATTGATTGATCAATATTAAGTTTACCACTTCAATTATGAGATTAATGTCTAAACCGAATCAAATTTAAGTCAAACATAATCATATTTACAAAAACAACTCATAATTGGAGAAGAAGGAAAAAAAAATGTATTCAAAACATAAATTAAATATTATAAAAATACAAAACAAACATTAAATATTTTCTCAAACTAAAGACACCCCTTAGATTGTCAATAATTTATCTATGGTTACTAACTATACTATACTATCTTAAAAAACTTGTTAATATCACGTGTTTTATCCTCCTTTCCAACAAAAATAGTAGGCCCTCCCCCTAACCTCTCATTTCTATTAAAAGGATCTAACAAAAGCAGAGACAAAAAAAACAATAATGCTCGATTATATATTGACTAGAAACACCAACAATATTGCTCAGTAGAAAGTTTTCTGTAAAGTGGTAAACAGTAAACACCGATGATTCAATTTTTTATTACGAGACACACACACTTGGTGCTTAAGTCTTTGAACATGATTATTTCATACACGGAGAACATTTATAGGAAATAAAAAAAGGAAAAAAGAAACACAAATGGGGTTAGGTTCACTAGAAGGATTAGTATCTCACAAACCGGTGAATTTTGGTTCAATTTTTTACTTGAAAAAACTCTTATATTTAATATCTGATTGTGTATTTAGTAAAATTATCTCAGATAGAAGACAAACGAGAAAAACATATATTTTCTTGAAACAGTGGGCTAAAGCTAAACAAAATTTTGCAACACACTCAAGAAACTAAAGAAACTTGTGTCCCATTTTCTATATAACTTGGAATTTGGAAATTTCTTTGTTGGCAACTTACAAGAGTAGATAAAAATCTCAATACAGCATAAGATGCGAACGAGTAAAGAAAAAGAAAAACCTTCAAAATCGAATACAAATACAATTTGCACCACAGACTGAATTAATTAATAAAAAATTAAAAAAAAAAAGAAGAAATCATTGAAAAGTGCTACAAAAAGTTCACGATTCCCCTTTAATCCAACCAATCCCAACAAAGCAGGTAGAAATTAGCAAAGCACAACAACATTGGACCCCAAGTAGCAGCATAGTTCATGTACCAAGTTGGTAACAACTCGTTCAAGCTGTCATTGTCACAACGAAGACATTGCTGCAATAGCCACTGCAAGGGACACCCACATCATCCCATTGTGCAGTTTCAGACTCATAGCAGCAGAGTCATTATCCGCAGCAGAAGCAGGACCCTCCGTAGATTTCTTCGCAGAAGCCTTAGCCTTTGCAGGTGCAGGAGCTGGTGGTGGGGGCTTGGGAACGAAGAAGTCCCTCGGAAGAAGAACCTTGTCCACCTGATAAACGGCTAGTTGATGATCAGAGTACACGCTGCCACCAACTGTGGTTTTAACAACACCGGTTGTCAAGTTCACTTGGTTCCCCGAACTTGTTATGTTCAATGCCAACCTATCAGGGTCATCACCGGCCTGTGTTCTCACGGGGTTGCTCAGAGTGTCGAAGCTCGAGATGGAAACAAACGTGGGCAGCACGTGGAATTGGATGAGCTCGTTCTTCTGCTGGTCGTTGAGGGAGTTGAGGAAGCCCGGTTTGAGGCTTTGAAAGGCATTGTCGTTTGGTGCAAACACTGTTAACCCGTTGTTTGAGTTTAAGAGTTGGGCGTTGATTTGGGTTGAAACTTGGGTTGTGGTGAGAAGACGAATAAGAGTGGTGAACCCTCCGGCTTTTTTGAGGATTCTGATGATGTCTGTTGGGGCTGAGGATGGTGATGGAGCTGGGGTTTGAGCTGAGGTGGTGGTGGAATAGAAGAGAACAACAATTAGGAGAAGTGAGAGAGAGAAGAGAGGGTGCTTCTTCATCATCACCATCTTTTGTGCTATGTGGATCAGTGAGGTGTGGATGGAGGAGTGGTCCTTAATTGGTGTGGGAGTAAGGGGAAGGAGTGGAATGAATTTATTGGGGATTCATAGGGATTAAGTTGAAATTAGGTGGAATGTTTAGTTAGCAATTACCAAAGCTTAGCTGTTAGTATATCAGCTTGGACATTATTGAAAGGTGGTGTGTGTGTGTCAATGGAGAGGTAGTATAGTACTGCAGTAGGCTAGTAGCCACTTGGATTTTGCTTGGGAAGGCAGGAAAAACGGTGGGATCTCAAGTGGGGGTGTGGGGGCAAAAAAAGATGAGCATGATTGCGTAGCGTTCGCTTGTAAGTTGAAAATTGTTCTGAAATTGGTAAGAGAATCAAGTGCTTGCTGATATCTTAAGGAACAAGTCCCATATTTATTTATTTTTATTTTGCCACTCTGAGCAAGTTTTATGATAATTTGGGTTGGGTGAGTTGGGTTCCCTGATCAATCCCCCATGGATATTGGATGGTAACCTCTAACCTACGATGCATTGCTACTCGCTCGGTGTTCAATGCCTGTGGGTCATATATCTGATTGTGTCCTTTGCTTTAGTTGAGAAAATTTTCTCATTGTCCTGTATGTACATAGAAGGAAGTGTAGCTAATTCTCAAATGCTTCTTTAATCCCTTTCCTTTGCAAGTTCAAATCTCACTTCAAGTTTCTATTTTATTGAATCATATGATCAAGTATAGATATTTTGATCATTAAATTCACTTATTGTGGAGCTCCAGGCCGATTGTGTGCACATGGCCATAAAAGCCCATAAACCAATGAGACCAAGGTTAACATGGTTTAAAAGGTTGAACAGCTTATATTAAAAAGAAAATAGACTATGCACTAACAGTGTAAAGTAATTTTATACTGTCATTTAATCATAAATTACCATATATGTAAGTTTGTTAACTTTTAGAATAATTATCTTAAAATCATACCAACAATTATTTCTAATTGTATAACAATACAAAAGTTTTTACACTGACAGTGCATGAGTATTAAACTTTTTTTTATATAAGACATGAGCATTAAACTTTATATTAAATTAGCAACTGACATTTACATTGATGCCTAAAGCTAGCACCATTGACATTTATCTCTTGACTTGTTGACTTATCTTGACACTATTCAACTAAGGAAATTCGTTCGTGGATATTTATTTATCTTCTCCTGGGCTTGTAAGAGCTAGCTGTTTAAACTTGAAAGGTCCAGCTCAAGTTATGGTTGCTTTGGACTATGAGGAAAGGATGGAGATTACTATCACCATTGACATTTAACATCCCGTAAACAGGATCAAGGTCTCTAGAGTTTTTTCCCCCTTTGGCTAGATATCAACAAGGTATGATTAATAGGCTAGATTTGAGCTGACAGTTTAGCGATTTGTATCTTCTTTTATTCTTAAATAATAAAATATGATAC
This sequence comes from Spatholobus suberectus, assembly GCA_004329165.1. NCBI lineage: Eukaryota > Viridiplantae > Streptophyta > Magnoliopsida > Fabales > Fabaceae > Spatholobus > Spatholobus suberectus. The sequence continues at coordinate 8,941,130 of CM014736.1, forward strand.
TATTAAAGAGAAAAGTAATAAACTTTATCATGTAATGTAATCACTCATCCTTATTGGATATATGATTTATTAGTTATATAAAAAAAATGCTTCTCTCTCGAATGGAATCATATCCTATTATTTAGGAATTGGAAATGATTCCAATCCCACTTTTGCAGAGTCATGAAAAAAAGGGTTCACACTTTACGTGCACTCCATTTTAATTAAAAAGGGGTTCATATAAAATGAAATTCAGTCACAAGCTTCTGCTTGTGTGTACATGGGCAATCAATGGTGGCTCTTCAGAAAATGCACTATGGTGGCTCCCAACAATGCTTCAATTTTGTGTACATGGGTCAGGTTTCTGAATGATCTTCTTTCGCTCCTAGAATAAAGGAAGGCGTGTACAGGGGCAATTGAGGTTTCAAATTGCGGTTCGCGTTTGGGGCTAACTGCAGCCAATGCAATATGTAATCACCGCCTAATACAGTTGCTGCAGCTACCGCAATAAGAATGTTGCGGCCATAGCAATTTAAATTCGGGCCAACATTTTTTGTTTTAATCAACGAAAATGAACTTTTACAAACCCAAAGAACCTAAAAGTATAAAAAAATGCAGTTTTGTCATGTGATATGCCTGGTTCACTTGCTTAATGCTTACTCACCATGAATTACTTAAAAAATAAAAATAAAAACGTAAAGAAAGCATGCCATCAACTTCAAATGCTGGACAAAAATATGGGTCCCAGACTAAAAAAAATTGAACTGCTCGGAGATATTTCTAGACACAAAAAAAAACATCTGAAACTCAAATGAGCTTGTTGTGGTTATCCTATATCTAACAAAATTTGGTTGGGCCATTAAACACAAGATCATGTTTCAGATTTGCATCTTCTGTACTGTAAATACAACGTGCATTAAACGCAACCCAAGGCACTATTGCAATATGCTCAAGCCAGCTAAACAAAGATGCTAACTATCAAATCTTCTAAGAAACATTGACATTACTAAAATAAAATTAAAAAAAAGGCCGAAAATATAAAAGGAAAATGACAGCTGCAACAGTTGGATGGTCATTGAGGAAATGAGTTTCATCTTTAATGGAATACGCATTTAAACCAAGAAAATGCATTTTGCCATACAGGACTTTTACATTGTGTTTGGTCTGAATGAGAATAGAAGGCTCAAAGTGTTATTCTCTCTCTTATAGTTTTATTTTATGTAGTACTTAAAGCAATAAAATTATGTAAGTAATTTCTTAATTATTGAATATTTATCAATTTAGTCCCTAAATTAATATATTTTACTAATGTTCATAGACTAATTTGAAGAGTTTTTTAATACTTAGAGGACTACTTAATATGATTTCTAATATTTAGAAGATTATTTGTATAATTTTCTTAATTTAGGAACTATTTAGGAGAGAGAATAATACTATAAAGATGAAATTAATGGTTTATAAGAAGAAATGAAAAAGGAAAGAAAGAAAGAAAATAAGACAAAAGAAGCACCCTTTCCTTATCTGGTTCTTTAGTTAGAGAGGAAGGAGTAATCATTCTAGGTAAACGCATATTAAAATATCTTTCTCTCAAATTTGGGATGAAAAGGTAGGGAGACTAGTATTTTGGATTAAAATGACAAAAACACCCATCATATATAGTACCATATAATCATACATACATATATACCATTCCTTTTCTCTCATTTTCTGTCCAATCAAATAAGGAAGAGAAAACTTATACTTTTCTTTACTTTCACTTTACATCTACTTGTTTGAAGAGAAAAGGAGAGAAATGATCATGGAAGGAAAGAAAACATCACATTTTGGATATTTTTCCATTGTTTGATAATGTTTACAGTACCAAAGAAAGGTGGAGGCTAGCGTCAATTCCAATTCTTTCCTGACGCACCCCAACTAACACTGCCGCCTCTCATTCTCCCCTTCCTCCTCCTATCGTCGCTACTCCCAAAAGCGATCCTTCAGCATAACAAGCTTCCTGAGATCCAACACCACCGCCACGTCAACACCTTTAGCCCCATCATTTTCTCTTCCTCGTTCTCTTCGTCATTGTACTCGTCATTCTCTTCTTCTTCGTTCGACACATCCCTATTTTCTTTCAACTCATATAACGAGTTATCCTTTCCTTGGTAGTAGCAACGATGAGGGGGTGGAGGAGGAAAGAGGCAATGACCCATTGGTTTGATTTTGATTTGCTTGAGTTTTGGTTCTTTTTACATATTTGGTTATGACTCAGTTGGTTTGGGGACAACACACAAGATGGGAAAGGTGGGGTGTGGCGATGGAAGATTTGGTGTGTGTTGGTGGCTTGGGTTTTTTGTTACAAGTTTGGGTTACGCAAGGAGTGAATTCGAGATTAGGTTGTTCGCGTGAATTCAAGTTTCTCTGTGTGTTTCTCATTGAGAAGAGTGAGCGCGGGTTGTAGAATTTTAGGAGGAGTGTTGCAAACAAGAGATCAATGGTGAGGTATATGCAAATTGCATCATTGGAGGTGACAATGAAGCGAAATTGCTTGAATCATAACAACAGTGGAGCTAAGGAAGCTCATTGGTTGTTAACGGCGAAAGGTAGGTAACTAACTCACAGCGTAGTATAGGTTCGTTCGTTTTGTGGAGTGTTTGTGAGTTGTTAATTTGTAATTGATTGTTTTTGGTAGACACAAAAGTTGCACTTTGGTGTTGCCACAACGACAACAAAAGTTGTAAGGTGGGAGAGAAGGGGACAATTAGGATCAATTGTTGTTTTAAAAATCTTTAGCTTCGTCTATGTAGGAATTTCCTGTGGCAAGGCCCGACGACCTCCGGCAGTGGTCCACTATGTGTTGTTTGGTTTGAAGGTGTCAAGTAGGGTTTTGGAGGGAGAAGGGGAAGGTAGAGGGTCAAATTGGGAAAACGAAGGAAAAATAAAATAATAAAAAAACCTTGTGACCTTTGATTAAAAAAATAATATATTTAACGATCACGATTTCTTTCCTACATTGGGAGACTTGCCAACGGCTCCCACTGTAGCCTTCACCCCAAAGAAAATGAGAATTTATATGGGCCCCACATAAAAAGTGTTTCTTTCCAAATTGGAAAGAAAAGGAAAGGATTCAAGCTTCTTAAAATGAAAAAGACACTAATACCCTTATTTATAGGCTTAAACCTACTTTAAGTTCCCTATAGTTTTACAATTGTGCAATTCCCCCCCCCCCCCCCCCCCAAAAAAAATATTGCAAATTTGGTCCTTCTATATTTTCTTAATTGAGCATTGTTGTTCTATCGTTAGTCTACCGTCAATTTTTTAATGAAAATTGTTGATGTAGCATGTTAGTGATGGTGTGGCACTGACATGCTGACATGGTAACTGATGTGTCAGTCTAACATATATGCTAACATAGCACTAACATGTGTACTGACATGGCACTGATAAGTGTGTGGACGTGGCACTGACACGTGTATTAACGTGGCACTTGGGACTAAAATTGCACAATCATGATACTTTAGGGACTAAAATTACACAATTAATTCTGTCTCAATTTTTTATATTTTTATTTATTTTTGTTTTATTTTCTTTATCTTTTTCATTCAATTTTTTAAAAAGTATCATATTAAAAAATTTTAAATTAAAATAATGTTCATAAATGAATAAATAATGAAAAAAAAAACTTTGACAAAACTAAAAAAAAAAGATAAAAAGAAAGGAAAGAGACACAACCTATTCTTTTCATGATATGTGACACCCAATTTTGTCTGAATAAATAAAAATATTAAAAGAAATGTCAAGACAAAGAAAATATAAAAAATGATCCTCTGTGAATCTCTATAACTTCACATTAGGCTCATCATCACTTGTTATTAAACTATCAAGCCAACATCACATAACCTCATCCTCAACCATACAGAAGCCTAGAACCACAAACCATGTCTTATCAAATCTTGTCATTGTCATCACTTAAATTGACACATAGGAGTCCATCTGTATCCTACAAACAACTAAGAAAAATATGCATCCATCCAAATATAGCATAGTTTAGTAAAAGAGGCTCATGTACTTGGTAACGAAAAAACAAAAGCAATATAATGCTACATTCTAGCCAAATAAGGAATGACCTATAATAGGGACCTTGTTTTGAGTTTACGCTAACTCATAGGTTACACCATGGTGGATAGGTATAGAGTGATTATGGTGGCATGATTCTGCTCAAGTGGTGTGTGTATAGCATGCACATGGCACAATGACAGAATTTGATGAGGCTTGATTTGTGGTTCTAGGCTTTGGCATGGTTGAGGATGAGATTTTGTGATGTTGGCTTGATGGCACAATAGTGTGTGATGATGAGGTGAAGTCACAAAGGATCATTTTTTAAATTTTCTTTATTTTAACATTTTTTTAATATTTTTATTTAGTCAGACAAAATTGGGTGTCACGCATCACAAGAATATGTTGTATCTCTTTCCTTTCCTTTATCTTTTTTTTAGTTTTGCCAAAGTTTTTTTGTTTTCCTTTTCATTTAATTTTGTTTTTTCTTCCTTTTTACATTTTTATTATTTATTTATTTATGAAAATTATTTTAATTTTATAAATTTTTAATATGATAATTTTAAAAAAATTGAATAGAGAAAATCAAGAAAACAAAACAAAAAATAAAAAAATTAAGACAAAATTAAGTGTGCAAATTTGGTCCACAAAATATCATGATTGTACAGTTTTGGTCCTTAGTACACATCAGCATGTCAATGTCACATCAACACATGTGTTAGTACCAGATCAACACATGTGTCATACAGCCACATCAATTGCTATGTCATCATTAATGTGTCATGTTAGCAATTTTTGCTAAAAATTAACGGCAAACTAACGATGGACAACATTGCTCAATTGAAAAAATGGAAGAAACCAAATGTACAGTAAAAATTTTTGAAGACCAAAATTGCACAGTCGTGAAGCTATAGAGATCAAAACTAGATTTAAGTCTTATTTGTATCACATCTTATTTTTTATTTAGGATATTTATGTCATGTTATACACATCTTTTTCTTTCTTTTTAATTTCTACACAATTAAACATATGCAATAGAAAAGAAAACTTTTATCTTTTTCTCTGTTATTTTTTTCTTTACCAAATAACTTAAAAAAATCATCTTACTTTATACTCATTTTTCTCTCTTCCTTTTTCTTTCCTTTCACTTTTTTTCTTAAACCAAACTAAACGTACTCTTTTTCTCATACTAAAGAACTAAAAAATTATTTCACCTACTATTTTTTATTTTTTTTCATTCTCTTTTCTTTTTACTTTATTTTCTTTCACTTTCCTTTTATCATCCAAGTGTTAAAAGAAAACGGAGATGCTGGACAAAGAAAAAAGAAGTCACATTTTGTACTTCTCTAATGATAAAAAGTAAACTAGGTAGCAGGACATTCCACACAATGACGTTATAGATAAAATGTCCATGATTTTCCACTGGCATTAATTTAGATTTTTAACCTCCGCTATTGCAACCTAATTTCTCTTTATCAATGCATCATGATATCATCGACTTTTTCTTTGTCGAACAAAATCTGAGGTAAATACAGAGAAAGTTAAACTTTTCATGCGCCGCCCAAAATCCATTCTCTAGAAGGCCAGGAGTTGAGTGCTCCATAGTCAAGATGCTTATGTATAATGTTTTTGAAAGAAACACCTCTATTTAATTTTTATTCTTTTATAAATCAAATGTTATTACGAATGTTATTCAATTATTTTTATAATTTTCATACAACTTTGTTTTCATCAATTTTTTATGCAACTTTTGTACGTTATAAATTATATAGGATATAATATGGCTCAAATATTCGTAGTTTCATTCAAAAAATAAAAATTTCCACAACATAAATTCAAAAAGTATATGTTTGAATATTAAAATGAAAATTTGGTCCCACAAAACACACCCTTAAGAAGGAATAAGGAGTTTTAAGTGTAACTAATTTTTAGATTGACGATTAATCTCATAACCGATTCAAAAGATTGAAACTTGTAGACATATCTTGAGATTTCACATGAGAGTCAAAGGCCCTAGCTAAAAGTTATTGTTACACAAAAAATGACAATTAGGATTTAACCCTTTTAAAATAAGAGACTTTAAATAATAAAGTGTAAACATATAATCTTTAATTAAAAATTTAATAGAATATAATATAAATTTATAAATTGCTAGCATTATTTTCGTGCTGAATACCTTCCTTTTTCTTACGTTCAAACTATAGTGATAAATGTATCAAACACGAACTTTAGTGCTGAATACGACGCGAGAAGAAATTGTCAATGGCCAAGTTCCTACTACAGTTGCAATGGCCGAGTGTTCCTCTTTGTGTTGCTTTCATGGTCCCACGCTCTCGTTTTTTAGGTGAAAAAGTGAAGTATCAACCCTTATAATAAATATCTGCATGGTGAGTGTGCTGCTTCTGCTTAGGAAATACCCATCCAACGGTCCTTGCAAATTAATCTCTTTCATAATCGCTCACAAATTCGAGTTCAGAGAAATATTTCATGCACGTCTCATGGAAGGTTGTGCATGGGTTACTATGCTTTTGCACAAGGTCCCTACCAATCAAACACGATTTCAAAGGAATCTGGGTGTGTGGTTTTTTTTTTGGGGGGGGGGGGGGGGTAAATATGGTATCTGAATTGTTGAATGACTTAACACTATCACAATTCGTGACATGCATGGACTACCAAGTTTCAATCTGTTGTTCATTCTTCTCATGGACCACATTGCTGAGTTTAAGCCCCAAAACAATATCTTATTTTTTATCTTCGTTTTTCTTATTTTATTACCTTTTAATTTTATTTACATTATATACACATTTTGGGTATTTTACTTCTATTTAATTATTTTCTATATTATAAATCATGTCTCTTTGATTATGAATATTGAAGTTAAAAACAAAGGCAAAACCTCTTAATTTGAAGATAAGTACACCTTCATTTATACTTTAAAAATTTTCTTATTTTATAAAAGCTTTGTCCACTGAAATTGGAATAACAGTTAATTGGTATCAACATTTGATTATTATTTTAGGTAAGAAGCTATCTATCACACTGTTAATAATGAACCCTATTAAATTTTCATAGAAAATAAAGAAAAGGAGACACTTCTTTGTCATTTAGGTGTGAAAGATGTGCCAGCAGATGAATGAAATTGAAGTAAGTGATCAATCGTTGAATTCTGCTATTTATTTACTCCAACGAAATGTCATAGTCCGGTAGTGGTCGCATCTATTCCGTATCAGGAAAAAATTTCCAGTAATGACGGTGCATGTTACAGTATAGGAAATACATCCTTTAATTTCTGCTTGTAAAATAATGTTTACTGAAAAAAGAAAAACACTTTTACATTATCTAATGTTTTAAAACACTTTAATTTCTTTTATTTAACTTTTGGTATGAATTAGGCATTTTTTTAACTTTTTGTATGAATTATGCATTAATACTAACAATTTAAAAATTTTCTTTTAAAATCTATATTTTTAAATATTTTCCCAATTAATTATTAATTATATATATTTTTATAAATTTAAAATTTTCACTGTCTTTATGTAGTTTTTTAGTTTTGCCTATATTTGAAATAATAATTCTTTTAAAATGGAGATATATATAAAATACAAAAGCAATGGTGTATTTTTTGAAATTTTAATATACAGCAACGTTTTAATATATTTTAAATTAATTTCAAACAATACATTTATTTTTACTTATCTTCCAGATAAAAATATTTTACAAGAATTTTATTTTATTTAAAAATAATCCAATAATTTATGATAATTGACGCTAATATTAATTAATAATTATGGGTACCGATTCCGGTGAAGTAGTTAGTAGTTGGCCGGTTCCCTTGTGCTGTTGTGCACTACATTTCGACATTTAGCTTCTTTTTTTTTTTTTGGGTGTAGCCACTTACACTTAGCTATTCGAACAAATAAGGTATATTTTTTTTAACTGGTGACTTTTGACTTATTTATATGTTTTTCTATTTTCCTTTTCTCTCTCTATTATGGTTCTTCTAATTTGATAAAAAATAAAGTATTGGAGAGCACAAAAATAATTGTTCCTTGTTTAATTTAAAAAAAGATTATGAGACAACACAAAGGAAAAAAAGATAGATACGATAAAAGCTCATTTTTTTGTTACTCAATAAATCATAAAACAAATTTTTATTCTAAGTATAAAGTACTCAAAAGATAAAAATACATATTTTTATTTGTTATTTATTAATTATAATATTTCTCTCTCTCTTGTCTCTCTCTCACCACCATTACTACCACAACGACCAATTTGTCATTGCCAACACCATCGTGCCCATTATCACCATTACCGCTGCCGCCATCACCACTGTTGCCACCAGCATTACCGTTGTTGCTGCCACACCATTTCTACTACTACTACTACCACTACTATCACTACCATTACTATCATCATTATTATTGTATTAAGATAATTTATATTAAAAAAAGTATTGTAGTAAATTTCATATTATTTTGTTTGTGTTGTCCATTATTTACCAAATAATACATACAATCAAAAGCTATTATGTAACTTAAGCATTTATCCTATACTATTCTCCTTATAGTGTAACTAAGTGCATATGAAAAACACATACATCAAGATTTGACAATATAGTTCATTTATAGTCGAGGTGGACATATGTTCGGATCAACTGATGTACCCGAAGAAAAAAATTTGGGTTGGTTCGAATCGTTGGTTCAGTTCGAATTTTAAAATTATAAGCCTGATGACATTAATTCGAGTATTGGATTTAAGCATATAGAACCCAAACCAATCCAAACCAACTCAAACCCATATTATTTTATTTTTTAATTTTTTACGTTGTGTAATTCTATAATTTTATATTGTGTAATTCTATAATTTTTATGTTGTGTAATTCTATAATTCTAACTTTTGGTATTATTCATTAGTTTTCTTTAATTTTATTACTATTTCCCATTTTGCCCTATTTTTTTTCCATTTTTTTACTTTTCATTATTTCATATGTGACCCGATGACCTGACTTGAACCAACCTAAATGTAATCGGTTTGGTTCAATTCAGGTTGCCAATTTTATTCTTATTTTTTTGAAAAAACCAATCCAACTCAATCTGATTAACATTGATCGTTTAGATCTAAATAGCCCTTAAACCTAAACCAACTCAATTGGTACCCACCCCTATAGGTATAATAAAAGTGCATTTCTACTAGTGGTGTAAAAGTAAAACATTGTTTTTCTAAAAAATATTTTTGAAGAAGTTGAACTTTTTCATTTACTGAAAATTGTTCAGTAAGATTAAATACCCTTTCACCTCCAAAAAAAAAGTTTAAATTAATTAGTAGGTTCCTGAACTATTTTGAAATTTTTAATAGGTCCTTAAACTAAAAAAAATTGTAATTGGGTCCTTGATTTTATAAAAATTTTGTAGTTGAGTTCCTAATATTAGTTTATGGCGGCTTGAAACTGTCAGAAAATGACAATTTGTGACGGTTTTAAAAACCTTAGAAACTCAATTACAAAAATTTTACAAGATTAAGGACCCAATTTATTTATTTTTAAGTTTGGGAACATAATTAAAAATTTTCAAATAGTTCATGAACTTATTGATTAATTTAAACACACACACACACACACACACACACATATTGGTTGAAATGTTCATGACAAAGCATTATCTCCAATTTTAAAGTAAAATATTTGTTTTCCCTCATTTCTCTTGAATTCTTTTTATAGTTCTTATAAAATTAAAAATAAAAAGAAACACTTTCAATTAAAAAAAATGAATATAAAAATGGATGTAAATATAGATTTCATTTTTATCATATGGTTAAGTAATATGATATGATTATGTTAGAGAAAATAGTTTTAATAAATAAAAGATATAATTTTTATTAAATATAATTAATAAATTTAATAATCAGCTGAGTCTTCATTTAATAAAAATTGTATCTCTCTATTACCTATATAATTAGAGTTTAATGGTTATACAATGTCAGTTTAAAAAGTTTTACACAATCAATCAATCAGAAATTATTGTTGGTATGACTTTTAAAATAATTATTGTAAAAGTCAACAAACTAACTATACATGGTGATTTGTAATTGGATGACAGTGTAAAACTGCTTTATACGATTAGTGCATAGTATATTTTCTCATATAATTATATCATGCTATTTAACATCACAAGAAAATAAAGCGCTAATTTATATATGATATATGATCTTGGTTTGGTTTTAGGAAAATAAATAAATATCTGAAACTCAAAAGAGCTTGTTGTGGTTATTTTATAGCTAACAAAATTTGGCTGTTCCATTATACACTATCATGTTTCAGATTTGCATCTTCTGTACTGTAAATACAACGTGCATCAAACGCAACCAAAGGCACAATTGCAATATACTCAAACCAGCTAAATAAAGATGCTCACTATCAAATCTTTTAATAAATATTGACAATACTAAAATAAAATTAAAAAAAAGGGCCTAAAATAAAAAAGGAAACATCATAATATAGTAAATCTCATTGAGGTGATTGATGACCTAGAGTCGGATGACTTCTACATGGGTACCCATGGCTAGTTTCGTCTTGGTTTTGTTATTTAGTGATGACATCTCCTGAAATTTGTACATATGTATTTGAGCCTCAAGTTTGAATAAGAATTTGAAGTTATATGCTTAACTGCTGCTGTTTACTTTTAAAGTAAATGGGTTTGTGATGGTACAGGTCGCCCTTGCGCAATAAGTTTGAGAGAAATTTAGATCTAAACTAATAAAAAATGGTATGTTTGGATTGGTTTGAGTTTGTGAAATTTTGATATTAGAACCCAACCTGAATCAATTTGATGATAATTAGGTTGGTTTAGGTTGGGTCGTCAAATTTAATATTAAAATAAAAAAAAAAGAAAAAATTGGGGATATGGAAAAAATCATAGAAAAATAGGAAAAATGTATATAAAACTTAATCCAATCCATGATTACCCCTGCTTTTTTTTATTAAAAGTTTAAGAAAAATAAAAATAATCCTATTTTAAAGTCAAGGCATACAAGCAAAAATGAATAAATGTCATGGCCAACAATTCGGCTTTTCTTTCGTATAAAAATAAATTAAAAAAAAAGTCAGCTTTTCTTTTTGTAGTTGATCCGCAAATAAAAGATGTATTTATACATATGCAATTATAATTGTAAATTACTGATAAGTGCGTGTTTAATGCAATTTATTTTTAAAAAAATCAATTACTTCTTTCTATAGGAGAAAATAATCTCTTATCAAACATACACTAATTGTGCCAAACCAATTTTCCATTCATACAGCTTAAATTGTAGGACAAATTTAAGTAGATAAAACAAATAAATCAGCTGTTGAAATTGTTATAATATAAAACCTCCAATTACCCAAAAAAAAAAAAGGCCTTTACTTCTTCAGATTGCTGACTCAATTATGACCGGAGAATATTCCACTTAAAATATTATGCCGCCATCCTGAAATATAATTGAGGTTGCATTGCAAATAATAGGTTGTGATCCTTTGTAAAATATGATTAGGGAACCAAAACAAAATTCCTTCACAATCAAATTATTTGTTTCTCATTAGGTTGAGTAAGTGGAACTATAAGTTAGCAATTATTTAAGTTGATTCAGTCAAAGTTGTTGGGGTCTCATCTTGCTGATTTAATAACTCCTATTTCTCACGAGCTGTTTTTTTGCATTTTCTTAAGTTATCTACCATGTAATTAGGATTGGTAAAGTGGGTAGCATTTTGATTTACTGTTTCTTGTAATGGTTATAGATAAGCCAGGTTTTTCTGATTTAATAAGAATTCTTCTCAAAACGCTTGAGATATTTCTGCTTTAAATTCAGGTTTTTCAACGTATGATATTTGATATATTATTCTAGACAGCCAGAAACATATAAAACAATGTATGGGTAATGAAAACATTTGTCATAACTCATAAATTCAACCCAAGGCTGGTAAAAAATAATTAAATGGGCTGACGACAATATCTACTCGAACAGAAAAAGAAAAATGGAATAACACATTTCTTCAGAAGTTGATATGCGAATCTTAGTTGTAAAAACCGGACCTGAAAACCGGGGATTCAGCCCCTTGACCAGTTTGGTTTACACCCTGACTGACCCGAATGAAACCTGCACAACACGGCTGATTTTCTTTTTCCAACTTGTTTACGTTGGGGTTTCTTTCATCCCACCACCAGATATGCGACCCTATGCTGCCATACCAGATCGAATTTTATAACTATGATCAGGATTATCACGCAGACCCAGCTTGGAGATAACAAAGCAATAAGAATCCCAATCAGTTCTTCTGAGGTATTTCAATAATCTTTTTCTCCTCTGAACCATTGCTAGCAGACCTTTACGAGAATGAACATCCTAAAGCATCATAGAATGAATTGAATCAGGGATAAAATAGTGAGGCTATACCAGATTTCACTATCTATTTGGTTGTGTAGACTATATCCCTAGTCTACATTTACTTTGTGGATTCAACGGACCCTACATAACGGTGACAAGCCACACTGTGGAGAACAAATCTGAACGGTTAGGTTCACAAAGTAAATATAGACTGGTGATGAAGGGTAATATCTGCTGTACATGTAAAACAAGTAAAATAACATAAAACAGCAGCAAGATAAAACACAGAACACAATACATGAATCAGCACTATATGCAATCACCAATTCAAACTTCTATCTATGACCATATTCAAGATTTTGTTAACAGAAGTCATAACAATATTCAATATATTTGCCCGCACTAGGAATCAAATGAAGCTAAAAATCAAATTGTCCCCCATGTAAAACAAGTGAAACAATCAGACAATAAAGGAAATTACAACCTTTAACATCTGAATAAAAATGATATGGAAGCAAGCTAATATCAAATCATCTGCTTTTACCAATGACTTGACATACAACAACAAATAAAGCTCTAGAGCGAGACAAAATCAAGTCAAATCACTTGTTAAAAAAATATAAAATACAAGTCAAAATTCTAACCTAAATAACAGAACATCCAACTATGATCTCGCATTTTATGGGTGTGTTTTCCTTTGTAAGAGTATTTATAAAATCATATCAAATGGCTATAGCTTATTGTGCAGTAGAGTGTAATTAAATTACTGACACCTGATGCCAACTTTTCAAAATCCATTCCTTCATAATAAAATAACACATTCGATTATCCTATCCTGCAGCTGGAAGAAAATTTTAATTTATTCTTTTTTTTATAAAATAAATTTTACAGTCTATGAACACTAGCAAAAGAAAATTGGAAAAGCACCTTCAAACTAGATTTGCAAGAAGCAAATGCCAGAATTAAAAGACCACCATAAACAAAGGAGACAATGTCTGGTAATAATGTCTACACATCAGATAGCTAATCATACAAATCTTCTATTGATGAGTATTCTAGCCATGGATCACAAACACAATAATATATTTAAGAAAAATGACATACAAAGTGGCAACTCACCTTCTTGTGTAGAACAGGTGATAGATGCTTAATCTTAGTCGTGAGTTGTGCAACTGCATAACATCAACGGGATAGTATTAATTCCTTAACAAGTGCCTATTAAAATTGTCGTAAACACAGCAAGACACATTGGAAATTATGACCTCAACTTTCACCAATAAAGTATCAAGCACATTGGTTCAGGGAGGAAAGGCAGACAGATAAGCAAAGCAAACCTATTCCGTTCCTTCCAAATCCTACTCATCAAACACGGCACAAATCAGTTAATGAACAATTCCCCTTACTTTGAACACGAGCAGAACCGCAATCCGACTCCGACATCTTAAACTCGTCTCTAACCTTGGCAAGCTCAATCTTCAACTTCTCAGCAGAGGACATATTATCCGGATGAAAGTACTGGGAGAAACAGAGAGTAGCAATAATAGAACACCAAGACGTTAAGCCAGAGACATTTGAAACAAAACAAGAGAGGCATTAACGAGAGCACATATAACAATTGCCTTTTCAACGAGATGGGGTTTAGGAGGCTCGAGGGAGAAGGTTGGGGTCCCACTCAAGTGGCTCAATATACTAAGTCCCTGCACTGGAAAACCCTGGCCGTCAGTTATCTGTTTCAAATAAAAGAACAACATATTAATTATCAGCACGAAATCAGCAAATGATGTTGATTGAACTAGTTACTGACGTGAAGCTCTCTTGTTGTTGTTAACTGCATTTTGATCGATCTCAGCGAGGCATCCTCTCAATTCATCGAGTATAGGTTTAACATCGCACCATCTCGGGTATGGGAATGGGTTTGCTCCTCCTCCATCTTCCTCAACCTCACCAACCTCTCACTCAACTCCCCGATAGAGAACCAATCCTTGCCTTTTCCCTCGGGCCTCAGCATCCTCAGCTTCTTCCCCAAATCCTCCACCCCGTAGGTCTTCAAGAACGCCGTCGTCGCCGAGCCCCCTTTCCTCATCTCCTTCCCGAAGACCGACTCCGGCAACGGGCCCGTCCCGCCGATCAGGGACGGTCTCGGCCGCAGCGGCGAGGTTTGGGCATTGGCCTTGACGTTGAGCAAGCTCTCGCGGAAGGCCTCGAGGTTGATGGATTTGGGCGGATTTTGCTGCTGCATGTTTCGGTGGTACTGCTCCTGGAACGAGTATTGTTGGTGCGGCGGGTCGGCGGGCGGAGGCGCGGCGGTCCGGGCGCGGAACTCGGTGAGGTTCTTTCGGATCTCGTCGATGGAAGGCTTTTGGGGAGCGCGGTGGGACCTAGGGTTTGAGGGAGGGAGAGGGGGAGAGGGTTGTTTGAGACTGTCCCTTATATCTCTGAAGAGGGAAGAGAAGGGAGAGTTGGAGTTGGAGTTGGAGGTGGAGAAGAAGAGGATAAGAGAAGGGTTGCCTTTGGTTCTACTTCGAAGACGGAGATGGAGAAGAAGGGCCATCGCGGAAGACTGCGATGCTTTCCTCCACAGGGTGGGTTGCTTAGGGTTTTAGTTAGAGTGAACGAGTGACTTCAAAGCTCGCGTTGATTCCCACTCCGCGGATAATTTTTTATCTTTAATGATTTTTTCGTTGGATACTTAAATTTTTATTAACTAGTACATGTACTTATGCGATGTATGAGACAATTTATGAATTGAAGAGTAATATTTGATATTATTTTAAAGAGATTTAAATTTTGAAAAGAATATCATGTTACAAAATTTAATATAACATGATAATAGAAATTCGTTTTAGCTTGTCCTAATTAAGTATAAACATGCTTCAAATTCAAACATAGAGAGCAAATTATGAAGACAAAAGTATACAAATAAATTAAGAATACATTATTGGAGAAGTTGAAAAACAAATATGAAACAATAATCAAAACAACATGGTATTACCAACATCTTACTGAGTACTCATAATAAAAAAGATAAAATAATAGTTAAGACAACATATCATCTCCAAAAGGACATCACCAACAACATATATTTAAACTTTATGAACATGATCATCTTAATCTATTTTTATTAAATACCAACATATATTATCCTCAATGCCATTTTTAATGAATTAAATATCCCCTCTTTTAAATTAATGATATTTTTATAATCTGTCATAATTAATATGCTAAATTACCTTTTATTTTGCCAATCATAATAATCAAATTTTGAAAATTAAAATATTATAGTTGATTTAAATCTTTACACTGCCATTAATATATCTCTTAATTTATTTTACATAATTTTTGTAATTAATATGCCGAATTACCTTTTATTTTGCCAATCATAATAATCAAATTTCGAAAAGTAAAATATTAGAGTTGATTTGAATTCTTTACTTTTCCATTAATGTATCTTTTAATATATAAAGTTGATGATTATTTTTCCTTTCTAATTAAATTACTTTACACTTTACTCTACCATCAATATGACACACCCATTGATAAGACATTTACATGCCTTACATTACATAAGTTTATATTTATATATATTATGCTAGATTTATTCTGCCAATCATAATAATCAAATTTTAAAAGTTAAAATATTAGAGTTGATAATTTGTTTCCTTTTTATTAAATTACTTTAGAAAAATTATGGGGCAAATTTCATGCTAAATGTAATAATTTCGTATGCAATTATTTGAAAGGTTTCTAATGACTTCAAAACAATTTATAACAGTTCAAAATTCTTAGAGATTGAATTAAAAAAGAAATGATTAAATACTCAATTAAAAAATTAATTTTAAAACCTATTTAAAAATTGATAAATAATTTGTAAATAATCATATAATTTGAAAATAATTTAATATATTATTTGTTTTAAACGTCAGCTATACTTTGAATAATTTATCATCTTAATCTATTTTTATTAAAGACCAATATATATTATTCTTAACTTTGTTTTTAATAAATTAAATATCCTTTCTTTTAAATTAATTATATTTTTATAATTTTCCATAATTAATATGCTAAATTATCCTTTATTCTGCCAATCATAATAGTCAAATTTTGAAAGTTAAAATATTAGATTTGATTTGAATTAATTCTTTACTGCCATTAATATATTAATATATCTCTTAATTTATTTTACATCATTTTGACAATTAATATGCTACATTACCCTTTATTTTGTCCATCATAATAATCAAATTGTGAAAGTTAAAATATTAGAGTTGATTTGAATTTTTTACTATGCTATTAATGTATCTCTTAACATATAAAATTGCTGAATAATTTTTCTTTCTAATTAAATTACTTTACACTTTACTCTACCATTAATATGGCATGACCATTGATAAAATATTTTACATAATTATATATATATTATGTTGGAGTACCCTATTTTCTACCAAAATATTTAATCGAAATTTAAAATTTAAAATATTAGAGTTGATAATGTGTGTCCTTTTTTATTAAATTACTTTAGAAAAATTCTTTGGAAGGTTTCTTGCTAAATATAGTAATTTCATATGCAATTCTTTGAAAGGTTTTTGACGACTTTAGATTAAAAATCTTAGAGGCTGATTAAAAAAAAAAGATTAAATATCCAAATTAAAAAATAATTTCAAAACCTACTTAAAAATTTGTAAATAATTCGTAAATAATCATACAATTTAAAAACTATTTAAAGTTCAGTCAATCTATATATATATATATATGATATTTAAACATATATATATATATATATATATTTTATATATTTTTTGGGTGAATGCAACTATAAAATATATATTATTTTAAGCGCTAAATTTAAAAAATTAAATTTGAATTCTTTTAAATTAATTATAATTAAATTCTAATTAAATGTAATTGGACGATAATATGTGTTAAAATTTAATTGTAAAGTATTACTTGAAATGCTAATCGAAATTAGATGATTCTAATATTTAGATATTTACCATTAGCGCATAAACATTTTAGTAAAGAGATATTCTTCATGGCATTTGAAATTAAAACAATCTTAGACTTTTTTTTTTACTTATTCCCATTAATAGTAAAAGTAGAAGATTAAAGTAGACAACACCAGTCAAATAAAGTTGGCAAATTATCATTGATTGTCGACAGCACTGTTGTTCTAACATAATTCAGCATTGTTGCAATTATATTATAAAAAATAAATTAAACATGATAAAAAAAAAGATATTCTTAATTATTATAACTTCAATTACAATTGAACGTGATAAAAATCAAAATATGAATTAAAATTGTTCTAAAATGATAAATATTTAAACATCAATTGAACCATATCTAAGAAATCCTAGAAAATCTAAAATTTCCAACCCAAGCTCTAATTAATTTTTATATACAATATCTCATAATCATAAAGAAATTCAAAATGAAGAACATTATTCATTGTGAGATTCTTTTTCCTTTCGAGCTCATATCAATCACCAGCAGCAATATATAGTTTGTTACGTCTTCTCTCACCTCCCTTAAGCATGCATTCATACATCATCCTCTTTTAATTGAGAATTAGAAGGGACAAGACCTACCATCCTAAAAGACACAAAAGCTATAAATAACAAAGTAAAAAATTGTAATAAAAAAATAAGAAGAAAAAGTAAGAATGAGAAAAAAAAATTAAATAAGACGCAAAATTTTATGAAGAAGAAGTAAGAATAATGGAAAAAAATTATATGAATAAATAATAATAAGAAAAAGAAGTAAGAATAACCAAAAAAAAAAACCTAAAACACAATATTTGTTGAAACAATTAAGCCACTACAAAAGAGTAGGAAAGTAGAAAAATAGTGGATACAAAAAATACCCTTAGTATATATAGGGTAGATAAATGACCTTTGTGCTTTTAAAAATTAACTTACCACTACTAATTAATTCACATGTTAGTGCATTTAATAATATATATTGAATTCAAAGAATTAACGTACCAATGCTTTAGAAACCCTACAAATTGATTTAAATTCATTAAAACTGATTCTTTAAAATTAAATCAATTCTACTAAGCTAATAATTTTGAATTTGTACTAAGATGTATTGATTTATTGATTAGAATCAGCCAATTATTTGATTTCAAATTATAATTTTAAATTTTAAATAATTATAAAATAATAGATTGTTTGAATTTTAAATTATCTCAGTCAATTTATGTTTTAATGAATAGTATCTTTATTTATTTATTTATTTATTTAAATTCAAATTTGATTCAAATTCATTTACGTTTATTTATTCAATTCTAATTAGCTAATAATATGGACGTTTATTTATTATATCATTCAATGTTTTAAATAATTATTATGTCCATTTAAATTTTTGTATTTTACTTAGGGTTTATTGATTAGAATCAACTAATTATTTGATTTCAAATTATAATTTCAAATTTCTAATGATTATAAATAAAATCATCATGAAAATACTAATCAATTAAATACTAAATTACTTTTATTTACATAATAATATATAATAGACTAAAATCATTAATATTCAAATTATTTCTATTCAAATCTAAACAATCTATCACTAGCAATTATTTGAAATTTGAAATTATAATTTGAAATCAAATAATTGGCTGATTCTAACCAATAAACATCAAAAACCCTAATGTCGCCAATTAATGCACCAAAAACCCTGATGTCGCTCGTAAATGCTTCATAAATTGATTAGTATAATTGATTAATATTTTTATAGTGATTTTATTTATAATTATTAGAAATTTGAAATTATAATTTAAAGTCAAATAATTGGTTGATTCTAATCAATAAATCAATCCATTTTAGTACACAATCAGTATTATTAGCTAAGTAGACTTAATTCAATTTTAAAGAATCAATTGAATGAATTTGACTCAATTTGTAGGGTTTCTGAAACATTAATAAATGTTTTTTCTTAAATAAATAAGAATATTCTTAAAGAAATAATAAATTAGTTTTTTAATATAATATATAACAGATTAAACAAATATTAAATTGCTTTTATTTACATAATATATAATAGATTAATATAATAATCATTGGGTGATTCTAATCATTTATATTCAAATCATTCCTATTCAAATCTAAACAATCTATTACTGATAATTATTTGAAATCAAATAATTGGTCGATTTTAATCAATAAACATCAAAAACCCCAATGTTACCAATTAATGCACCAAAAACCCTAATGTTGCTCATAAATGCTTTAGAAACCCTACAAAAACTTACTTTTATATATATAAAGATTTGGTAGTGATGCAAGTTAATAGAGTGCTTAATTAACACTTCCACTTAGACCAACTTTATGTTGCATGTCATTTTAATTATATTGTAGTGCATCATGGGCCTATAAAGCACCTAAATTTCATATGCAAAGGGTGGAGACGTTTGTACCTTTCATAACATTGACATTGACCATTGATATCATTTTGAAGCTTTGTCCCTAGTAAAAGATGGGGTACTTGATATGTTGCATTTCATAGCATGTTTTACATAATGATCTTTGTCAATTGGAATGTATTTTTTTTATTGATTTATCTTAGATTTTGTCTATATTTCTCTGATTTTCTTTTTAGGACTTTACTACGTGTTTTATGAGTTTATGATTTCACGCTAGTAGGCATATAAGTTGTTCTGGCATTGAACTAGAGCTTGGAGATTTGGGAGCATTGGAAGAGTTGCTCGAAATAAAAATTGCATTTAAAAGCATGGAGACTGACCAAACCTTGGTGCAAGAGGAAAAGTTGAGAAAATCTTGAAGTAGAAGGCGCTACAAGGCTGTGAAGCCTACCACACCCTTGTGGCGCAACCTCGTGGAGCGCAAAACATGAAGCAGAATGTGTCACAAGGCTGTGACGCCTGTCACACCCCTATGGGCTCATACCTGGGCCATATTTTAGCACGCCACAGTGTTGTGGCACCTGTCAAAAGGTTGTGGTACATTCTAGACTCCTTTTTGTTATTTTTTGACTTATTTCTCGATTGTGCTTAGACCTATTGAATTTCCTAGTTATACACAGACCATCTTAATAGTGTTAAGTATCTCTAAAGTTTGTCTTGTAACCACAT
Source organism: Spatholobus suberectus (assembly GCA_004329165.1). Classification (NCBI taxonomy): domain Eukaryota; kingdom Viridiplantae; phylum Streptophyta; class Magnoliopsida; order Fabales; family Fabaceae; genus Spatholobus; species Spatholobus suberectus. The sequence continues at coordinate 8,961,594 of CM014736.1, forward strand.
CTAAGGATTGAGGATTGCTCTTCATCTTATTCAATTATTTTCGGGTTCATTTGTTCTCTTTATTTTTCTTTTGGAGTTGTATATGTGAGTAAAATGCTTTTTTCTAAGATTGCGGCTTAGCCATTGATGACTATTGGTATTAATTGAATTACGTTTGTGTTCATTTGAATTCTCCTCTTAATTCTTTTCTTATCTTGCTTTATCATGAAAATTGATTACCCATTCGTTTGTATAACCTTAGGTGTTTAAGGAAGAACTATAAAATGAATCTAAACATTAGAACAATAGGAAAGGAACTTGTTGGAACCAAAGACGTAGAAGCGTCTAAACCCTCAATGTTTTGAAGATAACAAAGCTTATTAATGTTTATATTTGTGTGTATAAACTAACCCTATCACAACGAAAGACAAAGACTCGCCAAGAAGGACCGTCCAGCTGATGCAACAATGACCGTCCAGTAAGATGCGATCAAAGACCATCCAGATGAACAGACCGAAGGCGATCGTCTAAATCTCCAGTATTCATATATTCAAACAACTGAGTTTTTCATTATGAACATCAATCATGTCTATCCGCCTTGAAACCTACACAGTACCACTCCAATGAGCTAACGTTCAAAACGGTTTGAAACATCAACATCAACTCAGTACAAAAGCACGGCAGAATGGGTAAAGCAAGTCAACTTATCAAGCCAACAAGACAGATGAAGAAAGTTCAGAAGAACAGACTGTCAGCGCAGCCCTGAAACTTCTATTGTAGTGCAAGTTTTCAACTGCCATGCCTGACTTTTCTGAAAAGATAGTCTGCACGTGCCTCATCACATGAAAAGACAAGATATCTGTAACGGATCTCTTTCCTGAAGATCGTATATATGCACGCATCAACAAAAAGCAAAATAGAGAATTGAGATAGGTGGATTTTTGTTTAAAATAACAACATATACTTTCTTCTGTGATATTCTGTCAAGAGCGTCCAGTGGACGATAGTCATTTTGTTTGTAATAATTCTCAAAGTGATCCTGAGTCTAAGTTTTAAAATCCTCACTACGTGAGTCGATCTTTCCTCAAAAATATTTTTAAGCGTTGTGAAAGCCTGGAGAGGCTTAGTGTAAAAAGAATACTTGGGTTAAGCAATCTGGGTAGATTGCGTTGTAAAGCCTGAAGAGGCCACGAACAATACTTGTAACCAAAGATTGGTTAGTAGAAACCTTCTGGGTGAAGGGACTAGACGTAGCTCAGGTTGAGTGAACCAGTATAAAGTTTTCTGTGTTTTCTTCTCTCTATCCCTACGCTTAAAATGTTTTGTTTAGACTGATCTACCTTTTTCGAAAAGTTTTTTTAAACGCACAATTCAACCCCCCCTTCTTATGCGCTTTTTCTTATTTCAGAACTTAGGTCTTAAACCACAAAAGTAGGTTTAATCCTTCATGAACTAATGAATTAACAAAGAACTTAATGAGTTTAACTGAACGTAACTACCATAAAAGTAGGAGTTAATTAGACACATCTTCGTATCTTGAAAGGGAACGAAGGTTACACCCTAGGTTAGTTCACCTTTAATGAGAACTAAATTGAACGCTTAAGGAAATTAACTCATAGGAAATCATCGCGCGAACCCTAATCCTAAAAGCTTCCTCATCATTAACTTTATCTTTTTAAAATCTTTGCTTTATCTTCACTTTAAATCTTTATCTTTAAAATTTACAAATCTTCTCAATATTTTCTTTTATTTAATCTCAATCAAATTGTGATAATTGTTAAATCAAACATGCAGTTCCTGAGGAAAGAACAATATTTTATTACTTGACGATACCATACATTTGCAGTAACACATCAATACCAAGATAATGTGAAATCAGGGTGGAAATAATGTGAAGGAAATATTGGGATAAAGTTAAAGTTCATAACTTAGGACAACCATGCAATTAGAGGGCCAATTATGCTTTGGAGTAAGGGGTGTAAGTGAGTCCTGATCGACCCACAAACCCGACCAACTCGACCTAACCCAACTACACTTTAGCCGTTGGGTTGAGTCATCGGGTTGGGTTAAGTTCATTTTAAGTGACCCAATTAAAATTAAGTTGAGTATCCGTGTTGAAGCATTTTTCTACCCGATAAACTTAACCCAACCCAACCCAACTTAATATTATAGTAATAAAAAATATAAAATATTATAGTTATTCACATATTCTAAATTTCTAATTTTGTAATTTCTATTCTAATATTTTCATAATCACCTCGAGTTTTAATTTGTTCATTTTTATTATGTAATTCAAGTAATTGTTAGAGTTATCTAAGACACGTAATGTATTATGTCATTTAGGACATGTATTGTATTTTTCTTGTGAGTGTTGGATTTGTATGGTCAGACTTGTATTTTAAATTAAACATGCATTGAATAAGTTGAAATAATTAGGTATTTTATTTTTCTTATTTTTTCTGATTTTTTTATTTTTCTAAACCCGATTACCCAACCTGATTAAGGTCAGGTTAGTTTTGGTTGGGTCGTTTCACAATAAAATGAAAACCCAACCCAACCTAACTCAATTACGCTTAATTGGATTGGGTCTTAAATAAGGCCAAGCCCAACCCAACCCGAGTCAATTACACCCCTACTTTTGGAGCATAAATGCCAAGTGGAAATATATGTAGAGAATGACACATTTGAAGAGCCAAATCTAAGGGATGATTAGACTCTACTTCCTTCCAACAATGATATTAGGAATGGAAAGAAGATGGGTGGAGAAGTGGAAGATGGTGGTATGTGTGGTGTGCAAGATGATAATGTGCCAGTTATGGTGAGACTAGGCCCGATGTTGAAGGAAATATTGTACAGAGGGGAGCAAATGATGATGAAATTAATGAAGGAGATGAATAGGGAGTTGATGGGGTGCTAATATGAGAGATTAATACGGGAGTTTATGACACAGTTAAGGATGAAAATAGTACAAAAGATAAAGCCAAGAGTGCTTATTTTCCATATAGTGAGGAGGATAGAGACATAATGTTAAATGATGGATTTGATGAAAGTAATGGCAAAGAGAGTGGTCAAAGGACATTGTTAAAGAAACTTATATTGATTCCTAAGAAAATAGCTATGAAAATGATATCTTGGAAAGCAAAAAAATAATTTTAAGGGCAATCTAGTGGTGGTATGCAATTAAGGGTTGAGGACATTAAGGTATTTATGCCACCTAATGTGGAAAGCGTGCATAGAATGAGTGAGGATAGTGAAGAATTACATTATGACCTAGATGAATCGAATTCAAATAGTAACTCTAGACCAAAATACCCAACTTTTCATAGAAAGGACACTATGTAGAGACTTTCAGTTTAAGCTTTGAATGAAATTTAGATCATTACAAGAGTACAAAGATGTCATTATGGAGAGTTTAACATTAAATGGAAGAGAAGTTACATTTGAAAAAAAAAATGTAGTTAGGGTAAGAGTTAAGTGCAAAAGAGACTACAAGTTCACCACCTTTGTGAGTAAAGTTGAAGAACTTAAATATTTAGATTATAAACATCGGTTAGTAGGCATACTTGTGGTCGAGTGTTTCAAAACAAGAATGTCAAATCCAAAAAGGGTGTTAAGGCATTAGTTAATAAGTTTAAGACTAACAATAAAATTATATTAAATGAGATAATGGATGATGTGAGGAGGGAGTATGCGATTAGGAGTATGTCAAATCCAAATGTTTCACGTGCATTCAAAGCATGACAATTACCAAGGGATGTTATGGAGAGAGATGTTAGGAATCAATATTCACTATTATGGAGCTATAGTATTGAGCTCTATAGGGCCAGTAAGGGAAATACTTACAAAATTGGGTTGGATAGACCTTCTCCAAAAGTTCAACCAAGGTTTAGTAACTTCTATGTGTTTGGAAGTTTTTTTGTCGACAAATCACTCATTGAAAATGTCCAACAACACTTACATAAGCACAAGATGCTAAAAAAGAGTATTATAGTAGTGCACAACATATAAACAATATTAAATTAAGTACACACTCTCAAAACTATCAAATTAGCAATCTTGAAACTATATACACAAAAACATGGATCCTCCTATTACAAACTACAAAAAAAAAAAAAATCGTTTAGCAACCGAAACATTCAATCATTAAAATGATGATTTTAGTCACTAAATGTTTTTGCAACTGATTTATCCATGCAAAAATATTATCTTTTAGCGACTGAACGCATCAATCGCTAAGTAAGATTTATTCAGTGACTAAAAGTTGAACCAAAATAAGTTATGTAACACCCATTTAATTTTAAATATAATTCATATTAATTTAGTTATTAAGTTTAAGTAAATAAAATGTGTGTAAAATTTTTCCAGTTTTAAAAGAAATTCCAAACTTAACAGAATTTGGAAATGGTAATAAAATATGAAAGATATATACATATATTTCATAAAACTGTACATCATGGTTTGAGTAATACATAACAGTCAGAAACAAAAGTACATCGAAATACATATACTACCTAGCCCACTATATACATCAAAAGAGATCCTATACAGAACAATATTTATCTACCCTATCCCTTATACAAAAAGAAAATACTATAGGTCTTCAGGTCCTCCCTCGTTGAGATGTTCTCTATCTCGTACTCAGCATCACGGAGCGTTAATGTCGTCTTCAATAATCACGACCAATCATACACAAAAGAAAATAATGGAGTGAGGTGTTTTGTTCTAAAATCACTTTTACATGTGCGGTAGGAAATCTACCATAAAACAAAGACAAAACACAACTGACAACACAAGAGATCCTAAGATTCATTCTAAGTTGTATCCGACTACCCTTGACTAGATATGGATCCATACTTCCCATTAGTGGGTAATAGTTCTCAACAGAACCTGGGAAGTGACTGGGAGTACATATACCTCTCTCAACACCATCACATGGTACAGTCCTCGTCATCATTGAAGAACAAAATAACAATTTAGGATATCCATTTATAGAGATATACTCTCAAACCAATCCTGGAATGCTGAGCAGTTGTCGGGGTTATCAAGTTTGGTCAGGCGAATATCTCGGTTCAAGGGCGCTATCCTGGCCATTGGGACTTTCACCACTCGATGCCTACCCCCAAGACCTCTGCAAGTGGGTCTCTGCCTTTCATTCCTCAGCGTACCAAACTGTGGCTTCCCTAGTAGGGTGTCATGCCACTACATGTCACTTGCTTTACATTACTCACTAAACTGTTAATTCCTAACTTCTCAAGCAGAGGTTTCTCTGGTCTCATTTGATTTGAGCACCAGTACAATCAATATTTTTGCCTTATTTTGCAGAAATTGCACAATATCAGAATTTTAACAGAATAACGACATAGCAATTATAGTATAATTACTAAAATTTTGGCAGAATAACAACTAAATAAATACATTTTAATTTTTTAAAATTGAGTAGAGTAACAGCTTAACAAGTGCATTTTAATTTTTTAAAATTGAACAGAGTAACAGCTTAGCAAGTATAATTTAATAATTTAAATTTGAGCAGAGTAACAATTTAGTAATTATGATTTAATAATATAAATTTGGGCAGAGTAACAACTTAGCAAAAATTAAATTTTAACATTAAACAATAATAACAATAATAAACTTAAGCCTAAACGGGTTTAGGGGAAAATCCTTTCTACCAACATGCAAAGTGACAGTAATTTAGAACCAACCCACTCCCCCCATTACCTCTAAGATAGTTGATGAAGAGGATGGAATTGTTGGTGCAAAGCTTCTAAGAGGAGAAATTCTACTAGTTGAAAACTAGCAAAATTTTAACATAAAAACTAGATAAAAAAAATATTTTAGAGAGAGAAAACTTTAGAAAGAGAAGCTCTCTAGCTTGGGAGAGGAAAGGATGAGTGAAAATCTGAAAACTTTGAGGCCTATTTATAGAAGAAGGAGGGGGGTTAGGTGTCCAAATATTTACATCATCCATTATGTCATAAATCCAATTTTTATTTATTTTTAATCCAATTTAGGGACACATATCTCAAATAGGTGGTGAATCACCTATTTTAGGGTTGGGGACGTGCTCCACCAGCTGTCCCAAGCCTCCATGTGTCAAATTTTATCTGTAGGTGAATTAATCGGTACCGACAAAAACGCCTAAACTTGAAAAATTTAGCTTTTAATATCAAAATAATGTATTTTAATGCAAAACTGGATAAATAGATTAATTTTAATCAAAAATAAATTTCTAATAATAAATTTTAATTTTTATTAATTTATTTCAAATTATATGTTTTATTTTATATTTTTAAGCTAGAAAATTCATAAAAAATCCATTTTAATTCAATAAATACCAAAATTTGTATCAAAATTCTAAAATTAAATATTTTACCCATAATTAAACTAAAATTACTATTTCCACCCTTTTTGAATGTCAAACCAGTACTGGCTGGCTTATTTGACACACAAGGGCATTTTGGTCATTTTACACAGAAATTCTAGAAAATTCCCAAAAATTCCAAAAATTATATTTTAATATATATGACATAATTCCAAGCTCAAATTGACATTTTAATGTCAATTGAATCTTTTCCTCATGTCAGTTCTTAATGTCGAGAAATAGGGATAAAATTGTCATTTTCTAATTTCTCCAGGCTCTGGCTCGGAAAAATTATTAAAATCACGATTAAATAGCTCTTGAGATTTTGAGCAAAATGGTAGGAGTCAGAATTTCAAAATTCCTTTCCGATTTTTCAGAATTGTAGTGCCAAATATATACAAAAAACAGTGGAAGAATTAAAATAGGATTATTATATTTTTCACTAATTTTCTCTCAAATAAAGTTTTTATAATGAGAGATATTTAATATAAAATTTTCAAAATATTTTGAGGTCAAAAAGTCTCCGATTGGTTCCAACAGTCAACCAGGGGTATTTTTGTCATTTTACAAAATTATCTCAATAAATTCTAGAAAAATTTCTAAATTATTATTAATTTTTCTAAATACATTGATGACTTAAAAACAATTTTTAAACATACAAAATAATTTAATATACAAAAGTAGGGGTGTTACAAGTTAAGTAGTCATTAATATTCATCATTAGATACCTATTTAGCGATCAACCATTTTGGTCACCAATTCATAAAATTGTCATTCGGTCGCTATTTTGTTTACAACTTGTGGAAACCACTTCAATGACTATTTTAGTGGCTATTATGGATTTTGCTTAGCAACCAATTTTTTTAGTTGCTATTTGCATAGAAAATGTTCAAATTTTCTGTTCATTTTAGTAATTTTGAAAAAAAAATTGCCTTAGAGGGTAAAAAAGCCATTAACCAAATTTGAATTCCATTAGTATATTTTCCATCTCCTTTTATTCAATTATTCCCAGATCCTGTAAAAATAATGATTATTGTCTAGTCTAATCACACAAACTCTATAAGGTTAATATAAATTGTTGTAGTATGATAATTGACCTAACAATGTACTGGGTGATGTTATTAGTGCGTTAGTTTTCTACTTTTCTTAGATGTTGTCCTACCATGTACCAAGTACCAAACATGTAAAGTTGGTGAAAGGACAAATGTTAACAGAAACCCAACAATTTAATCACTACTGGCCGCTGACTAGCACATTTTATGTTATTCATCAACGACATAGGTTTTGAAAATTGAATCCAACTCATTAATTGAACAACTTCAACTGTTGACCTTAGTCAAGTTTTTAGCTACTTCACAAAGTTAACTAGGTCAAAATAGGCAAAATTCGTGGAACCAAATTTGCTCTTGAAAACTGTTAGCTTCAATTTTAGTTAATAAAGTTAATTTAAGGTAGGCTTGAATGAATCATGATCTATGTACCAAAATGAATGGATTATCATCTTTTATAGTTAAAATAAAATCATAGAACTACCAAGGCCGTAAATAAACTAACAAAAGTATGTTCTAATTTACTTACTAATTTTAATTCAAGTCTTATAAATGCAATATAAAACTCGATAAAAAAAGCTTTGCTATCTTTATAGTATTATTCGACTCATACCGAAATAATGTAATCTTTTTTAAAAAAATCATAGAATTTCAACCATAAATTTGGTTTATTTTGTGACAAAATAAAAACTTAAATAAGTACAATATTATATTTCTAACTGCATCTTTCTCTTTCTTCTTCTTTTGATCCCACAAGATCCCATTCTAGCTTTAAATACATTGAAATTGAATATAAATTTTTTAAACATTTTAAACCAATGTTTCCAACAATAGAACTGAAAATATAATTCATACTTCTATAATAATATATAGAAGACATTTATAAAATCACTATGTATAGTAAGTTTGTTAACTTTTATAATAATTACCTTAAAAGTCATACTAAAGGTGATTTTGATTGATTGATAGTGTAAAATTGCTTTACACTGACAGTGCATAATCATTAAACTCTTATAAAAAGATATTATCTTTATTTTAAATAAATATTATTAATTATTAATTGAAAATTTTTTAAATAATCATTAAAAAGGTATACAAGTTCAAAAATTCTTATTATCTAATTATAGTTCTTTTGTATTTTTAATATATTATTATATAATCACGTTTCTCTTTAAATACTCTTCAATACTATCTATTTATTTTAGCATAAAAAATATACAAGTTGACAAGCATGAAGTGTCAATCTAACTCGTTAATAAAAATAATTGTACCTAATCAAATATAAACTTTTCAAATTGATTTAATCTTAATGACAACTAATTCCGATCTGAACATATCCTTATTGCATTTTTTTTTCTTAAAAAAAGAAGAGTTTAATGATTATGCACTATAGGTGTAAAAAAATTTATATTGTCAACTAATCAAAAATCATAGTTGTTGTGATTTTTAAGGTAATTATTACAAAATTCAACAAACATATCATAAATGGTGGTTTGTGATTAGATGACAATATAAAACGGTTTTACACTGTCAGTGCATAGCTTATTTTTTCAAAGAAGAATACTTTATTCTTAAAAAATCTTATACACTATAAATTATATTTTAGTCAATTTAATATAAATGAACCTCTTTGAATAATTATGAATGTTTCTCCTAATAATATTTTCTTATAATTTTTAATATCACCAACAATTAATTTTGAACATCTTATTATTGATTTTGATATTTTAAAAAATATAGTGAAGATTTAAGTAGATTTATTATCAGCTTTGAAATTTTATCTAAAATTTTTATATCATTATCTAAGGTCACAAAATTTAATAAATAAATAAATAAAGTAAAGAAAGCATGCCATCAACTTCAAATGCTGGACAAAAATATGGGTCCCTGACAAAAAAAAATGAACTGCTCTGAGATATTTCTAGACACAAAAAAAGTATAAAAAAATCTGAAACTCAAATGAGCTTGTTGTGGTTATTTTATAGCCAACAAAATTTGGCTGTTCCATTATACACAATATCATGTTTCAGATTTACATCTTCTGTACTGTAAATACAACGTGCATCAAACGCAACCAAAGGCACAATTGCAATATACTCAAACCAGCTAAATAAAGATGCTAACTATCAAATCTTTTAAGAAATATTGACAATAATAAAATAAAATTAAAAAAAGGGCCTAAAACAAAAAAGGAAAATGACAGCTGCTACAGTTGGATGGTCATTGAGGAAATGAGTTTCATCTTTAATGGAATACGCATTTAAACCAATAAAATGCATTTTGCCATACAGGACTTTTACTTGTGTTTGGTCTGAGCGAGAATAAAAGGCTCAAATTATTACTCTCTCTCTCTCCTATTGTATGTATAGTCCTAAATAATAAAATTATATAAGTAATTTTATAATTATTAAATATCTATTAATTTAATTTTAAATTAATATATTTTATTAATGTTCAGAGACTAGTTTGAAGAGTTTTTTAATAATTAGAGGACTACTTAATATGATTTATAATATTTAAGGAATTATTTGTATAGTTTTCTTAATTTAGGAACTGTTTAGGAGACAGAATAATACTATAAAGATGAAATTAATGGTTTATTAAAAGGAATGAAAAGAAAGACAGAAAGAAAATAAGATAAAAGAAGCACACTTTTCTTATCTAGTTCTTTAGTTCGAGAGGAAAGAGTAATCATTCTAGGTGAAGCCTATATTAAAATGTCTTTCTCTCAAATTTGGGATGAAATGGGAGGGAGACTAGGATTTTGGATTAAAAGGACAAAAACACCCTTCATAGTACCATATAATCATGTATACATATTTGTTTAAGGATATTTATGCTATTTTATAAATATATCATTTCCCTTTTTCTCATTTTCTGTCTAATCAAATAAGAAAAAGAAAACTTATACTTTCTTTTTTTTCATTTTACATCTATTTGTTTGAAGACAAGAACAACTGCAAATGGGGCAAATAGGGGCCTTTTCCCCTTCACTCCTTGAGAACTATATGTGCTATGTCTTAAAATTAACTTTTTATGTTTCAATTATTATAATTTAAAGATTATTTTCAACTATGAAAATGGTAAAAAATAGGCTTAAAAAAATAATGTTCAAAACTTAAATAAACAATAAGATGAATTTAATTATTATAATTTAATATTTATTATTAATTTTTTTCTAGCTCCCTTTAATAAGTTTCTGGATCCATCCCAGTTTGAAGAGAAAAGGGAAGAAATGATCATGGAAGGAAAGAAAACATCACATTTTGGATTTTTTTTTTTTCATTGTTTGATAATGTTTAAAGTATCAAAGAAAAGAAGAATTTATATGGCCCCACATAAAAAGTGTTTCTTTCCAAATTAGAAAGAAAATGGAAGGATATAAGCTTCTTAAAATGAAAAAGACACTAACATCCTCATTTATATCACATCTTATTTTTTATTTAGGATACTTATGTTATTTTATACAAATCTTTTTCTTTCTTTTCAATTTCTACACAATTAAACATAAAGAAGAGAAAAGAAAACTTTTATCTTTCTTTTCTTTCATTCTTTCATTTATTAAATAACTTAAAAAATCATCTCACTTCCTACTCATTTTTCTTTCTTTCTTTTTCTTTATTTTCATTTTCTTTCCTAAACTAAATATATTCTATTTCCCGTACTAAACAACTAAAAAATTATTTCACTTACTACTCTTTTGTTTTTTTTTCTAATTTAATATTTTCACCTTCTTCCTTTTACTTATTTCTTTACTTTCCTTTTATGAACCAAGTGTTAAGAGAAAACGGAGATGCTGGATATTGAAAAAGAACTCACATTTTGTACTTCTCTAATGATAAAAAGTAAACTAGGTAGCAGGGCATTCCACACAATGACGTTATAGATAAAATGTCCATGATTTTCCACTAGCATTAATTTAGATTTTTAACCTCCGCTATTGCAACCTAATTTCTCTTTATCAATGCATCATGCTATCATCGACTTTTTCTGTGTCGATCGAACAAAATCTGAGGTAAATACAGAGAAAGTTAATCTTTCATGCACCGCCCAAAATCCATTCTCTAGAAGACTAGGAGTTGAGTCAAGATGCTTATGTATAATGTTTTTGAAAGAAACACCTCTATTTAATTTTTATTCTTTTATAAATCAAATGTTAATTACGAACGTTATTCAATTATTTTTATAATTTTCATACAACTTTGTTTTCATTAATTTTTTAAACAACTTTTGTACGGTATAAGTTATATAGGATATAATCTGGCTCAAATATTCATAGTTTAAATCAAAAAAATAAAAGTTTCACCAAAATAAATTCAAAAAGTATATGTTTAAATATTAAAATGATAATTTGGTCCCACAAAACACATCATTAAGAAGAGATAAGGAGTTTTAAGTGTAATCAATTTCCAAACTAAGAATTAATTTCATAGCCAATCCAAAAGATTAAAACTTGTAAGAATATCTTGGGATCTCATCGGAGAGCTAAAGACCCTAGCTAACAGCGGTTGTTACACAACAAATGATAATTTGGGATTGAACCCTTTTAAAATAAGAGATACACTTTAAATTATAAAGTGTAAACATATAATCTTTAACTAAAAATTTAATAGGATATAATTTAATTTATAAATTGCTAGCATTATTTTAGTGCTGAATACATTCCTTTTTCTTACTTTTAAACTATAGTGACAAATGTATCAAACACAAACTTTAGTGCTGAATACGACTCGAGAAGCGATTGTCAATGGCCAAGTTCCTACTACAGTTGCTATGGCCGAGTGTTCCGCTTTGTGTTGCTTTCATGGTCCCACGCTCTCGTTTGTTAGGTGAAAAGTGAAGTATCAACCTTTATAATAATTTTTGCATGGTAGGTGTGCTGGTTGCCGCTTAGGAAATACTCATCCAGCGGTCATTGTTAATTAATCTATTTCATAATCGCTCACAAATTCGAGTTCAGAGAAATATTTCATGCACGTCTCATGGAAGGTTGTGCATGGGTTACTATGCTTTTGCATAAGTCCCCTACCAATCAAACACGGTTTCAAAGGAATCTGGGTGTTTTTTTTTTTGGGTAAAAAATGGTATCTGAATTGTTGAATGACTCAACTATCACAATTCATGACATGCATGGGCTACCAAGTTTCAATCTATTGTTCATTCTTCTCACGGACCACATAGCTGAGTTCAAGCCCTAAAACAATATCTTATTTTTTATTTTCATTTTTCTTATTTTATTACCTTCTAATTTTATTTACATTATATACACATTTCGGGTATTTTACATCTATTTAATTATTTTCTATATTGTAAATCATGTCTCTTTGATTATGACTATTGAAGTTAAAAACAAAGGCAAAACCTCTTAATTTGAAGATAAGTACACCTTTATTTATACTTTAAAAAATTTCTTATTTTAGAAAAGCTTTGTCCACTGAAATTGGAATAACAGTTAATTGGTATCAACATTTGACTATTATTTTAGGTAAGAAGCAATCTAGTCAGACTGTTAATAATGAACCCTATTAAATTTTCATAGAAAATAAAGAAAAGGAGACACTTCTTTGTCATTTAGGTGTGAAAGATGTGCCAGCAGATGAATGAAATTGATGTAAGTGATCAACCGTTGAATTTTGCTATTTATTTACTCCAACGAAATGTCATAGTCCTGTAGTGGTCGCATCTATTTCGTATCAGGAAATTTTTTTCCAGTAATGACGGTGCATGTAACAGTAGGAAACATCCTTTAATTTCTGCTTGTAAAATAATGTTTACTCAAAAAGAAAAAATCACTTTTACAATATCTAATGTTTTAAAATAATATAATAAATTTAGTATATAAATCTATCCACACACACATACAAAACAAACACTCCCAAACGGGCACACATTGTTTTGATCATAATTCAACCTCTTATTTTAGATTTTTACAAATAATAATATGTTATTCTTTTTTTTTTACTTTTTGTATGAATTATGCATTAATCCCTACAATTTAAAATTTTCTTGTAAAAATTATATTTTTAAATATTTTCGCAATTAATGATTAATTATATATTTTTTTATAAATTTAAAATTTGCACTATCTTTATTTAGTTTTTTAGTTTTACCTATATTTGAAATAATAATTCTTTTAAAATGGAGATACGCATAAAATACAAAGACAATGGTGTATTTTTTAAATTTTAATACAGCAACGTTTTAATATATTTTAAATTAATTTAAAATAATACGTTTATTTTTACTTATCTTCCAGGAAAAAATATTTTACAAGAATTTTATTTTATATAAAAATAATCCAACAACTTATGATAATTGCCGCTAATATTAATTAATAATTATGGGTACCGATATCGGTGATGTAGTTAGTAGTTGGCCGGTTCCCTTGTGCTGTTGTGCACTACATTTTGACACTTAGTTTATTTTTTTAATTTTTTATTATTTTTTTGGGTGTAGCTAGGTGTAACGCCTAGCCACTTTTAGGATCAGTGATTGTCCTCACAAATTAATACAAGACTTTTTAGCATGTTTTGTCCTCACTCACACGCTTCCTAAGAAATTATCAGGAAGTCACTCATTCCAAAGCTCCAATCAAGCACGCTTAACTGCAGAGTTATTAAGTGATATTCTAGGCTATCAAAAAGTAAATGCATCTTGTTTATATATAACACTTATTAATTCCTTTAAGTTATTCTTAACTGTATATTCCTATACTTATACAGCCTCTGGATCCCTCTCATTATGATGTGTATTCGATTCATTTCATGTGTCGCCAGGAGCCGCTTCTTGTCCGGCCTCATCTCTTTTGCACCGGCGATCACTCCCCCCCGTCATTGCCCGGGATGTTACATGCCCACCAGCTTCCGCTTAGTTCGTCCTCGAACCACTGTACTAGGAGAGAGACCTTGCTCTGATACACTAATTGTAATGCCTGGCCGCTTCAAGATCAGTGACTGTCCCTACAAATCAACACAAGACTTTTCAACGTGCTTTCCTCATTTACACGCTTCCAGTGTCTGGATGTACACTAAGCATGCAAATATATGCCCCATGGGTACCCGTCCGATCTCGTTTTGACCTTGATGGGTTTTTTCTGCTTTGACCAGGGTTGGCTTAACTGCAGAGTTCTTAAGTGATAGGCTACCAAAAATAGATGCATCTTGTTTATATAGGTAGCACTTATTAATTTCTTTAAGCTATTCTCAACTGTACAATCTCATACCTGCACAGTCTCTGGATCCCTCTCATTCTGGTGTGTATTTGATTCATTCATGTGTCCCTCCCGCTACAAGCCTGTTAGGAGTCGCTCCTTGTCTGTGCCTCATCTCTTTTGCAGCGATGATCACTCCCCGCCCTCGTCAGTGTCTGGGATGTTACACTAAGCATGGCAAATATATGCCCCATGGGTACCCGTCTGATCTCGTTTTGACTTTGATGGGTTTTTTCCGCTTTGACCAGGGTTGGGTCGAGTTTTTTTCGGGTGTTAAAGTTGAGGACAGGCATGTTGATACTCGCCCCACCTCGCTTCTGCCCCCGAACCTGTCCAATAAAAAAGAAAATATTTTATAAAGTTAAAATATTATGAGCGAGAAAATTAATGATTTTTGCAACAATATCTAAAATACTTTAAATAAAATTTATTTTTAGAATTAAAATATTTTATCTAAAATTACATTTTTAATTTAATTTGCCAAAAAATAATTTTTTTTAAAGGGATGTCGTGCACGTGGCAAGGGTCAAAAAAACCCGACCCCTATCGGGGGCAAAGATGGGGTATCAAAATTGATCCCCATTAGGTATCGGGGGCGAGGAACAAAAAACCCGCCCCTTCCCCACCCCACTCTATTGCCATGCCTAAGTGTAGCCATTTACACTTAGCTATTCAAACAAATAAAGTATGTTTTTTTTAACTTGTGACTTTTGACTCATTTATATCTTTTTCTATATTTCTTTTCTCTCTTTATTATGGGTTTGTTTGATATGCTAAAAAGTAAGCCATAGGAGAACCGAAGAATAATTGTACCTTGTTTAATTTTAAAAAAAAATTATGAGACAACACAAAAGAAAGAAAAATAGACATGACAAAAGTTCACTTTTTTATTACTCAATAAATCATAAGACAATTTTTTTTCTCAAGTGCAAAATACTCAAAAGACAAAAATACTTATTTTTATTTGTCATTTATTAATTATAATATTTCTCTCTCTCTTGTCTTTCCCTCACCACCATTGTTGCCACCATCATTAATTCATCGTTGCCACCACCACTATCTCCATTATCACCATCATTACTGTCATTATCACCTCCATTGCCACCAGCATTACCATCACCGCTATCATCACCACCACTACTGTTACCACCATTTCTACAACTATTACTATCACAGTCACTACCACAACTATCACCATCATTATCGTCGTATTAAAATAATTAATAGGAAATATATTAAGATAATTTATATTAAAAAAGATATTATAGTAAATTTCACATTATTTTGTTTATGTTGTCCATTATTCACCAAATAGTACACACGATAAAAAGTTATTTTGTAACTTAAGCATTTATAGTATACTATTCTCCTTATACTGTAACTTAGTGTGAATGAATAACACATACATCAAGATATAACAATAGAATTCATTTATAGTTGGGATGGACGCGGGTTTAGATTGACCTGATCAACCCAAATTAAATCAAAGAAAAACAAATCTAGGGTTGGTTTGGATCATCTGTTTGATTTGGAATTTAACATCACAAACCCGATGACATTGGTTCGGCAATTAGATTTGAGCATGTAGAACCCGAACTAATCCGAACCAACCCAAACCCATATTATTTAATTTTTTGATTTTTTATCTTGCGTAATTCTATAATGTTTATATTGTGTAATTCTATAATTCTAACTTTTGTTATTATTCATTAGTTTTCTTTCATTTTATTACGACTTCTTATTTTTTTCCACTTTTTTTATTTGTCGTTAGTTCATTAGGTGACCTAATGACCTGACCCAAACCAACTTGAATGGTTGCCAATTTTATTTTTTATATTTTTGAAAATTTCAATCTAATTCAAACTAATTAACATTGATCAATTTAAGTATAAATATCCCTTAATTCCCAACCAACTTGACGCGTACCAATCCCTAATTTATAAGTACAAAAGTGCATTTCTAAAAACGGTGTAAAAGTAAACACTTATATTTCTAATAAGTATTTATGAAGAAGTTGAACTTTTTTATTTACTGGAAAGTGTTCAGTAAGATTGAATCCGCCCCTCCCCCAAAAATTATATTGGTTGTAATGTTCATAACAAAGCATCATCTCCAATTTTAAAGTAGAATATTTGTTTTACCTCCTTTCTCTTGGATTCTTTTTATAGTTCTTTTAAAATTAAAAATAAAAAGACACTCTTTCAATTAAAAAAAGTAAATATAAAAATGGATGTAAATATAGATTTCATTTTTATCGTATGGTTAAGTAATATAATATGATTATGTTAGAGAAAAAAATATTTTTTTAATAAATAAAAGATACAATTTCTATTAAATATAATTAATAAATTTTATAATCAATCAAGTCTTTATTTAATAAAAATTGTATCTCTCTCTTATCAATATAATTATATCATGTTATTTACTCTATGTTTGGTAAGCAAGAAATACCGAAGAAATATGGGGAGAGAAGAGAAGTGAAGGCAAGTGTATGAACTTCCTTTGTTTGGAGAATGAGAAATGTTGAGAATTTTTTTTAAAAACAACTGAGTCCACGTTAGCATACTTCCACACTCGAATGCGAAGAAATATGTGAAAGTATGCTTCTTCTTTTTTTTTCATTTTACGTGAATACCTTCATTCTCTCATATGCTAAGCTTACTTTTTTTTTTTTCTGCCCGGTTAAACACATAATTGATTATGCTATACACATAATCAATTATGTGTATTACAGAATAAAATATTATAAATAGGTAAGGTGGGAATATGGCAAGTAGTGAAATCCATTATATATATTCGATTAACAACATTATATGTCATAGTTGTTGGAGAGTATTACATATTATGTCCAAAATCCATTATATGGCAAGTAGTCCTATAATTGATTAACAACATTCAATATAATTGATTAACTTTCAAATATAATTGATTATAATGCCATACAATCGATTATATTAAAAAAATATAATCAATTATATGACATGTACGTGTTGTTGCACTACCATATAATCAACTATGCACTACTATATAATTGATTTTGATTATACTGATAGTATAATCGATTATATAAGGTTACATAACAAAAAATAAAATAAAATCTTAGTATGGGTAAAAAAGTATTTTTATAATAATCTTCTTCTTTTTTAACCAAATAGCCTCAAAAGGTTAACTTTCACTCTATTTCTCTTTTATTTCTCTTCAATCAAATACCCTTTATTTTCACTTTATTTTTTATCTATTTCTCTTCTCCCCATTTCTTTCCTACCTACTTTTTCTCTTTCTATTTCCTTTATTTCTACCAAACACAGTGTTAACATCACAAGAATACTAAAGCGCTATTTTATATATGATATATGGTCTTGTTAAAAAGAAAAAATAATTACCGTAATTAATTGCAAGAATAATTATATTTTTCCTTTTTATACTAATTATTTCTAACGTAGCCGTATTTTATTATTTAAGTGTTGGTTTGGTTTTAGGAAAGATAAACGAAATAAAAAGAGAAGAAGGACTAATTTTGGTTTTGGACAAAATAGTACATTCATTAAAAGAGTAAAAGTTTTTTATAGTATCATCTAACAAAGTACCATGTATGAATTTGTTAGTCACCGATTCGCCAATAGATACTTCGTATCAATATTACAGTAATCTAAAAAATAAATGTATGAAATTTTTTTATAATAATTATTAACTACCTTATAACTCAACCAAAAATATTTTTGATTGATTAATAATGGAAAAACGTTTATATCATTAAACTTGTGATTTTAAGTATTGGTTTGTTTTTAATAATTACAAATATGTTGTTAGTCTAAACGAAACTGCATTCGAATCTATTCAATAAGGTCTCGGTTCAAGTCTTATGCATGAAAAAAATATAATTACATGGAAAAATTTCACTAAAAATAATTAGTCAGATCTTTAACAGAGATTAATCAACAGCAAAATTGGTTAACACCAATAACATGATGATTGAAAAAAATTGTTTTTAATAATACATTTTCTTTCCAAAATCAAAAGAAATTCTAAAAAGCAGGAAAAGATCACGACCAAGAACACAAGAGTAGAATATGGTAAAAAATAAATAAATAAATAAATTAAGATGAATATTGTCTGAAACAGGTTGGTTATTACAGGGTACAGCTGCTGCCGTGTGTTTGTGTAGAGCCTACTTCCGTATACGGTTCTTTAACCTTAGCTTTTGCGGCAAATCTTGGGTCACATTATTGTCCTAACCCATTCAGTCCATCACTCATTGGAGACTTTCTCCGTACACCACATCTCACTAACTCACTCTCCATTTTTGACCGCCATTTATCTCTAATGCCGCGTTGAAAAGACCCCATCTTCCTCTATCCTCCACCCTCCACCATTGACACGCAGAGCAACACGACGATATCACCAACAACCTTTTTCTACATTGACACACATAACTGACACCTGGCGTGTCCTTTTCTCATGCAGAATAAATAATAAATAATAAATAAATATAGATATTATTACATATATAGCTCTACTCTTCACTCTACTTATTCTCCCATTTGATTCCCTTCCCTATCTCCAAGTCTTATGATCTGTTCATATCTCTTCACAAAGCAACATCATTTGCAATTGCGTTTCACACTAATGTGTGATACAAGTAACACATAAAGCAAAGCAAGTTTGCCTTTGCTTTGCATTGTGTTAACAAGCCAACCCCATTTTATTTTTTTGTTGTCGTTTTCTTTGTTCTGGCAAAAAATAAAAAGTAAAAAATGAGGGCGACACAGATTGTGTTTGTTCTGTTTTGGTTCCTCTGCATTCACACTCCCACATTGTTCTGTACTAATGTGCAGTATGATCACAGAGCATTAGTCATCGACGGCAAGCGCAGGGTCTTGATCTCTGGTTCCATTCATTACCCTCGTAGTACTCCAGAGGTTTCTCTCTCTCTCTCTCTCTGTGTGTCTCTGTGTGTGTGTGTGTGTCTTTTGTTTGAACTTAAAAGAGGGTAATGTTGCAGATGTGGCCAGATCTTATTCAGAAATCCAAAGATGGAGGGTTGGATGTAATTGAGACCTATGTTTTCTGGAACTTACACGAACCAGTTCAAGGCCAGGTTCTATTTGTTTTCTTCTCATTTTTTATTTTTTATTTTGCATATTCCTATGGCTTTCGGTTTCAGCATTGCATTGCATTTGTTGAAAGCATGAAATGTTGAACACTTTTTTGTGTGTGTGTGTGTGCAAGCGCACACGTGTGGTATTGAGTGAAGAGACTAATAAAAAGAAATTTGGCAGTATGATTTTGATGGGAGGAAGGACTTGGTGAAATTTGTGAAAACAGTAGCTGCGGCAGGTCTATATGTGCACCTTCGCATTGGTCCATACGTGTGTGCTGAATGGAACTATGGGTAAAGTTTGGTCCTTTCCGTGTTGTCTTTTCTAGGGGTGTTCATGCCTATTGAAGGGTTTCATTTCTCAACAGTGGTTTCCCTCTTTGGCTGCACTTCATTCCGGGGATCAAGTTCCGAACTGACAATGAACCGTTCAAGGTAACCCTCATCCTTCTGCTTCGTGATGTTGTCCTTGGATCCAAATTCACTTACCAAAACTTTGCCTTCAGGCGAAAATGAAGAGATTCACTGCCAAAATTGTGGATATGATGAAGCAAGAGAAGCTATATGCCTCACAGGGAGGACCTATTATTTTATCTCAGGTTTTTTGTTTTTTAATTTAATAAATACACGGCTTTTTGTTATTTTTTATTTTCAAGAGAAATTGATAACATCCAGATGTTGAAGTATGGTTATAAATTGTAATATTTTTCTGTATTTTTATTTTTGGGTGTGGAAGCTTATGTTTGTCAAATGTCAATATGAGAATATTTGTACTTTCTAATGCCAGATTGAAAATGAGTATGGAAACATTGATTCGGCCTATGGTGTTGTCGGTAAATCCTACATCAAGTGGGCAGCAACAATGGCTACATCTCTTGATACGGGGGTTCCCTGGGTCATGTGTCAGCAAGCAGATGCTCCTGATCCAATTGTAAGTTTTCTCCTTTTTATTTGTCAAAACCAAGTGTTTGTGGTTTATATTTTACTATATAGTTTGTCTTCGTGAAAAGAGCAATCACAATATGTTGTCTACATTCATTTTACTTTATTGGTACTGTAACCACCCGCAGATTAATACATGCAATGGATTTTACTGCGATCAATTTACACCAAACTCTAACACAAAACCAAAAATGTGGACTGAGAATTGGAGTGGATGGTTAGCATCTTTTTCTATTTAAATCATTTAGTTATTTCAATGAAATATATCCCTTGAAATATCATCTGATCGGTTTTGTATCTCATATCACATTCTACTCTTTTCTATTTTTTTTAATCTTTTGAATTTTTTGGGCTAAGGCTTTGTTGTTGTTGTTGTTGTTTTGAATTCTTTGGAACGGTAGGTTTCTTTCATTTGGTGGTGCTGTTCCTTACAGACCTGTGGAAGATCTTGCATTTGCTGTGGCACGCTTTTTCCAGCGAGGAGGAACATTTCAAAATTACTATATGGTAATACAACCTTAAATGTGGTGGCTTAACTTCATTTTATATGATACTTCAAGAAAGAATTTGGCCCTATGAGGAAATCTGTAACATTTTTTATTGCTTGCTCTTAAACAGTACCATGGAGGGACTAACTTTGACCGAACTTCTGGTGGACCTTTCATTGCTACAAGTTATGATTATGATGCACCAATTGATGAGTATGGTATGCACTCATTCTACCTTCATATTGCATATCTATTGTTGATGTTGTAGACATCACAAATGCACCACCAATTGTCAGTTGAGTGCAGCTTAGCTTCCATATGCATTGAAGAAGATAAATAAACAATATTGCATGTATAGTTTATTTGTTATTTATAGAAGTCAAATTAAACTGGACAATTTTGTGTGGGTTTTTATAAATATCTTTACTGTATGCTTCAGGAATTATCAGACAGCCAAAGTGGGGCCACCTTAAAGATGTTCACAAGGCCATAAAGCTTTGTGAAGAAGCATTGATAGCTGCTGATCCAACAATTACATCCCCTGGTCCAAACCTAGAGGTATAAGTGGTTTATATTGAATGTTTTGGTCCACTAAAACATATTACTCCATGTCTTGGGTGGAATTTCTGAAGAAACTCATTCTGCACCTGAAATTCTCCCTAGTT
The DNA here is from genome assembly GCA_004329165.1 of Spatholobus suberectus. NCBI lineage: Eukaryota > Viridiplantae > Streptophyta > Magnoliopsida > Fabales > Fabaceae > Spatholobus > Spatholobus suberectus. Next base: position 8,983,386 of record CM014736.1, read on the forward strand.
TATCAAATTTGTAAGTTTCCTTCCTTGGAAATGCCCTGTATAGAGTGATAGTTACCGATTAGTACACAGCCTCATTTTCATAGGTTTCTTTGGTTATCTCATCCTATGTGATTTCCTGAGTGTTGCTTTTTGTTGTTTGTGGCAAATGCTGCTGTGTGCTGATGCCTGTTTTTCTTTTTGTGTTACCACATTTTATATGCTTTATGAACAATTAGTCTCTCCATAATATATTTTTTACTATCTAAACCCTAGGCTGCAGTTTACAAGACAGGATCTGTATGCGCAGCCTTCCTTGCTAACACAGGCACCACCTCTGATGTAACTGTAAATTTCAGTGGCAATTCATATCACTTGCCTGCGTGGTCTGTGAGCATCTTACCAGACTGCAAGAATGTAGTGCTTAATACTGCAAAGGTTCGCCTCACCAACTTCATTTTCATGTTTATGTGGCTTCACTAATGGATAGCTCCCTAACAATAAATGTGATATTGGTTGATTTTCCCAATCAAACTAGATAGTTTAATTGACTAGAGTTACTATGAAAGTGTAATTAATAGTCATTTTGTGATTAATATATCTATAGTCAATATCTTTTCTGTTATTTGCTAGTCAAAGAAGTAAGTAGCATGTAGTAAAAATAACATTTTGTATGGCAGATTAATTCTGCATCTGCAATTTCAAGCTTCACAACTGAGTCTTCAAAAGAAGATATTGGTTCTTTAGAAGCTTCTAATACAGGATGGAGTTGGATAAGTGAACCAGTGGGTATTTCAAAGGCTAATTCATTCTCACAAACTGGATTACTAGAGCAAATAAATACAACAGCTGATAAAAGTGATTACTTGTGGTACTCATTAAGGTAGATATTGGCCTCCAAGGTTGAAAGATGTTTCCTCTGACCTATAATTCTTTGTTCCTTGATAACACTGTTCTTGTGGTTTTTTTAAAGCATTGATTATAAGGATGATGTTGGTTCTCAAACTGTCCTTCACATTGAGTCACTTGGTCATGCCCTTCATGCTTTCATCAATGGGAAGCTCACAGGTAAATAAAAATTAAAGCATTGACAATTGATATATCTGGATAACTCTGCATGTACACATTTTCTTACTAAATATTTCTTTTGTGTTTTTATGTTTTATATAATTGAATGTCCCTATGTATTCTTTTCTTTAATGAGTAGCGATTCCTCTTTGATTGCTAGTCAGTGGTCATGTAGACCTTGGTATCATTTTAAGGATTGCAGGCCAAAAAAGGCTCTTCCCCTCCCATCTTCTTGACACACTTCTTGAAAGTGCTGCCAAATGAAATGAGACTTAGAGAGGTGTAAAGCAACCTCAGTCTACTCTTGCCTTTCATTTTAGCAAGGCAATCAGGCAATTTTTAAGGAGAAGTTTGAGTGGCATTGTGATGCATCTAAATGGAGTTTGCACATTGAAGCAGCTATGAGCTACAGCGGGCAAACATTATAAGTAGTCAGAAGTGAAATAGCAAAGGTGTTTGGCTGGCTATAGATCAAAAACCTGAAGACAATCAAGACATAACTAAAATTCTTCACTAAGGAATAAAATCAAATTTCACCCAGTTATATGGCCTTAAAATATCGTAATGTATCTTACCCAAATCAATATCAAATCTCTGAAATTAGATGGAACATTTCGTACTTGCCTGTTCCATCAGAAGCAGTTCAAAATACGTTACCAAACTTTAGATTCATTAAATGTGTAAAAGAGGATACATCAAGTTTTAACATGATCGTAATTTTGGGTTTTTCTTGTCATGCAAAATTTGAATCTTTAAAGATGTAGGGAAAGTAAAATCAAGGTTGATTAGAAATCAAGTAAGAACATAAGAGCAGTTGCTCAAAGTTGATCCTTCCTAATATGTTGAGTTTATTCTTTCAATTTAGTTCTTCAATTACTTAATATTACTTACCTACGACATTATTGAAAACTTCTCAGGGAGTCACGCAGGCAACAGTGGCAAAGCTAAGCTCAGTGTGGACATCCCTGTCACACTAGTGGCCGGAAAGAACACAATTGATCTCTTGAGTTTAACCGTCGGACTTCAGGTTCAGCTTTTTTGACTATAATGTATACATTAGTGTTATAAAAACCGGCTCAGACCGGCTGGTCGGACCGGAAACCAGACATACAACCGGTCCGTGCCAATGATTGGATCGGATACGCCATCAACCCGGTTTGACTTGGTGGGTCAACCAGTTGAACCGGCCGGTCAAACTGGTCAGCTGATCTGGACCAGTTCAAAAAATTTATTTTTTTTAAAGTGTTAAACGACGTCGTTTTAACTATAAATATTAAAAAAAAATAAAAATTTTGACTTATAATATAATTTACATATTTAAAAATATTTATTTACTAATGATAATAATCACCAAAATCATAAATGCAGGTATGCGTATAACATAAATGTCTCTTGTATTAACATGAATGCATAATCTTCATTTACTTGTTCTTGTTTGTTTGTCCTTAATGCGTAACATCTAGTCCTTTTACCCCCATCTTAAATATAATTGTTGATTGTTTATTTATTTATGGGTTACACATCACCATTAAAATTTAATTTAATAAATTTTATAGGTATGAAATTTATATGTCATGAATACTTTCAAATTTTTTAATAGAGACCGAGTCATGCAATTCAATTAGTGACCTTCCGGTTCGACCATTGACTCAGTGACCCAGTGACCCAGTGCCCTAACCGAGTTGATGACTGGTCCGAGTTTTATAAAACTAATACAAGCATTTACATGAGACGAAATTATGGTTTATGTTATGCAATTATGAATTGGCTTGTTAGTTTCCACTACACATTGTCTAGCTTGCTCGTCCAGTGATTTATCTCATTGGTCATTACTACATCAACTAATTGGACCTTATATACATCAGAATTATGGAGCGTTTTTTGACACATGGGGAGCGGGGATCACTGGTCCAGTGATATTGAAAGGTCTGAAGAATGGCAACACTCTTGATCTCTCCTCCCAGAAGTGGACATATCAGGTCACTCTTCACATTTGGTTAAAGACTATTCTTTCTCCTTTCTATAACTTCATCAAGTAAACATTGGTGGGATTCATGCAAAACTTAAATCTATCTAAAAAGTTTACTTGTATGTTGCATTGATTTTCTCTTTTCTCACCTATGAATTTCATATATCAGTAAGTTTATACCCTAGAAGAAATCAAGGGCAATTATTTACTTCAAGAGCCTGAAGATATGGAACTGAAGTCAATTGGATTCCATATTTCCTTTTTGGTTGAAGTCATAGAATGCAGTCTTATTATTCTTGATACAGGTTAGCCTTAAAGGTGAAGACTTAGGTCTGTCTAGTGGAAGTTCTGGACAGTGGAATTCGCAATCTACCTTCCCTAAGAACCAACCATTGACTTGGTACAAGGTAACCTAATTTTTAATTTCTTGTTTCGCTTGTTGAAAGTAAGGGAATTTGGGACTAATGAATTATAGTTATCCTATGCATACAGACAAGTAAATGATTCGCATCCTCCTGGCCACTTCTTTTATGACTCATTTGTTTATAGTTTACTCTCAGTAGTGTCTCCAACTGTTATCTTCAACTTGCAATAGCATACATGAATTAAAAATAGGCGAATGCTACTATAGGAAAATTTTTCTGCTACTAACTAAAATAGTACATGTTGGATTAGACAAACTTTGCTGCTCCATCTGGCAGTGATCCAGTTGCGATTGACTTCACGGGAATGGGAAAAGGTGAGGCTTGGGTGAATGGGCAAAGCATTGGGCGATACTGGCCTACATATGTCTCTTCAAATTCTGGTTGCACAGACTCATGCAATTATAGAGGACCTTATGATTCATCCAAATGTCGCAAGAATTGTGGAAAACCATCACAGACACTGTAAGTTTTGGATATCATAAATAAGAAAAGTTGAAAAATGAAAATAAAATTGACTTTATGATGTCACTAAGACACTAATCCTGTAGATACCATGTACCGCGATCGTGGTTGAAACCAAGTGGCAACACTCTTGTATTGTTTGAGGAAAGTGGAGGTGATCCAACACAAATATCTTTTGTCACAAAACAGATTGAAAGTTTGTGTGCACATGTATCTGATTCTCAACCCCCACCCGTAGACTTGTGGAACTCAGATGATACAGAATCAGGAAAAAAAGTAGGGTCTGTACTTTCACTCACTTGCCCTCATCATAACCAAGTCATCTCTTCCATTAAATTTGCAAGCTATGGAACACCCCTTGGGACCTGTGGGAACTTCTACCATGGTCGTTGCAGCAGTAACAAGGCTCTGTCTATTATGCAGAAGGTATTGTCTAATATTAAGTTTTCTCTTTCCCTTGTTACATTGATATGTTTCACTTTGGTTTAGACTGACTCAAATGATCTTAAACAGGCCTGCATTGGATCAAGCAGTTGTAGTGTTGGACTATCAATTGACACATTTGGAGACCCTTGTAGAGGCGTGGCAAAAAGTTTAGCTGTTGAAGCAACTTGTGCATAGACTAGACATGTTGCAACAAGAGCACTCCCCAATTGTCTTTAAACTCTTGGCTAAAGATGATTGCTGCTAAGCCAACTTAGATTTGTATTCCAGGAACATCCAGGAAAAAATCAGTCAACTAAAACAGTCTAGTCTCATGCAATAAAAGAGAAAAGTCTCTTAGCTGATGCAAGATACGTGATAAATGATATTTTAATTTTTGTTTTTACTGAAAAAGATGGTTGGTTTCCCAACTTGCAAGACAAGTTGTTCTTACGACTGGTGTGAGATAGCTGGAAAGTAAAATGTTGGAACTTAGGAGTATGGATTTTTCCTCATGAAACTTGTTGGATTGACGTAATCGGCTGTTAAAATTTTACTGAATTGGAAAGGATGCGTGGGGCATTGGAAATTTATTGAGTTTGATTAATATGAATCAACCCAGTGCTTCTCCAAGTGCTGTTTCGTAAATCAACCAGAGGGTAGCGGTTTCAAATTTAAGGCATCTTACTGTCATCATGAAATTGTGAGCCTTTTCAAACAAGTTGAACCTTCCATTATTGAGGAATAAATGCAAAACTTTAATGCATGTGGCCACTAGAAAATTTAAGAAAACGATTGCGATGGGAAACATTATGGTAGGTCCTGTATTTGTCTTGGATAAAAATACGTTCCACAGCATGGGAACAATTCTTTCAAGAAGAATGTGTCTTCTTTGACAAATTGACATGATTGGTAAGCAGTCATTTGTTAGTAGCAAGTTGAAAAAACATAAGAGAAGAAAACCCTTCTCCGAATTTGAGATTTGAGATGCCACAACACAACTTCAATAAATTTTGAGGTTTTGATCATGATTAATGCATAACAATTGCTAATTGACATATTGTGTGAAGCTGGGAGTAAGATGGAGGTAAAAACATATATTTAAACAAAATTGATGACATTAATGTGTAACAAACTTAAGTACTTCATAAATAGTTGAACCTCTCACGTATTATTTGATAATAATAATCTCTTATTATCAAATTCAACTAAAGTTTGATACAATAAAAACTTAGAAATGTTACTAATCACGCTAAGAACAAAAAACGTTTATTTCTTTGTCATTGAACTACAAAACATTTTAAGAATTCTATTCCTACCTTAAACAAAAGTTTTTTTATTATATTAAAAATGTTATTAACAATAAATTACTGTATGTGTATATATATTAGAAATTAGAAATATAAATATTTATTTAAACTATAAAAATGCATTTGTGGCGTGTCTAATAATGAGATATCCTTGTAATCCTATGCTAGAAACAGTTATAAATTGTATTTATAGTCTGATAAATGAGTGATCCCACCGTGGCCAACCGGTTACCGTTGTTGGATTCCTCCTAAAAATTGAACAAAATTTTTAATTGCTCTACTGCCCCTCTTTTTAGCTTTGCACTTTCACATTTCGCTGTATTTAAACATTTTTTGTTCACTCTCTTTCTACCCTTTCTTCCTGATCGATTTCTTCCGCCTAGGGTTTTTCTGCATTCTGATTCCCCTTCCAATGCATTCTCCTCCTCATTCACAATTACAATTGCAATAGGGTTTTCGCTTCCTTCGGCTTGCGTCTGGCCTAATTGCAGCTTTCTGGATTGAATTTTGCATTTAGGGTTCCGAATCTTACTCCAAAGGCCGTCGATTAGTTCTGGAATTTCAGGCTTTTGGAGCCGCAGGGATAGGGTTCTTCCATTGTGTCATTTTTCCCCAAGAAAAAAAAAAGTGAGGTAAATTGTTGAACCTTTTATTATTTATTATAATAATTATAATAATAGCCTGTGTCGTTGACATTTCTCTTGGATGGCGTCCAAAGCTTCTGTTCTCTTTTTATTTCCATTTTCCCAATATTGAATATTATTTTATTAATGTGCAGCTTTTATTTTATTTTTAATTTGTTCCTGTTCCTGTTTATGAAAAAGGTCAACGAATTGTTGGTGGTGAGTTGTGGGCGGAGCCTGCAACCGTTGTTATAAACTGGAGTTATCGCAATGTTGGGTGTGAATCGTAGTGGCTTTAATTTCTGTAGCCGTTATCTCCACCTAGCTGAATGGCATCCTTTAGAATAGCAATGTTAAACAGGGCTTGAGGCCCTTCCCTTCCTCTCATATCAGGTAATCATTATCTTTCCCTTATGGAACAAGTACAATATTGTTTTGTGCTTTAACCCAGTTTGGATTTCACCCATTTGATGAAATTCCTATTGTGAAAGCAATTTGCAGGGTCAGCAGAGAGAAGTTAGTTATTAGGATAATTGGCTTTGGCCGTTTGAGGTGATTCAGATTGATGCTGTGATGGGAGATTGTAAGAGTTTTTCACTTTCCAAAATGATGGGCTGCTGTGGTTGCTTCGGATTCGTCCAAAAACCAAGACAGCGTCTGGCTAAACATGGCGTCAACAATTCTCTCTCCCAGGGGCTATTATTGGATGGAGAAACTGAAGGTGAGGAGACGTGTAGTGGTGAGGTTACTAGTAACGCCACCAGTGGAGATGATAATGAGGTGCAAGCTGTACGCAACCGTTCGGAGGATATTTTGAACTTTAGAGCTGAGAATGGCATGGTTTGTAGGCCGTTTCCTGTTAAGGAGACTTGCAAACTTGTTCGCTCAGAGGTATCTGTGGGAGTAGCTTTTTGGTTTTTGCTGCAAAGTTGCTTTCAATATGTAGTGAAACATCAAGACTAGGTTGGCTTGTTTTGATGTGTGAGTGATCTTGAGTTCATTGTTGGTGAAGACTGAAGTCATTGTGTTTTGATCACTTTATGGTATCCAGACCTTTACCTGAATTTTTATGAAATTTATTTGATATAATTACCTAAGAACTCTTGTTAATTTTTAATGACTGCTACATGATAAAGGGAAGTTGATTTTAGTTTTAGACACTATTTTTACTATTTTTGGTGATATGACATTGAATTAAGGCTGAACTTTGAAATATTTTGGTGTAATTTTTTTCTCCCTAGTTGTTGCTTTGTTTTACTTTTCTTCACTCATAAGTTGTAACCATAAATTTACAGAGTTTACTTTACATCTTACATGTTAGTCTTGGTCTTGAATTTCTGTCTTTTAAATGTGTCTAAACCTATCGGAATGGTGACATGTATTCAGGCAAAACTTCTCTACTGTAATGGATATCTTTTTTTTTTTTTTATCGTGGCCTTTATTTAAATGTTTTCATCCCTTCAGGATGAAAATGGGAACAAGATGATAAATGAGTATGTTCGAGAGTATAAAATTGGTTCTGGGAGCTATGGCAAAGTGGTAAGCTTAGTTTTTGAGGAATTATGTTTTCTCTATTCTCATTGAATCCAGTGTTCTGAGCCCTTCCCTGATATGCATTGCAGGCTCTTTATCAAAGTTGTGATGATGGAAAGCATTATGCAATTAAGGTAAGGACACTTTTTGGTGTGAGTAGGCAGATTACTTCATAATAGCAGGGTTTTTGCAACAGGGCAGTAGTCACAGCTCCTGACAGTGGGGAAGTGTGACACTGGTAGATTGTTGGACTAGCTAGTGTGACTGAGAAATTGCAGTGTAATACACTAAGAAACTGAAAAGAAAATAAGAAATAATCAAAGGCTCACAACATGCATGTGTGCAATGTTATTATTAAGACAAGGGCACAGATAGTCATTTATTGAGGTTAACTCTTCTGAAAATGCAGGCCTTTCATAAGTCTCATTTACAAAAGCTTCGAGTTGCACCATCTGAGACTGCCATGACCGATGTTCTGCGTGAGGTATATTTCTTTTTAGTATCTTTTTTTTATGAACAATATAGGGTTGGCCTGGGCCATTTCATGGTCAGGGCATTGGCATTTTCTTTTTAATATCTTTTGATCATAATTTGTGCTAGAAATATTATACAAGTGTAAATATATTGAACTTGGCCAACACATTAGTTGTTACCTCGCGGCTGGCAGCTAGCCAGTTACTGCTTCATGTGGTACTTTATCTTCACTCATAGTATATGGAAACTGCTACTTAATTTGCTGCTCCTAGAGATTAACTGTTCTTATGGAATTGGAATATATTGTCATCTGTGATTTTTTTTATACCATAGCATGCATATAGGTCAGTTTTTGGAAAATTGAAACATTTTTTTCTGTTGCCAATGTTTTATGTTCCATTTTAACATTTTTTTTATCCTTCGTCAAGAGTTTATTTTTATTTTGCTTCCTGTTTAGTTCATTTTAAGATTTATTACACTGTTTAATTCAATTTTTTGGATGTTCTTTACTGTCCCTGCAGTATTTTAATAGAGTGAAATACTTTATCTTCAGGTACTGATTATGAAAATGGTGGAACATCCTAATATAGTAAATCTCATTGAGGTGATTGATGACCCAGAGTCAGATGACTTCTACATGGGTACTCATGGCTAGTTTCTTCTTGGTTTTGTTATTTAGTGATGACTTCTCCTGAAATTTGTACATATGTATTTGAGCCTAGTTTGAATAAGAATCTCTAATAAGTTATATGCTTAACTGCTGTTTACTTTTACAGTACTTGAATATGTGGAAAGCAAATGGGTTTGTGAGGGTACAGGTCGTCCTTGTGCAATAGGTGAAGAGACTGCTAAGAAATACTTGCGTGATATAGTCTCAGGATTAACATATCTCCATGCTCATGTATTATCTCTCAACCAATCTTTTTGTGTTTAATGATGACTCAGTGCCCCTCCTCCTCTCTCTCTCTCTCTCTCTCACACACACACACACACTTTTACCTTCCATGTTCCATCATATGCCTACAATTTTCATAGTTATTTTAGTTTATGTCTTTCACATTTTTATGATTTTTCTTTGGAAAAAAAAAACACTTTTATGAATTGAATAACAGGTATACACTGCAGTAATTTTTTATTTAGGTAACTTGTAGGTTAATGTATGCTATCCTTTGCACTCTTAAAATTAGTTTTGTTTGTCTATGTGAAGCTGTTAATATTTATGTTTATGTCTAAAGTTGACTGAAGTATATTTTTTGCATATCACTGGAAATACATGATATTAGATATGTGTGCTTAAAAAACTTCGTGACCAACATATCATTTATTGTTTGTGCTCGGGCTCATTCATGTTACATGCATTGAAATAGCTTGACAATGTTACTATGTTGATTCGATATTGATTTGTTTCAATGCAGAATATAGTGCATGGGGATATAAAACCTGATAATCTGTTGATTACTCGTCATGGCACAGTAAAGATAGGGGATTTCAGTGTCAGCCAGGCTTTTGAGGTGATGTAATTACTGAACTCGATGATAGTTAAAAAGATGTGAAGGCTGATGAGTTTACTCCAACCCTCTGTCATTATTTTATGCGTGAAATCGAAATTTGATTGGTTAAAAGAAAGCTGGTGAATGTTCCTTGTCAATACTTCACTTGAAAGCTGAAAGTCATTAATGTGTCAATTACATAATTTAGGAGGCAGAAGCCTTGTGTTTTGTTAATTTTTTGCTTCATTGCTGATATCGTGTCTTTGCAAATCCACGGGATTCTGACTCCACTCTTGCAAATACCACGACAATAAGTCCATAGCAGTTATTTTGACACTTAATTTTCTTTCTATGGTATACAGAAGAATTTAGCTAATCTGAGGATGGGGGTCAGGACCTAGGAAGTTGGTATTTTTCCTCAAAATGATTAATCAATCATAGAGAATAATATATTTTGGTCTAATAAATGTTTTCTACACCCCCAAGCACATTCACTCACCCCTTCCATACTTCTTCCTGTGATATATTGGTGACATCACATGTGTACTAAGATATATCCTCGCAACTAAAATGGAATCAGTACTTTGGTTTCATTTTGCAGGATGGCAATGATGAACTTCGTCGATCACCTGGCACTCCTGTTTTCACTGCACCAGAATGTTGTTTAGGTTACAGATTTCTTTTCAAGCTTGCAACATACTTTGCTCCATGGCTCTCTGAAAGCTCATTCTCACTGCAGTTTTGTTTGTTCATATTATTTAGGGCTTACTTATCATGGTAAAGCTTCAGACACGTGGGCTGTAGGAGTTACTTTGTACTGTATGATATTGGGTGAATATCCATTTCTTGGAGACACACTTCAAGACACATATGACAAAGTAAGACATATTAATTTGCCCTCTAATATTATTACGTAGAATTCATGTTATGTGTTTTTAACCTATCACAGGAATCTGAGCTTACTGTTTTGCTCCTTATCCAGATAGTCAATGATCCTTTAGTTCTGCCAGACGACATTAACCCCCAGTTAAAGAAATTAATAGAAGGATTACTGTGCAAAGGTATGTGGCATTCAACTTTTCCCAGACATAACTATATATTCCATGTGAATTTGCTATGATTTGCTCTTCCTTTCACTGCGCACAAACTTCATCATCATCCTAATTTTATTTTGGGTGGCCCATCATTTTATGGTTCCCAATTGAACTGTGTTCGGCAGACCCAGAACTAAGGATGACATTGGGCGATGTTGCTGAGCATATCTGGGTTATTGGAAATGATGGGCCAATTCCTGAATACTTATGTTGGTGCAAACGCAAGAGCCTGGTGACTGAAGATTTTGATGGGAGCGATGTACTTGCTTGACCCACACTGATTTTAAGTTGGATTTCTTATGTACAGTGAAAAGGCCCATTAAATTCCCTCCCCCCCCCCCCACTTTGGCCCCTTGGAGTGAGTCTCTAAAGAATCCTTGGAATTCAAGAAAATACGGCTCATGTCGCCGACGATAAGTAGCCAACTAAGTCATGTTTATTTTTGTGTTGTGAAGCATTTGGTGTCTACGGACTTAGAGGTCTTGTATACGGCTCTTTCGCATAGAATGAGTTTTTTCTCAAACACGTGCCGAATTGTGTTCAGTTCATACTCTATACATGCTTTGTTTTGTTTACATACTTTGGGTTTAAAATTCAAAGAATTTGATGATTCAACGATCGACGCTAAGCCTGAACATAAATTTTGATTGTCAAATTTATGAAACTCCCTAGGTCTTTGTCACACAGTGGATTCTTGCCAAACCTCCCGGCTGAGCCACTGGCATTGAACTTACTTTTAATCTGCTTTTAGATGAGAAGGGAGAAGTTCCAACTCAAAAGGCTATTGCAACTATTATTATAATGGGATAAAGTTCTTATTCGTTGCATAAGTTCGGTTCTCGTTGTCGTAAACGCGTGGTACTCTTGAAGAAAAGTCGTCTTCATCCACGGAAACAAACAAAAGAAGAGGCAGTTTTTGGCTGTATTGTCGTCACCACCCTCCTCAGGCTTTGTTTTATATTTGGGATTTTACCATTTGACTTGCAATTTCAAGAACTTCAACTGTAACTGAAAAGTCCTATTCTCCACGGCTCTCACTCTAGCCAGTACCTAGCCTGAGCCGGTGCATGGAGCATAATAAATTTGTATCGTTTAAAGAAAAAGCAAACGTGCATTTTGATCACTAGGAAAGGTTCCTTCAGCAAATATCAAGAGCTTCCTTCTCTATATTTTAAGTTTCATAAGGCACCAACGGTATATTGAGTAGAACCTATTATTTTATGTATATTTTTTATGGTTTGGTTTGGTTGTGCCCTTTTTGCTTTTATAAAAAAAATGTAACGAATAAAAGAAAGAAAGAATGGATTAATAAAAGCCGTTGAGATTGGTGGAATAATCAGAAAAATAAAAAAATAATGTATGTATGATGTTGTCGGGATAAGGTGAAAGTACATAAATAAAAAAGAAACCACGTCAAGCAGTGACTGATTGATAAGACTCGTGTCAGCGAATCAACGTTCTCTGAACACAGTTTATATCAAATTAAAATTACGATTTAAATTTTAATAAATGTAAATAAATTATAAATCTATTAAAAATTATCAATTATATTTATTTTCTACTTTGAAAGTGTTTTAATAAATTTAAAATTATAATTTGTTAATATATTTATTTGAAAAATAAATAAGAATATCTTAATTAACAAATAATCAACCCTTATTCACACAGTCACGTAAATTCTTTTTTAAAAAAGAAAATATTAAATTATTGTGCCGAAATATGTAAGTTTATGAGAAAAGACTAACCATTTGTATATAGATAAACGTTATCAATGACCAAGTGCGTGTTTATATCCCCGTTCAACGTGGTTGAACTGAGCGTGAAACATGAAAAGTATAACCGAGCTAAAATAAACGGCACTTTAAATCTAAATTAAAGTTGTGGAATATGATTGACTATTCAAAAATCTTATGGCTGCGTTTGTTTTAAAGCATCAAGCATTATTTATAGGAAAGTCAATTTGGAATATCTCATTTCCATGTCTCATACAAGTTTTAAAAAAAAAAAATATATATATATATATATATATATATATATATAACTAATTTTTAAAAATATGAATATTTATATTAGTCTTACTTTTTATTTCGTAAAGGATGAGTATTTTAAAACTTATTTTTTACAATAATTATCTATATTTACTTCATTTTTCGATTTTATTTTTTTAATTTTTAATTAAATAAATATTTTTTTAAAAATTACTAAATCTCAATCAAACATGTTCATAAAAATAATATTTCTGAAAATTTAATTCTTGGGAATGCAATAATATACCTTAAAACAAATGCCCATATAGTTTATTTAGATGAAATAAAAAATAAAAAAAGAGAAAACATATATGAATAATAATGTACTTTTTATTTGGTTAAAAAAATAACAAATTAAATTTTAAAAACAAAAATTTAACTTTTATTTTTCTCTTCAATTGAAACGTTGTTTTTTTCTTCCTCGTTTCTTTCCCTCTTAAATAAACAGAGGGTCAGAGTCTTGGTTGCACCTCACTTTTGATTCAACAGGGAAATTAAATACCAAAATACAAAGTGCTTTTCCTTTTTTTTTTTTCCTTTTGTATTTTTTATGTAAAAATAAGTAGAATATTGGTAAACAATGCCAAATTCATGGCAGCTGCAAGTACGATATGTAACAGCCGTTACAGTTCTACTACGGACTGACATAATGACTCGACATTCGGTGCAGCAGAGGTGGAATAGGAAGTTTTCGAATTTGTTTATTATAAAGAATAAAGTTGTTCGATGCTGGAGTGATGTTGACATGAAAACGAAACTTGAACAAAATGAACGGGATATGGAACATGTGGCCTGTAATGTTCTAATTAGATTAGTACAACAAGTGATAAGCTTTTTTTTTTTTTTTTTAGATCTTATTAGTAAGTATTTGACACATGATAATGGATGATCTAGCATATCACCGTATGGATGTTTATGCTGAATAATTTTTTACTCGGATCAAGCATATTAGTAAACGGGTGTTTCTGTCACTATAATGCGTTTGATTTAGTTTTAAGAAATCTGAAACCATAAAACAAAAGTTTATTGTATCTAAGTGGGAAATATTAGACATGAGTTAAAATTTCTTTTAACATATAAAACTCCACAAACAATATATCAATATTAAAAATTCATGAGTTTGGTCATTTTTATGACATACAAATAAATTAAAAAAAAATTCTTTGCTAACAATTAATAAAAAAAATTCCATCCTATTATATTTAGTTTTCTTCTCAATAGATAGTTCAGTATAGCTTTAGAGTTTGTTTGGAACAAGTGAATGAGGAAGAAAGAAAGATAGAGGATGGAAAAAAGTAAAATTCATAATTTTTCCATTGTGTGGCTCCTCTTCAAGAAAGAAGGAATATTTAAAAAAAAAAAAAGGCGGGACTTACTTTTTTATGTAATCCGTATAAAACTAGAAGAGGGAGAGGAGTTGCTTTATACAATAAAAATACCAAAATATCATTATTTTAATATTTTTATTAATGATATTTATATTATTTTACATACATATTTATTGTTTTGTTTTTTTGCTATTTGTACAAATAATCAAGAGGGGTTCAATCTTACCAACCAACAAGAGGAAAAAAAAAATAACTTTCATTTGTTTTTATTTTATTTCTTCTCAATCAACATAATGTGGCATGGTTGACAAATAATCTTATCCCTTAAGCATGTGGTCAGGGTTTAATTTTTGGATATGTGTATATGAAAAAATATTTATTAAGAGAGGTTAATCCCTTAAATGAATGTCAATATATCGAGAAATTAGTCATTAACTTTCGATCAACGCAGGGACAGATTTTGTTTATGGGATTGGGGACCTTTGTCCCCCTAACTTTTTTTGTCCAGGTAATAATTCTTGTTTTAGCCAGAAAATTATCTTATAATTAAGAGTGAGTTTGTTTCCATAATTAGGAATAGTTTGCTTCCTTTTGTATAATTTGGATCATGTTATTTAGAGTTGTGTATAATTGTTTTCCAATCAATGAAAATTATTCAAATTCCTTCATTGTTTTTTCACTTTTCATAATTTCTGTAGTAATAACTAACAACTAACAAAGAGACAATTAATTTGACCTTACAATTAGCATACTTGTACTTCCAATTTTATGAGTCCATAAACACTTTCAGATATAAACTTTTGAACAAAACTTGTGTTGTTCTCCAATTAAAATTGGAGTTTTACTTCAGTAATACACATTAACATTTAATAGAATTCTTTATTGCATAAATTATTGAGGTAAAACTCCAATTCTGATTAGAAAACAACACCAACAGTACTTATAACACTACATCTAAGTTTTGTGCTAATCTTTTTTAATATGTAAGATATTTATTTTTATTTAAGGGATTTGATTGTGAAAATAATCACATTTAAGTTTTATTCATTTATTTTTTATTTTTTATAAGATATTTTATTTTTTATAGTCTTTATTGTAAAGACAATTACATTCTTTATTCTTTTTAACAAATATTTTATTTATCTTTTTATAAATTTTATTATAGAGAATTATATTTTTTTCCTCTTTTTTGACAAAATATTCGAATATCATTTATTTTCTTTTTAATTGTCTTTTCTTTTTATAATCCATTATATTACTATTTTAAAGGCTATATAAATGATTGCATTTGCAATCAAATGACATTATTAGTCTTCTCTTTATATTGATTTGATTATATGTAATTTGAGAATTAAAAATTATATTTATTAACCTTTGTCAATGAGACAAGCTTACAAATATTATATAAAGGATCAACAACTCGAAGTTTAAGATACATTAAAAAATATTCTCTCTTTCTATCATTGTTATTCATATATTATTTTGTTTTTCTTTTTCTTGTCTTTGTTCTTATTGTCATTGTTTGTGAAAACTTCAACGTGTGTCTAACCTTGACTGTACAAGTCCAAACACGTCGCTGAGTAAACCTTAGAAAAGCAAACCGGATATCAGAAAGCCCTCATTGGTGGTATGTGAAATGACATTTGTAATCTTACGTCTTAAAAAAATTAATTTATCTTTGGTATAAATATATTTTCTATATGTTTTTCGAAAGTTTTGGAAAACACACAATTATAAATATTTTCTATGAAATTAATAATTATATATTTATTAAATGAACTTCAATTTTAACAGTTGGCCCCTTCTATGTTTTGTATCTGACTCTGTCCCTAGGTTAGGAGATACCCTAAATTCACCCAAAAATTTATTTATGACCTAATATATAATTTATAAAATAATCTCACTTTATACTCTCTTTTTTCCCCTTAACTTTCTTCCATAAACAAAACATACCATTAGTAATTTATCTCTCATACAAGATACTTTACCTAGTGGCGTACTTTAGGTTAATGAAGCAGTCCCTTGAGACTTTTCAATCACTTAATGCCTTTAAAAAAAAAATTAGTTTAAGTTTTAGATAATAAGTTTTATTGTAATAATTTTTGAAACAGTTTTGTTTTTAAAATAATTTTATCATCAATATAATAATAGACAAAATTTAGATGTAATTCTTTTTTTGATACATTTTTTTTGGTATAGTTAGATGCAGTTCTTTAAGTGTTTTTAGCGTTATTCTCTAATTAAAATTACGCAATAAAATTTACATTAAATATCAACATAACTTATCATAATAAAACTTTAATTTTGATTGAAAAACAGTACCAAAAACACATATAAAATTATATCTAAGTTTTATCCTATAATAATTACTATTAAATTTTATTTTTTATCTAAATTGTTATCTTATTGTTATAAGAGAATTAAAAACGTTTTGATTTTTTATTTGAATTTCAAAAATTAAAAACTTTCAACTAGGATTAATTGAAAAAAATAATATATTAATCTTTAAACAAAAACATTTAAATTTTAGTGAGCATTTTTTATATTGGTATTTTTTGATTTATTTTCATAATTGAAGGTACTAAACAAATTATAAACATAAATTATTACAAGTATTCAATTATATCAAAAAATAATTTTTTATTCATTATTTATAAAATTATTTATACTTATTTTAAATTTTTTACATCTTATAAATTCATTTAAATACTCTCTTTATCATACAATTTTGATAAATAATTTTAAAACTCAACAAGGTAGAAAATAAAATAAAATTTAATATATTATATTAAACTAAAATAAATTTTGCATAAAGTTCTATATGTCATACAACCAATCAACACCAGTCAACAACCGACTTACATATATATATATATATATATATATATCAATTACTTTAAGAGTAATTCTAGCTAAAGTTATTTTTTCAATAAATTTTTTGTATATTTATTAAGTTTTATTAATCTAATGGTTGAATATTTCGATATTGATTCAATGATCATATATACCAAATTTTAAATAAATCCGACATTTGTTGTTATGTAATCTGATATTCAATATTTACTTATATTTTTAAAATGTATATTATACGTTAAATTAAATTTATGTAATAAAATATCAAATAATTTTAAAATTTTATAAATTTGATCTACTCAACAAGAACTATAAATTTAACAGTTAAATTAATCAAACTTAATATGTAAAAAAATTGAAAAAATTAACTTTACATAAAATTACTTAACAATTTTCCCCCAACATGATCTTGTCTTTACAGTAGCCAACCTTTTAAAAATAATAAAAGATAAAGGGTTACGTTTTTTTTAGTTTTGTAACTTTTACAAGACAAATCGTTTTAAATGGTTTTGTCGTTACAGGATATTTATTAGAGAAAATTAGACCCACCTCCCCTGAACAAATTTACACCCCCGACACCCCACACACAATCATCACTGAACATATTTTCCTAAAAGTAATTATGTCAGTTGTTGTATCGCTATCTTAGCTGAACTCTGCTGCTATATATGCCAATGAATAAAATGTTTAGTTGTCCTTTAAAATACGAGGGGGGCATAAATACTTCTACATTTTAAAAGTTTTTGGGGAGTTTGATTGCATTTATTATTTTGCACTTTCAGAATCAGGTAGCGGCATTGCGAAAAAGCAAGAAGGCTTTTGAAGATCGACAAATGGCATAGTGGAGGCTGTTTACTAGTATTAGTTTTAATTTTTATTTTGTTGGGCGTGAAGGGATCGTTCGGCATTCACATGGCTCTCTCTATTGGAATAAAGAAAACGCATTAGATTCTCTTCCATCTTCTCATGTTGCTGTTAGTTTAGTTTTACCGATTCCTCCCTTAATATTTTGGCATTGACAAAAATATTTTATACCTAATCATATAAATACATATTACAGTATATTTTATCAAAAATAGAGAAGAAAATTAAAACTAAAATTATGTATATGTTAGCAGATAATAGTCTATTTTTATTCTATTCTCGATAAGGGTATGTTTAGTTTAAGGAAGATGTAAAAGAAAAGAAAGTAAAGAAAAAAAAAAAAGATGAAGGAAAGAAAATGAATAGAAAGTGTGATAATTTTTAATTTGTTTGGTAAGAAAGAAAGAAAAGAAAGTTAAAATTTTTCTTTCTTTTTGTTTAGTTGTGTAGAAAGTAGAAGGACAAAAAAAACATGTATATAAAATAACATAAATATTCTTAATAAAAAAGAGAAACATGAGAAAATAAAAACAATTTGGCCTACATACATTTAAAACCATTCACTTTTTCCCCTTTCCCATTCCAGTATGGATTGATTGCTTTTCTATATGGGCCTCATGTAAGGTACTTCTCCCGTTCCCTTTTTTATACACACCAACATACAAAAGAAGTATAAAATTTGAACTTTTCCATCAGTCGGGTGCATTGGGTGCGTGGTTCCTTGTGATTGTGCTTCCCTTTGTGCTCTAATCTTCTTCTTCCTTACTCATTCTTTTTACATTAAAAACTCAACAAATTGGTGTATTCATGCTCTTTTTCAATTACCAGTTATTTTAACATATAGTTTTGTTAAACACTTATAATTCAATAAGCTAATTTTTTAGTTTTCAGCTAATTTTTCAGTTATTTTTGTCAACATAGCCTTAATCAATATGTGTCTTGTGAGACAATTCGTCATTATAATATAATCCCAAAATAATATATATTTCTCAACAATGTCATCAAGATATATACAAAAAAACTGAATTTGAGATATTGTCTCATATAAGATAATACTAATAACATTAGTTGCTAGCTAGCAAATGAATAAGATAAAACACATTAAGAGTAAATTATTTTCCCTTTTCCTATGACAAACTAATATAAAAACAAACTCCAAAGTTTAAACAATCATGTTTGACAAATATCATAAATAGAAAATTTTAATATATTATTGTCATAACAAGATTGATATTAATTTATGGATAATATGATAGAATAATGACAAATTCGTTGTATTATAAAATATTTTAAAAGACTCAAGAAGATACTCAATTTATGTCCCATTTAAAATTCAAAATAAAGAAAATTGTATAGGGAAAAAAGGATGGGACCACAATTAGCAAGAATTCACTTAACATGCACGCAAAATATTATAACATATGGCCCTAGATAAGTGATTTCATGTATACAGCTAAACACACTTTTTAAAGTAGATTTCTTATCCATCACAATCTTACTTAGAAGTCTTGAAAAGAGATAAATAAGAAATATAACAATGCATTTATGATTATCTCGTATCACAAATATTTTCATGCCGTTTAGCTCCTCGAAACATAATTAACAATAGTTTAAAATAACAATGGCGTCTCATCAATTAACCTAAAGTATATCTTCTAATAAACTGTTATTATTAAATATTAATTCCCTAAAGTATACCTTCTTATGCTAAATTTTTAAAAGAAATTAATGTATTTGTTATTTAATGATTTAATTAAATAAAACTTCTAATATAATTATCCATCATTTAACCATTAATTTTTTAACAATAATTAAAAATGACAAAATATACCGGTAGTGAGTAGCGAAAAGCGACTAATATACGTTGATCGGATGCATCTAGTTCTATCGTACCAGTTGTGAGCCCACAATTAATAAAGAACAGCATGAAGAGTACCGTACAGTAGTCAGTAACTTCTTTCAGTTTTGGTCTGAAAAGTCAAAAAATCAGTAAACGCCGCCAACTTGATGTTAGTACCTAGGCATTCGCAGATAGCCGCGGTCAACTACATGGCATATCTATGCCTAATTAACTTACCATCGTAGTAACCTTTTTTTTATTATTTCACATTAATTGACTTTTATAATATCTATTGTTTAAAATATCATTTCATCATCTACAGTTCTAAAATTAATTATAAAACATTTAAATTATTTGTTAGTAACACTTTGTTGTAAGGAGATATAAAAAAATGTTGTTGGAATATTCGTTTATAGTTATTTACACTGCTAAATGATTATAAAACATTAAAATAAATTAAAGTATATCACATTTTGTTTCTCGGAGTAAAGGAATATAAATTTTAAAATAAAAAATATATAATTTAAACATTTTTACGAAGTGGGATATAATCTATTCATATCATAAAAATGTAATTTTTCAAATTTTATCTTAACGCATCATAAGTAATACATTACTGAATAGATTTAATTTTTAAACAAAGTTAAAAACTGTATTTGATTCAGTCAAACATTGATTTTGTTGGTCAACTTTTTCAATATTGATGCACGTTAAAAACAAGTTGTTAATTGGCTCAAAATCGTCTAAAAACATTTTTTCTCTACTTTAGTTTTGTTTTAAAGTTGCGACATTATGATTAAATAATTAAGTGTACGGTTTTTTTTTTTGGTTTAAAAACACAAATATTTTTTGTGGATGAGAATTCTACTTAAATTGACAATATTCATAAAGGAAGTTAATTTTCAGTGAAAAT
This sequence comes from Spatholobus suberectus, assembly GCA_004329165.1. Classification (NCBI taxonomy): domain Eukaryota; kingdom Viridiplantae; phylum Streptophyta; class Magnoliopsida; order Fabales; family Fabaceae; genus Spatholobus; species Spatholobus suberectus. Next base: position 9,004,058 of record CM014736.1, read on the forward strand.
TTTGTATACATAAAATTTGAACTTTTCTTTTGTGAATACATAAAATTTGAAGTTTAAACTTTATGCCTTAAATAACTTTTACATTCCTATAAAATAGGAGATTTTTGTTTTTCGTCCTTTATAATTTTTTTTTTCATTTTCGTCCCTACAATATTTTTTTTGTTTAATTTTGGTCTATGCTGTCATGTTTGACCGTTAAATCTAACAAAATAACCAAAAGAAAGAAAGCAGAAATTATAAGGCCAAATATTAAGAGGTAACCAAAATTAAAAGGACCAAAATAATAATAATCTTATATTATAGGCACTAAAAAATTATTTAAAACCAAATTTATAAAAATTAAACTTTCAAACACTGCAAATGCATTGATGGAGAGCTAAAAAATTAAACCTACGACGAATGCATTAGCGACCAGCAAAAAAAAATTATTAAAATTAAACCTTAAACATACAACTTTGTAAAGTTATGCAATGATGCAATTACCTTCAATTTATAAAGCAAATATAGCAAATGGAGAGCAACAAAAGCGAAACATAAAACAACACAAAGCTATCAAAATGAATAGTAGAAGACGAGCATGGAATAACAAAGAAAGCAAAAGAAGGATACATGATTTTACTGTTATATATGAGCAAATTACAATAGGAGTACCAGATGTAATGTGTTTCTTAAGTAACACAGGATGTCAGTGTAATGTATGAATGGTATCAGTGTAATGTATAAAAAGTGTCAGTATAATATTTTTCAAACAATTAAAGGGATGCCAGTGTAATTTATAATTTTTTTTGCTGGTCATTGGTGCATTCGTTGTAGGTTTATTTTTTTGCTCCCCATCATTTAATCTTTATAAATTTGCTTTAAATAACTATTTAGTCCCTATAACATAAAATTGTTTTCATTTTGATCCTCTTAATTTTGGTTGTTTTCATTTGGGTTCTCTTAATTTTTTGGTCCCTGTAATTTATGTATTTTATCTTTTGGTCCTTTCATTAAATTTAATGCTCAAACTTGACTGCAAGGACCAAAATGAAACAAAAAAAATTATAAGGATGAAAATAAAAAAAAATTATAAAGGACGAAAGGAACCCCCCCCCCCCCCCCCCCCCCCCCCCAATTTTATAAGGATGAAAAAGTTATTTAAGCTAAACTTTATTTAAGGGAAATTGGCATTACCACCTTAATTAATCACTCATTGGTCTACCAAGCATAGGTCATAGCATATTATTAAATGAACGTTTAAATACTTATTTGGTCCTTATAGTTACACAAAATTTTCTTTTTAATTAGTTCTTATACTTAAAAATATCCTCTTTTAGTCCCTACACTACACATACTATTTTAAGAGCCTATTTGGTGGTCAGGATATGACAAAATATGATATGATAACTATCTTAACCTATTGTAATTTGTTATTTGTTGTGTCAATAGGATATGATAATGTTATCCTATCTTATTGCTCTAGTGTATTTCTTATCTTAAGGGAGAGCTGGATTAGAAGCAACAAGATAGGATAAGCCTCCCTCTCTCTCTTTCTCTCTCTATATATTATGTAATATGTTAAATATTATAATAAATATTATATATAATTATACATGAACAAATATAATATTATTATGAAAAATATATATAAGATATATATATAATATATGATATATAATAATAATAATAATAATAATTTTGACATATACAATTAAAGAATATTATTAATTAAAATATTAAAAATTAAATAATTACTTTTCAAATATTTTTTAAGAAAATTATTTGAATAATAATTATAATTTTCAAAATCTTATATAATTTTTTTATAATTTTAAGAAAAGTAACTATATAAATAAAAAAATTACATTGTATACTTTAGTTAAAATTATATTTTTTTGTAAAAACTGAAAAATTAAATTAAAAGTTACTTTAAGAAAATTATATGTAATTTTAATGAAACAGTAATTTTGTCATTTGAACATAATTTATAATTTATCCTATCATTATCCAGTTTGTTATCTGGTGTGTACCAAACATTAGATAAGATTATAACTTATCCTATTATTATCCTATTATGTTTTTATCATGCTCTCATATCTATCTTTTCTAACCACTAAACAGACCCTTAATTCCTTATAGTTCTCGTTGTATGGATTAAAAGAGATTAAAATGATATGTGTAGGGCTAAAAGAGATTAAAAATAACATGTATAAGAACTAAAAGGGGATGTTTTTTAAATATAAGGCACTAAAAGAGAAACTTTTTGTAATTATAGGGACCAAATAAGTAATCAAACCTTAATAAATTAATAAATGAGGTTTTTAACGTGTGCCTATTAACCCACGATAAAGATGAGAAAAAATATTTTATTGAAAAATATTTAAAATACCACTAAATTATAGATAAACTAATTATAATAAGAAGTTGTTTTAACAGATTTAGGTCTCTCAAGTTCTATTCTATAACAATAATGTAGTTGCATTAAAATTTTCAAAGTAAAACTTTATAAGAAGATAGTCTATGTATCAATAGTGCAAAAAGTGTTACACTGTTATCTAATAAAAAAAATTCATGTATAATAAGTTTATTGATTTTTACAAAAATTATATTAAAAATCATATTTACTATAATGTTTGATTTATTAATAATAAATAAACATTTTATACTATCCGTGTATAAAAATTAAATTCAAAAGTTTATTGCTCATAGTCTTCCTAATTGATTTGACCTGAATTAATTGAATGTTCAATCAATATTTGAATACTGATACTTCTAGGCATAAAATAAAAATAAAAATAAAAATAAACATTTAATAGAATATGTTTAATACTTTCTTATCATGTCATGGGTACACATAAAAAGAGAATTGCTTGATGGTACAAAATTATTTAAACGAAATTGTGTACGAAAAGACGTGAGTGTTTTTCATTTCATTTCTAAATTACTTTTTACTTTATTTAATTAAATAACCTATAAAACACTTCTTGCTTGTTTTCGTATTATTTCGTATGTAAAATATTCGTACTATATAACGGTGCTCCACATAAAAAACCTATCAATAAAATTATAAATCCAGTGTTTTGATTATCAATAGTTTTAGACATAAAAAAATTAAATAAATAAACATTAGATAGACTATATTTAATTTAATACTTTCTTATCGTTAAAAACTTATAAATGAGATTATAAATTCAAATTACACACAGGGAAACTGTTATTGATAAATCTTACCTTTTTAAAAAAGATATCTACTCCCTCTAAGGATGGCAATACTTACGCTGATTATTTATACCTTGTCTTGCTTCTCGTAAAGTCATAAACATGGAAAAAGTTATTGACAAATCTCACTTAAAAAAAAAAAAAGTTATCTACCCAACTCTAATGATCGCACTGCTTACATTGATTATCTATATCTCTATTCTTTTTTTCGTTAGAAGTAAAAAAGAAAAAAGAAAAAAGGCTTTGTTAGCGACCATTTTCGCAAATATGTTTGTTTCACGTCTTAAAAACTTGTTTTTGGAAATGTAAATTCAGAAATGTAAAGCTTGTTTACTTGTATTTTCATTTCCTATTTAATACTGTCACCTTATTTTCAATCTTTTCTTGTTTTCAATTATTTGTACAGGAAACAAAGAAAACAAAAAAGATTATTTTTAGTATTACTTATACAAATCTTTGAAAAACAGAAATAGATTGAAAATAAGGTGATAGTTTTGTAATTAAAAAATAAAAACAAAAAATAAAAGTAGAAAATAAAAACACAGGTAAATAGACCCTAATATTTTCATGTTTGCTACAAGCTTTAAAAAATTATTCTTAGATATTGTAGATTATTGGAAAAGTTGTACTATCATGCTTTTCTAAATTTTTATTCTCATGATGAGTGGTGAGAAAATGATATTTTTATAAGAATATGAGAAGTTATTTCTAATACACTTGTAACTTCCATTTTACTTATTTTTATTTAAATTTTTTGAATTTTAAAAATATTACTAAGAATATTAAAATATAACCAAACACGTTTTTAAATAGAGTTTAATGGATATACACTTTTAGTGTAAAAGATTTTACATTGTCAACCAATTAAAATTTAACTTTGAGGTGACTTTTAAGGTAGTTATTATTAAAGTCAATGAACTTACCATATATAGTACTTTGTGATTGGATGATGATGTAAAAAACTTTAAATTGTCGGTGCATATTCTTTTTTTTCTTTTAAATATACTCAAAAATAACATTCTTTATTATAATATTTTTACGAATGTGATTCATTGAAATGCAATATGATATCTTGAAATAAACGCCCCAATTTTATAATTTAAAAAAGGTGAACAGAATAATGAGAGGGATTCAATTTGGCACTAAAGTTAAAAACTAACGTTGGCCTAGTTATTGCTTACAATTTTTTTTTTCAAAAATTAATCATAGCCTAGGATTCGCTTACAATTAATTTGTTTTTTCTAAAAAAATATTCATTAGGATTGACCTAGCCTTCACTAACAATAAATTTTTATTTATTTTTCAAAAATGTAAACATATAGACAATCTCGTGGCTATAGCTAACTGTGTCTCTTTTTGCTATTTTATTGTAGTGAATAATTCATAGTAAAGTTATTTCATTCAAGAATTTTCTCTCTTTATCTCTCTTTATATATATATATCAACAATTCTCTCTCTTTATATATATATCAACAATTATATATATCAAATTTTAGATAAATCAGTCATTTACAATAATATAATTTTGTAGTCAACATTTATTTATATTTTAAAAAATATTATATGTTAAATTGATTTTTTAATAAATATTAAATAGTTTTAAAATTTTATAAAAGTTGTATATTCGATAAAAACTTTTAATTTAATAATTGAATTATTAAAATTCATGATGTGTGTGTGTGTAAAAAGTTATTAAATAGAATAATACTTTTTAGAATTACTTGAAAAAACATTAAAAAAAAACTATTGATTGAATTATGAGAATATATAATTGAAGCAATAGTTCTATATTCTATATCCTTCAAAAAGAAACTATGAGAATATAGAATATTTCTTCATAAATTACAAAGAAAAAGCACATTTTTTCTCTTTTTAAATTTCCAGATTAATAACTGCCATAGTTTTCTTATGCACAAATATTTCCGCTTTCATGTCTTTTTTGTTTTTTCTGGCGACCAACATCCCTTCCTCTTTTTTTCTCGTAATATTTCAAATCCAATTGCAATTTGTATTAATAATTCAAGGCGTGACATGCCCAACAGAAAATCTAACATATCACGCCTGCTCTCGTTTAATTGGATAAGTTTATTAAAATTTAAATAATGCTTTTATTCTTATGGCGCTAAAATGCTTTGAGTATTTTTATTATAAATATTCTTAAATTTTGGTTCTATGACAATTGAAATAGATTCTAGAGTATATTTTATTCCTGAATATCTCCATGCTCTCGCATATAAATTGTTGAATTATATTTAATGTCGTTGAAACTGTTTTTATGTGTAACGTTAAAGTTTGAAACTTATTTCTTGTAATTTTTTTTATAATAGACTTATTTCTTGTATGGAACAGGATCGTCGACATTAGATATAAATCTTGACAAACTCATATTTTTTATGAGTTTAATAGTTATGCATAGTCAGTGTAAAAAAATTTATACTGTCAATCAATCACAAATCACCGTTGTTATAACTTTTAAGGTAATTATTGTAAAAGTCAACAAACTTACCATACATGGTGATTTGTGATTAGATAACTGTGTAAAATAGCTTTACACTGTCGGTGCATAACTTTTTTTTTCTCATTTTTTATTTTTAATAATTTTCTATAAGAGTTTGCACGTAGTAGATATTTAAAACTATTTGATCGATATGTTACTAGATTTTGCCTTTTCTTCTAAAATGGGACTACCAGAAAAATAAAATGAAATTACATTTTTTTAGGAAGTATTATACAAAAACAAAAAATGTATAAAAGAATCACTCATTAACTACTATAGAATATATATGCATGTATTTAATATAGATACAAATATTTGTCAACATTGAGTATCATTTCCCATGTTTTACATGTTAATTTGAGTAAAACAAATTCAGTCTTCTTTTTTTTTTTAGTATAAGGTGGGATAGTCAATTTGTATTTTAAATAATTTTTATGAAATTTTATTAAGTACTCGTTTAATTGTTTGATATTTTTCTTTTTTTTTTCCTCATACTTTTCATTGTGCAGTGTTTGAAATAGTTTGCAGCCTTCTTAATTAATTCGTCTCCATGTTCATTCCTGTAAAGCTTTTGTTTTAACGATAACTCAAAGTAACGTGATTTTTTTTTTTAAGCTCAAACAACAAAAATTCTGTTGATAATGATCTAAACTAAAAAATAATAATCAAATTATATTTCAAAAAATATGCCAATATATTAAATTATATATGTAGTGGCCTCAGGTAGCCAATTCCTATCAAAGTTTATTTGTACTTTATTAAAAAACGTGGCAACTTGGGGTTCATTTCACGAAGACATAAATGTATTTTGTTTTCCATTTTTCGAAAAGGAAATTTGGTTTGGAGGATGACTTTTGGATATAGATTTGGGGTGTGGTGTGGCAAAGGAATGGAGACTGGATCTATTATCCAAAGAAAGAGAAAAGTGACATGGGTGTCGACTAGTCAAAACTTTGGTGCTGATTAGATTGGATTGAATTTTTCAATCTTCATTCTTAATCTTTTTTCCATGTCAATAGCGCCTTGTCCCAATCCTATTTTTTGTTAATTATCGAAGAGGTGCTTTCTTAACATGAATCCCATATGTTACACCCAATTGTCAAATTTTTTGCCCGTTTTCTACTTCCAAAATCCAAAATATCATCCAAAACCAAAGCTGATTTCTTCTATTCGAAAATTCAAATAATTTGCGATATATATATATATATAGAGAGAGAGAGAAAGTGGAGATCAAGTTATTCCAAGAGTAATATTTAAGAAAGTTGCTCTACTTAATAACTCTTTGTATATATTAAATTTTAACGATTCAACGGTTAAACTAAAAGATTTTATTAGTACATCAAGTTTACAAATTTCTATAGAGTTTGAAAACAATTTGAGACTTCATTAAATAAATTCAAATTAATGTATAATATACTTTTTTAAATCATAAGAAAATGTCGATTATAAGATTAACTAGCTACTAATATCTGATTTATCTAAAATTTGGTGTGCATGATGGTTGAGATAATATCAAAATATTTAACGGTTAGCTCATTAAAATTTAATTTATATCCATAGTTATTGAGTGAAATAACTTTACCAAAAATTACTCTTAAAATAAATTCCCACCTTATATATTTATGTACCGTTTCCAAGTTGTACAAGATTCTAATTACATGATTGGAATAATTCATCTTTTACCTCTCCATATTGCACTTAATTGCCGACAAAATGAATATTTTTTTAAAAAAATATATATTTAATCCTTTAAATTTTATCTCTTTTATAAAAAATACTTTGAAATTCAATTTTTCACTAGTGATTTTTAAAATTTAATTCTTTTATTTGTAATTAGTCTCACTTTTTTATGTTAACTTACAATTAGGGCTGACAATAAATTAAACCAATTCAAAATTAGTTCAAGACTCAATTTGATAATTGATTTGTTAAATTTGGTTCATAAATCAAATGAGACTGAACTTGAGTTGAAAATTGAACTTGTATATATATATATATATATATATATTTTAATTAACTTCATATTAGTTTTATTTTTGTATGAAATAAATATATAAATAAAAATATGCGACAATTATAATTTTGAATTGAATCAAGCTAATGAGCTGAATTGAACTGTTTGTGAGCTTAAATCGAATAGAGTTTGAGTTGGAAAATAAAAGGTTTATATCAAACTCAAGTCAAATTTCGAGCTGAGTCAATTCTTATCAAGTTGAGTCAAATTGAATTTAGCTTGACTTGACTCATTTCCAGTCATATTATCAATAAAGAAGTGATTTGACCATTTATGTACTTTAAATTGCATTTATTCATTACTTTTATTTTTAAAATTCATTTTGCAAATATTAAAACATAATAAATAAATTTAAATTTAGAATAAAAAACAAAAAAAAAATCAAAATAAGGTCAAGCAAATAATAACTCTTTGGGGTTGCTTATTATTTTTAGGGAATAAAGACTCAACAATTCTTGATAGATCAAAATTGTTGAAACCTAAAGTAAATAAGTGATTGAGATCATTTTCCCATCAACAAGTTGGTAATAGATAAACAAGAGCCAATCTAAACAAAATTATAGCATGGGGTGTTTATTTTTCAAAAAAAAAAGGTAAAAAATAGAAAATATTGTGTTCTCCCACTCTAAAAAATTTGGACCCATTATCATAAATTAAGTCAATGTATTGGCCCAATATTATCAAACTCAATAGTCAACCCTCAAAGTCTACATTGAGAACCTCTTGATAGAGCTCCAACCTTATACAACCATGAGACACTAAATCATACCTCAGAGTTCGTTAGTGACACAACAATTTTTACAAGATTCACCCTTGAAGATATTTTTCACACCTCACTAGATAGGCTTCAAGCATATTGTATACTCTATCTAATTTTTACACTCCCACTTTCTTCCTGTAAAAAATAATTGGAGCGTCAGAGTTGCTGCAGGTACACTATCAAAGTTCAGCTCATGCAGATTTAAGATGATTTCATTTGGATATTCCCCCCTTTGAAGAGTGCCAGTAACACTTTTTTTCTAATACTATCTCTATTATTAACTAAAATTTATTCCAAATTGCAAATTTTAACGAGACTCACTTCTCATTTAATGAGTTTCTCTTCTGATTTAGAAGTGAGACCATTAAAATTTGTGATGTTAAATAAATTCTAACAATGGTAGAAAGAGTTTTAAATAAAGTGTTTCTAACACTCCTCTTCTCCCTTTTATGAACTGGTGCTGGACAAATTGAATACTCTGTTCTATGTAAGGGTGTAAGTGGGTCTGACCCAACCCACGGACCCGACCTATCTGATCCAACCCAACTACATTTTAACGGGTTGGGTCGAGTCATCAGGGTTGGGTTGGATTCAATTTTGGCTAATTAGATTAAGTTTGGGTTGGGTTTGGGTTGATGCATTCTCAACCCAACCCAGCCCGATTTATTATTTTTTTAATAAAAAAATAATATTATTATATTATTCACATATATTGTATTTTTTTAGTGTTGAATTTGTGTGGTTAAACTTGTATTTTAAATTGAACATGTGTTGAATGAGTTCAATTAATTAAGTATATTTATTTTTTGATTTTTTAAAAATATATAAATCATATTAATATTTTATTTGACCAACCCGATGACCCGACCCGACCCAATTAAAGGCCGGGTTTGGTCACTTTGAAAAAAAAAATACAAACCCAATCCGATTATTTTTAATTGGGTTGGGTCTTCAACACCTCTAAATCCAACCCAACCCGAGCCATTTACACCCTTAGTTCCATGTAAAGTTTAGCCATGTATAACCATACATATCCTTTACAGCTTAATTAACAAGCTTAAATAATGTTAGTGAAGTTGTTTCTGCTCACAGCACAAATGCTTCAAAATATTTTTTATTGAAAAAAATCTACAGTAGAAAAATCTCCACTCGTACCACATTTATTTGTAGCGCAAACAATTTTATCATTTAACAAATTAAATTTAAATAATTCAGGAATAACTCAACTTATTTACATTTATATTCATTACCAACTGAATTACGATTTAGCATTCATTTACTTTATTTTAAAAGGAGTTGATGAGCATCACACCTTTTGATTAAGAAATATTTAATATATTTTATTAAATATTTTTAATCATTTTAAAAGTAAGTATTACACATTTTTTAATATAATAAATATTTACAAATAGATATTTTTTATTTTTATTTCAATAGTCAATGCCTTAAAATTTATTTATTTTAAATAAACAAATGCTAGAGTATTGATTAAAGAATAAAAATAATCTTTTTACTGAAGTATATTTATTATAATAAAAATACAAAAATAAAATGTTTGTACATTCTATTATAACTGCAATTTTTCATATATTTAATTTATCTAATAAAATGATAAATCCTTTAGTTAAGTGAGATAAAATTTGTAGTGTGTTTGGAATTTAATCTGAGACATACTAATAGCATGTCATATCTTTGTTGGACAAGAAAGCTATTCTTTAAATGGGTCTATTAACCAATGAAAACCACATTAAAATTATACAAAAGAGTATGTTGTTACACTTTTCAATAATTTTTTTTATTTTTAATTTCTTAACTAGTGTTTTAAAGACACTGGTTAGCATTTTCCTTTTTAAAAGTCATGTACAAAATGTAAATCTTCTTTAAAAAAATGTGAAACCAAACATGTAGTTGGTTCCCTATATCTCTCAAAAATAACTCATGTAATATAAAGTCAAGGCAATTAGAAAAATTAACTAGAGGCTTTTTTACCTTGCAGGGATTTTTTTTCTTTCCAAAATTACCAAAAATGGGTAGATTTTGGAAAATTTCCCAAGTTGGGGTAAGTTATATTTGACAAACATGACTTCTGAATTTGAAGTTGTATCTAGATTTACAACTTTCGAATTTTACATTTTTTTTTACGACTCCCAAAAGAAGTTGTAATTTCATATGTAGCTTTTTTTTTAGATTTTAAAATGGTAAAAATGAATTAGATACAGATAATAATTTTTTTAACAAAAGTTGTAAAACCAAACACAACTTTCGTCTATTTTTTTTTTGGGAGCCAAAGTTGTGTCCTGATGTGAATCTTCAAATTTTTTTTGTCATGTAGAAGTCATGCTTCCCCTTGAGATTTTACCTTTTTTTTTTATGCAAAAGTCATGTGACCTTTCAAGACTTCAATTTTTATTATTTTTTATCGCTATATTGAAGTCATATTTTGTAAACGAGATCTCACTTTTTTATTTATTTATATGTAAAAGTCGTGACCCTTTGTACGACTTTTGTTGTTAAAAAAATGAGTGAATTAATTTATGTAATTTTTCAAGGCTCCTTTAGCCCTCCAAGCAATACCCCGTAGCAATCACTTGCCCCTTAAATACTTGCTTCTTTTATTTCACCCCACCCACGTGATTTTATTCAAATAAAATTGCCCTCACACTGTCCATGTCAATTTCCCGCTCCAATTTCATCCAATTCATAACCGAAGGAGAAAAAATGCTTCTTTTCTTTCACTCCACCCAAGTTACATAAATATTTTAAAAAATGAAATTAACAAAGTCATTTTACATTTCACGACTACTACACAAAAATAAAAAAATATAAAAAAGTGAAGTCTCATATATGAAACATGACTTCTTTATAAAAATTAAAAATAAAGAAAATTTAAGTCTCAATACATCACACAATTTCTACATTAAAAAAAAAGTGAAGTCTTAAAAGGAAGCACAGCTTCTACATGAAAAAAAAAATAAAAGAAAAATTGAAGTCTCATATAAGTTCACGACTTTGGTTCAAAAAAAGAAGAAGGAGAAAGTTGTGTTTTGTTTTACGACTTTTGTAAAAAAAAATATTATTCATATTTAGTTCATTTTTTACATTTTAAAATAAAAAAAAAGGAGCAAAGTTGTATATCAAATTACAACTTCTTTAAGAAGTCGTGAATTTTTTTTTAAAAAAATGAAAAATTTGGAAGTTTTAAATTTGGATATGACTTTTTTTTGGTGTAGAATAGTCGCACTAAGGTTAGAGTTTATGACCTCATGCTTATTATCCAAACCTTTCCATCACTACGTTGACTTAGCGGGTTCAATTTAGGTATGACTTTAAATTCAAAAGTATGTATTTGTGAACTCAACTTTTCCTAATTTGATTTTTTTTTCAAAATCTATCCATTTTAGTGTTTTTGAAAAAAAATTACCCCTATGAAGGTTAAAAAGCCATTAACCGGATTTGAATTCCATTAGTATATTTTTCATCTCCTCTTATTCAATTATTCCCAAACCCTGTAAAAATAATGATTATTGTCTAGTCTAATCACACAAACTCTATAAGGTGCATATAAATTGTCATAGTATGATAATTGACCTACCAATGAACTAGGTGATGTTATTAGTGCGTTAATTTTCTACTTTTCTTAGATGTTGTCCCACCATGTACCAAGTACCAAACATGTAACATTGGTGAAAGGACAAATGTTAACAAAAACCCAACAATTTAACCACTACGATCGTTGACCAACAGATTTTATATTATTCATCATTGACATAGGCTTTGAAAATTGAATCCAACCCATTAATTGAACAACTTCAATTGTTCACCTAGTCAAGTTTTTAGCTATTTCACAAAGTTAACCAGGTCAAAAATAGGCAAAATCCATGGAACCAAATTTGCTCTTGAAAACTGTCTACTTCAATTTTAATTAATAAAGTTAATTTAAGGTAGGCTTGAATGAATCATGATCTATGTACCAAATGAATGGATTATCATCTTTTATAGTTAAAATAAAATCATAGAACTACCAAGCGCATAAATAAAGTAACAAAAGTATGCTCTAATTTAGTTAATAATTTTAATTCAAGTCTTATAAATGGAGTATAAAACTCAATTAAAAAAAAAAAGGTTTGTTGTCCTTAATACTATTATTTGACTCAAACCCAAATAACGTGAGTTTTTTTTTAATCTTAGAATTTCAACCATAAAATTTGGTTTATTTTGTGACAAAATGAAAACTTAAATAAGTACAATATTATATTTCTAACTGCATCTTTCTCCTTCTTCTTCTTTTTATCCCACTAGATCCCATTCTAGCTTTAAATACATTGAAATTGTACATATATATATATATATATATATATATATATATATATATATATATATATATATTCTAATGACTTACTTTTAAACTATTTTTAAACATTTTAAACCAATGTTTTCAACAATAGAACTGAAAATATAACTCGTACTTCTATAATAATATATAAAAGACATTTATAAAAAGGTATTGTTTTTTATTTTAAGTAAATATTATTAATTATTATTGAATTTTTTTAAAGATAAAAAAAGGTATACAAGTTAAAAAATTCTTATTATCTAATTATAGTTCTTTTTATATTTTTAACATATTATTATATAATCACGTTTTTCTAATCCATTAGAGTTGGCCTAGTAGTGGGGGGTTGGGTATATGCATAAAGTCATAAGTTCGAACCTTAATGCAACCATTGTATGCAAAAAAAATCACGTTTCTCTCTAAATACTCTTCAATACTATCTATTTATTTTAGCATAAAAATATCCAAATTGACAAGCATGAAGTGTCAATCTAACTCGTTAATAAAACAATTGCACCTAATGAAATATAAACTTTTCAAATTGATTTCATCTTAATGACCACGAGTCCCGATCTGAACATATCCTTATTGCATTTTTTTTCTTAAAAAAAAAAGAATACTTTATTCTTAAAAAATCATATACACTAGAAATTATATTTTAGTCAATTTAATATAAATCAACCTCTTTGAATAATTATGAATATTTCTCCTAACAATGTTTTTTATAATTTTTAAAATCACCAACAAATAATTTTGAACATCTTATTATTGATTTTGATATTTTAAAAAATATAGTGAAGATTTAAGTAGATTTATTATCAGCTTTGAAATTTTATCTAAAATTTTTATTTCATTATCTAAGGTCACAAAATTTAATAGTAAATGTTCAAAATTATCTTTCAATCATGTCAAAATTATAGTAAGAAAAAGATATTTCTAAAAAGTTTATCTACATTAAATATATACATCTTTTAAGAAAGGAGAGTGTATATTTTAAAATAATAAAGAAAAAAAATATAATTTAAGTATTTTTCATGGATGGAAAATGTAATTTACTTTTAAATCACTCGTTTAGTGATGCACCATGTGTTTATATAATTTTACAAAACAAATGCTAAATTAAATATTACTGATTTATTTTCAAATTTATTATACATCTCCTTAACATAAATAAATGCGATTAAATTTTAAATTTTGTCAAAGACTCCTTTAGTTTTATAAATTAGAGGACATTGATAACAAATGCTAATGTATAAATGAAATTTGCTTAATAACTAGCTAAACTCTAGTTAAAAAAAAAAAAAAACTCTGTAATGGCAAGGTTAAAACATGTAAGAAAAAAAGTGCGAAAAGGGAATCCACACTATCTCAAGCAAAAAAATAAAAAATAAAAAAAAATCTAAATAATCCGAAAAAACCTTGTTAACTCCTAAAGAAAGGTTACTTACTTTACTCAATAGTGTTATGTGTGTCTGTGTGTTAAATTTTAATAACTTTTGATACATATTAAATTTTAATGATCCAACCGTTGAATGTTTTGATATTATGTTAATGATCATGCACATCAAATTTTAGATAAATCGAACATTTGTAGTTAGTTAATGTTATAGTCGACATTTACTTATAATTTAAAAAAAATATATTGTACATTAATTTTGTTTTATTTAATGAAGTATCAAATAGTTTTTAAACTGTAAACTTAATCTACTCAATAAAATCTTTTAATTTAATAGTTGGATTGTTGAAATTTAATATCTACTAAAAGTGTAACTTGATTCTCACCCCCCCCTCTCTCTCTCTCTCTCTCTCTCTCTCTCTCTCTCTCTCTCTCTCTATATATATATATATATGTTGGAGCTAAAAATGATTGATATATATATTAGTTGTTTTCTGTTGGTTGATGTGGACCCAAGGCAAATGGGTCCCAAAATAGTCTGGTTTTGAGTTGAGCCCATTTATATGCTAAAGATATGAAAGTGCGAGGTAATTTTATATAAGAAAAATGACTGATAACTGTAAGCCTCTACAAATAGGAGTTTCCAACTCGTTGGTAATTAGCTAGTTAAAATTCTCCCACCAACAACAATACATATATAATTTCAATAATCCAATAGTTAATACCACCGAGTATGTGAATTACCTGTCATAGAGTTGTCTCAACTTAATTAGTAGTATTAAGTTTCAACTTTGGCTATATAGTTGTGTTAAATATTCGAAGGAAAAACTTTACCATTCTTAGTGGTCTTACTTGACTTGACCAAGATTACTTCGGTAAAAAAATACTTACGGTCTTGTACAAAAAAAAAAAAATTTAAAAATTCTTATTAAATAGATTAAATTTATAAATTATTATAAATTTTAAAATTATTTGATGCTTAATTGAACAAATTTAATTTAATGTACAATATCTTTTAAGATATAAGTATATATCTATTACAAGATTACTTAATTATAAATGTCTCATTTATCTAAAATTTAATATATATGATAATATCAAAATATTCAATAGTTTGATTATTAAAATTGAATGTCTCTCTCTTTATCTCCCCCCCTCTCTCTCTATATATATGGGTCAGGATCCGTTGATATTAGATGTCAAAGTTAGTCAAATTACACATTCAATAATTTTTTGTAAAATGTAAATTTAATCAATGTAATTGTTGAATTATGTAATATTATCTTCATGATCATGTATATACAATTTCACATCATTTAGACTTTTCTAGATATGTTATCTAATATTGAATATTTACATATATTTTAATAATATATTATACGTTAAAATAAAGTGATGTGATGAATTATTAAATAATTTTAGAATTATATGGAATTTTGTATGTTTAATTTAATTAATAAGAACATTAAATTTAACGGTTGGATTGATTAAATTAGCATTTTACAAAAAGTTATTGAACGTGTAATTTGATTAATTTTGACACCTGGTGTCAACAGATCCTGACCCTATATATATATATAGAGAGAGAGAGAGAGATTAACTTCATCCCTGCTTATTATTTATATAAAGAATATGTTATGAAGTTATACTTTTAAAAATGTTTTAATGAATTCAAGTAATAATTCATTAATATATTTTTACTTATTTTTATAGTAAGTATTTTAACAATTATATCCTTAAAAAGATTTTAACAAATTAAAGATTATAATTTTCCAACATATATATTCTTTTAAAAAATAAGTAAAAGTATATCAACAAGTTCTATACGCGTGTGCAACGTCCATCGACACAATGAATGATATAATAAGTTACAAAAATTGAAGAGCTTGAACATTTTACACGCGACTATAAACTAATAAATTCAGACTTGATTATTGGGATTACAGCAAAACAAAAGCGACACAACAAAGGGTATGAAGAACAATAAACAAAAGAGGCCATGACAAAGTGGAATTACACCAAAAAGTGGGGTTACAAGAGCAAAGAAGAACAAACATTTGTTGGAGTCTATTATATTTATAAGCTATTGGTCGTAACTCGCACATTGTACCTCGGTCATTCCGTGTCCAAAGTTGCAAGTTATCTAAGCCCAGTTTGTGTTTCACTCACTCACCCTCTCTTCTCTTTCCGGCAACATGCTTTGACGCCCCCCACACCACACCAATTCCCCCATTTCTGAGATCCGCACCTTCTCTCCACTTTCAGGTACCCCTCTTCCGCATTTTTATTTCCTCTCTTCGCCGCTTCTCGAAATCAATCATTTCTTTTTTTTCTAAAACAACGGTTTTATTCGGATCCGAATCTGGTTGCTGCTCCTTGAATTGGATCAGAGCGAACCCTTTTGCTCAAATTTTATTTTTTTGGCACGCTTTTACCGTTTCAATCAGGGTTGTTTCATTTCCTGTTCTCGTGAATTTTGCAGATGGTTCTGTCTCTGTAGCTTGGAATCAGACGGGAAAATTTGCTGGGAGAGTTTCAGTTTCAAATCCTGTCGGTGATTCATTTGGTATTGCACTCGCGTTTCTCCCTCTCTCTATTTTCATCAGAGTTTGTGGTTTTTCATTTCTAGAGGGGGGTGTGGTTTTTAAGTATAAGGCAATTACGGGTTCCTCATAAATGAATAGATAAGAGATTGGTGGCATGTTGATGGTGTGATGAATTTGTTTTAATGGGTAGAGGTGGCACATGAAGGGATTATTGGAATAATAATGGTTTTTGCTTCTGCCATCTGCTATGGTTTTGCTGGGGTGTGCTGAGGATTCCTTGTCATGACAAAGAAATTACGTTTGGGCTGTTCTTTGCAGGAGGATGGAAAGAAAGTGAATAGCTTTCTGGAAATGGAAAGGGGGGAAAGAGTGAATGATGGTTTTTCTGGACCTGGACCAAATGATTCACTTCTCCCTGGTCTTATTGATGATGTTGCTCTGAATTGTCTTGCTTGGGTT
This sequence comes from Spatholobus suberectus, assembly GCA_004329165.1. NCBI lineage: Eukaryota > Viridiplantae > Streptophyta > Magnoliopsida > Fabales > Fabaceae > Spatholobus > Spatholobus suberectus. The sequence continues at coordinate 9,021,261 of CM014736.1, forward strand.
AGTGGATCCGATTATGCCTCGCTATCGTGTATTAATAAAAGGTTCAATAAACTGATTAATAGTGGGTATCTATATGGGTTGAGGAAACAGTTGGGGGCTGTGGAGCATTTGGTGTATATGGTTTGTGATCCAAGAGGATGGGTGGCATTTGACCCCAAGATAAACAGGTGGATGGCATTACCTAAGATACCTTGTGATGAGTGCTTTAATCATGCAGACAAAGAGTCCTTGGCCGTGGGCTGCGAACTGTTGGTCTTTGGTCGGGAATTGATGGAGTTTGCCATCTGGAAGTATAGCATGATTTGTCGTGGTTGGGTGAAGTGCCAGGAGATGAACCAGCCTCGCTGTTTGTTTGGATCTAGTAGTCTTGGTTCAATTGCTATTGTTGCTGGGGGAAGTGATAAGTATGGAAATATCCTAAAATCAGCTGAGTTGTATGACTCTTCATCAGGTACATGGGAACTTTTACCGAACATGCACACACCACGTAGATTGTGCTCTGGTTTTTTTATGGATGGCAAGTTCTATGTGATTGGTGGAATGTCGAATCCAGCTGTTTCATTAACTTGTGGAGAGGAATATGATCTCAAGACAAGGAATTGGCAGAAAATAGAGGGGATGTATCCGTATGTTAACGTGGGTGTTCAGGCACCTCCGCTTGTGGCTGTTGTGGATAATCAGCTATATGCAGTTGAGCATCTAACTAACATGGTGAAGAAATATGACAAGGAAAAGAACACCTGGAATGAATTGGGAAGGCTTCCAGTCCGGGCGGATTCTTCTAATGGTTGGGGCCTGGCTTTCAAGGCTTGTGGAGAGCAACTTTTGGTGGTGGGTGGACAAAGGGGTCCTGAAGGTGAAGCTATTGTGCTGAGTTCATGGTGTCCTGATTCAGGGATCAGGAATGGCACCATAGATTGGCAGGTACTTGGCGTGAAGGAGCACGTTGGGGTGTTCGTGTATAATTGTGCTGTTATGGGTTGTTGAGATAATTTTAGGTTGACTCAACAGAGGATGCTGGTATCCACAATCTGACTTAGCCTTGAAGGGTGCTTCCATGTTCAATCATCTCATTTACTGAGTTAATTGTTGCTGGGAGAGCTTTCCCTAGCTGAGAATTTGGTTTCTTTCTTTTAACATGGTTTATTTGGATGTATTTCTCACTTTCCTGGTCCATAATTCTAAATTGCTTTTGAGATTACTGAGTAGGCTTACACAGATATGTTGTTCTGTTATCTTTTTTAGCCAACTATGTAAACCAATAAATGAAGGAGTTTTCATTGTTTAATGTTCATTGCTTGCTGCTTCAATCATGTTGTATATATAGTATATTTGTCAAAATTTATGACCATTGTTCATGGTTAGAGAAATATAGTGTGTGTTTTGTATGGGAAGGGATTATCAAATTGTTCATCTGACTAGAGTTAAGAGTTGAGTTTCTCTGGGCTGTAGGCTGTAGCTAATTTGCTCAGAGAAGTCAAATGATAGAGACAGGTCCTAATATTTTGCTCACCAATCTATCATCAGATTTGGCTCAAAATTTTAATGTTACATTTGAAGCATAGGTGAAAACAGAGTTACCAACTCTTTTGAAATCATTTTCTTCGTGTTACCTTTTTGTGTAACATGAAAACGAGGTCCCCTCAGGTCTATTATGTGTTCGTGCTCCTTGTCCATCCGTCCAGCTGTACTTCTTGGATTAAGGTGTAGTTTTCGTCTTCCTATTTATGTGGTATACACTTAATCAACAATATGACCTTAAAATGATTTCCCTTCTTTAGTCAGGGAAGTTTAATTGGGACCATGCTTCATTACTCTATTTGATTCCTTTGTCCTCTGCGTTTGTAACCTATTATTTAATGCTTCACAGTCCTTAGCACATCCTGTACACTTCATCATCAATTTGATGTTGAGATGAATAGGTGGTTTGACCTCTTTCCCCGCCAACCAACTATGTGATTGTGTGAATCATGAAAGAAGGCTCAGCGCAATGCCCACTTTTTTTTATTGATTAATGATAGTTGCACATGCATTTCACACATTTATTTTAACTCATTAGATGGCATTTTGAGTTATCCTGCATTTTTTTTTCCTGTCATGAGATGTTCTCATGTTCTTTGAGCGCGGGATTAATCCAGGAAGGGTAACTATCATTCTTTATTTTTATTTTCCTTCACACTGTATGACAGCAGTGATTTAGAGAATGGGATTCATTTTATTTATTTATTTATTAATGTTTGAGAATGGAATCTGCTCACTTTTACTGTAAAGAACTAAAATTTCCTTCCACCCAAAAATTTTTCAACGAGATCTATTCGGTTGCCAATTTTTTATTGGACAACTGTCCGTTTGTGCATAAATTGCTTACTGTTTCCAGTAAGTGATTTGGAATCTTATGCTATAAAATGACTGATGCAACTAACTCCCTACTAGAGAATGATACACAATACCAATTAATCGAAAGGGATTCGTAGGCAACAGTCTATCAATTTTCTAGGACTTCGTTTTGTGCATAGAGAGAATGAGGAAGAAATATCAAATATCTAGGCAATGTGTGATAAACCAATTCCTTTTATTTTCAAGGGATGTAACCTACTTAATTTTAATTTTAACTCAATTTATTCTCAATAAGATGAATTTTAAAACATTAAAGTAGAAGAGGTTATCTGTTTTTTTGGTTAAATTTAATTAAAAACTTTATTTATTTTCTTCTATTTGGATATTTTATTTTTAGGTAATAAAAGAAGAGAAATTAATGAATCAAGAAAAGAAGACTAAAAGAATAGACTAAATTAATAAATGTTGACTCTTTTTTCAAACAAAAGCATTGGAGTCCTTTCTCTCCATGTCGGACGTTTGACCCATATATAAAAGGAGTTAGTGAAAGAGGATTAGAGATCTTTTTTATTTTTTTAGCAGCTCTCTCTCTTGGAGCTCTACAGGTATGAGAAGGACGAAAAGAGTAAAATCTTATATATTTTCAAGGATATATAGAGTTCTCCTTTTCATCTTCTCTTCTTGTGTTTTTGCTTATTTTCTTTATGTCTATCTAAACCCCCTTTTATTGGGATTAAGTGAATTTCAATGTAATTTTTAAACCCCCTTTTTTTTTGCTATTATGTAATTTTTAAACCTTTGAATTGGGTTGTTAATTAAATTTTAATTTCTTTATTTTTGTATTTGTGTTATCTATGTTTAATACTTCTTAAGAATTCATCATCATTCAGGATTTTTGGATCTATTTAGTGAATGAAAATTTACTTTGTGCATGTGCTTTGAGACATAAATTTTATAATCCTTTAGGTTAGACATAATTATTGGATGTTCACTATTGTTAGAGATTTCTATTCTTAATAGTCTTTTTTAATTTTACTCAAGAAATTAGAGCTCTTAATTAGAATTAAAATTTTAATTGCCTAAGACATTAGGATTTAAATAAAGGCTTAAATATGTTTTTAGTCCCTATATAATGAGTGAGTTTTGATTTTGGTTCCTGTAATTTTTTTTTCTCTTTTTTATTCTTCTAAAATTTGAAATCACTATTTTTTGTCCTTATAAAATGAACAAATTTTAGTTTTGATCCCTATAAAATATTTTTCTTGATTTTCATCCCTCTAAAATCTAAAATTACTATTTTTGGTCTCTAAAGTTCATTTTAAGATACATAAATAACATTTATTTTAGGGATCAAAAAATAATTTTAGGGGCATCACATGTTAAAATGGTACTACACATACTAGTAGGTGTCACCTAGGATGGTTACTTGACCTTCTGTTAAGCATACAAGCAATTAATGAGTGTCACATAATAGTAGGGACCAAAACAAAGAATTTAGTTTTTTGTGGATGAAAATAATTTTTTTTAATAAGGACTAAAATCAAAACTCACTTATTTTAAAGGAAATAAAAACATATTTAAACATTAAATAAATTAACAAATCTAGTAGACAAAGTTAGAAACTAAATTGAGTTAATATCCATATTAGAAATCTTAGATGAAATTGAACAAAACCTAATCTCAACAATTTTATCAATCACATTAAAATCAATTTCTGTGTTCTTATTTTCTTAATTTTGAAAGAAAATCTCAATATAATATTTATTGTTTCTTTTTAATTTTAATTATTATTTTTATCAAATAATTCAAAACCAAATCCTACTTCCTTTATTTCTATTAAAATTGTCTTAATGAACCGTGAGACACTTTTCAATCCTTAAAAACAATCCTGAAATTAATCCGTTTTATTATTACTTATAACAACTCAGTATACTTACCAAAGTCTCATCAATATATATATGGAAAGGTGTTTGTTGATTACTACCCCCGTCCGGCACACAAAGTTTTTAGCACTGGTTGAGTCACTGAACCAACGAATCTTTTTAACTTTTGGTTTTTACATGGATGATCGTAAAAAACCAATGCTTGCTGTTCTAGTGAATCCTTTTTACTTTTGTTTTTTAATGGATGATCGTAAAAAACTAATGCTTGCTGTGCGATGGCAGTGATACTTACAACTCATTTGCATGTTGGAATGGAATGAGATCCTCTCCTCCCCCCTTCCCCCCGCTCCCCCCCTTTTTTTCCTTTTTCTGTTTTTTGGTCGACAAATGAGATCCTTTCCGCCGCGCTGTATGAAATGTTTGGACCACCTCTACTATGCTCTTTTTGCTGTTGGACTATTTTGTAAAAACCAAAATTGAGTGAAAAACAAGAAACCCAAGCCTTTGGACCAAGAGAACAAAATGAACCCAAAAGAGCAATAAAAGTTTGCAATTTGAGTTTGGAGCCGCATATCCATTTGGTTTATTGATAAGTCGTAAGTGTACTTGATTTAGTTGCGGGAGCGTGTCCAAACTGCCGTTTGGTTGAAGGAAAATTTTTAATTTAGATATATTTCAATTTTTATCTGTTTTATAGTTAGTATTTTTGTTTGTGTTAAAATTATTTTTTAACTTTTTCATATGACTTTTACTATTACCATTTTTCATTTATATTAAGTGTGTAAAGTATTTAAAAAATAGACATAAATAAGGAAATACTAACAATTTTCTTATAAGCAAAATGTCAATAAGTAAATATATAGTATATGCATTGATATTATAAAAGTTTTTACACTATTATTCAATTACAAATTACCATATATCATAAGTTTGTTGACTTTTACAATAACTACCTTTAAAACCATACTAATAATGATTTTTGATTGGTTGACACAATTTTAATTAATTTTTTAGTTTCTGCCCCCACAATCTTAAATAACAAATAATATGAATCAAAAAGAGTGTGTCTAAGCTTTCCCTAAATTTTCCCCTCTAATAAAGGGACAGGATCCTCTCCCGTTTAGAAATACTGGAGAGTATCCAGTTTAATAAAGCTACACCGTTGATTGAAATTAACGATCGAGATTTATTCACTAAAACGAACCGTTTCATTAAACATCCCAAACTCAACCCTAATTTGTTTCTTCTCTCCTTTCCCAAACTAACTCCGGCGACGAATCCCTTCCCTTTAGACCTTCACTCTGCGCGACTCCAGCTTGGCGGGTACAGAATTTTCGGCTCCGATTGTCACCTAAACGCCAATGCGGTCCCTCCCTTGACGCCGACGCAATCCTCGGCTGGACGCCGACACCATGTTTGATGAGCCACTGTGATTTCCCTTGGCGACTTTAGTTTGGCCGGTACAACATTTCCAGCCTACACCACTCCCTAGCTAGCTTCCCAAGTATTCTGGTGCAATTGATGTTGTCAAGCAGACGGTGGCAGCTGAGGCCCAAGGGGTTTATACAAGGGTATGGGAGCCTCACTTGCCACAGTAGCCGCCTTCAATGCTGTCCTGTTTACAGTTAGGGGACAAATGGAAGCATTACTGAGGTTGCATCTCGGTGCTACCCTCACACTAAATCCTCAGGTTGTGCGCCCCAGGGGATTCAAGGTTAGATTTTGATTTCTCAATTAAGGGCTCTAATTGTTCCAAACATTTTTCTTTTTTAATTTTGTCCTTTGCCTCACTAGTTTGAACTTCCGTAAGTCATGACAAGTGTGCCAATATTGACTAGCATTTCCTTTACCTAATGCAGGAATGAGGACTGAAAGCTTTTTTAATTTTTGGGTGCAAATTCGAAAGCATTTTAATTGTGGACTGACTCAAGTTTGGTATATGGACTGCATACAATTTCTTGGGGCCATTGACTTGGGTTAATTCAAGCTTATAATGGAGATTATCTTCGGAGATCAACTGTACTGACACTTTAGAATTCATTGTTCCAAATTATGATGAGTCATTAAAACACTGCTATTTTACGGATTGATATTCTTATCCCAAATAATATCCTTTCTTTTCCTTTGATGCTGTGCAGTCAGTTATCATTAACAGATAGTACTTACTTTGGTTAGCTCTTCTAAAAAGGAAATCTTTATTTCCTACATAATTGGGCCAAAATCTGAGCTTGGCTGAATTGAGTTAATATCATTTGGATGTGCTATAAAATGATTGAGTCAGAAGAATGGTACTTTTCGTGTTTGTATCTTTTTGAACTCTCTCACTCTGCCTGTGATAGGCCTTGGAGCAGTTATTTTTCTTAATGTCAGCTTTGCATTCTTTATGGTTTTGATGCCTTTTTTTTTATCCCTGTTGAATATTTTCTGCTTGTACATTGTCTTCTATCACGTTTCTGGGTTGTGCAGCATGTTAGAAAAAGAGGTGAATTTATGTTTTATCAAATTAATTGCCATTGTTTTGATCATCCAATCAATATGTATATGATCAAATATTCAACTTACATTATTAGCACTAATTGCAATAAAATGGAGCATTCTTTGCAAATAAAACACTAATCCCAAATATGTTTAATATTCCTTGCTGGACATAGGTAGTCAACATTGCAAACTAGTCTTTAGAGGGGACATTAAGTGTTGCAACTAGAGTAAGTATCTTATCTGTTTCAAACTTTCTATCTTCAACTTATGTAAATGTACATTTAACAGGCCTGTCTGAAATGAGGAGAATGATAAATGATAAATGTTGAGTGAAGAGAATGATAAATGCTCTTTGATTACTTGAAATGAATCTGTTCTTCATGGCATTATTGACTATGTTGTTAGAATAGGATATCTACTTTTGAGGATGCAAGATTGCTAACTTGAGGCAGTTTTTCCTAAACATTAATTACAGAAATCAACTATGATAGAACAGAAACAGAATCTGCAATAGCTAAATGATAGAACAGAAACAATTTGCATCATCTACACAAGAAGCAACTACTGCTTGGGAGGAAAGAATGAAGAACAAAAGGCTTTAGATACTCTATGTGAAGAATTGGAAATCAAACAATGGCAACGAAATCAGCACTGAAATCTGGAAGGAAGAATTTAAATACTCTATATGCAAAAATTGAAGAAAAGAGGAGTGCATATGCAGTAGCCCGAAATCAAAGAATGATAGAAGAACAATTCGAGTATTAGAGATGAATGAAAACTTTTGTAATCTAGTGATTTTTAGCTAGAGTTAGTATTGAAATGAGATTTGTAATGTTATAATCTTGTAACTTTTGTACCCGTATTGAAATGATATTTGCAATGAGAATGAGAACAATTTTGTCTTGAGATTTCTTTTAGAATGCAAATTTGCACTACTCTATCTTTTTATCCTTATATTTGCAATGATGTCTTGTTTGCATTTAATGAAGGCAGTAACTGAAAACAAAAATAGAGAGTAGTTGAACTTAAAAGACATTGTTGATGATATTTATATTTCAGTCAAAAAATGATCAATACATTTCATCAGTTAATATGATCACAAATACATTTCATCCAAAACTATAGGAATATATACATTTCATCCAAAAAAAGGTAACATAAATCTACTAAACTTAGGAACAAACAAAACATCAAGTTGTAATCTAGTCAAAGCCAATCAAAGATTGTTAAAGTGCATGCCATCTAATGTTGAACCATCTCTATCATCAAGGGGTGCCTACATCATAATAAGACAAAATATCTAACATTACAAGGTGAAAAAGAAGTAAAAAAAATATATAATTAAGTTAAATATTTTACCATCAAGAATGTAGTGAAACTAAATTGATTCTCAAATGTTTGAGGGGCATCAGAACATGGAGGTGCCGAAGAATGGATTTCACTTGGTTCATAGTTTCTTGAACCATGATCCTAAAGTATTCACAATAAATTGACAAATCATTATAACAAGGAACAAGGAATAAGAAGTTATAGCTATATGCATAAACATATATACCTGGGATGTTTGACTTTGTGATTGACCTCTAATTGGAGCTTTTCTTCTCTTCTTTGATTGCAACTCAACCCAACTTTTTAATCGTTTTTGGTTGTACCTCTTTATGCTAGGCCGTTGCTTGAACCCTTTGGGTTGTGTATCATCATTAACCACCAATGTAGGGCCATTACCATCGTGCTTGTCAATGCTTTGTGCTTGTAACCGAAGCTCCTTTATTTTCTTGCATACGGCATCTATGCTTTTATCTACTAGTTCATAGTATTCTTCACAGGGAGATACCTCAGATGCCACCCGAATCATTTTAGATGCTAATTGTCGATACCTTCGGGTGCTAGAAAGTCTAGGATCTTCTTCAACCTCCTTTCCCCTAACATCATGTATGACGCCGCTACGACCTTCTCTTGTCCACCTCTTGAGAATGTATTTTTCAGGAACAATCTTTACATCATTTGCTTCAAACACTTTTAATGCATGAGAACAAAGTATGCCAGTTGTCTCAAATTTTCTACAACTACAAGATATAGAGGTTGAAGCACTATGAAATACTACTTTCCAAGATCTTTCATGGTTGATCCTCGTGATGATATATTCAAACAAAGGGGAAGATTCATTTCTTTGTGATATGCAAGAGGCTAAGAATAATGCAAACTCTTGCTGGAATAAATCAAACACAGTGTGTGTGTAAACTTTCCCCATTTGTATCAATATTGGAGACATCTCATATTGCAATGTTGCTAGCTTATGGCGAGAGTCATACTCACAAACTAGCTCATTGTAACGCTTCTCTTCAACAACTCGTTCAAAGTGTCTAAAGAATTGCTTTATGTCAACATTTGGCTTCATACATGCTTTGAAATGAGAATTTAAGCTCTCACTTAATTGGGTACTTCGCATTCCAAGTGTGAATGCTTCCTTCATGTAACAAGAGGCCCATTTTGCTTTGATGGCATAAATGGATTTAATCCAATTGTTTTCTTGGACATTGTAGTTTGCAATCAACTTGGCCCAAGCCTCCTCAAACTCAACTTCAGTGTCAAATTCATACATGCATTTCTTGAAATCTTTTAAAAAATGACTTCCTCCTTTCATCAAATTGCCAATATGTTTAATTCCATTTTGCATCAAGTGCCATGTACATAAACCATGGCGTGTCTCAGGCATCACCTCAACAAGTGCCTTAGCCATTGCTTGGTCTTGGTCAGTGAAAATAGTCCGAGGCTTTTTTTGACTGTGTGCTTCCAAGAATGTCTCAAATAGCCATCTAAAAGATTCTGTTGTCTCATCATATAACAAAGCTGCACCAAAGATCACTGTACCCCTATAATGGTTAAAACCTGAGAATAATGCAAGTGGCCTATTCGCTCGATTGGTACAATATGTAGTATCCAAAGAGACAACATCACCAAAATACCTATAATCTAGCACCATTTTTGAATCTGCCCAGAATACATTTGTGATTTGCTCATTGACATCCATCTGGTATGCATGGAAAAATGAGGGGTTCTCTACTAACTGTTGTTGAAAATATTGCATTAGCAAACCAACTTCACCGTACACCATACTTCTTTGTCTTTTTGCTTTGAGGTAATTCTTTGCATCTAATCGAGTATATCCAACATTAGCTCTGTGCCCCACATGTGTGCTCATAAGCTGAAATGATGCTTTTTGGTGCAATCCAGAGTCCTCTGCTAAATCAATCTCGTAAGCTTGGACTTCTGTAATTCTACGATGTGAAGCAAGCATGTGCGTCGTCTCCGGAAGTTGTAATGCGTGGTTATGCTCTTCCACAAACTCATGTATTACATATTTTCCGTTCTTTCCCACTGACAATCCAATTCTTGCATAACAATTGGTTCTTGTCTCAGCTCTATGCTTGGTAACTTGTCCATCTCTTTTATCTGCCTTTCGAAGTCCCTCCTTGCAACAAACATATCTACAAGAGCTTATAACGTCATCTTCCTTTCGCTTGTTACTGTATTGCCTTCTAACTCCAAAGCCGACTTTTTTACCATATTCCTTCCAAAATTCCCAAGCTTCTTCTAAATCTTCAAACTCTAAACCAATTCTCGGCTTCTAATCAAGATTTTTCGATGTCACATTTTGCATCCTAATTAAAAAAATAAAATAAAATCAGTATGGTTATATCAATAATAAATAAGATTGGTGATTTCAGTTAAGATGCACAAACTCAATACAATATCTTACATGGCCACCTCGATTTTCCTTTTGCGTGGTAATCACCTCCTTTTGTGTCTCGTTCTACCACCCCTGTTTTATAAGTTTACTGATTTAGCATAAAAGAGAGGGGATAGAAGAAGAAGAACAGGTCCATCTTTTGGGATGTAGGAGAATAAACTCAAATACAGAATTCGTGCTTGTGCCTCTCTGTTTCATAAGTCAGAAGGTGGAAGATGTTTGCGGGAAAAATGTTAGAACGAAGAATGAAGCAAAATGCGGGAAGAAAGTAAGATTTAGTTCAACATTGCTATGTAAAACAAAAATAATAATAATACAAAACACGTGGCAAAATCTGAGCCCTTGATATAATCCAACGGTTTAGCTTTATTTAACTTTATCTCCTGTTCGTGCCAATACGGGAGAGGATCTGCTCCCCTCTAATAAATCATATTCATATACCTTGGGATGTGTTATGTGGTGGGAGAAATATTTACTCTCTCCATTCCAAAATAAATGTCACTCTAGAGTATTGTGTAAAAATCAAGAAAATCATTAATAATTCTAAATATTACGGAAAAAAGTGACAGTAGACCAAAATATTCTTTTTTTTAAGTATACATAATTAATAAATGCTTTCTTGAAGAAAGAAGGGCAAAACTGGAATTTTTTTTTATCTTTTGATACTGTAAAACAATAGATAATTTAAGAAAATCATTTAATCTTATAAATAAATAAAAAAAGGAGATGCATGTTTTACTTTCTTAAATGAATTTTTTGGTATAACTCAAATAAAATAATTTTTAAAATAACTTTTGGATATCAAGGTTGTTAAAAAAAAAAGAGAGAAAAAAGGTATGTACTAATAATGTAAAGTAGTTTTTATACTGTCATCTAATCACAAACTAACATGTATGATAAGTTTATTGACTTTTATAACAACTATCTTAAAAGTCATACCAATGATGATTTTTGATTGATTGACAATGTAAAACTTTTTATACTGACAATGCATAGTCATTAAACTTAAAAAAAAATCAACATGTTTTGTTATAAATTTTTTAATTTAATACAACATAGTATTGAAACCAAAGATAGACATGGCAAATAAACTTGGACCCGTGAGTACCTATCCGATTCTAACTCTACTTTGATGGAGAAAATATGTTTTGACCGAGCGTTGCATTCAGATTCAAATTTTCTTGACTTATAAAAGTGGGGTTGGGTTCAAGTTTGAGAATGTAACTTCTTAAATCCACTCCCATCCCTGAATCTGCCTTGTTACAATTCTTTTTTATAATTTTTTTATCACAACACACACACATATATTAGAGTTAAGGTTTTATTTTTATACTTTCATTTTTTTATAATTACTAAAAATATAAATGAATTATTTTAATAGTTAAATAGTTTAAATTATAATAATGATTGAATAACAACTTAAAATTATATATTTAACTAAAAATATAATTTAATTCTTAAATTTTTTATTTTTAATTTATTTGTTATTGATTAATTTTTATATATTATTTGAATTAAAATATAATTAATAACTTAATATACAATTTGTTTAAAAATATATATGGAAGTTAAAATTGTAGAAAAAGGTGTAGTGGGTTACTAGTGAGTTCTTTCATACCCAAAAAAATTGGGTTGGAATGGGGTTAAGTTTAAAATTTTTAAATCCGTCTCTTTTAAATTTGAACCCAAACCTACCTTTTGCAGAGACGAGGATGAGGAGAGCCAAAGTTGTTCTTCCTTGTTGTCATGCCTAACCTAAGAGAGAAGGTTTGGCAATGTTATGTTTTTTCTTGCTATCTATACAATTTTGGTTAATTAAAATTAGATTTTTATTAAAAAATATAATATTTAGTGTCACAAATGTACATCTATTGTAGCTTTTGCTATTTTTTTATTTATTAATTTCTTAACTATAGTCCTTAAGAATTAGGACAACTATTAATAAAATTGACTAAATAAACATGGATGATATTACATAATAAATAAACTAGATAATAAGAAGGATTTCATTTATATCAATATAAGTTACATCAACTCTTAGATAATTAACAACTGTAGATAGAGTATATTTTTATAATCCAACTATTAAATTATAATTATTCATTTTTTTATTATTTGTGTCATTTTGTAAAGTTTAAGTACTAATAAATTGATAATCAAAAGATCTTTATTTCATACATTTCAAAAATATATAGGACATTGATTTTGACATATTTTAATAATATATTAAATAATTTTAGATTGACACAACATTTTATAAATGTAATTGTTTGAGCAGAAACTGATGTGGAGCTTTCGGTGTGTTGACAACGATTTTGGTTCGGTGGTGCATGGCAGAGGAATGTAATGGTGGTGACCATTTACAAGCACTCCAACATTCAAGCCAGTAAAATAAGGAGAGGATTGAATGAGAAGAGGTTCTGAGTGTTACCTGGGGGCATATAACTCTTATATAGCCTTCATTCAGGAGGGGAAAATCATTAGGTGACGTTGCAGTTTGTTACATTGTACATGACTAACGTGGTAATCGGGTTTGGCACATGATGTATGCAAGAGAGGTTCATACATTCATAGTTAAATATCGGGAAGCCATCTCTAGTAGGGCGACCAGAGAGTTGTAGTCTTGATGTGAGATGTTGCGCGGGAGTGTTGAAGGATGTTAGTTGTATGAGTGATTGGTCGACTTGTAGCCAGGCAGTGACCTGTGGGGTTAGAGGTCGACTTATGAGGTTGGTTCAAGCACATAATGAGAAAGCGATAGCGGAAGCCTAATATTACTCTAGAACAATAATTTATATAACATTAATTTTTAATCTCACATTAAATATTTGTGCAATATAATTATATATTAAAAGTTATTCAGCAATATAAGAAATAGTCTAACATTTATAAATTAATGTAACTTAACCATTCCTCGTAAATAATTAATAACAGAAGTCAACTTCCAACAGTTATTTTTTTTATTCGGTAATTCATAAGAATTTCAAAAGTTATAAAGAGAGATTAATTAAACAAGAGAATAATAAAAAAGTGCGTATATTATGTAAAGAGAAGGGAATTAGTGAGATAAGTAAGTATTAAGTAACTGCAAAGAACGTTACTTTATAATATCTCCCTCGTCCTCTTCTTTAGTTGTGTTCCCTTGTGACACTGACTCTAAAGCGTAGCACAGTAAGAAGACACAGTAGTATAGTGGAGTTTGGCCACAAATTTGGATGGTTCAAAGTACGAGGAAAGAAAGTGCAAAGAAAGAAAGTGCAAGAAAGAAAGAAAGAATTGGGTAGGAAGAGCAGAAAATGGGGAATATCGGAAGCAGGAGGAGGAGGAGGAGGAGGCGCCACCCCACTTCACAATCACAATCACAACCACAAGGGACAAACACAAACTACTACTCCTTTGCACCTCGCCCTCCTCACTACCCCAACACCCTTCTTCCTCCTTATCGGCACTACCCACAATCCTTTCCACCACCTTCCCTTCACCACGAGAAAGCTGTCACCATCAGGAATGATGTCAATATCAAGAAGGACACTCTTCGCATCGAGCCTGATCATCGCCATCCTCACCATTTTCTTGTCACTTTCACCTTTGATGCCACTGCTCCTGGATGGTACCCCCCCACTTCTTCACTCCTTCCACCCTATTTCTCAGTTTTTACTTTTTATCATGGATACAAATGCTACTAAATTAAAAGCATAGTTACGAGTTTTCCTTATGAATTTATTTACATATTATTAGATTTCACATTCACTAGTGATATGGCTTGTATATAAGTATATGACAACTCTGACCTTATAAGTTAGCTTTTGAGGTTGAATTAGACCCAAATCTAAATATTAAGATGTTATTGGGCCTCTTGGGTCGGGCCATCCACTATCAGACTATCCGCAGAAATTCAGTCTGATAAACTTCATGTTTGCGATGTTGAGTCCTCTGCACGAGGAATGTGTGTTGGAGATCCCACGTTTAATAGTCTTCCTGCTAGATTTTTGCCATGTCCAACAGTGTGAAATTTGTTAGAGCATCTGCAACCCAGCATTATTTTTTGGAGTTCTTAAATGGGTCCTACTTATACACATCACTTATTTTTACCTTTTTTAACTTAAACATCTCATAAACACTTTACCTTTCTAATCTAGCAACTCTAAAAAATTTACTAAATGGGTCCCACTAATAACCTCACATCCATACATTTCATCAATAATTTATATTAAGTTACAAGTAAATCAATTTTCAAATCAGTTTTTACTCTTTTAAAACAAATAAAGCTGAACAAATAGAAACCGGTACTTATACAAGCACCCGGTCCTTTATAAGATTTTGCTGCAATGCATGATTTTGAATAAGCACCGCTTCTTATTTGGAAGAACCGGCAATTTGGTGCACGTTGCAGATGGCCTTATAGACATCACCTGCTATTGAATGTTGTAAACATGGTTAGAAAATTTTCTTATCGTATGCTTTGCTTGACCAGTAATCTATTCTATTCTCAGATACCACCCTTCATTATTTTTGCATTTCTGCTTTTCATATAGTATAAGATAGCTGTCGTTCTTAAATAAATATGATACTTGTATATAGCATACCTTTTATAACTGTGCTTTGTTCTTTCGTGTCTTTTATGCTTGCGCGTGTTCTGTGTCCTGCAACAGCATTACGGTGATGTTTTTTGCCAAGGAAACTTTAGATGGTAAGCTGATAGCAGTGAAGAAAAGCTTGCTCAAACAAATCTCAACGCCTTTTCAGCAAGGTCTTTGTCAGAAATTCAGACAACCTTCTGGAACTGGCATTGAAATCTCAATGTTAGAGGAGACAGGACTAGCAAAAGAAGGTGATGCAGAAGTTTATCCTCTTGTGCTGAAGGCTGAGGCTCGACCATTAATCCGTTATGAAAATGAGGGAAACCCATCTTCTCAAATTACTTTGGCTAGTTTTGAGAAGAGGGAGAGAGGTGAGTACAAGGTCCAAGTAATGAAACAGGTTCTCTGGGTCAACGGGAAGAGGTATGAACTGCAGGAGATATATGGCATTGGGAATGTTAGTGATGTTGATGGCCACGAATCTAGTGGAGATTGTGTAATTTGTTTGTCAGAACCACGAGTTATAACTGTCCTCCCTTGCCGACACATGGTACTTTCCATTTATTGATTCTCTTTTTTTGTCCTATATTCCTCCACCTTCTTGTTCTGCTTGTAGTTTTAGTTTGGTAATTAATTGATTGATGTTTCAGTTGGTAGAGTTAGTTCTTCTATCAACTCATATACAGACAACAGGGTTTCTATGGATTCCCCAGGTCCAAGGAGTAAAGCTGTTGGACTAACTTAGAGTGTATGATTGTGTGCCTACCATATAAGCCAACGTGTGGTATAATTGTTTTTATTTGGATTCACTTCAAAATAGAAATGCATCCTATAATTGTTATCGTATTTTGTTTAGACTCTTTAACATTATTCTGTGTTGGTCTTTGATTGCTGTCAATGACTTATGGTTGAATTTGATTTGGTGCAAGATGTTTTGACCTTTCCAATTTGGATCCCATTATATTAATTTAGGGGTTGGGAGTTTCAACTTTGCACTGATATGATTTATCTGATGCATGATGTTTCCACATGGTTCACTCTATAGCCCACATTCATGCTAGATTGTGAATTTGAGACTGTGCTAGCTTTAAAATGCTGAATGATGGACATTTCTCTTTCTCCTGATCTGGATGGTTTTCCCTTATGATATTTGGGGTGCAGTGCATGTGCAGTGGCTGTGCCAATCTTCTGAAAGTTCATACAGCCAACTGTCCCATCTGTCGGCATCCAGTTGAGAGGCTTTTGGAAATTAAAGTAAATAATGGATATGGTGATCAGTGAAGGTCTACATTCAACAGAATTTAGTTCTTTTTCGTCCCGGGTATCCTGATTTAATCAAATTAACCATCTTCCCTGGCTGGCTTTAATGTTGTGAATTGGTGTTGCAAGCTGCAACCAAAACAATATTACCATATACTTGTATAACTGAAATTCCCTGGATTTGCTTTTGTACCGGTTATGGACCAAAGAAACAAAAAAAAAAAACACTGCATGAGTCTTGTTTGAGGATGCAATTTTCCATATGCACGCTGCTTGTAAGCCATTTGCTCATTGCGTTCTTAGCTAAGCATTTATTTTGGTGGCTACGATGGACGTAATTTCAAAACATATGGGGCAGACACAAATAATTTATTAAGTTTATATTGCAGAGTTCTTTGCTTAGTAATGCAGAAACAGCTTGATTTTTATGGTTTAATGAAGAGAATTTCAAGCTCTTTTGGTTTTTACAAACATGAATTCTAAGTTTTTCATCTTACCGGTGGAGCCTTAAGAGTTGTTAGTTACGTTATATTTGCAACTCATGATCATACGTCTGTGTTCACTCTCCTTGTTTAGAAAAATAATATAAAGGTTGTGCTCGTGTATTTTTTTAATTTGTTATCTAAAAAGAGAATGATGTCAAAATGTTGTAATGAAAATGATATGTAAATATCATTATTGGAGTTCTAAAAGTTTGTGAATATATCTTGATTAGTAAGGGAATTCTTGATTTCATTTTATTAATATTGTAGAGTACGAGTTTATGTACAATTGATTGATAAAAGATAAGGTGATAAGAGATGAGATATATCCTAATCTAAATTAAACTGGAACAATTAATAAAATATGCATTTAAATTACAAGATCAACGACGATCATCTTGATTTATAAGATTACAGGATCGTCTTGATAAAATCTGCGTTTATACTTGTAGATAAAATCTTTAAGATTACAAGATCATCTTGATTCATTAAGTATGTGTACTCTATGTGATCTTTTAATTACTACTCACCGCTGAATCATAAAAGCAAAACTTAATTGATGTTTGACATATTCTCGGCATGACACTTTTTTAGAAAAAAAAAAAAAAAAAGGTATGAAGGTAGTGTCCTAATTTAAAGTAGAAAAAACTTTCTAGAACTCAGAGTACTTA
Organism: Spatholobus suberectus; assembly: GCA_004329165.1. NCBI lineage: Eukaryota > Viridiplantae > Streptophyta > Magnoliopsida > Fabales > Fabaceae > Spatholobus > Spatholobus suberectus. The sequence continues at coordinate 9,038,703 of CM014736.1, forward strand.
AAGAGTTATATTTATCTCATTTCGAAAACCATGTCTTAGTCAACTAATTTTATGAGGTTAAATTTATTTTGAAGAGCTGTGCTATTTGGTTCCAAATTTGTTTGAATGAAGGTGTATACTAAGTAGAAGAAAGACTGAAACTAAGATGAGTTCAAGAGCAATTATGAATTCTAGTATCCAATCAAATCTCAAATAACTATTGGGAGAAATTCGAATTCGCACTAATTTTTTTTTTTTTCTATTTTAAGATGTAGGTTAAGAAATAGCTATTCACATTGAAGTAGATGTCCACTACATATGAGACCAAGTACTACATAATCAGATCATAATTGCTTATGTTCCCTTCCGCATATCAAACAGCAGATTGCATCACTAAGGCTCTCACTCATTCTTGGTTCAGTCAATTCAGATACAAACTCGGAGTGATCTATACACTCACTCGTTTGAGGGGGCGGGGGGCGCTTAAAGGATAAGGAGTGTTGTTACAGATTAAGAAAATTGATCATCAAGTCCAGCTTGCTTCAGATAGTTAACTCTGTTACCTCTAAATAAAATCAAATCTCCAATTCATTTGTTTTTTTTACCTTATCTTATCTGATCTGTACATTTTTGAATTAGTTCTTATCTTAGAAGGTTCATTTCACAAATCCTTACCAATAGTTGTATCCATATATACACTATCTACACATTTAATGTAATTAGTACACATTCCATTTTCTCCTTTATTATTTCTTTCTTTCTGGGTATTGGTGTTCAGAAAATGACGATACTGAAGCTGGAGAAGTTCAGAAGGGAAGCAGTTCTTGATCTTCACGTGCAGGACATCATCCAATTCTTCGCATAAATGTTTGATCCCTTATATTTCAATGTTCTTCACATCGTAAGGAACAAATCTTGAAATATAAGGGTTCAAACATTTATGTAAAGAACATTGATGACGGTGTTAGTGACGAAGAACTACGAGATCTGTTTAGTTCATGTGGCACAATAACTTCTGTGAAAGTTGTGCGAGACGACAAAGGTATGCAAGGAAACGTTTGGTTTTGTCTGCTTCTCCAACCGTGAGGAGGCTAATAAAGCTGTGAACACTTTTCATGGGTGCATGCAGTACAGGTATTGGTTCGTAGTTCATGTAGGTATGCAGTTCATCACTTTTACCGTTATTATTACAAGATCACATTACTAGAAAGGTACTATTTTTCTGTGGATTTTCTTGGAGATATTTTTCACAGAAATTTCCTGCGAATTTTGCTGCCGATATATTATTATATGCTTATGTTTTGCATATTACAATCCTTCCCAAGTAATTTTTAGTTTCCTGTGAATTTAAATCTGCAGGAAACAAATAATATTTTTTTTTTAAAAAATGCAAAAAAATTTTCATGCGAATATTTTTCATAGGAAATTTCTTCTTGAGATTTGTTAGTGCGAATTTAATCCGCAGCAAAAATCCAGAAAATTCTTCCCACAATTATCTATGGACTATTGGATATATGGATCACATTGAGGTTTTATAGCCAACTAGTTTGATACCCGTGCATTTGCACGGGTCACATTTAGTTTTATGCATGTTCAAAATCTGTATGAGTACATATTAATAAAATACTGTCTACTAAATCTATCAATGTAGAATTGGCTCTATTTGTTTTACTTGGTTTGAGTATAATTGTCTCTTGTAGAGGATATCTATGATCTTGTACCAAAAAATGTTATTTCTATGTTTAAATATTTTTCATGTAATTTGATTTAAATTAAGCTAAAATACAATTAGACAAACTTTTGTATTCAAAATTTTATCATCTAAAAATTTTTCTCACCCGAATTTGGTCATAGAACTACTTAGGAGAATAGAAAAATAAATATATTACCTTGTAATAATTATATATTATATATTTATTTTAATAAATTATTAAATTAAAATCTCACTTTTATCTACTTTGGTTATTTTTTCATAAATCTGCAGGTAATCATTTTTTAATTCCTATGGGTACATGAACATGAATTTTTAAATTTCTTTGTTACATAAAGTTAAACATTTTGTATGGTATATATTATTATTATTTTGTTATACCTAAGAGTTAGTTCAATTTGTTGTATAAAAATTAATAATAACAATTTAAAATTGAGTTTAATTTGTATACATTATCATTATAAAACATTTATATATAGACAATTAATAATATTTGATCATTTTACCACATCATCTTATTCATTAATATAATGTGACGATAAAATAAATTTCTATTAAATATTTTTGCAAAAATATTTTACACTAATGATGTATATATATAAATTAAACTCTTCAAAATTAACTATCGATAATTACAGTAAAAGAAAAATATTACTAAAAAGTTTATTTAAATTAAAATATACTTTCTTACTCGTGTATTCTTCATTTAAAAAAATAAGAATGTAATTTTTAAAGGCAATGTAATTTAAATACTTTTAAGAAAAATAAATATAATTTATTTTTTATTTTAAATAATGGTAGCTAAGTAGATAATAACATGACTATTATAATTAGGAAGTGTTGTTGGCCAATTATTAAATAATTAAATAAGTAATGAAAGTATTAAATATATAATATTAACGATAACTATAACAATATTCCACATTGTTGTTGTCGTAGTTCAAGCTTTGTTTTAATTTAAAATTAGATTATATAGTTCAAAAATTAAGCGACAATGATTTTAATAATATTTTAAAATTTTTATTTAAAATAACTAATTTATAACCAACCTTTTATATAAAATAAGTCAAGATCATCAGTTAAATTTTTTATAATCAATTTTTAAATTAAATTAACTCCCCTGTAAGTTTTATAAGAAGACCAAAGTTTTAATATTAATTACAAATAATTCCAGAGAAACTCCAAACTCTTATAAAAATGAAGATAACAACAGAAAATTATTTTATATATGTCATTATGTTATAAAACTATTTGTTATAAAATTTAAACCTCGCAAGTTTTATATCATTATTTTTTAATGAAAATAATGGCATAATTAAAAGGGTAAAAATGTTATCTGCGATGCATGAGCTTAATTTTTATATTTTTAATGTTTTGAAAATTTTCATAAAATAAAGATTTTTATTAATTTCAAAAATTAAAAATGTATATAAAAGTTATTTATTGCTAGTGGTGCATTTAATAATAAAAAATAATTTCACATTTAATTGATAAATTATTTATCTATTGTATAATTTTTACTATTAAAGTGTTCATTCCACAACATAAAGATAAATATAAAAATTTTATCCCATACTATAAAATTATTAAGTATAATAAAGCAACAAATTAACATATTTTAAATAATGCATATATTTAAATGACTTGCTATTTTTGGATTAACACAATTTCTTTTTATTAGATTAAATGTTTACTTAATATATTTTTAATTTAATTTAATGAAAGTCACGTGATCATCTTAGAATAAAATTTGAGTATTTTCCTTTCGGTGATAAAAAAAAATATCTAAAATATTTTTCAAAACTTGTTTATGAATTTGAGTATTAATATATATATATAATCAATCGTTTATAATTTTTTTTGGAATTTTAATAACCTATTTTAACTACAAACCTCACGTGTCAAGATCTGCTTAATCAATGTATAATGAACCTGAAATATATATTAGAATTTCACTTCTAAAGTCAAGAATAAATAATTGATTGAAGCTTTTCTTACAATAAATAGTTGGTTGTTTAGTTCGGTGCATGCATTAATCAGTTATGCGGGGTTCCTACCAGCATGAAGCAAAGCTTTTCCCACAAGAACAAAAACCAAACAAAAATGAAGAGATAAATTTTTTATTAAATATACACTTATTACCTAGCTAGAGAAGCAAGACAAAAATTTAATAGGGGTGAAAATGAATACTTTACCCCGATCTGTCCACTCATTGCAGAAAATCTAAATTCTTTCATTCTTTTTATACTTAATCTTTTAAGCAAGAATATAATAGGTGTAAAAAAGGATTCATAAATGGCAAAGTGTTACTATGTTTTGCTTTTGCAAAATAGTTCAAACTCTCTTCTTTTTGCTCTTTGGCGGACATGCATTCATTTTACACTTGATTTACTGTCACAATCTCGACATGTATTTGATGTTATCATCTTCTATTAACCGTAGCTTGGTGGTGTTTTCATTTGGACCTATATTTATCAACTAATACGTAACAAAACCATAAGATATAAGGCATTTGAGGTTGCTAAGATTCCCAACAAAGACCTTGATGCTAATGCAGAATCTCACCTTCTTAACTGTTAATCATTCACAAATATGCTCCTAGTACTCCCCAAAATAGCATTACATATTCAATGTTTGAAGAACTACTCAAGACACAAGCTCCTTCATAACCAAATGCAACAAAATATAAATAGATAAATTTTCAAACCACGCTCAATCAAAGAACCAAGAATGATCGTCTATTCCAAAAAGGGTAATTCCCTAAGCAGCTATCCTTCCACTAAAATTAATTCACATATAATGAGAAAACACAAGCACACACAAGCAAAATAGAACATAAATTTACAAAAATAATAAAAACTTACACAAACAAATATGACAAAGTAATATAAGCATGTTGTGCAGGAAATGATTCTGGTTAAATATCAACTACCCCTAATTTTTAGATCCTGTCGATGTGCTTGCCAACAATAATGTGAGACACCGCTACTTCTTTATTGTATATTTGTATTCATTGCAAGTTACAACTTGTGACACATTGGGTCATAACTCCTCGCCACTAAATGGCTTGGGCTGAGCTTATGTCTGAAATTTTCTCTATGTTAGTGACACCAAAATGTTGAGAAAAATGTGCTAAAAAAGTCAAATCTTCAGGGGAGCACGTAGCACCAGTGGCCTTGTTAAAATTCTAGCTAATGAGTCACTCAAAGCAAGGAGGCAGATTAATTTAACAGATCTAGTGGAAACCTTTGAGTGAATTTGTAAACAGGTTAGTTTGGTAAAAGAATAGAAATGTCAAAAAGGTAAAACATAAATTCTTATTATATATATGATGTTTAACTGGATTCATTTTTGTAAAACATCAGCAAAATATGGATACACTATAACCCTTTTATCTAGAGGCAGTCTTTGATTAAAAAATCAATAGAAATGTTCCATTGGTATAACTCTTTCCCAGGTACTCTCAAAACAATAGTCAAAACTTAGCTAATGTCAAAACTTAGCTAATTGGCTCCTTTAACAGACACCTAGCTCTGAGATTTCTTTTTTATTTTTTTTCATACTTCTCTGTTTAAGATCATAAAATGTGACATTACTACCTAGCAACCAATGTATACATTATGAAAAGGTTAACTCACCAAAATTAGATTCTAAATCTGTTATAAAAAAAAATAAAAATAAAAAAATAGATTCTTAATCTTGACCATTGTTACTGATAAGGACTTAGTATTATGGGATGCCTAAGTCTCACATCAAGTAGTATGAAATACTTGGTGGAGTATTTAAGTGCTTGGTTCTCCCCCCTTGATAGCTAGCTTTTTAGGGTGAGTTCTCCAAGTACTTACGTATTTATCAGTTGCTAACTTAGAAATCCATTAAAACTTGTGTATCTTTTTCCATTTTATTTGAATTATAGTTCTCAATCACCTATCATTAAAATCAGATGAAACATGTTCACAAATTACAATGAAAGGAATATCCACAAATAAATTTCTAATAAAGTAATGAACTAATTTTCACTAATAGTGCTCAAAGAGCAGTACAATTGCAAACACAAGTTAGACACATTGTATCTTTCCACTTGCGTTAAAAACAATTCCTTTTGTACACTTTATCTAATTAAACATACCGGGCTTTCCAATTTTAACAAATTTCAGGCTTCAAAAGCTCGAGTTCAATCACGAGCATAGTGATGCTCTTGAGAAGCAGACTTGAAATGACACAATTACAATCAACATAAGTTTTAATCTGCTAGCAATAAGACTTTTGTTCATATAAAAAATTACAGTTTATGATGGTGATATATAAAAAATAATAATAACAAAGATCCTAAAAACAAAACCATCAACTATCAAGTGTTGCCCCCGACAAAGCATTGTGCAGCTCTTTATATGAAATTTCGCAACTTAGAACTGCATTATAGCCGAAAGTGTATACCAATAACAACTTCTGATATAGAAGCAGTGTTAGCCTACCTTGAGCAGGGGAGTGTATAAGAGCTGGAAGTGGCTTTAAATTTTTGTACAAAGGTGAGCAATGGTGCTCCACCTTTCTTCCAATTGGCGCTTCTTAAAGGAGTGAGAGGCACCAGGTGCTACAACACGTTTTGTGTTAATTAAGTTTCCATGAATTAAATGATAATGAGATTACACTATACCATTTAACGATATAAGAGATTAAAGCAGATACACATGTTGAACACTCTAAACTGATAGCTACATGGGAACATTTGAGTATTAAGAACAAAGTTGAAAAGCAAAATATAAGAAACTCAAGAAAAAAAATTTCATTATGAAGGTACTACCTGGAAATTGAATGCTGACAGTTGTAACTAAAAACAAGTTATGCGCAAAGGCATCTTAATGGTTACATATGTTACATATTCTCCAGCATGATAAAGACAGTACTCTAGTTAGCTTCATGGAAATTTATGGTTTTTAAAGAATTTGATCAAGACTTTGAAAAGGTCAAGATTGGAAATGAAATTGAAACACTGATTTCCCACATATAATAATTTAGAAGAACCATAGTTAAGTCAATGGACATAATATGAAAAGAAACAACTTTTTCAACTGAAGCTTGGTCTCATATATCTTAGGTGTCACTACAACACTAAAACCCACCAGAACTGTTGCAGTAATTGCCTAACAACCCACAATTTTTTTTAACACCACCATTAAGTGAAAAATAAATAAATAAAAAAAATTTCTTTCAACCCAATTCTCTTGCAAATTAAAATGACAGAAATTAAAAGTAGGTGAAAAAAGAGATTTCGCTCCAAACTTCAGTTTCTTGAATGTCACCTTTCTCTATTATTAGACCATATTTATCTTTACAATTTCTGCACACAGCTTATTATACTTTTGGAATAGATCAGTAAGAACCGTTTCCTATAAAAAAACAAAATGAAAATGTTCAATAAATCCACATAAATGTAATACACATGTTTCTCACAATTGGCGATTTGGTCTAATGAAGGATGAAAGTGGACTTTAAACTGGAGAATAAGGACTAAGGAGCTTCATTAATTTGTCTGGGAACAAAATTTTCTTAGCAGGTCATAATGGACAGGATCTCCATCATGTTAGATCAGGCTACTCCAATCAACAATGTACCTTCTGTTGTTTTGCCTTCAAGCATCTGAGCTCATTATTTATATCTCTTATGTGTATAAAAAGAATACATCATTGCGGGTTCGTCTAAAGGAATTCGAAAAAAAATTAAACAATCACCATGTAGGTAGCATCCACTTTCAGATTTTAATGAGTAGATGAATGAAATTATTGATAATAATACAATGCAGAAATGTAATAGGTTACATGATAGGGAATATGGGTGTGAAAAACAAGTGTGTGTTGATGTTGATTGAATCAATGATGGTGAGAAAGGAATATAGCTGGAATTTGGGAAGAACCTGGAAGCATGCAACTTTTCAGATTTTGAAATTCATAATTGTCAACTTGCTGTTCAAGAAAGGGTTCAAGCGTGGCATATATTCTTATATTGAGAAACCTTGTAATATTAAGAATGATGCAATCTGTTATGCAATGGGCCTGACTTACAGGACATAAGTTCAGCATAGATAGCAAAAGTGAAAGTAACTACTTACAGGATGTAAAACTAAGAATTTCTTCTTTATGGTCCTATAGACTATAGTCAACCACACCAACCAATAACTTCTCATTGCTTTTCCCTAATTTTCGTGAATCCATTGGTTAATTTATTGTATTTGACATGATAAAATAGGGAATGTTTCAGAGAGAAAGTTGATCTGGTCGACCACCAATTGGTTCTTAAGGTTAAAAGATAAGAAATTTCTATAAGGCAATAAAAAATTAAATGGTGAAGTTCAACAAAAACAATTTATTGAACCGGATCAAGAGACCAATGTGTTTCAATTCGAAGAAGACTACCCATTATCCCTGTGCACTGGACCAAGGATGCCAACTTCACTACCACAACAATACCACTTGATAGAAGTTATACCAAGCTCATACTTTCATGAGCTTCCTACTGCAACATATAAAAAGATTTCATATAATTTTCCTAATCAAATTGACAATACCTCTATGGGTTTGTTCAAATGATCCTTAACCTTCAAGTGACTGGTTTTCACATAATTCTACTTAATATCGGTAAGTTTGCTTTGTTAGGGATTTGGTATATGGAGCAGTCTTCTTTACTTTTCTGACCATTGCTCAAGCAATGACAGATCAAGGTTGTGTATAGAAGTTTAACAAAACCTTGAATGCTCAAGTTTTCATATGTATGGAAATCCACATGCACCTAATAATTCCAAGCTAAGGATGGATGTTGATTTTGCAGTCTTAACATCAAGACGTTACACTGATGAGCGCCTGTGATATGGTTTTAATTGTATAACGAAAAAGTTTTGGTTGCTCAAAGGATCATGGATTCCATGCATATCCATAATTAGCGTAGCTGAACATAGCTTATATTAAGAACATTATCCTTGTACGTACTTGGGGGATAGGTATTTTGATCCCTATTCCTGCTCCGTTTATCAAAATGGGGTACCTATCACTTGTACCATTGCTGGTAATTTCCTTGGAGTTGTGCAGACATGGGGATTTCGTCCATGCTTCATCCTAGGTGTATTAAGAATAAAATTATTAAAGTAAAATGGTTTACTTTGGTCCTGTACATGATCTTTCTGCTACCACAGGTTCTCAGCTATATATCCTTCTCAATATTGACATGTAGATGATGCAATTGTTAATGTGTCATCTCTTATTTGGTTGATATAATATAAATGGCTATCTTCCATTTCTTCATTTTTGCTCTGTTCAAATATAACTTGGCTTGTTTTTTATTCATTTATTTTATTTTAGGCATGCCTACTGTCTGCCTCAACTATTGCAAAGCATTAGAGCTTAGTTGTATACTTAGATACAGGCAACTCCTTTTCGCCTTAGCATTCATAGCATAAGTAAAATAATAGATAAAGAAATCAGAACATTTTTCTAGAGGCTAAAAACTATTTTCTTTGCTTCTCAAATTTCGTTGGAGAAAAGAAACAGAGGAACAGTTAATATTTATTTTGGAAGCATGATCAGCAACATTAGACAACATGTTCACAAATAATTTAGCTCTTATGACAACTAACAATCAAAATTACCTCAGCCATACCAAAACTATACGTATAGTGATACTCAAAGCCTTTAAGTAAACCTTTAAGTAATATTCAAAGCCTTTAAGCAAACCTTTAAGAGCAAAACCCCTGTACTGTGAGCGTGCAAAATACCTAAATGTAGAAATTTAAGAAAAAATAAATTAAGCCTTATGATATTCTATTAAAATAATAGATATGTAGATTACCCAAATGTAAAGCAGATTACCCAAATAGGTCATATCTATTATAACTTCAAAATACCTTCAATGTGAAAAATTGCCTTCTATCCAAGACGCATCCTATGTTCCAGATGCAATGAAGGGAAAAAAGAATGAGGAGCCACTTCAAAAAATAACGGGAAAATGGCTATAAAAAATCTTCAACCAAAGTATAAAGTGGGTGTTAGATGAATGCTTATATCGAAGTACGTCAGAACCACACAGAGAAGAATCAGTTGCTTAGGCTAATCTCTCCCTTAGAAACCACTTACATAAGTGTAAGTTCCTACACACTTCCTAATTTCAAAACCTTTTATTTACATTTACATAATAGAATATGTTCTATTCCTAAGCAGTTTTATCATCTTCAACCAAATATATTACTTCATGCATCAGTATTACAGAACTAATCAGCTCTAAAAAGCACCAAAAAGTACTTCATTTGAATGAAGCAATTGAAGATTCCACCTAATACACAAATTTGAAAATAAAACAAACTCTTATGAGAAACATCAGGCTTGCTCCTAAAATGGTTTAGCCCTAACAACCATCTTAGAAACATAACAACATGTAAAATTACACTGTTGTCTTCTCAAAAGGAAGAATTAAAAATAAGAAGGATAACAATCAACTTTCAACATAATCAGAAGTTCAAAATAAAATGCAATGAATGTTTAGGAGTTGCATCTTTAGGAGGAAACACTTCAATATCAGAGTTTAGTCTTGAATTCACTGCTGCAAAAAATTGTGACATCCACTGATGGTAAAATCATCAAAATCAATTTCAAAAATTTAATATAAAAATAAAAAGTATTTACAAAATTAAAAAAAAAGGTAAAAGCCTTACATAAAATAGACAACAAACTATTCAACACTCTCACGGTTTCATGCATGTTGGTAGCTGTTGAAAGGAGTAGAAAATAGAGTTTTTATCGCATTTTGCAAGAATAATTGCTAGAAACATGAAAATTAAACGAAAGACGATTTCTAACCTTCCTTCTGCATTGATTAGGCGATATGGTAGCTACAGTAGGGAGAGAGAAAAAAGGAGTTTAACATTTTTTTTAGTTAAAAATTGGTGCCTTTTGCACCAAACATACCCAAAAAAAAAATGTAAAATGAAGAAGAAAACAATTATCACCTTCCTTTGTTGTGGGCTACTGCAATAAAGGAGAGAAACCCTAAAATCACCCAATTAAACCAACCAATCCATAAAACACCTAAATAGAAACCCTAAAATGCGCTAACATCCAATTCCGATTTGATCGTACATCCTTCTAGAACCACTGTTTCTCAAACACTTAAAAGCCTACGAAACCTTCTTGAACGTGTCTTCGGAACTTGGAGCTTTGTTCTTATCAGGATAAACCTTCAGTGATAATTTCCTATAAGCTCTTCGAATCTCTTTGACGAAAAAACTCTTCTCTAATCCCAAAATAGCGTAGTGATCGCTTTTTCCTCTAATTTTCCTGATTAACTTAACGTTATAAAGACGAAGAAGAAAAACGAAAAAAGACACACAAAGAAGGAAGCCAGTGTTCTGTAGGATGAGCGGGAAAATTTTCTTTATAGCTTGACACGTGTACTGTGAGGGTAAAGTAGTAACTTTGATAGTAGCTCCAATTCTTATATAGTAATAATAGACTTATTCGGCAACCACCAGATGTGCTCACAATGAAAATATATTTATATAAAAAAAAAAACGCCTTTAGAAGTTGCTATTACGCTCCAATCGCCAAACCTTCCCAATCTAAGCCTTCGCAATCTCTATTCTCTACCTCGTTCTCTGTCTTTGATTCCAATTTCACCGAAACCGAAAACGTTCACACTCTCTGCTCTATTTCGATTTTAATTTGCTCAATCTCTGCAAATTTCATGTATAAGCTCTTTGATTGCTTCCACTGCATCGAGTGGAAGACGGTGTTGTGAACATGAAGCCCTAGCTGCTTCAATCTTCTTTTCTATTCAGTGATTCTCCTCCTCATTTCTCTAATTTTTGTCACAAAATAAAACCACACGTGTGAAAACAGAGGTCTAAAGCCATTTTTGTGGCTAGTAAAGTCAAAATTGTTTACACTGCATTTATGTTGAAGCAATTTTTTGTTTGTTTGTGTAGTTGGGGGTTGGAAGTAGAAGGCTTTTTGTTCCTATAAATAGCCATTTCCTTCTACAAGTTTTGCATCCCATCCTGACAGCAAAATTGAGTGTTCTCCTATTATAAGAAAAGGTGTGTAATTGTTATTTCTTTATGTTTAGAGAGAAGTTGTAATTTTTCTTCTACTTAATAAAATTATTTTTCTGGTCTTGTATTTTTCCTTATCAGTTGAGGATTTTTCACGTTAAAATATAGTGTGTCAATTCTTATTTTTCACATCTCTTATTTTAGTTGTATGATATTATTTTGTCACTCTACTACTTAATAGTGGTATCAGAGCCAATAGGTTGCTGATATTATTCCGCTATAACACGCTGGTACGGTGACAGATTCATAAAAAAATTCTTAGTATGTTCTATAGTTGCAGCTTAGTCTGATCTTCCATATCACAAAAGAATTTTTCTTGCTATTGGTAATATAATGTGGTAGCATGGAAGTACATGTCTAGGAAAGTTCTGACTAAGAAAGACTTGGTATTTAAGTGTGTCAATTAGTGACCCACCTCTCTGTCCTGAGAACTTACTTGGTGTACTGATTTACGGACTATAGTCACTATTCTAGTATACGGTACTATTCACGACAGAAATTGTGCAAGCCGGTTCAACTGAAAAATTATTTGGTGTAAAACCATGGCAGCAAAATACGAGATAGAGAAGTTCAAAGGGAGTTTGAGGAAAAACAACTGTCTAGATGCAATTGAAGGCAGACTTACATATATCATTGATAAAAAGTGGAAAGAGATGGATGACAATGCCGTTGCCAATTTGCACTTAGTAATGACAGATTTAGTTTTGTCTGGTGTTACAGAAAAGAAGACTGCAAAGGAGATTTGAGATACTCTCATCAAATTGTATGAGATCAAGTCACTTCACACCAGAATATTCTTAAAGAGAAAACTCTACACTCTTCAAATGAGTGAGTCCACATTGGTGATAGATCACATCAACAATCTGAATACGCTATTTGCTCAGCTTATAGCGTCAGATTTTAACATCGCAGAAAATGAGCGTGCGGAGCTTCTACTTCATGGTTTACCAGATTCATATGACCAACTCATCATCGTTGTCGGTCGTCTATCTTTTGATGATGTTGCCGGAGCTATTTTTGAAGAAGAATTCAAGCGAAAGAATAAGGAAGATAGGTTGGAGAATTCTAAGCAAGCAGAGGCTTTAAGGATGACGGGAGGCAGATCAACGGAACGTGGCTCCAGTGAGAGTCAAAATCATGGTAGATCAAAATCTTGAAGAAAAAAGAATCTCAAATGCTATAATTGTGGCATGAGAGGGCACTTGAAGAAAGATTGTTGGCACAACAAGAATAATGGAGAAAAGAACTATGAAGCATCAACCTTTCAAGGTTATGCTGCAAGTACCTCAAATGATGGAGAAGTCTTATATAGCGAAACAACAATCAGTTCTAAAGGTGAAAAAGAACTACATGATGTTTGGATGGTGGATTCAGGTGCAATTTGGCACATGACTCCACACCGAAATTGGTTTTGCACTTATGAACCTATCTCGGAAGAATCCATGTTCATGGGAAATGATCATGCCTTAGAAACTGCTAGAGTTGGTACTGTCAAATTGAAAATGTATGATGGTACTGTTTGCACAATTCAAGGGGTATGACATGTGAAAAGCTTGAAGAAGAACTTATTGTCCATTGGGCAATTGGATGACCTCGGGTGCAAAATTCATACTGAAGGTGGGATCTTAAAGATAGTGAAAAGCAATCTTGTAATGATGAAAGCAAAAAAGATCAAAGACAATCTATACATGCTTTTGGGAGATACATTGCAAGAAGTAGATGCATCAGTTGCAGCAACAAGCCAAGAAAAAGCAACGATGATGTGGCATCGTAGACTCGGTCATATGTTAGAGCGAGGCCTAAAAGTCCTTGCAGAATATAATCTCTTGCTTGGGCTCAAAACAGTGAATTTACCTTTTCGTGAGCACTGTGTGATAAGCAAGTAGCATAAATTGAAGTTTGCTAGAGTAACTACTAAAAACAAACACATACTTGACTTGATCTATTCTAATGTCTGGGAATCACCAGAAATATCCATGGGAAGAGTAAAGTATTTTGTATCATTCATTGATGATTACTTTAGGAGATTGTGGGTGTACCCAATCAAGAAGAAGGCAGATGTGTTTTCAGTATTCAAGGAATTTAAAGCACAAGTGGAGCTTGAAATTGACAAAAGAATTAAGTGCTTGAGGACAGATAATGGAGGATAATATGTAGATGGTGACTTTCTGACATTTTGCAAACAAAAGGGTATTTCAAGACTATTCTCAGTTTCACATACACTTCAGCAAAATGGTGTGGCAGAGCAGATGAACAAAACTCTTAGATAGAATAAAAGCTATGCTGAGAACAGTGGGGATGGCCAAATCTTTCTGGGCAGAAGCAGTTAAATTAGCTTGTTACGTGATAAATCGATCACCATTGATGGCAATTGGTTTAAAGACACCAATGGAGACGTGGAAAGGCAAACCAACTAATTATTCTTCCTTACATGTGTTTGGGTGTCCTGTGTACATGATGTACAACTCCCAAGAAAGAACAAAGCTGGATCCAAAATCTAAGAAGTGTATATTCTTGGGTTTTGCTAACAATGTAAAGGGGTATCATCTGTGGGAGCCCACTGTCCACAAGGTTGTTGTTAGCAGAAATGTAGTTTTTATAGAAAATGAATTGCAAAGTGAGGAGAAAAATGACAACACTTCCCCAGAGACTACTTCAGTGTAGATAGAGGGAAAGTCTAAAGAATACGATTCTTCTGAAGCAAAATCGGAGCACAGAGAACAAGAACCAGATGAGGTCAATGATGAAGGAGATGTTCGACAAACAATACGTTAGATAAGAAAACCATCTTAGCACTCAGACTATGCGTATTGTCTTTTAACTGAAGAAAGAGAACCATCAACCTTTCAAGAAGCTTTGAGGAGTTCAGATGCTTCTCAATGGATGACAACAATGCATGAAGAAATAGAAGCCTTACATAGAAATAAAACATGGAAACTTGTTGAACTTTCAAAGGGTCAAAAAGCCATCGAAAACAAATAGGTATACAAGATCAAACGAGATGGTAATGATCAAGTGGAGCGATATTGTGCAAGATTGGTGATCAAAGGATATGCTCGAAAAGAAGGTATTGATTTTAACGAGATATTCTCACCGGTTGTTAGATTAACTACTATTGGAGTTGTTCTGGCTATGAGTACTACATTTGATTTACATCTTAAACAGCTAAATGTAAAGACTACTTTTCTCTATGGAGAACTTGAAGAAGAAATATATATACTCCAACCAGAAGGTTTTAAAGAACAAGGAAAAGAAAACTTAGTTTGCAGGTTAACCAAATTTCTGTACAGTCTAAAGTAATCTCCAAGGTATTGGTATAAGAGATTTGATTCTTTCATTATTAGCCTTAGTTACAACAGACTATGTTCAGACTATTGTACGTACTACAATAGGTTTGATGATAATGATTTTATCATTTTACTATTGTATGTGGATGACATGTTGGTGGTAGGCCCCAACAAAGATCACATCCAAGAATTGAAGGCACAGTTGGCTAGGGAGTTTGATATGAAGGACTTGGGACCAGCAAACAAGATTTTAGGGATGCAAATTCACTGAGACAAAAAAGATAGAAAGATTTAACTTTGTCAAAAGAATTACTTACAGAAGGTCTTACAGTGCTTCAACATGCAAGATTGTAAGCCAATTTCTACCCCACTTCCTGTCAATTATAAATTATCTTCAAGTATGAGTCCTAGCAATGAAGTAGAAAGGATGGAAATGTCTCGAGTACCATATGCATCAGCAGTGGGAAGCCTTATGTATGTCATGATATGTACAAGACCAGACATTGTACAAGCAGTGAGAACGGTTAGCAGATTTATGGCAGATCCTAGTAGAGAGCATTGGAATGTTGTTAAGAGGATCCTTAGATACATCAAAGGAACCTCAGGTGTTGCATTATGTTTTGGAGGATCAGAATTTATTGTCAGAGGCTATGTCGATTCAGATTTTGCAGGTGGTCTTGATAAAAGAAAATCTACTACTGGCAATGTGTTTACACTTGCAGGAGGGGTGGTAAGCTGGTTATCCAAATTACATACTGTTGTAGCTTTATCTACTACGGAAGCTGAATATATGGCAGCTACTCAAGCATGCAAGGAGGCTATTTGGATTCAAAGGCTGATGGAAGAACTTGGGCACAAGCAATAGAGGACCATTGTGTATTGTGACAGTCAGGGCGCCTTGCACATTGCAAGGACTCCGACCTTTCATTCCAAGATAAAGCACATAGGTGTTCAATACCACTTTGTTCGAGAAGTAGTAGAAGAAGGAAGTGTGAATATGCAGAAGACTCATACTAAAGACAACTTAGCAGATGTTATGACAAAACGGGTCAACACTGACAAGTTTATATGGTGTCGATCCTCTTGTGACCTATTAGAAACGTAAGCAACAAAGAATTGGCAAGATAGAGAATTTTTTTTAAAGCTCACAAAAGTAGCTTTAAGTGGGAGATTGTGAAAACAGAGGCGTACAGCCACTTTTGTGGCAAGTAAAGTCAAAACTGTTTACAGTTCATTTATGTTGAAGCAATTTTTTTCTTCTTTTGTGTAGTTGGGGGTTGGAAGTAGAATGCTTTTTGTTCCTATAAATAGCCATCCTCTTCTACGAGTTTTGCATCCCATCCTGAGAGCAAAACTGAGTGTTCTCTAAGTGTGTGTATTCTCTTATTATAAGAGAGAGTGTGTAATTTTTCTCTCCTTATATTTAGAGAGAAGTTGTAATTTTTCTTCCACTTAGTAAAATTATTTTCTTGGTCTTGCCCGTGGTTTTTTCCTTATCAGTTGAGGGTTTTCCACGTTAAAAAATTGTGTATCAATTCTTATTTTTCTCATCTCTTATTTTAGCTACGTGATATT
Source organism: Spatholobus suberectus (assembly GCA_004329165.1). Taxonomy (NCBI): domain Eukaryota; kingdom Viridiplantae; phylum Streptophyta; class Magnoliopsida; order Fabales; family Fabaceae; genus Spatholobus; species Spatholobus suberectus. Next base: position 9,055,348 of record CM014736.1, read on the forward strand.
ATTTTGTCACTCTGGTACCTAACAACATGATTTCGATGCTTATCAGTGTGCAATTTCATCATTTCTCTTCCTATTTCCAACCTGTTGTGAAGAAGGTGGGGAGCAAAGATCTATTGGTTAATCAACTTGCCTTAGTTGTACAGTATATGCTATTGTGATTACACATTACTTTTTCTCCTATATGACAACTAATTGCATAATTGCTTTGGTTCTTCAATTGTCAATTACAGTGTGTATATCTTTATGCTTGCAGTAGCTACAGGACTTGAGGTAATGAACTGCAAATGCTTTTAATCATGTCGGTGATTAGTTTTGGTGTTTTAGTAGCTTCTTATGGAGAGATAAATATAAACTGGATTGGAGTAGTTTACCAAATGGGAGGTGTTGTTTGTGAAGCTCTAAGACTAATCTTCGTGGAGATTTTTTTTTAAGAGGAAAGGTCTTAAGTTGAACCTATATCCATGATTTATTATGTTAGTCCCTAGAGGTAATTGTTTCTTTTCATAATTTTACTTACTGTTAAACAAATGTTTGAATAAATTCTATGTACTATGAATTAATTCCAATGAAAATAATTTTGGATTCTTTTACAGTGCACTTTATTTATTCCTTCCTTGGATTCTTCTGCAGTGCACTTGCAGCTAACCTTCCAACTTGGTTTTCTTAATCAATGCATGATTGATGGTGAAAATTGTGTCTGCTTACGTGAAATGACCCAAAGAGTGATACAGTGTAGTTTTACCCTTAATAAAGAGAAATGAAGTCTGATACACTTCTTGATTATGATGTATTCAAATTGTCTCTAAGGTTCAAGGTGTAGACAACTTTTTCCTTGGGATTTTTTAGTTGTTATGTGCTTTTCTGCTTATTAGAGTTAATAATCATGTTTCCTTATTTTTCTTTCTATTAATGGGCAGATGTGAGTCGCATGTTTCAAGTGATGGAAACACAGAGAAACTAGCATCAGGATTGGCAAAGCCATTCTTGACCCATTTAAAGGTTGCAGAAGAGCAGGTTGCTCTAGCTGCCCCGTCAATCAAGCTAGAAATTGATACACATAAATGTGCTGAGACATGGTTTACAAAAGGAAAATTTGAGAGTTGAAAGCGATGAAATGGGAACTTTTTTTATATGGATTTCCTGCTTTTTTATGAACTGAGCCTTTCTTTCTTTTGTTGATATTTGGAATGTCTTATTTCAGGGGGCAGAAGATCAGCGTTCAGATCCACAAGGTAATTTTTCTTTTCAATTAGACTTATATAACCAAAGGCAATTTAGAACTTCATCTTTTGATTGTGTTACCATTCACCAGTCACCACTCTGATGAATTTGTCTTATCAATATTTACCACTCTTTAGATTTTTAGTTGTTTCTTGTTTGTATCTTGCATCAAACAACTAATGTCATCATTAGTTGACCAACTGGCTTAGTCTCCATGGTCAAGTATGCTGCCTTTTATGGAAGGGATTTCCTCCATGTTAACTTATGAATCTGTGTGTACCTTGAACATTACATGTTTGATAGAATGTCAATTCCAGTGGCATGAATGAATTTGTGATTGGGTGGGCTTTCACCGAATGTAATGTTTGGTCCATCACGTCACTGAGCTGAGACTTGAAGCCAACATTTGAATTATGGATTTTAGACAGACAGAAGAGGGGTGATGTTGGTTTCTTCCAAGTTTGAGTATGTTGATATGGTAATTATATCTTTTTGTAGATATATATCTTTTTAAATGTTGTCCTCTTCTCTTGCATGTCAATGAGCTTGTAATTTATCTTATTTTTGGAGCACCCTTTATGTAACATGTGTAAATGACCTTTGTACTATGTTTAGCTTCTTCCAATAAATTCAAAATTCAGTTTTATATTAGTTACTTTTCGCCTTCTTAGGTCATTAGTAAAGATTACAGATCTAAGACTATGTTCAAGAGTAAATGTATACAAGTAATTAATCTGTGTAAGATAAATAACATGCTAACAAAATAAAAATAGAGATAATGTGTAACTGTGAGACAAACTACGAGGCATAACATATAAGGTATACTGTTAGAACTTAAACACAAGAGGAGAGCCCAACCCAAAAGATAGTCCATTAGGTGGGAGAGCCTTTTGACTTAAGGACCACATCAAGCTTCTTATTCTACACAATGTGAGACTCCTAACATTGCCACGTCCTTTACGAACCAATGTCCACAGCAACTTCACTCTATTAATACTGACTTGACGGTAGCCCTTTTCACTTTGATGGTTTCACTCACCTATCAGTATTCGGTACATTGCACTTTAATCTAGCTTATAGGTAGCCCTTTCCGTAGCCTAATTCTCAATGAAAGCACTAGTTGTTAGGACTTAAGCACAAGAGGAGAACCCAACCCAAAAGACTAGTTCAGTAGGTGGAAGAGCCTCTTGATTTAAATACCACATCAAGCTTCTTATTCTACTCAATGTGGGACTCCTAACATATACTCACACACACTGTCAATAAAAGAGCATTGCAATAGATTCAGAACCTATAAGCATTTCTCAAATTGGCATGCGAGATTACAGTCTGCTCATGTTGCATGCTACTTGGAAACTTTCCCCGAAACTTGACCTCTGCCTTTCCAAATATATCAGCTTGACCCTCTAGAATGACTATGGAAAACGGCGATGTCAACATGCAGGCAGCGGACACCAATGAAGCAGTAATGGTTTGTCTTTTTTTAATTTTAATTCTCTGCATTCGCCTCTTAAGGGTTAACCTTTTAAGAAATTCCTTAATACATGCATATTTTAGTACTCAATACAGAATCTTCTTGTTTGGCATACCTGATTTTCCTGCCAAGCTTGTTTGGGCTTCTTTAAAGAGTCTTCTTGCAAATTTTTGCATGTTTAACATGTGAGTGAATTCATCATGATAAATGGGGCAATATAATAGTACTTGGGAAGGAAAGGATCTATCTGATTTCAATGAGAAGCTCAATTAGTGTAAGCTTTTTCATTATTATACTGATTTGGTGGTTTAAACCTTGAGATGCAACGAAAACTTTAGGAAAATGGATTGCTCTACGCATGTTTGATTATATTACTGAGGCTGACAAATATGGTGGCAAGGAAAATGGCGCATCATATGACGATCATCTTAGTCCAGCTGAGAGGCGATTTCTCCAGTAGACAGAAACTTGAGCTTCAAAGGCTGGTAAAGATGGTGAGCAGGTCTCATTGAAATAGGATTCAGGAGTTCGATCAAATATCTGGTCAATCTTAGTGATCAATTATCAGGAATTGAATGCGTTCACTGTTAGCTGAGAGCTGACCCTGTGTTGTTGTGATAGAATAGGTACCTGATGTTGAAGGATCAAAAGGAAGACCGTTGTGAACTCACCAGAACTCCCTATGGCAGATGCTTCATTTGTAAGGTTCGTTCAACAATAGGAATAGATGAATAGCTCATGAGAGAGAAAGAGTTAAAGAGAGAAAGAGTACTGATGTTGCATTTCTCTCTCGAATTGCAGGAACTGAACCTGTATCTGCAGTTTTTGTTTGAACTCATTGTTGATTTAGGTCCATCCGTTGGGTTGGATGTTACCTTGAACCGGTTTGATCTGTTCCACGGTCACCTTTTTCTAACAGTAGACTCTGGAAGACTACGTATCTTGTATGTTAAATTATTAATAGTGATACCTTTTTCTGTGTATGTCATCTTTTGCCCTCCTTGTTACTTGTTAAGGTGGATTTAATTCTTGTATTATATATGTTACATATAATTTACTTTTTAAGACTGGTTAAGTTTGTCATAGTTAAGAATGCATTGGCCTTTGTTACAGTTTAGATATAATTCTCATAAATATATATATATGTTTTTTATTAGGATCCAAGTATCTATGTCTGCCATCCATATGCATTGGTCTTTGTTACTTTAAATGTAGCAGGCTGGGAACAGAGGTATCTCTAAAAGGTGTCATTTTTTGGTTGTTGAACTAATCAAATGAATTTAAGTTTACATCAAATGCAGATAAGCCTCCTATGTCAAATTTTCAATACTTTCTTGACTACCAATCACAGCAAAGGATGTTTGCAGAGGCACGTGCTAGAATGAATAGAGGAGCCATTACTTCCAAGCAGCCGGATGCTTACCAAAGTCTGAGGTGCTAACTTTAGGACCTTTATTTTCTTGAAGCATAGGCAAGCATCTCTGACTCTTCCCTATGCGTCAATTTAGCTCGATTTTGCACAAATCCCATTCACTAGTTTGCTGGCCTATGTGAATGTGCTCGCTATTTGTGTTCTCTTAGTAATCCATATTTGTAAGTTAATGTAATTATTGGAGTTCATCTAAACCCTCGTCTATTTAGAATTACTTGTAAATTATTTCATTTACCTGTTGCATCTTCTACACTAACAGCTCTTGGCTTAATTTTGACAATAGTGACTACAATATTAGATTGTAACAATCTATTATAATCTGCTATACTTATAATAATATATAAAAAGCCATGAAGGTTTCGCAACAGCAATTAAGGTTTGATAACTATTTATCATCCATATCCTGAATATCTTTTCGAGTCTTACAAATAGAGCGACGAAATAGGAGAGAGAACCGGAGAAAAGAATAGAAGCAAAGAGAAATAAGAAAATTCTATGCGTTTGGTACAGAGGAAATGTGACAAGTTTTTTTTTTTAAAATAGTGGGTCTCACACGAAAAATCTTTCACACAAAAGTGCGGCGATTTGCGAAGAAATCGTACAAATACATTACACATTTTCGGAAATGACCTTTTGAAGGGTATTCCGAAGCAAGATCTGTGTTAAAAGTTTTCGGGAAAATTGTTTTTGGTACAACCAAAATCGATTTTGTTGTGTTGGGGTTGGAAAACTGATTTTGTTGACTCAAAATTGATTTGGCCATGCTGTGAACCACAAGAAAATCAATTTGATGTTAGGCAAAATCAATTTGATATAGTCGAATTGCAAAATCGATTTTGGTTGACTCAAAAATTGATTTGTATGCATGTAATATGAAGTATTTTAAAGACACGTATTTTAAACACATTGCAACAAAATTAATGTGTATAAAAAAATTAAAGGTTTAATTAACTTTTTGGTTCCTATAATTGCACAAACTTTATTTTTTGGTTCTTATAATTAAAAATAATCTGTTTTAGTCCTTATACACGTACTTTCGATATCGATTTAGTCCCTATCGTCAAGTGTGTCTTAGTTCCGTGAAATAAAACTGTCACAAAATAAAAATTAGCGGTGTAAAATTGCCACAAATTGACATTTTTTGGCATTTTTTGTTCAATTTATGGCGGTTTAAAACAGCAGGGACCAAACCGATATCAAAATCGTATGTATAGGAACTAAAACAGATTATTTTTAACTATAGAGACCAAAAGGTAAAATTTGTACAACTACAGGGATCAAAAAGGAAATTAAATCTAAATTAAATTATTCATGAGTTATTTAAATTGGATTAGTTAAAGGTTTGGTTGATTTTATTTAATTTAAATAATAGATTATCTTAACACATTTTTTATTTAATTTATAAATAATTTAATTTTAATATTATAAATATGATATTAAAATACGACACCAAATTTTCTAAATACATGTGGTGCTTGATAATGTCATATTTAAATATGACCAAGAAGTGAAAATGTTCATATTCCAGATCAATTTCATGTTATGTCAGGTATCAATATTTTTCTCAAAATCGATTACCTTCCATGGTAAAATCGATTTTAAGTTAACATTTTTCAATTCCCTCTTTCCAGACCTCCAACAAAATCGATTTTGTTGTAGTGCAAATCGATTTTGATCACTGTCGGTGCTTGTATAAATAGATTTCGTGCTCTCTAGAGATCAATTAAAATTGATTTTCATCACCATAAATCGATTTAACTGAAAAAATATATTAAAAAAACATGTGGACAAACACGTAAGGGTATAATGGTAATAATTTAATTTCCTTTCTTTTCTTTCAAACCAAACAACTCCATACATTTATTTTTACTCTATTTATTCTCTATTTTTCTTTAACCAAACAATCTTAATTTCAACTCTATTTCTCACCAATTTCTTTTCTTTTCTTTTCTCACCTCTTCTCTCCTTTCCCCCTTTCTTTGCCCCTTACCAAACACGGCCTTAGTGGTCAAAGAAAACCTCAAACTTGTGTCAGTTATATCTAATACACGTATCATTTGAACGAATTTATAATAAGAATCTCTAATGTCTGATATTTATTACTAGAATTATTTATGTTATGTTACCATACTTGCTATTGGTTAGTTTTTTATAAAAATAGTTTATGGTAGTATAATTTATAATAATAATAATAATATAATTTAAAATAATATAGTTTATTATATTATTATAATAACATAATTTATAATCTTATTAATATTTTATAAATTAGATAAAAAATTCAAGATATTACAAAATAAATAAAAAATAAATTTATGTGAATATTTTGGCAAATTTTAAAATTATTTAAAATTAATTTGTTATATTTTTTAAAATTCACAAAAATTTTACCTATGAATTTAAATCCGTAAGAAAGTTACCTATGAAATTTCCTGCATCTTTAAAATCCATAGGAAAATTACTTGCAAATTTTCAATCCGCAAAAAATTCATGAGAAACGTTAGAATTCATGGTTCAGATGAGAGAATTGAGAGAAAAATATATAAAATTGAAAATAGGATTGTATTGATAATGGAAAGGTTAAGTGCAATGGGATTACACAAGGCCTTTATGTAGGCAACAAACTAGTAACTCTCTACTAACAAACTCCTAAACAATCATCTGTATAATAGCCCCCGCAAGTTGGAACAAGTTCACAACACTTACAACTTGGAATGAGCAATACAAGTAGCAAATCAAAGCGAAAAACAATGAAACATATTGGAGATACATCGGTTAAAAGGTATACAAAGACTAAAAACATCAAATGCCAATAGACAAAAGCTTAACCATTAAGCAAAAGCCACAACTCAAGGTTTAACTACTTAATAGAAGCAAATGCTTAACCACCTAAGGTAGAAGCAAATCAATGACAATGATAAATGCTCAACCACCATAAAGGAAAAAGCAACAAAGCTTAACCACTCAAGATAAAAGCTAAAACAAAATCTTAATGCTTTTGATTAAAAACTGTGTGCATCAATTAGATTCTATATTGAAATGGAACAAATGTGCTTGAGATAGTTGTGGATTTAGTAGGAACCCTAGAGATATGATTGAGAAAATGGAACGATGCAATGACCTGATGAGAGTTTTGGATTAAAAAAGGAATGTGCATGGTAATTGGGAAAAGATGGAAAAGAAAAGAAAAATGAAGAATAAAAGGAAAAAAAAAAGAAAAGGGAAGGAGCAGGGAAAAAATTCTAGGGTGGGTGGTATCGCTTTGATATCATGTTAGGATTCATGGTTCAGGTGAGAGAATTAAGAGAAAAATGTATAAAACTAAAAATAAAATTGTACTGATAATGGAAAGGTTGAGTACAATGGTATTACATAGGGCCTTTCTATAAGCAACAAACTAGTACCTCTCTGCTAACAAACTCTTAACCAACCATATCTCTAATAGGAAACGTGTTTCCTGTGGATTTTTATGCAAAATCTACATGTAATGGAAAAAAATTCTAGTAGTGAGACTTCCTTTAAGGAGAACTTGAAATGCGGTACATGGTACGCAAGGTTATCGAGAGAATTATGTAACTATGCATGCAAGATCTTCACACAGTCACACTCACTCGCACAGTTGCACCACCCTCTCTTTCTCTTTCTTTTCATTTTCTTCTTCTTCCTCTGTTAGCATGCTCTCACCAAGTTTTTCAAAGAAAACGCGTTGAATGTAAACCCAAATTGTAAGATGGTATTAGAGGTTATCTTAGCAATTGTTGGACCTATTGCACCACCCACAGAAATTTAATCCTACAAACTTCACGCTTTAGATATCTAGTTCTCGGCATAAGGTGGGTGTGATGAAAAGTCACCTTAATTTCGATTACCCTTAACCTGCCTTATTTGCGGCCTCTTTGGGGGTTGTCTTAGTTGTAGCATCAAAAGTGGTGTTTAGTCTCACATCAACTAGAGATATGATTTAAATAGAACTTATAATATTTGGATAGTTCCAATCTTATAAGTATGACTTGTATTTATTATAAAAGTCAAAAAACTTATCATATAAGGTGACTTATGATTGAATAACAATATAAAAAACCTACACTTCATTGCATACATTACGTATTCATATATTAAAATATGATAATATTTCTAACAGCACTTGGCCTCACTTTCTCTGAAAATTGGAATTGCTGACCTTTCAAATTGTGAGATAGCAATGTAATTTTGCATCTGCAATATAATTGTGCGTCTTTAAATGCAAGGTTACGTATCCTCTTATCCTGAAAGTCTGGCAACTTTGTGCAGGTCTAACACGACATAGGGGAAAGTCTATGCCCATCTCAGTCCTTCTAATCCGTAAAAGCTACAGCTGTTGATCTTTTCACACACACCCAACAATGTGAATTAGTTTAGTTTTTTAAGTGTGTGTTTGTTTTACAGTTATTTCAAATGCAATAAGAATTTGAGAAAGTATAAAAAAGTGATTGAGATATATATCCAAAATAATTTTAATCATTAATTTTATATTAGAATATGTGTCATATATTGTCAAACTTTGAATCATACAAGTCCAAAATGTAGTTGGGCCAGAGTCTAGTTTTACATTAATCATTTTTGTAGTTTTTAGTGCCTCTTACTCAAGCATGACCTTCAACATTCACCCCAAATATAATTTCTTTTTTGCTGAGCACATCATGAAGCATTATCTGTACGTTGAGATTATCTTGTCTAATTGCTAAATTATGGCCAACACTGGTCATTCTTTTGAATCTTTTAAATTACACTAGAGGTCATTGGCTATCCAGGTGGCACTTTATCTGGGAACTTTTTAGCTTCCTGAGTGTACTTTACAATTTTTATGCTAGATGATAATCAGCCAACAACTTGTGGTTTGTGTTGGGATCGCATTTCTTAGTGTGAACATATCCAATTCGTCAAAGTTTTAATGCCACACTAAGTATTTGTTGGGGATGAGTGCCTCACTACACTTAGCATTACTGTAATTGGTGGACTGACCTGTATTTTCTATTTAAAATTAAAATAGATAGAGTCTATTTGCTTTCTGCCTCTCGCTCTGCTCCACCCAGCTCAAATATGTAATTGGATCTCTAATTACTAATAAGCTCCTGCTGTGTCAAAATTTTCTGCATGTGTTTCATTTGAATCTTTACTAACGTCGATCTGGAGTGTGATGTCTTCCCACGTTGTATATGATAAAAGTTAAATTAATTAATAAATGTCTGGTCTGAATGTAATGGTGTCACAGTCAAATTGATCTTTATGATGTATTTGTTAAGATAGAATTCTGAAAAGTGAGTTGATGGAAAGCTTGAGGTTTATTTCTTTTAACTAATTTACTTAAAAGATATGTAAAAAATGTTATGTAAAAGTGTAGTATAATACAAAAAAATATATGATTATATTATTACATAAAGCCACATGTTCGTACAAGTAAGTTAAGTCAATATCAACTTAGAAAAAAATGATCAATGACAAATAATCCAATTAGTAATAATTAATTAAGTAAAACAAGGTCAAATATTAAATATAAGCATATTTTCTAACAAGAATATAAACTGTAATGGAGTATTGTAATTCACTTTTGACTATCACCAACCTTGTTCATTTTAATTACTCTATTTCAGGCTAACTAATATGACTTTTTTTTGACTAATATAAAACAAGTAAACAACTCTCTCTGTACATTTCTGACAAGCATCCAACTGAAAAAATGGCAGAGTAAATATTTTGTACTATTCTGTAATTGATTTACTTCTCACTTTTTATTTTAAAAATTGTTTCATAAAATAATTTTACATTATTAAAAAATCAATTTTTCATTTAAATTTTATTAAGTTTTAAAAATTATCATTTATTTTGATTGATCTAAAAGCAATACAAATCCAAATTAAAGTGCAAAAAATCATTCACACTATGCAGTATCTTTGTCTATGGCATAGTGTATTTTGTCGTATATTTAGATTAATTTATTTTAGAGTTTAAAAAAAATCTACTTTTATATTATAAATTAAAATACACAATTTGTAAAGTGAAATTATTGTTCTCTCGATTAAATGTTCTTAATATTCTCTCTTTTATTTTTTTGGATGTGCATTTCACATAGTATTCCTATAATTTTATATTTTTATCTGTATCTTGATCTTTTTAACTTTTTATATCTTTTAATCTACCATCTTCTATCTTTATTTCTAAATCAAATTTTAATAGTTTTTTTAAAAATTTTCAATAGCTAAAAATAACTTTATATCACAATTTAAATTGTTCATTATAAAGCTAAAATATAATTTATATATTTAAAAATATTTATTTATTATAAAGTTTAATTATAATATAATTTATATATTCAAAAATGTTTATTTATTATAACTTTTAATTGTATAAAAAAATATTTATTTTTTGAAATTCAAAATCTAAAATACTAGTTATTTTTAATTTTATAAAACTTTTCAAAAATGCACTTAGTTCTGATTTTCTATTAATGATTAGCAGAATTGTATTTTTTTTAAGGTTTTTTGCATTTCAATAATTTTTTCATAAAATATTTTTCAATTCTGAAAATATTAAATATTTTTTATTTTTTTTCAAAAATATACCTTTACTTTCCTTTTTATTAAGGTTTTAAAATAAAATTTTTATTCTTATTTATGTATTATTTTAAAATTTTAAGATATTACTAATTACTATTTTTAATTAAATATTTATTTTTCACTTAGTTTTTAATTACTTTATACATTTTTTATTTATTGTAAAATAAAAATGATTTAATATTTATTTTTAAATAATTAAAAGTATTTAATGGACGTGTATTTTTTTCATTTAAACATGTACTGACAACATTTTTAGTGAGAGTTACTTAAAAACAAACTATTGTCGCAAATGAGTTTTAAGATTAAAATTATTAATGTGAAAGAGAATAGACACAAGTCGCACATGATATTAAATCTTGATAATCCATTTATGGTTTTATGGTTCAAATTTTATTCATCTCACTCTCATATAAAAATGGTTCTGTCACACTCATTAAATATATGTTTCACACTATATATGCCTTCTCTTAGTAGATGTGTCTCAGAGATATATATATATATATATATATAAGAGACATATATAGTGAGAAGATCATTTTTATATAAAGAGAAAAAAGTAAATCTGAATCATACAATCATATATGAATGATTAAGATTTAATATCATGTGACGAATTAAAAAGTTACATGACTATTTAAAAAACTCACATGACTTGTGTCTTTTCTTAATTTTGACTATTTATGGTAAGATCTAATTGTCAATATTTATTTTTCTCATCATAAAAAAGGTAATCTCACTAGATACATTTCCATATATATAAAATATCAAATAAAAACTCTTGTAAAAAATGAGAATAATAAATATTGAACACTAGATTATATTTAAACAAAAAAAGAAAGAAAGATAAATGTATAAACTTTTTAAGTTATCATTTGATTACTAAGTTGATTCTGAAATCTGAATCATCTATAATTGTCAGATTTATATTTCTCACATTTAATTTTTCTCATTAAATATGTTTCTATATATATATGTATACAACTTTTATCTTTCTCTCTCTCAAATATACATATATATATATAAGCAAGATAAAACAATACAACTTTTCTTTAGTTGGAAGAACAAAATGCTGTTAATCAGTCGTTGATTTATATTTATTACTTCTATCTTGGAGATGTAAAAGGTGACTTCTTTTTTAAATTCTCAATCTTTGCTCACGTGATTAATATTTTGCTTCTATATGCTGAAGTAGCGACTTTATTAATGGTGTAGATTTACTGGTGTGGTTGTTGCCAAGTGCCATCACCTCTCTCATAAGAAAATTCTTTTTTGATTTCTTTAAATGAAAGTTGTATTTAAAAAAAACGTAATAATAATTATTAATTAACAAATTAATGATATCACTTTAATTATTAAATTTTTATTTATAAATTAATTATACCTTTAGCTTAGAAGAGCTAGCCTAATCCGTCTTTGTCACATTCTAGAAGCAACCAACTGTGATTTGTACATTTTGCAATAATAATGATAATAAATTACGTGACTTTGAGGTTGCACAAAGGAATTAAGAAGTAAAATAGCTCATCCAACTATATTTGAAAATGAACAATATTAATTAAAAAGCATTTTTACCCCAAAAAAAACAGAAAGGCATTAATGGTGCCATGAGATCTCAACTATCGTACCTTGCTCCTTCCTTGTCATGTAAATGAAATGAGTCGGTGACGGTGGCCCATCCTCTGCTACATTTTCTTTGTCCATCCTGAATTTAAAATGACATGGCACATTTGAGGACGCAAAATATTAAACAAAATTTGAACCTAAACAAAGAAAATATGTCACGATCAGTTCTAATATTGTTGGACTCGTAAACTTCTAATCTGACCATTCGAATGTTGTGTGTCGTCTCTAACACGTAATCAAAGTGGTTGCTGGCTATAACTTGAGTGGCCCTTACCGTAGGACAAAGTTAAGGGTACTCTTTAATTCTTTTATTTTCGTTGCATCAAAACCACAAGTATCCGTGGGAAAAGCACAACTATTAACAATCATATGGCCATCCACTCGAAATACTTACGTCGAGTTCCTTGCTTGATATGTTAATTTTAATTCAATTCATGGAAGCAATGAAAGGATGATGATAGTGGGTAGACCCTTAAACTTTCCTCTGACTCAGGTATATATCTTTATAAAATGCATTAAAAGAAAAAAAAATGTGAAGGAAAAACTCGCTTTTGCTCACTTACTAGTGGTCACGCCAATCATAATTCTGCATACCGTCACAGTTGGGGTACAAACATTTAATCTGTCCTTTAATTATTTAAGTTATTAAATTAGTATAATAGTTTTAAAAATTAATTTTATCTTTTAAAAATTATTAGATAGAATTAGTTTAATATAATTTTTTTAGAAAATATTATATTAATTTTGTAACATTTAAATTTTTGGGTATGTAAAAAAATTAAAATACAAATTTGATAACTAAAATATGTTAAAAGGTTAAAATATACTCGGTGTCAACTATTTTCATATAATTATAACAGTTAAGACTTCCTTAGTTATCAAATACTTTTACTTTACTCAAATTGTGTGTACATAGACAAACACACGCGCTTTTAATTCGAATAAAATCAATATGATTTTATTTGAATTTATCTATAACTCTAAGTAACATTATACCAATAGTCCCTTGTAAGATATGATAGGTAACGAAGGTAAGTAAACTTAAACATCTATTATTACTAGTTAACTTAATTTTTAACAATCAAACAACGTTACATTTTGATTGCATCATTAGAATATTATTATTATGCCCGTTTTCAATGAAATAATGCAACCTTTATTAAAATTTATGAATCAAATAAGAATTCATCTCATAATATATTTGTAAGATTTTTATTTAACTTATTATTTTATTGATATTCATTTAAGTCTTGTCACGTTTTATGCTAAAATTATTAACATAACATTATAAATAAATTTAAAATATATTGTCCACAAAAATATAAAAAATTAATTTAATATTTTTTTCATTAAAAGTTATAAGTTATGCTTAAAATTAATAAAATTCATGAATAAGTAAAAAAAAAATAAAAAAAAGTATATATTAATATATATTTTTATTTTTCTCTGATTAAGATAAATATATGTAACAAAGTATGCAATTTTTTATTTAATTAAAAATTAGTGCACATTTGATTTTCATTGATATTCGTTTAAAAAATTTAGAAAAAAATATAAAAAAAATAAAAAAGTTTTGAAAATTCAAAATATAAATAAAATAAAATATGAAATTAAAAGAATTTTAAAATTTAAAATGAAAAAAATATCATATAGTAATTATATCAAAGATGTGTTGTTCTACCTCGACGACGTAGCCAAGATGCAATTCTACTTGAGGTTACATTCCACGCAATTTTCCTCAGAGACCGAATTGCTAGAGAAAGAGTATCCAAATAAAACTATTAAAGGTCATCTTCCCAACCCTACCATATTCATGCCGAAAGAAAGCTCTAGAATCATTAAATGCAAGAAGTAATAATTTATTTCAATGCTTTTGTCCTGTTGTCAAGATTTGCATATGTGTTACTAATGACGTCAATTAGTGATTATCGATCTAGTATAAATAATATTTAAAATACCTAATAATAACAAGTTGGGACAAATAATAAATTTTTTATTTAATATAACAAAATGATCAGACTTTAAATATTCCAAACTATATAGTTTCTTAATTATGTATTATTACGAATAGATGAAGATTGAGTTTAATGAATTTTTCCTTACTCGTTTTCAATAGAAAAAGATGAAAACTACTTTGCCTCTTTTCCCCTTCCCCTCTCACTAAAGAACAAACAGTGCCCACAGTTTTTTACACCTTGTCTGAACAAATTTCACAAGAATTGCGTGAATCCTAAGAAAGTTGGTTGATCATCCTGAAAACAAGCTCAAAATATGGGAAAGTGAGTAACTGAGCTACTTATGCACCGGCATTCGTCGTCATCCCACGTTGGAAGTGGAGAAGCACTAGTCAGTGCTAAACCTGAAAGTTATCGGAACGCTTCATTTAATTTTTCTTCTTTTCCCATTTTGTTCTTGCCAGGAGTGATAGACACGTACCTTCAAGACAATGGTTTATAAAATGAGTGATCACAATGAGTTTAATAAGAACACTTCTAAAGGAATTAAAAAAAAAAAAGCATTTAATAAAAATGATAATATTTAATCTAGTGTTACTTCGCACTACCGACTTTCCAATCATAACAATTATTACACAACTTATATTCAAATCAGTAACCCTCTATTACCAGCTAATTTATAAGAATAAAGATTTTTTGAGACTCAGATGCTAATCTACATCTCGAGTGTCTATATATCATTGTTGAATTTATAATCTTATTCTAAATCTTGATAGAGATTTGATAGCTTGCTCTACTATTACTTTTTGGTAGTTTACTCTACTATTACTAAATATTGCACAGTCTTACACCTATAATTGCCATGAAGATAAAAAATAAATTACTTTTTGTTAAATTTTACACGATGTTAAGATTAAAGAAACATTTTATACTTAATAATTTTAATAGAATTTTACCTATTCAATTTATTAATATTTATTATTAAGAGAAACACGAACGAAGTATTCTCCTAACATGGATTACTTTTACGCGCTGATGATGAATATAAAAGTGAGTGCAAAATTTGGTACGTAAATGCATATGCGGAGAGTCCGGGCACAGTGGAGAAAAAGAAGAGTGTGTGGGAGTGAGAGCAGGACCGCCTCGCACTTTGTTTCACAGATGCTCAATTTTATCTCTGTTACCCAATTTAACTGTTTCCTTCTCTCAACTCACAAACACACGCACTAAGCAATAACAAAGTGGAGGTAGTAGTATTCTGGTTAGTTCCAACTTCTTGCTTTGCTTTGTCACCAGAAAATGAGTGCTCAGGAAAAACATAACGCACCTTCGTCCAAACCAACAGTTTCTCTTCCACTTCACAAGGTACATAATTACTATGTTTCTGCTTTTAACTTGTTGCTAAGATCATAATTCATATCATTCAATTCCATGTTGTTGTGTTTGTTTATAGGTGGATGATCCAATGGGGGTAGCCGATGAAACTGAAACCTCGCATGTTAATCATTGGAAGCGACAGAATCTTCAGCTGGAAATACCATCCAGAACATCAGAAGAGTCTCCTCAGGATTTTGTTGGAATAAGGATGCCACTGACACCGAGTCCAACTCCTAGTCATAAGAGAGTGAATTTTCTTGCCACTTCTCGCTCTGTTGATGCTCCGAGGCCTTCAGCATCGAGAGGCAAATCATCCATGAGAAGCATCTTGCCAAAATTGGGCTTCAGGAATCGGGCATCGCTTGATATTGAAAAGGCTACTACTGCAGCTCCTGAAGGTTCCCTTTCTGGCCATCAAGAGAAGTCTTCAATCTCAAGATCAGTGTCCCTAACAAAGATATTTACTCCTAAGATTAAGCGAACGTCTTCATTACCGGTAGAAGAAATTGGGCGTGCACACGCAGAATCTGCTCTGGGTGGAAGTCTTGGTGCTTCTCCATGTGTAAGATTTCAAGCCTATAGCAATAAGTTTTAAAATCACTCTTTAATTAATGGGCATCTTGTCTTTTCAATAACAAAGAAGTTGAACGTAAGGATTTAATTATTTGCTGGATTTCTTCCACTGAAATTAAAGTTATTGTTTCATGGGGCCCTAGAAGCAAGGGAAAAATTTATTTACAGTGAAAACTATTACTTCCTACCATACACTGAAAACTATTACTGCTCCTTTTTTTTTGTTTTTAGCTCTCCCCCTTTTTTTCTAGTGCCACTTCTGGTATTCAATTGTTGCCGAGTCTTGCATCATAAAAATGTATACTCTTTGCTTTAGTCTGTTTGGTCCTTTTGCAGAGAAGAGAGACCCAGGGGATGATAGCTCGTTCTCGTTCAGTGCCTGTCAATAGCAAAGAAAAGGGCATAAGGAGAATGGATTCAGTTTTCCGCATTATTCCTTCCACCCCTCGCGTAAATGAGAATGAAACAACAAAGGATACTGGTATCTTGTTATAAGCACTCGAATTCTCATGACAAATAATACATTTTTCATGTCCAATCTCTAACAAGATTCTCTGGACTGACACAATTATGACATGTCATTGCCAAATATTAACAGTTAGGAAAAATATAAACGTCATATTTGTAATTGTATGACTTCTTTTAACATATCCATGATTTGAATATAAAAAATTGACATCTCGCATTACATTGTATATAATTATCTCTGTCCGTCCTTTATTTTTAATCTTTTTATATATACTCTTATCAAAGATACACTTCAAAATAAAAGAGGCAACTTTTTTGCTATCCTATTTTATTGTTGACAAAACATTATCCGTAGATTGAAACGTTCTCTCAGTCAAACGGATTGTTGTGTTGTTGCCAGAACTTCCTGTTTAAAATAATAATTTTATGGAGTGATGTCTTTTGTCTTCTTGGCACTTAAAAATAGCTAAAAAAATTTCCCACTTTCTTTCGATGCATCTTAGTTTAATTTCTAAATCTAGAACAGATTGTTTCCAAGCCTACGTTCACTTATTAACTTAACAGCCATTCTTGGCTCAGAAAATGGTGATGGTGAAGATATTGGTGTAGAGGAAGCCGTGTGTAGAATTTGTCTGGTTGATCTATGTGAAGGAGGTGAAACATTAAAGATGGAATGCAGCTGCAAAGGTGAACTTGCTCTGGCTCACCAGGAATGTGCTGTTAAATGGTTTAGTATCAAGGGTAACAAGACCTGTGATGTGTGCAAGCAAGAGGTTCGGAACCTCCCTGTCACTCTCTTACGGATCCGAAGTGTTCAAACTCAGAATACTGGAGCAAGGTTCGAGCCGGGAGATGAATACAGGCATGTGTAGTTATTTTTCTTATGCAAAGATGAGTATCAGTATGCCATGAATGAGTCATGCTAATACGTTTCTACTGGGAGAAAAATGGATATCATAAAATCATGCTAAATCAATATGTTAATAATCATGAACCAACCCTGCCATTGAGTCATTATTTAACTAAATTTTGCATTGCTTTTCCCTAGTTACCAGTTTACCACTGTCTCTTCATATACACCATAATGGCTATGGCACTATCTAGAATATGGGGCCAGGTTTACTCTCCTGCGTCTAATTTGAAGTAATAAACTTGCATCCATCTCAATTTTTCATAGGGTTTGTACATCCAGTGATAACTTTGTGACATGAATCATCTATTTTACTTTCATAAAGATCTGATTCAGATCTCCGACCTGCTGTGTCGAAGTTGTAGGCTCATTCCTTGCAATCTCTAGTTCAAATTGCAATTCTCATGCTTCAAGTAGATTTTAGAATACTATCTTGCGATCAATATTTTCCTTGGAGTTCTGCAGCCAATACTAGTGTTCTGTCTTACAAGTTACCGCTGGA
The DNA here is from genome assembly GCA_004329165.1 of Spatholobus suberectus. Lineage (NCBI taxonomy): Eukaryota > Viridiplantae > Streptophyta > Magnoliopsida > Fabales > Fabaceae > Spatholobus > Spatholobus suberectus. The sequence continues at coordinate 9,073,476 of CM014736.1, forward strand.
AGAGAGTGTTCTTGTTGTGTCTTTCTTGTACTATAGATTATTGTTACATAGAACAATTCTCAATTTGTCTGCTTAATTTGTCAGGGTTTGGCAGGAACTCCCAGTGCTTGTCATTGTCGGCATGCTTGCCTATTTCTGTTTCCTTGAGCAGCTGCTGGTAAGAATAAAAGTCCTATCAGATCTATCAAAGTTACAATTTTCATGTATAGCCTCAGTTATTCAACTCTCTGCAGGTTGGAAAAATGAGAACCAAGGCAATTTTCATCTCTCTTCCATTTTCCTGTGTACTGGGTCTACTCTCCGCCGTAACATCATCAAACCATGGGTACGTTCGCAAAAGATACTTGATAAATATTGTCCAAATACTTTTCTGGGGACTCATCACACTGTCATAGTTTAGTTTACAAATCGAAAATGGAAAACATTATTTATAGAATCTTGTAGGGTTCAAAATGATGTGGCAATTGCTGGTTGATTTATTACATATCGCATGATACATTTGGAGATTCTTATTCATGATCCTTCTTTTTTGGCTGATTTTGTTAATGCTTGGTTGGGTTTCATTAACACATGCTAACCCTTGCTTCAATTTTGTTTTCCAGTGAAGAGCAGGTACACCTGGATTTATGCATCTGTCCAGTTTGTTTTGGTGGTCCTATTCGCCCACATATTTTACCCCTTGGTAATAGATTTTGATATGAGCTAAATTCTTATTACACAAATTTTTACATGACGCCAAGATTTATAACATTATTTTGAAAAATAAATAGTTAAAGGGATCAGCCATTGAGCGTTGGTTCAAATATTGGTAAGATGGAATAGCTGTGACAAAAAAATTGGTTCCAAATCCAGCATACCATTGTAAGCCCTCGGGCTTGTGAGATGCCCTGATCATAGAATGAGACAACCTCTCCTTCTCCTTAACTTTTTATTACCAAAAGGAAAATAGTCAAATGGATCAAAATTCAAACTTAGTCACATGTATGACAACAATGTGTTCAAAAAGTGCTCCTACATGAAGTATCACAAACATATATACTAACTTAATGCGATTAACTTGGTCAACTGCAGGTTGGTATGCATGCGGTTTTGTCGATCCTTCTTGCAACATTTGCTGGGTTTGGTGTGGCGATGAGTGGAAGTTCAATGCTTGTGGAGTTTTCTCGATGGAGAAGAAGATGGCTGGCTTTATCAGAGCAGCAGCAAGGTTCTGCAATGATTGCACAATACCCTCAAACTGCGGCGCAAAATCAACAAAGCTCAAATCAGAGCTGAATCGATGGCTGTATGGCTTCTTTCATATGGTCAACTAAGCTAAGGGAATTGGCAGAAGCGTTTGTCGATTGTCATTGTATAGGCGATTAAGCTCTGGCAGGATTTTACTACTGTGAACATGTGCGCGAGACTTCATTGTACAGCTCATATTGTCGTAATAGAGAACAACTTAGGCCTAGAGTTTCTCTTGCTGTGGAATCATTTTTGTTTATTTCTTTGTACTAAGCATTTTCACAACAGCAAAAACAAAAATGCTTCCGGCCTCTTTTTTTCTTTTGGTAGTCTTTGGTGAGAGACAAAACCTATTTGTGAAGTAAAATAGTAGTATGCATCAACCCCCGCCCCCCCGAAAAAAAGGCTACAATACAAACATATCTTAAAGTTTTTTGTTTTTGTACACCAAAAAAACCTGTAGGATACATTTGTATTATAGCTTGGGGAACGTGACACAATTTTCAAGATGATATCAACAGTTAATTGATTTACTGTTATGAACTCGATAAACAAAGAGTCATGATAATCTTTCATCCAAAACGGGTCCAAAGAGGCGAGAGATACCAAAAAAAGAGAAAAGGGAAGGAGAGAAAGTAACAAAAGTGATAAATGAAGTGATAAAAAAGAAAAGAGAAATAAAAAGAAAAGAAGATGAAATGAAATTAAGTATATGTTTATAATTTAGGGTTTAGATGTTTATAATTTTTCAAACAAAATGGATGCTGGGTAGCATATTTTTAAAGGTAACTAAGGTTCGTACTTAGGAGAATTGAGTTCAACTTCATAATAATAATTAAAAAAGTCAAATCGAGTTTTAGAATAATCTTAGGTATCAACTTAATTACATTTTGGTTGGGTTATGTCAATTTATCGAGTTTATTATTAAAATATTAAAAAATAACCTTTTTTTTATCGGTTTTTTCTTTTTCTTTTAAATTACTAAGATAATTCATTATGAAAACTAGATTAAAAGATATTGGATTTAATCTAATCTATTATACCCCAATATCAAACATTATTATAAAATATAACATTTGTACGTAAGTCCTATGTCACATGTAGTTATTTTTTCCTTCCAAATTGTTAACTTTTTCTATAAGTTGGGTCATAATTAATTTACTAATTTATGCAACTCATAGTTAACACAATTAATTATATATTGAGTTTAATTTGCATATAGTAACAAAGTAAAAAATATTATACTGTGAACTAATTAGAAATTCTAAATATAATTTTTTAAATAGTTATTATAAATGTTAACAATCTTACTAATAATAGTGTATTTATGTTGTTAGTATATTTAAATTAGATTCTTACATATTTGTCAAAAGAACACTTTATGTGTATCTTTACATATATTTCATTTATTTTAAAATTTAAAATTTGAATTGTTACCTATCTTATCTTCTATAAATGATAGTTATTAAGATTTTTCTAAGAAAATATGAATAACTTCTAAATGAATTTATTGTAATTATATATTCTATTATTTTGTAAATTTGTGTGATGTACATGTACTATTTTTTTAGATAATGTCTAGGGTGGACCACCAAACTAAACGGTTTATGGTGGTCCAATTATTACTGACCGTTAAATTTAATGTTATAAAATAGAGTGGCTTAGATCTTTTAGTTACAACCTATTGCAATTGTAAATATTTTAATTTTTTTCTAAGAAAAGCAAAAATGTATCTACTCTTTTGACCTTGATGTGTTTACATACTTTATCTCTAATTTGTTTTACACATTTATCCCTTGGATTGAAAAAAATGGTAGTCAAATCTCCCAAAAATTGTTTTGTGCTTTGAATGTCATTCCCAATCCCATTGGAATGTAGTTTGCGTTTAGAATCTGAGATACTAAACAACTTGCTTCTGAATTTTAAGTTTTTCTGTAATCAACACATTTCTGGCGAGAGATGTAGACTCACTCAGTTGCAAATTACTATTTCTCCCTAGAAGAGTGAAGAGTGAAGGGGATCACTCTGCTTTCTCTTTCTCCCTAGAATTTTCTTGCTTTTTATCTTGTGCTTTCTTTGTCTTTTGGTTGTTATAATGCTCTTTATATTTTTGGGGAAATGGGTGGAGGCATATCAACAACTCAAAACAGAAGCCAAATGGACAGATATTAAAGAGAGAAAGTGAGGCTAGTTGTGTATCACTGCTCTTACTATTTTTTTTTCAACTCACCACCATAACAACTATGAAAAAAATGTTACCTAAAACAGTCTTTTATGAACTTGCTAAGAGAATCCACCTATAGATGCGAAAACCAACATTCCCAACATTCGAAATGCGCTTCTGCAACTTTTTCTAGTCGAGACAGAGCTTGATCTTCTTTACTCTCATTAAGGGTATAATCGTCATAGTATATAAAGATATAAATATCATATTCATAAGGATAAAACAAGACATTCTAAAATTTAAAAAAAAAAACTGATGCCCAAAAAAGAAAAACAACGAAAGAAATTAAAACAATCACCGTGTACTACTTTCATTTGAGGATCACGCTAACAATTGTCTTTTTTTTTATTAGTTAAACAATTAAGTAATGTTTCTTATATTTTCTTATTTAATTTAAACATTTAATATCTTGATAACATAAAAAATATTTAGCATTTTCATGTAATTAATAATAATATAAAATATTGTAAGAATATAAATTATTCTAAATAATTAGACTACATTGGACAAGATACGCGCCTAATTTTCTCATGAATCTCGTGCCAGCAACGGTCAACATCAAATCCAATAAGATTAAGCGCATGCTTAAACGTTTTTTGAAAAATAAATATTTTTAAAAGAATAATGTTATGAATAAATAGTATATGCACTAAATAACATCTAATCATAATCTATGATAAGTTTATTAATTTTTATAATAATTATTTTAAAACTCATACAAAAAATTATTTCTAATTATTACTTCCGTCCCATTTTGTTTGACGTTTAAGATTTTGACACAGGAATTAAGAAATGCAATTAATAGTTTATATTTTAAAACAATTATTATGAAATTTCCTAATATATACATTATCTTTTGTATTAATTAGATTCTCTCTCCTTTATATTTCTCTTATATTTTCTCATTCCACAATAAGTATTTAAGGATATAATTAGAAAAAAAATATTTAATGCTTTATTGATATTCTAAAATGACAATTAAAATGGGACATATATTTTTTTTTGGAGAAAACAGGCCATGCACTGATAGTATAAAATAGTTTTATACTATCATCCAATCACAAACTACCATTTATTGTTAATTTGTTGACTTTTATAATAAATACTTTAAAAGTCATATCAACAATGAATTTCAATTGGTTGACAGTGTAAAACTTTTTATACTGACAGTGTATGATCGTTAAACTCTTTTTTTTGTTAAAACATCAAACAAAATGAGATGAAAGGAGCAATTGATACTATAAATTTTTTTACACTAAAAGGACATGCTTATTAAACTCAATAAATATGTTTAAAGTCTTGAAAACATAGAAAAAATATTCAAAACTTTCGTTATCTAATAAATAAGAATATTAAATATAAAAAATATTCAAAACTTTCTCCGTCTAATCTATAAGAATATTAATAAAAGGTAGGGGTATTCATGACATGATTTGCACAGTTGCACCATCCCATTTATTTGATTTGATCCAAAGTTGATTTTGATAGATTTTAGTTTTAAAAAATTAGACTTACATATTTCGAACACAATTTTGGTTATATTTTGAGTTATCCAAATCTAGTTTAATATCTTATACTTTTTAAAAACTATATTTTTAATAATTATCTATATCTATATAACTATTAGAATGACAATACACATTTTTGTCTTTATATTTTTTGAACTAAATTGTCCCCTAACTAAAGTTATAAATTATATCATTATTATGTTTTAACTGCAATTAAATGAAATTTCAAAAATAATTGTACACTCTTATTTCCTATAACATAGGAAGACACAGAGTGTTTCTTTTTCCCTAGTCTATAATCTATACCTAAATATATAAAAGGGGTACAATGTTTTCGTCTCCACATTTCATTTAACAATTCTAACCCTTAACTTTAAATGAGAACCCACACAACAATAAAGGTGATGAGGAGTCTTTTGGTCTACAAAGTTTAGCCTTCAAACTATTTTAAAATAACTGCACACTCACACAATGTGTGTGTATTCAAACGTAGGAGAAGGAAGATAGAATATCCATGAGGATGGTGATTTTGCAGGGCCATCATTGGAGATTTTCGCTGCCACGAACCCCACCACCATTTCTCATCTCATTCTCCTAGTTGAGTGGTTGTTGATCTCTTCTCATGTTCTAATCAAAAGCCAAACTTTTCCCCACTTTATTCAAAACTCCATAGTAAGATATCTATAGTAAGGTCTTCTTTTTCATTTGATATCCGGTGGAGATGACACTGTATTTTAATTTTCTGAATGAAAGTGTTTTCGTATTTCACTATGATAATAAGCTCCTGTGTTTGAAAATTTGAATATCAGTTGTTGCAGATCACATCTTGTTCAAAACTGTAACAGACTAATTGTTATCATGTCACTACTACATCTTATTGAAAATCCTATGACATTTATAAAGGGTTTGGGTGTAGGGATTTTTTTATCGAGAGTATGCAGTGCAATGAGGGGTGGCAATGGCATTTTCATAATCCTCATGTTTTAGTTATTGATTTTTCTCTTCGAATCACTGCCTTAGGATTGGGGATAGATAACCAAGATCAAAGAAGAACTCACACTCGAGGGGCGTTTTCTACATTTTTTTTTGTCATTCTCTTTTTGGGTTTTGTTGGTTTAGTGCCTTTCCTGTTTTTTGATTGAAAAGTCTCTATCTTAATTTCTTGGTTCATTATTGTTCTTTATATATAACACCAAATTTTGATTTGCATTAATTGTGTGTGGCTTTATTTACATCAGAGGATGTGATTCTAGAAGGAGGACCTTCACTTAAGTTTCAATTGTTTTTTCACTTCTACTTAATTTTTATATATAACTTTTCTTTTTTAATCAATTTAATCATGAAAAAAATGTTTAGTGCCTAATATGTGTTATAATTAGTCTTTGCTTTTTTTATGCAAGAATGTCATCTCCTTGGGTTTGTTCTTCTCACCAGAGTAAACTATCTCTCTATCTTTGTTTACTCTGTTTTTTATAAAATTTCTTGCCTTTATTTATTTTCAATCAACCTTCAGTGGTGGGGTCGTTTGGTAGTGGCAAATGGCGTTGGTGAGATGAGAAAAAGTTGCATGTTTTGGATTTGAATAAAGTTGTAATGAGTTGTTGCAGTAGAGCTTTCTTCTTCTTCGTGGCAGCGAAGCACATGTATGAAGCATGGAAAGGAAGTAATGTATTGTTCTTACTTTTTTCTTTATTTATTCAGCCAAAGCACTGCCTATGTTGAGTACTAATATGTTTTAATATGGTGAGTGCTATTTTATTTTATTTTTGCAGAGTGAGTGTCTGGGCATGATATGTTTATCTTTTCATTGCAAGATATAGTGTATGATGTGTATCATATAAATTTGTTATGGCCCATGATGATTCCTTAAATATGGGGTGTTATTGTTTTTGCACCCGTAGCATTCTTTCTTGGTTCACATCACTCAGTTGAATCGGTCCAAATCAGGTTCAGTAGTAAAGAATGAGAGCGGTTGCAAGGTGAAGATTGATACTTTGGCACCGGTAAAATCCGTGAAGGAAGCCATCACCCAATTCGGCTGTGTTGGTTATTGGAAACCCATTCTTCATGAGTAAACACTTTGCTCCTTAAGAAGCCTATTTTTCTCTTTAAATCTTTGTGATTCGTATAGTCATGGTATTGCATAAATAAAAACGACACGATTCCACAACTTTTTACTTTCCCCCCTACTCTTCAAAGGAAAAAGGTTGAACCTTTTTGGATGTCTATGTTATTTTTACTTCTGTGAAATCTTCATTGTGCAGTGTTATGAGAGGAAATGGGATTTTCTTTTTATTATTATTTTATTAATTTGTCTAATAGTGTTTTGTTGCACTGCAAACATTAGCTTGGATTTCTGATTATGAAATGTTTAGTTTTCCTCTAGATAATCGTCAATTTAGATTTCTCTATATAACTTTGTGATTTTTTTTAATTCATTTGTAGGATTGTTTCCTTTTTCATATCTTGAATTGATATCAAAATCCTTTCTAAAACAAATAAAAATATGTTAAGAACTTCAAACCTGCAATGCACTATATATATACTATCTTGACATGAAGACATGATCATTATCTACTTGGCTGAATCATTTGTTCCTTTCATTGATTTTAGATCCTCATCACCAAGGTGTGATACTTGATCCTAGATAACACATTTTGATTCTTGAACGTTGTTCTCTTGCAAGCTTTTTAATCCAGTTGCTTTATCATTTAATATATTGCCTGATGAAATCGATAAATTAGCGGTTTGATGCAAACTCTGATGTAAAATATTTGGAACCGGAGCTAATATTGTTGTCTGTTTCTTTCACTTTCGGCGAGAAACTGCAATTCATGACTTTTGATATTGTACTTTACTTTGCATTTGTATGGACAGATAAATTAATGGTAGCTTGAACCAAGTTTATAAAGATAAGGCAAAGGAAAGGGTGCCTAAGAATTCAAAACAATCCTAACACCCCAAAGGATCCTTTCCAGTATTCAAAGAAGCAGCACTTGAAATGACAGGCGGATGGGGTATTGCATCAAAGCTGGGAACAGTTTCACTACAGAAGATATCTTTTTTTTTTTTGGTGAACTCAGGGTATTTTTCACCCGAAAGTTAAGGACTACTCTCTCAATTGAAGTATTGAGATTCATTTAAGAAACTGACCTCTCTTAATAAATATTTTTTCATACACACAGATTTAGGAATCAAACTCCTGCCCACATACTTAAGGGACAAGGTTATCTGTTACCCACCCATGCTACACAGCCATGCCACTACAGGAGATAGCTTGACCTGAATAAGGACTCACCAATTTATCTTCCAATTGCTCATTCAACTTTTTAATCTTTTTCCTTATTTTTGGTAAATTCAATTTTTCTCTTTTTTTGTTAAAATTCAGTTTTTTTTCTTTCTATTAATCTTTTTAATCTTAGTACTTGAATTTTGTAGTTCTGAAACATATTTGTCTCTCTCGAAATAGAAATATGGAATTATCATTTCTTACGTAATCTTGAATTTGTGGTTTCCGTTGCGGGTTGCTAAAGTTGAACAAAATTGTTTATTATTCATGTAAATGAACACACACAGGCATGTCCTTTTGGGATTCTATGAAAAGAGAAAATTTTAATGGTGATTTTTTATTTATAATTTGTTATGAGGGAGGAGTGTGGAAAAAAGTTTAGGAAGTTAATTCATGAATGACACAAATATTAGTATCAAGATTCATGATACCATTTAGTAAAAGCCAAATATACAAACTGCAAAAATCCCATTAACATGACGAGCTCGAAAACATGACGATAATGAATCCAGAACGAAAGGTCCACAGCAATGTTTAATGAAATAATGTTTTCTCCTAAATTAATCGCTGCACGTAATCTAGTAAATAGAAATAATGTAATTTGGCAATAAATGCCAGACCATAATGTACGTAGTCTTAGAAAGAGAAATAAAAGATAAATTATCCCATGAACATGACGAGCCTTTACTAGATATAATAATATACTACAAAAAATTTCACGTCCTACAAAAAGTTTTTATATATTTATTTTTTCTCTATTGTTATATATTTATTTAGTGGATATGAAATTTATACACTATCATACAATCAATTTTTTTTAAATGTCTTTGCCCCTAAACTATTTTTTTTTGACTTATTTATCCTTTAACAGTCTAACTTCCGCAAACCACTATTGTTTTATTGTCAAAGTTACATTTAATATTTTAATAAATAAAATGTTTTATTCTCGGTTTAATTTTTTTGACAATGCATCACATCTCCACTATTTTACTTTTTAAAAAATGTTTCTAAATCTTTTTACAAAACATTTTTTAAAAAGTAAAAAATGCGGATAGACAGATAAATCAGTGTTAATTAGTATATGGAATGGACTCCGTGCAATGCATAACAAAAATATATTAAATTACTGCATTACATTAAATAGTAGAGGTATAAAAGATAAAAAATGCATATACATAGACATGCATTTTAAAAAAATAATTATAAAACTAAAATTAATATACATGTCAATGTAATTGTTACAATATATTAAATTTAACACACTAGAAATACATTAGCATAATAGGAATGTGGACACACAGGCATGACAGTGTCTGTGTTTCCGTTAGTTATAATAAAAATGATACCCTCTTTTCGTCTCTATTTTTTATTGGATTACTATATCATTTAATTACTCTCTAAATTATCTACTACTTTATCTTTTCACTACTCTCTAAACTACTTACTACACACTCTCTCTTTTATGTTATTTATTTATTTTTAAAAGAAGAGAGACACTCTTCTCCTAGTCTATAATAAAAAGAATACCCTCTTTTCGTTTTCATTTTTTATTAGATTACTACATCCTCTAATCTCTCTCTAAATTATCTATTACGTTATCCTTTAACAACTCTCTAAACTACTTACTACACTTATTTCTTTCTTTTCTTTTCTTTCTTAAATAAAGAGAGACACGGAATGTCTCTCTTTCCCCTAGTATATAATAATAATGATGTTTCTTAATATAACATATAACATTTTGTACAATATAATATTGTATTTATATTGACTTTATTTATTTTTAAATATATATTGTAAAATATATTTTAATTTTAGTATTATATTTCTTTTATTCTATAATTGACCTATATATAATATTAAAATTTATATATTATAGGAATAAATTGGGTTGACATGATTTTATTTTATACTTTATTAGGCTATCGAGAAAAAATTGAGTTAAACTTATCTCAACTTGTCTTATGTACATTTCTAATGAGAATATTTAGAATTATTTTTTAAAATAAATTAATTTAAAAAGTATTTTATTGAATGTAACCTGTTTCAGTTGCAATTTGTTTTTTTTTTTCCTTTTTGGATCTTGTTAATATTTTTTTTATCATGATATTATTAATGATTTTGATAATAATTTTTGGCATATTTAGTAATTTTTATTAAATAATTTTAATTAAAAAACACTAAATAATTCTATAGTCTTTAAATTATTGAAATATTTTTACTTTTCACTTAATATCTCTATTTTTTCTTTTAACCAAAAAATAATACAATTTTATTCTAATATTCTTTACAATGGCCTTCGTTAAGTTAGGTAACGGTTTTGACCATGAATCATAAAAAAAAAACCATGAATAAAGAAGAGGGTGACGGATTTGACCCGTTTGCCGATGGCGGAATATCCCTAATATAATATTGGTATTCAATGGATTCTCTTTGGAATTTTTGTGTCAGTACATATTTTTTATTTTTTAAAATAAGCCATAAAATAGAGAGAGAGAAAAGAGATTGAATAGAAAATGAAAGAACATATAATTAGACGTCAATGATATGCATTATCGGCAGTGTTTTGAAAACCGGACCGGACCGGTCTAGACCGAAAAATCGGTGAACCGATCACTTAACCGGTTTAAATAAACTACAGAACCGGCCTGAAAAAAAACTGGTCAAAGAACCGGAAAAACCAGTCAAAAACCGGTCAAAAACCGGCTAAAAACAGGTTCACAGCGGGTCAAAGAAAAATGCTTAATACAACATTATTTTTATTTTTTTCTTAAAAAAAATAAAAACCAACCTAAAGTATTTATCATTTTTTTTATTTTAAATATAAACTTGTTTTTATTAATAAATGTTGATGTGTATAGTTAAAACTTATACTTAAGTATCATAACATATTTGATTTGTACTTATAGGTATTGTAAATGTAAATAACCTATAAAATTATGTTTTATTTTTAAGTTTTAGTATTACAAAATTAAAATATTATGCTTTTTTGATATTATTTTATGTACTATTTAATTATTATTATTATTATTATTTTATTAATATCGGTTCGACCATGGTTCAACCCCGGTTGAACCATTGAACCTTGAACCAGTGCCTTGACCGGGTCAATGACCAGTCCGGTTTTAAAAACATTGATTATCGGTGTACAAAATTTTACACTATTAACTAATTAAAAATCACTATTAATATGACTTTTAAGGTAATTATTATAAAAGTTAATAAAATTTTCATATATGATAATTTGTAATTAGATGACAGTATAAAACTACTTTACATTATTAATGCATAACATATTTTCTCATATACTCTTCTTCCATTTTGTTTGACGTTTTAACAAAAAAAAAAATTGTCTCATTTTGATTGTCATTTTAATCAATAAAACATTAAATATTTTTTTTCTATTATATCCTCAAACATTTATTACAGAGTGAAAAAATAAAAAAGAAATATAGAAAAAAGAATCTAATTAATATGAAAGATAAAAAGTATATTAAAAAATTATATAATAATTGTTATAAAATAAAAATATTAAATGCAATTCTTAATTTCAATGTCAAAACCTTAATCAAACAAAATAAGACAGAAAAAGTAATTATGCCCATAACAATTAAAAGGTGAAATAAGTAAAATAAATGAAAAAATAGACTATGTATCGAAAATGTAAAATAATTTTATATTATCATTTAATCATAAATTATTATGTATAATAAAATTATTAACCTTTATAATAATTATCTTAAAAATTATACTAATAATAATTTTTAATTAATTAATTATGTAAAAAAATTTACGGTGACAACACATGGTTATTAAATCCTATTAGATAAAGTAATGGACTACCTCCTTCGACATAGCAAATTTAGAACTCATTTTTCTCGTTTTGCAGTCCCAGGTTCCCAGCCCCTCTCTCTGGACCTTGGGCGCGTGTCTTCTGCACGCTCGATGCATATTTTGTTAGTACATGCTTTTTATTTATGTGGTACTGTAATTTTTTAAATAATAATAATCAGTGAATTTAAGTGACTACTTATTCAGGATGGACATAAGAAGAAACAAAAATAAGGGGGGTTAGAAAAGGAAATAAAAAAATTGAAGCTCAGAGAAGTAAAAACAGAAGCCACATGAATGGCTGCTAGCGGTAAAGGATAATATTAATGTTGGTGTTAGATGCCAACGAACCATGTTTTGTCCTGTATTCCTAACTCTCTATTCAGTCAGCTCATTGATTTCAAATACAGAGTCAATTTTGTAAATCAGAGGCAGAGAGAGTTGAAAACAGGCCTCTGAATTTTGCTTCATCACCACACCCTTCTTCTCATCTTCACCAGGTAAACTCACTCACTTCAATTCAATTCAACTAACCCACTGTTACTCCTCAACCCTTTTCCTTTTCAATTCCCAGGATTTTCTGCTAGAATAAAAAAAGTGGTAGTCAATGTTTTCTCTCTTGTTTTTGTTGACTGATAATAAAATATTTTGTGTGAGTTGAAATTCAGCACAAGAAGCAAAGTTTTGTTGACTGCTTCTTTTGATTAAATTCTGAAACTTTTGATTTTATGGTGTTGCCAATCATCGACTAAGTTTATTTGAATTTCTAATCTGTGAGGTAAGGTGCTGTTGTGTTGTGCTTCAAAAATGGCTACCGGAGCTGTGCCAACTTCGTTTTCTACTCTCAAGACATGGGATCCCAGTTTGGGGTTTGCAAAAGGCATGGATTTTGTGCGAGTTTCCGATTTGAAGACAATGAAATCTGCGAGGAAAAGGGTGTCAATTATCAGGAACTCAAATCCTGGCCAGGATATTGCTGAACTTCAAAACGCATCCCCAGGAAGTCCTCTTCGGGGTATGCATGCTTTCTAAGCTTCAAATATATTGCTTTATTGTTTTTTGGTTTAATTACTCATTTGGTTCTTATGGTTACAAAAACTTTTCCTTTTAGTCCTTATATTTAAAAACTTTCTCTTTGGTGCCTTACACATCATTTTTAATCTCTTTTGGTCCCTACACATATCATTTTATTCTCTTTTAGTTCCTACGACGAGAATTAAAAAGATTAAAAATGGTATGTATAAGACTAAATGGAAATGTTTTTAAGTATAAAGACTAAAAAGGAAAATTCTTGTAACTATAGGGAGCAAATAAGTATTTAAATCTTGTTTTTTAAGTGATTTAAAGCTTAGATTGCTTTCAGTGTGTTTGGAAACCCATTGAGAAGTTAGAAATTAGTCTAGGACTTGGAAGCGATAACTATTAGCTTCTCAGTACACTTAGAAAATCACAGCTGGGGTGTGGAACCAAACATGCTATTCATAAGTGCCATCTCTAGTAACTATTTGGCTTTTTTGCTATAGTGATTATTTAATTATTTTAGTTTCATTTGGCCTGATCCATGGATAATATTTTGAATGTAGTTCCTAGGCAAAAGTATTGTGAATCATTGCACAAAACTAACAGGAGGAAAACAAGCACAGTGATGGTTGGTAACGTGGCTATTGGTAGCGAGCATCCTATAAGAATTCAGACCATGACTACAACTGACACCAAGGATGTTGCTGGAACAGTTGAACAGGTTATTCACAAATTCTGTACTAGTAACACTAGCTTCTGGCCAATTTACACTATTATGCCTATCTATTTGTCTTTCTATTGATAGATTGAGTAGTTATGTTTATTTATCTGCTGTCTATTGGCAGGTGATGAGAATAGCAGATAAAGGAGCTGATATTGTACGGATTACAGTTCAAGGGAAGAGAGAAGCCGATGCTTGTTTTGAGATTAAAAACTCCCTTGTGCAGAAAAAGTAAGCGTAGATTATCGTGAGTTATATAGGACATGGTTGATGCTGTAAAGATATATTGTTTATGTATTCATCTGGGTCCTTATTTTTCATTGTCCAGCTACAACATACCGTTGGTGGCTGATATTCATTTTGCCCCCTCTGTTGCTTTGCGGGTTGCTGAATGCTTTGATAAGATTCGTGTAAACCCTGGAAATTTTGGTATGCATCTCTTCATTAATTCAGTATCCTTCTTTTATATTTTATTTCCTTCATTTTTTAACCAAATGTTGGCTTTCATTGTGAATCCATGATGTTGGTCTTCCACAGCTGATAGACGGGCACAATTTGAAAAATTAGAGTACACAGAAGAAGATTATCAGAAAGAACTTGAGCATATTGAGCAGGTTATACCATCCATCTGTTGGTTTTATATCTCAAATTTTAGTGAGAAGCATGCTGTATGCTAATTTATCAGTACTTCATTTAGGATCTTTCTTCTGTCATACACTCATACGTACTTCCTTAGTCATTACTGAAGATGTGGGAATAATTTATGTATTATGTAAATGTGCTTACATAATTATTAAGGAGTATACAGGAAATGGATGTGGGATACTATATCATTCTGTCTACAAGGTTATTTTTTATCCTTTGTATTCCAGGAAAAAAAAAATGATTTTACCGAAGTTGAACAAAAGTCTGTTTTCTTCTTTTTGGTTCCTGTTAGAATTGATAATACCATGACTGAAATAAGAACTTATTGACCTATTGAAGCTTTATAAAATGCCAGGTTTTCACACCATTGGTTGAGAAATGTAAGAAATATGGGAGAGCAATGCGAATTGGGACAAACCATGGCAGTCTTTCTGATCGTATAATGAGCTACTATGGAGATTCTCCAAGGGGAATGGTAAGCAGTCATTCCCTCTCTTATTTTGCATCTGCAATACATCTTTTGTGTATTCATGTGTGTCCCTCAGAGAATTTGTCCTTCTTACTAAGCAATGATTGGACAGGTAGAATCTGCTTTTGAATTTGCAAGGATATGCCGGAAGTTGGACTATCACAATTTTGTTTTTTCTATGAAAGCAAGCAACCCAGTTATCATGGTTCAGGCATACCGCTTACTTGTAGCTGAAATGTATGTCCAAGGCTGGGATTATCCATTGCACTTGGGAGTTACTGAAGCTGGAGAAGGTGAGGATGGGAGGATGAAGTCTGCAATTGGTATTGGAACTCTTCTTCAGGTATGCATGTGATTGATTGCATATTAAATGAAAATTATTCAAATTGACATAAAAATGAAAATATTATTCCATCTGTGTAGCATTCATTACTGACTTACAGTGTATGTTGACAATATGCTGTTCATTAGGATGGGTTGGGTGATACAATTAGGGTTTCTCTCACAGAACCACCGGAGGAGGAGATAGATCCTTGCAGAAGGTTGGCAAATCTTGGAATGAGAGCTTCTGAACTCCAGAAGGGGGTGGTATGATTCAAAATAACAGTTCAATTAGACATGCCTAAACTTTCTAAGGCCTGGTATCCCCAAATACTAAGAACTTACCTTTGATGACATTACTTCCATCAGGAGCCTTTTGAAGAAAAGCACAGACATTATTTTGATTTCCAGCGCCGATCTGGTCAATTGCCAGTGCAAAAAGAGGTTATATTATAAACTCTATAAAAATACTTAAACACTACAGACAAACTCTGAAATTGTTTTTACATTTTTCTTCTTCTGGCACTGTCCATGCATTTATTACTGAACTCTCCATCTTGATACAGGGTGAGGAGGTGGATTACAGAGGTGTCCTGCACCGTGATGGTTCTGTTCTCATGTCAGTCTCCTTGGATCAGTTAAAGGTAACATTTGGCTAACTCTTCCCTTGTTCTCTCTTCTGTTTGTCTGACTGGATTTCTCTATCAGTTTATCTGTTTACGTGCATTACATTTTCATTCTCTTTATTTTTCTCATATTATTTGGAGGTGGGTAGTGTCAGTCTGAAAATATTTCCTACCCTGATTTTTACAGATGCCAGAGCTCCTCTACAAGTCACTTGCTGCCAAACTCATTGTTGGCATGCCATTTAAGGTTTTTGTTACTCTATTTTGTTGGATGAATGTCTTGTGGATTTAAATAAGTAGTTATTGACATAGTAGGCCCTATATATTCAGGATCTGGCAACAGTAGATTCAGTTTTATTACGGGAACTTCCTCCGGTAGATGATGCTGATGCTGTAAGAACCTCCACTTTGGGAACAAAGTCTAAACTGAAGCATTTACTTGTTCTGCTTCATTATCCCTCCAACTATTTTGGCTTTGTCAAGTTATTGTGACAATTGGAATGATTTTGTTTCCTCTTTGTGATTTTGGGTACTGTGATCAGCGACTAGTTCTCAAGAGACTGATAGATATTAGCATGGGGGTTATAACTCCTTTATCGGAACAGCTAACAAAGCCATTACCCAATGCCATGGTTCTAGTAAACCTTAAGGAACTATCTACCGGGGCTTATAAGCTTTTGCCACAAGGTGCTATTCATTCTGAGCCCCCTTCCCCCGATTTTTAGATTCTAAATAAATTACATGGACCTCCCTTCAGATTTAATAACGTTAAACAGACCATGTTTTGAAAATTATGTAGAGCTCCCTTACTTTTAACATAAGCTAGAGGGGGACCTGCGTCTGTTGAAATTTAAAATAAGGAAGGTCCATGGAATTTTTTTTAACATGTAATTTACTTTGATAACATCTTTTCCTCATCCACTTCAAAGTTCACATGTGATCTTATATCAATTGATGACCACCTATCAGGCACACGCTTGGTTGTGTCAGTACGAGGTGATGAGCCTTATGAAGAACTGGACATTCTTAAAGGTGTGGATGCTACTATGCTTCTCCATGACCTGCCTTATACAGAAGACAAAATTAATAGAGTGCATGCAGCCAGGCGGTGAGAATATTGTGCATGATTAATTATTTGTTGCAACAATCTGGCAATGTGAATCCAATCCGTATAACTAGTTGACATTGCTTTCTGAATTTCACTGATGGGTTCACAATAGTAAAATCATGATGAGTGACAAGTCTACACTGATCTGAGCTGCTTGTATATATGATTCCATAAAATTGATCTTTATTGCTTCCTGGAATTTTTCTAATCGTGACGTCTTTATATTGGTGTCAGGTTATTTGAATACCTATCAGACAATTCTCTAAACTTCCCTGTTATTCACCACATTCAATTTCCAAATGGGATTCACAGGTAATTTTTTAAGTTATGGTATTATGCAAGAAATATGTAGTCCTTGTGAAACCCAATCATTTCTTCTTATAGGGATGACTTGGTAATTGGTGCTGGTTCTGCTGCTGGAGCTCTTCTGGTTGATGGGCTTGGAGATGGGCTTCTTTTGGAGGCCCCGGACAAGGATTTTGACTTTCTTAGAAACACTTCTTTCAATTTATTGCAAGGCTGCAGAATGAGAAATACAAAGACAGTATGTAGTTCAAGCTCAGACAAGACATATATTGACTAGAAAAAGAAATAGCCATGTTATTTATTGATTTTCCTGACATGAACTTGCAGGAGTATGTCTCATGTCCATCCTGTGGCAGAACATTGTTTGATCTTCAAGAAGTAAGTGCACAAATTCGGGAGAAGACGTCACACCTCCCCGGTGTATCGGTAATCACCTTATCCTTTCCTCTCTAGATCATTCTCCTACGTCCCCATTGCAACCCTGTTAATTGGTTTCATCTGCACAAAAATGAGAAATGCCTTTGATTTACAATATTCACTTTGGCCTGCTTCAGATTGCAATCATGGGATGCATTGTAAATGGACCGGGAGAGATGGCTGATGCAGACTTTGGGTATGTGGGAGGCGCTCCCGGGAAGATTGACCTCTATGTTGGGAAGGTGACATGTTCTTCTTATATGCCCAAATTACTGAAGCTTAACAACTTGAAAAAGAAAACCCAACTTGTTTTCAATTTTCTATATATGCTGAATGGATTTTGACAGCATGTTCAATGGAATTATGACAATTACAGACTGTGGTGAAGCGTGGAATTGCAATGGAGCATGCAACCAATGCCTTGATCGATTTAATAAAAGAGCATGGACGTTGGGTGGACCCTCCTGCAGAGGAGTAAAAGCGACAGCTCAATTTTGAGACTGGTATTCAAGGCCAATCTAGGATGATCTTAGTCATATCCTATTGTACTTGTAAGGTAAGCACTGAAAGCTTAAGTTTGAGCATAGTTGGAAATTCCTTTTAACGGAGATCCCAATTGAAGCTTGGGGTGGGGAAATAGAAAGCTACAACATCTATTCAGACAACAGTGTATTGCTTTGTCCCCATTAATAATAATAATAATAATAATAAAGAGAAATTCATGGAATATTGCCAGTTATTGATTTGTCTGGCTCAGGATATATTAGTCAAGCGGTATGTCCATCATTCAGATTTCAGAAGGTGATTACCGTTTGGTTACTATTAACATGGTTTTCATATGCATGGAGACCGATTTTCTTAACGAGACTTTTCAATCATTCACACGGTTAAGCCAATAAAGTTGACAAAAAGAGAGATAGAAAAAAAAAAAAAAAAAGGCAACAAACAAACGAAGAAATTCATTTCCATGTGCAGCGTTTTTATCGGATTGGGTTGAGTCTAAGAATATGATAATTCAACCTAATCAATTAAATTAGGATTGATTTGATTAATTGGTTTATTTTAGGTTTAATTATACTTTTTGCTTTCAAAGTTTCACAAGCTCACGAATTTTGCTTTTAAATAATTTTTTTCGCGAATTTTGTCTACATGTAAAAAATTGTGACAGTTTAAACTGTTACAATTTTTTTTTAATTATAACGGTTTAAAGAAAAATTATCACAAAATTGTCTTAATTGTGGTGATTTATCTACGTGGGGATAAAATTTGCAATATCTTGTAAATTGAGGGCAAAATTCGTGAGATTATGAAACTTTGGCGACAAAAAGTGAAATTAAGCCTTTATTTTATTTCAAACTTGAATGAAATTAATTATAATTGGTTCAGTTTTTAAATTTATCTTTTTCAACTTGAACAAATTCAATCACCTAATTAACTAAATTTTTATTTTTTAAACTTTTAAATTTATCCATATTATATTTTAGAAGTATTTATATGTTTTCTCTATTTTTTTTCATTTATTTGACTTGCTTATTTAGTATTATTAAATGTTTTCTCTATTTTGACTTGTTTACAATCCATTTTCAAAATAGGTTCATTTCAGCTCAACCCAACCCATTTTTAGACTAATTAGGTGGGGTCAACCCATTGAGTTGACTTTTAAAAAAATTATATTTATTGTAACTCACCAATAACAATTTGTAGTTATAGACTTACTGGTGTTAATGAATTAAAGTTTTGGTATTTCTAGTTTTGGCTTTTTAAGGTCATTAGTGAATGTATTTTATATTTTAAGTACTTGAATGCTTTGATAAACTAATAGTAATTATGGTTATATTTGGACGATTTGTGCTTCTTCTTTTTTTTTAGTTATTTGGTGGGTTAGCCTATGGGTTACCCTTTTATAACTTTTTTATTTTTTATTTTTTACTTTTTACAATTATGGCGTGTTAATCCAACTCAACTAATAACTCATAAGATTGGGTTGGGTTGAAATTTTCAATTCGTTTTTAAAATGAGTTCAACCGAACTTAACCCATTTTTGGCTAGGATGGATTGTGTTGGGTTGAGCTGTTTTATTAGCCCTAATCATACTCTAATGCTCTGTTTGGATGAAAAATGAAATAGATAGACAAGAAATGAAAAGGAAAGAAATAGGAGAGATGAAAATTGAAAGAAAATAAAGTGAAAAAGATGCATTGTTTGAATGGATAAAAGTTGAAAGGAAAGAAATATAGAATTTTCTTTTAACTTGTTTGGATGAATACAAGAGAGAGTAAAAAGAAAGAAAGAAATTGTAAAAAAATATACAAATAAAAAAGTTAGATTTAATCTAAAAAACATGTATTTTTTACTCTCTTATTTTTTTTAATTAAAATTATATTTAATTTTTTTGTCATAAAAATTTTATTTGATTTTTAAAAACGTAAAACCAAAAAAATAAAAATAATACCAACAATTATTTCCACCCAATATCACGTCTCTTGAAGAGGGCAATAGTTTTGGTGAAACCTACTAATACAAATTTTATTGAAACTAACAAGGGAGAACAAAGAAAAATGAATGAATTTTTATTATCATCTGAAAGTAACAACAAGTGTCCCCTTATATACAGGGGTAGGTACAAGATTGAAATGCCATAGTAGTAACTAACTAATTGTAACAGAGCAACTAACTAATTGTAATACTCCCTCTCAAGATGGAAGGAAGATGTTTATGACTCCCATCTTGAATAATAGGTGTTGAAATGAAGGCTTGGACAAAGGTTTAGTTATCAAATTTACCAGTTGATGTTGTGTTTAGTCCTTTATGGAAGGTGGGGTTGGTGACTATGTGAATAGCAGCCTAATTGTCACAAAAAACAAGAGTTGACTTTGTTGGAATGCCAAAGTCTGCTAAAAGATAAGAAAGCCAAGTTATTTCACTTGTCACAGCACTTAGAGATCTATACTCGACTTCAGCAAAAGAACGGCTAAATTGTGCTTTGTTTCTTTGATTTCCATGAAACAAGAAAGTCACCAATAAACACACAATAGCCAATAACGGACTTGCATGTGTCAGGACAAGCTGCCCAATTGGAATCTACATATGCTTAAAGATGAATAGATGATTTTGTTGAGAAAGTAAGGCCTTGACCTGGAGTACCTTTTAAGTATCAAAGTAAGTGATGAGCCGCATCAAAATGTGAGGTTTTAGGTTAAGAAACAGATTGACAGAGTTTATGGATCGCATAGGTGATATTAAGCCTTAAGATGGTCTAATATGGCCAGCAACCAATGAGAGTCTTTTGTACATGCTATCATTAGGCAATGTATCACCATCAGATTGTGTTAGTTTGATGTTTGGATCTATAGGTGTTGTAGATGGTTTGTAACCAAGGAAACTAATATCCTCAAGAAGTAAGAGTGTGTATTTCCTTTAAGAGAGAAATATACCTTGATTAGATCTTGCAATTTCAAGGCACGAGAAATATTGTAATTTACCAATATCTTTAGGCTTGAAATGAGACTTTAAAACTGTCTTAGTTGCCGCAATTGAGTGAGGATTAGAGCCAGCAATAATAATGTCATCTATATACAATAAAAGAGCAACAAATGAATCAACACTACCTTTAGTGAATAAAGAATAATCACATTTGGATTGAGTGAAACCATGGGAAAACAATGGTAAAGTGAACCTGTTAAACCACTACCTAGAAGCTTGGCATAGACCATAAATAGATTTGTGTAGTTTACAAACCAATTTCTCCCCCTTAAGGTGTGTTTGGGACAACTGTGAAAATTAAATTATTTCAATAATCAATTATATATATAATCGATTATAATTAGAATCAATTTTTGTTTGGGTAAGTTTGGTGAAAAGTAATTTTAAGATAATTAATTTCGTTTGTATACAACAAAAAAATTAGCTTTTACATTATAAATTACAAAAAAGGACATGCATGAAACTTAAAGGAACAAAAGTTGTTAAAAGATTTGGGGTAATTTGGGGATAATGTGTTTGAAGAAAAAAAAATCTGTTAGAAAATAATCATAAGCTCCAAATCTCCAGATATCCCAAAACAACTTATTCTTCACAAAAAAAAGCTTTTTAGCAAATTTTAGTAGTTGCCCCAAACATACTGATTATTTCTCAAATAGTTTTTTTTTTCACAAAAAAAAAGCTGAAATGAAATATTATAAGCTATCCCAAACATGCTCTTATTGTCATATCCAATTTATGGTTGGTATCCATGAGGAAGGTCCATGTAAATCTCCTCAAACAAATCACCATTTAGAAAGGCATTGTTGATCTCAAGTTAGGCTAGATGCCAACCCTTGATAACTGCCAAAGATAGAAAAACTTCCACTGTTGAATTTTTTTTGCAATAGGTGAGAAAGTCCCTATAAAATCCAAACCACCCTATTGAGTGAAACCCTTTGCCACCAAGCGGGCCCTGTATCTGTCTATAGATCCATTGGCTTTGTGTTTAATTTTATAAACCCACTTGCAGCCATATCATGTGCTAAAGTAGTGATTAGCCATGTTTTATTATCTTCCATGGCATTAAGCTCTTCTCACATTGCTTCTTGCCAATGAGGAAGTTTTGATGCTTGGGTATAGAATTGAGGTTCAAATCTTGTTGATACTTGACATAAGAATGATGTGTAAGAAGGGGATAATTTGTTGTAGGTAAAAAGTTAAGTTATAGGATATTTGGTGTTAGGAGCATGCAATAATTGGTAATAATGAAAAATAGTCAAGTATGTGTGGGGGGTTTTGTGTTGTCTCAATTTTCCCTTTAAAAACACTGCATCCAATCAACAACCTATTGATCCTTTTCTTGATATTATCACCCTTCGCCCTTTGATTGAACCATATACTTCCTTAACTCCTACACCTTCCACAAATTTACCACCCTCAAATCTTATACCAAATTTACCAACAAAGTATCTAACTATAATAAATTTCACTCCTATCCTTTTTCAACTCATCCAAACAAGAAAAATATTTTATTTCTTTCCCATTTCTCTCTTCTCTAATTTCATCCTCCCTAATTCACCACATCCAAATAAGTTGTAAATGAAATGGATTACAAAGGCTGCACTCAACGCAACCAATAGAAATAATACACACACACACACACACACATATAATTTTTATAATAAATTCTCATAACATTTATATATTTTTTTGTCACATTAATCATTTTCTTTCATATCTTTTATTATAAAACACGTGTAAAATTTTACTACACTAATACAATTTCTCAAAAAAAAAACAATACAAATAGCAAACTATACATGAATTACTATAATAATAAAATATTAAAAAAATCAGAGTCTTTATTACAAGTAGCAGCAAAAGGAAATTTGTAAAATGATGATAGTTAGGAAGCAAGAAATTTGTCGATGGTCACATATGAAGAGCAAAAAGAATCTATAATTAAATGGAAGTAGCATCGGGTGAAAATAAACCTATAGAGGAAGAGTATACCCTGCCAAGAGATCATGCAAATGTAATGAATAGCACTAACGTTACAGAGGTTCTTTCCTTCAATTTGTTAGGTGACAAAATCAACTTCTATTACCATAATGATGGATGGATTGTAAGAAACATGACTATTATAGGTCAAATGACAAAA
This sequence comes from Spatholobus suberectus, assembly GCA_004329165.1. Taxonomy (NCBI): domain Eukaryota; kingdom Viridiplantae; phylum Streptophyta; class Magnoliopsida; order Fabales; family Fabaceae; genus Spatholobus; species Spatholobus suberectus. The sequence goes on from CM014736.1 coordinate 9,096,808, forward strand.
TCAACTATTATTATGTCAAATGAATGACTTGAACAAATTTCTGTTTTAATTAGAATGGATGGATTAAAAGTAATTAATTATTTTATTCATTATCCATTAAAATTTTATGAAAAAATTAAATCTATTCATAATTTATTTAATAAAAATCATTTAATCCATCCATTAACAATTTTTTTATAGATAGATATTCAATCCTTCCATAAATTATTTTTAAAATTAAATAATTTGTATAGATTTTAAAATATTCTCTCTCTCTCCCCTTTCTCCCCCTCCTTCCTTCTCTCTCGTCTCTCCCCCTCTCTTTTTATAAAGTCTATTGCATATCAAAAATTGTTCCACTTTTAGATTGTAAGAAGGAAAAATGGTAAACTACTATTACCATAATGAAACTCATTTCGATTGTTAGGTGACAAAATCAACCACAATGGAAGCACCATTATTATGATATGAAGGAAAAAGTTATGTTGATCTGATTTTGATGCATAAAGTATTAATTGGATGAATAATTGGATTTGAAAATAATAGAAAATGAATTATTAACCATTCATTTAATTATGTGAACCATCCAAATTAATCCAAGTAATTTTTTTTTTTAGCAATTGACTTAATTGGATTGGATTTTATATAGATGGATTGGATGGATTATTGACTATGAAACACTGCGTATACAAACTGTTGCCGCATATTCTGCTTTAGCTTCTCGTACAACATCATTGGCAATACCACAATCAATGCCACAAATACTCCAGTCACTCCTATGATCACTAACAATATATTCTCGATCTTGCTAAATCCTTCTGTTGGTGAATTCTCTGCTCTATCATTAATGTCCATGTTGGTGTGGTTGATTAAGTTATTGTTTACTGATGTTGGAGCTGGAGAACTTCCCGACAAAGGCGTTGGAGAAGAGCCTGGACTCGGCACAAACAACGATAAACTTAGGAGTGAGCTAGCCAGGGTAAGGTTCAGAGCATGGATGAAAGATGATGGAGAAGGAGAAAGAGAGTTCGTGGGTGACGAAGACGGCGTAGAGACAACGAGGTGTGTTGAAAGAGAGAGGAAGCAAAAAAGAACGAAGGGATAATCTTGCATTTGACATTGGTTAACTGGGAAAAATGGAAGAATGAGGAGAGCATGTGGATGTGAAGAGAAAAAGTGAAAAAAATGATCAAAGTTAGGGATACAGAAAACCTGGTAGATCTGAGGGATCTAGATTCTCTGTATTCATTTGTTCACACATTCAGTAACTCAAAACCGTTAGATCAAGATTAAATGGCTCATGTTTTATCTCGATAAATCAAACTTAAAATATAATTCAAAATCTGAGTCATTCAATCTTCATCTAATGATTACAAATGTGTTGACTATATAAATGTGTGAACAATTGACTACATTGAATCCAATTCGACATCAGAATATGAGATCTGAATTCTCTGCATTCACTTTTCAATATATTCACGCATTTAGTAATTTAGAATCGTCAAATGATGATCGGACAACTTGTATCTTATCTCGGTCAATTAACTTAAAACAAGCATCCAAAATCTCAGTTGTTCAATTTTCATCCAATGGTTGTAAATGTACTAAATGCATGAATGCCTGCAAAAATAACTTCATCAAATCTACTTCCTTGAATATGCAACAAGTCAGTCTTTGATGAGAGGGAGGTTGGTGATGCCTATGAAGGAGTTGAATAAAAAGTCCAAGGAAAGTACGGGAGTCACAAAGAGACAAAGGTGAAGGAAAATCGGGAAAATGATGCCGGTAAATAAAGTTTTGTTGATGACGAGAGTGCTAGAAGGAGACATTCGATGTGGGTGGGTACCTCCGTGGAGAACCAAGGTATCATGATGGGAAGGGGAAGAGTCACATGATTTGACTTAAGTTAAGGTTAATCTTAGTCACATTTTTTTTAATTGTGATCTAAAGGCTATTAGTAGTAGTTTTTATTTTTTTCATTATAAAAAGTTTCTCATTTGAAATGTTCTCTCTATATATATGAAAAATACTAGGAGCATATTCTTTTGAATACTTTCTCTCATGGTTAAAATGTATTGAAAGTTGCAAAACTTTGCGAGTCTCACATTCTATTTAATGATTCTTTCATGATTTTGTAGTCTTTAATAATTTTTAACCAATTAGAGAGATTGTGTTGCTAGCACTCCTCTTTCTCTCTCTCTATGTGTATATACATACATATATACAAATATATATATATATATATACATATATATATATATATATATATATAGAGAGAGAGAGAGAGAGAGAGAGATTTGCTAACATATACCTACTTAATTTTTAGTTGGAATATATTAACAAGTTATAACTAAGGGTTATCTTAAAATACACAAACAGTGTAACTTGTTAATGTATTGCAACTAAAAAAATAAGTGGGTGTATGTTAGCAAATACTTGTAAGGTTTGCTAACGTACACCAACTTATTTTTTAATAGGGTACGTTAGTCAGTTATAACTAAAAATTATCTTAAAATATACTATGGTTGCTAGCGTACTCCAACTTATTTTTTCACAAATGAAGAATTTTGTATTTCAATAATTTTTTTCTTCAAAACATGTTAATAAAATATGTGAGAAAGACATTCGTCACTGAAGAGCTGTTTGATTTAGTGTTAAATTAGAGTAAAGTAAAATTGATTGTGAAAAATTGAGAGAGAAAAAAAAAATCAAGTACAATTTTTAATTATAAAACATGAGAATTGATATTATAGCGATTTATATAAAAAGGACCGTAACTTCTGTAAAAATGCCACTAAAACAAATGTAGGAAATTCGTGCGCGTGTAATTCATTTATAATGACAATATATAGACACTTTTATATCTAGTAAAAAAAAAAAAGACAATATATAAATACTTTTATATATTATATATTGTACACTTTATTAGCATTTTTTTTTTTCTATTTCTCTTTTCTTATAGTAGGCTTTGTTTGGTAAAGAAGAAAAAAATGGATAGGAAAGAAACATGTGAGAAATAAGTTAGAAAGTGATAAATAAGTAAGAAATAATTTGAAATTTTATGTTGTTTGGTAAGAGAGAAATAAATGAGAAATAAGATAAAGATAAAAAGATGAATAATAGTAGGTGAAAAATATAGTGAAAATAAATAGTGAGACCTACCAAAAAATTTAAAAATCTCCCCCTCATTTCTACTAAACCAAACTAAAGAAATTTTAAAATTTCATTTTCTCTCCTCTCCTCTCCACTATAACACTCCTATAACATCTTATAATCTTTGGTATTTACATTTCTCTCTCTCTTCTTTCTTTCTAGTTATTGAATAAAGTTTGGTGTCTACCATACTTTTTTTTTTCCTGCAGAAACAGTTCAGTTCATAGGGAACAGGGAAGGAGAAATTTTGATTAAATAGTTTGTTTTGTTAAGAGGGGGAAGGGATTTTAACGGAATGAGAGAAATAGTAACTTTCTTAGTTGGTTCATGTAATAAATAGAGCAGAAAGATTTTAAAAAATAATTTATTTTTATATCCTTATAATTTTGGATTTCAAAACATCAATAAAAATATTTTAGTCAATACATTTAAAATGTTTTAAATCCTCTCTTCTCTGTTACAAATTCTCCAATATTAGAGACAAACAACAATTGGATGAAGAAGAATTTTGCTCCCCTACACATTCCCTTCCTTCATCCCTTTCTTTCCTAAAAATTAAACCAAACAATAAAATATTATAAAAATTCCTCTCTTCCCCTCCCCTCTATTTTCCCCAACTAAACATTATATAAATGTACTAAAACTTCTCTATTTCTAATGGCAAAAAAAAAAAAAACCCTTGTAATCAGTGGTCGTGGAGTTTGTAATTGTATAATAACTAGTAGTTTAATCTATGCATTACATAGAATAAATATTTATTTTATATAACATAAACTTATAATAAATAAATACTTCTGCATATATAATATAAATTATATCATAATTAAAATTCGTAATAAATAAATATTTTTAAACATATAGATTATATTTTAATTTTATAATATATAATTTATATTGTGATACAATGTAATTCTAATTATTGATAATTTATTTTAAAAAATATTGAAATTCAATTTAAAACTAAAAATATTGAAAATGATAGATTAAAAGATATGAGATGTTAAAAAAATCTCCAAAAACACTCTTCTTGAAGAATGACAGTTTAAAAGTAAAAATGTTCTCATTAAAAAATGACAAATAAAAACACTTTTGTACAAAATAACTATTCTAATTTATATAGAGAGAAAATATAGAGGATATATTTCAAAACAAAGGAGTATTAGAAAGAAAAAATAGGCTATGTACTCACAGTGTAAAATAGGGTTACACAGTCATTCAATCACAATTTACCATGTATTGTAACTTTGTTGATTTTTAAAATAATTACCTTAAAAGTCATATCAACAGTGATTTTTGATTGATTGATAGTATAAAACTTTTTATATTGACAGTGTATACCAATTAAACTCTATTATAAATTAGAAAATATGTGATTATTATTTCTTTTTTGAAACAGTAAAAGTAAGTCTGTAAGATAAAAACCTTTGCAAATATGCATGCTCCAGTGTAACCATCTAGAATATACCGAAATACAGTAATACTAAATTGTATTCGAAAATACTTGTAAAAAAACAAGAGAAAAGAGAACTTAATTCCTTGAATTTTATCTCCTTTAAAAATAGGCATTATAAGTTTTAATTGATCCTTAAACTTTATCTATTATGTAAATATACATTATAAACTTTAATTTTATTTCAATTGATCTTTAATTTTTTTTTTCTGAATGGGACACCTTAAACTTTAATTTCAATCCAATTGATTCTTAAAATTTATCCTTTTTTAAAATAGCTCCTTTTGTTAAGTTAGAGTTAGAATACTAACAAAAAGAAAATTTCAATAATTTATTTATATTAAATGTCAATCATTCATTATTTTTTTTAACAACTCATTTTTTCACATATCAAAATATAGTAAAAATATGAATTTAAAAAAAATAAAAAGGAAAAATAATAAAAAATCATTTAATTATGCAGCTCAACTATGAGGCCTTCTATTGATCCCCAAAGGAGAGGTTCAAACCTTTGGAGAGGAGTTGTTAGTTACAGGAAGGATGTGGAAAAGAATATGGTTTGGCAGGTAACTAATAATCGATTAGTCAATTAGAATGACAATTTTATTCAGGCCTTACAAATACTCGCAAAAAATATATGTAATGAAAAACATAAATACCCGCTTAATGTGAATGGGAATGGAGACGGAAATTTATCCTCAAAATTCAATTGGAATGGGACCAGGGATGGGTACAATAGTACCCATCCCGTCCTAGACCAGCACCTCTCTCTCTATATATATATATAAAATGCCTTATATTAAAATATACTTAACCCTAAATTGATAAGTCCTGTACTTTTTTTCGTTCGTATCATTGCTCTCTGAAGACTAAATTGGGGAGTCCATTCATCATTTTTAGTATGAACCTCAAAACTATTCTGCAGAAGCGGAATTACACTAGCCTTTAATAGATTTTGAATAATTCATTTAAAGATTATATATTGAGATAAGAAATTAAGAAAGGAATCAAATGTTCTGGAAGGGGATTAAAAAGTGCGAGCACTTCCAACCTGATGCTAGAACCATTGCCTTTTCTCTTGAAAATTCTTGGCCACCTCGTAGTTGTATGTCAACCGTTCAAGTAAACTCTCCATTTGCATCAGATGCATCTAGAGACAAATTTAATAGATAGTAGCAATAGATAGCACTAGCACGAGGCCAGTAATTCTGGAATATAATTTTATTATATTTTAGAGAATGTAAATATAGGTATATAACCATTCGAAATTTGTAGAGATTCACCGAAACCTGCCTTCTAATGGGAAGAATTTATATATATCTAATATTTTATATAGATTAACTTCTAATTGGAAGATTTTATATATGCCTTATATATACCTCTTAAGCCAGCAAGCAACTTCACTTTTCCACACCACATTACACGTATATTTTGTTGATCTAACGTGAAATACTTAATTTTATTATTTTTTTGTTTTGGAGAGTACCAACACATAATGTCCAAGTTTTTAATAATTGTGTTAGATGATTATTTTTAATGTTGTTTGGTTATGATTTATATTTGAATGATTTAAGGTATAGTTGAATGCTTTTAATGTTATGTATGAATGATTTAAGGTTATGATTTTAAATTTAATTATAACAATTTTTTAAATAATATTTTTTTATTAATTCATTGACTTTACACATAAGTAATGTACGGGTTGAGGGTGCGAGTATGGTACATAGGTATCTAGGGGTGTACACGGGTCGGGTTGAATCTGGTTTGGCTAAACCCGTTACCCAACCTGATCAAAATAATACGGGTTGGATTGGGTCAGATTTATGGTTTTTTTTTTTGTCAAACCTGAACCAAACCAACCCAATCATTAATGGGTTGGTTTGGGTAGGGTAAGTAGGTCCGTATATTTAAAATTTTGTTGAATTTTTTAAAATTGTATTTTTTTTAACAAATTTTGACACATTATATAATCTTTCTTGTAGTAAATTTAAAACCTATGCAAGAAATATAATATAACATGGCTAAAAAAGATACAAGTGAAATTTGGGAAGGAAATTTAAAGAAGCCGCGAAGAGAAATTTAGGAAAGGGAAATGCTGAAATGGGAAAGGGAATTGCTAGGGTAAGTTTTGAGATTTGGGCTCACTTCTGTACTTCACGTCTTCACCAGTGTGGGCTGGGCCTGTTGTGGCCTTGTGGGGTGTGTTTTTTGTTACATTTTAAATTAAAAATTATTAGTATATAAATTATATAATATATAAAAATTAATAAATTAAATAAAATGCTATGTCAACGGTCAGGTAACGAGTTTATGGGTCCGTAAATCAAAAACCTGTTACCCAACCCATACTTAAACGGGTTTAAACGAGTTGGGTTGGGAATGACCCAAACGCTTAAAAAACCCGAACCAAACTAATTGGATAGGTTTAGGTTGGTTCAGGTCAACAAGTTACTCGTACCCGTAAACACCCCTATAGGTACCTAGTGAGTATCGGGATGGGAATTAAAGTTGCTACCCACGCGAAAATAGGAGCGGGTATGGGTATTTTTTTTAAATGCGGTTATGGGGATGGGTACTATAATACCCTATCCAAACCCTACCCATTGATAGGGAGATTCTTTTAAGTTTCTCAAGAATCTTAGGTTGGGAATGTTAAATTCCTATGTTTGGTATAAGGATTTTAAAAATCATTTCTAAGAATCTAACATTATTAAGAATTGTTTTTTAATTAAGTTTTTCACTAAAACTTTCTCATAGGAAGGGGTGGGAATTCAAGATTTCCATGAAAGGAAAAAAATTGTTTATAATTATGTCTCTTATTCTTAGAAATATTTTAGACATACCAACATATTTGTGATATTTCCAAAAAACATAATTTTCAAAAAATATAATTAGCTAAATTATATTTTTGGTTCCCCTATTTTTTCAATTCGCAATTTTGGTCCCCCTATTATTTTTAGAGACATTTAGTCTCTTTATTTTTAAAAATCTCCCTTCGTCAAATCTCTTGCATTAACTGTTAGTAATTTAAAGTTGATTTTGATGTATCAATACTTAAATAGTATGTTAAAGTCAGAGTCAACATTAGAGTTAACATTAACACGTCAGAGTCAACGTTAAACCACTAACGATCAATGTAAGAAATTTGACAGAAGGACAAAAATTGCATATTTTTAAAAATAAGGAGACTAAATGTCTCTAAAAAAAATAAAGGAACCAAAATTATGGATTTTTAAAAATAGGGGGCTAAATATCTCTAAAAAAAGTAGGAGGACCAAAATTGCGAATTGAGAAAAATAAGATGATCAAAAATATAATTTAGCCAATATAATTCTTAAAAAACATGATTCTCAAAAACGAAAAAAGATTATGTATACCAAATGGCAAATGCCCCCTTAGTGTCAAGTTTTGGACAGATTGTTGGGTTCTATGCCTTGGAAAACTTTGTGATCCCAATGGATATCACTAATCAAGAGGGGATGCCGGTTTGAATGTTTGTTGATGCGGAGGGTCAGTGGGACCAAGTGAGATTGTCGAAGGTTCTACCACCATTAAGAATATTGGTTCCTCTATAATCTTTAATCCGCAATTTTAGTCTTTTTATTTTTAATTTCATGATTTTAGTCTTTTAATTTTTAAAAATTTGTAATTTTGGTCACCTTATTTTTAATTCTATTGTTTTAGTCCTCTAATTTTAGACTAGAATTTTAAAAATCATGAAAATATGCAATTTTAAAAAGGCCAAAATTACAGATTTTTAAAAATTAAAAAACTAAAATCACGAAATTAAAAATAAAAAGACCAAAATCGTAAATTTTTAAAAATTAAAAAAACTAAGCTCACAAAATTAAAAATAAAAAATCTAAAATCGCAGATTAAAGATTACAAAAGACCAAAATTATAATTTACCCTAACTAACAATATCTCCCAACCCCTGTGGGATCAAATGATAATGTCGATCGCCCTAGCGTGGGCACATGCGGCAGATGGGCAGTTTACTTTCAAGCTTGCCTATGAGACTATTGCACAGGTTATGAGGCATCCTAGCGAGAGTTTATTTAGAGCCATTTGGAGATGATAGGGGCCGGAGCGAATTCGAATCATCCTTTGGGAAATAGCTAATTGTATTTTAGCTACTAACGAGTTACGAGTTCACAGGCACATGGCGTCTGATCATTTATGCTCAGTGCGTAAGGAGGCTCCTGAATCAGTCATTCATGCCTTACGGGAGTGTAGGTCGGTGATTACCATTTGGAATATTGCTTGGTCTCATCATTGACCTCTGGAACCTTGGGACGTGGACCTACATACGTGGCTTAGCATTAACCTGAGACCTTCTAAAGTAATTGCAGGGATTAGGTGGAATCAATTGTTTCGAGTTATACTGGATGCTGAGGCCGCAATGCACTGGTGTTCCAACAGCACAAACCGACAGCCTTGGAGATTTGGCACCAGGCTCGTACTCTCCTTTGCGATACGCAAAGAGCAGATGAATTGGCTGGTATTTTGGTTGAGAGAGACGTGTGCTATGCTCTCAGTACTCAGGTTCGATAGGAACCTCCCCCAGTAGGTGCTGTAAAATTAAACTGCGTTGCTGCAGTTCGCCAGACGCAATCAAAGGCACCGTGTGGAGGTGTGTTTCAGAATGCGGATGGTAGGTTCATGTTTGGTTTTTCATGCTCAATTGGCTTCTGTTCCACAGTGGCTGCGAACTATGGGTTATCATTTACGGAGTCAGGTTTGCTTCTCAACGTGGTTTCTCCAATCTTGTTATTGAATCAGATTTAAAGGTTGCTCTCGAGTTAATTGAAAATCAGTGCACTAGAGAGCATTTGTTATTCTTTGGTTGATGAGGTTCGCGGGTTGACAAGTACAATTACAGTATAATTTCGTGCATATACTTCGAGAGGCTAATCAAATTGCGGATGGCATGGGTTGTCTATCTCTTGTAATAGTATGACATTTACCAATATTCGTTCATTTGCATCATTTTCCTTATGGGTGATTTGAATTATATTGCTTACTCTCGTGGTTATTAATACGAGTGGTGGGCTTGTCTCCCCTTCCTTTTACCAAAAAAAAGAAGTGATTTAAAAACTAATAAATGATTGAGATTTAAAACAAATTTAATATAAGAAACTATTTATAAAAGGAGTAAATTTTAAGAATTGAGATAAAATTAAAATTTAGGTGTTTATGCAGAAAAGAGGTAAAGTTTAAAGATTAATTGAGACAAAATTAAAGTTTAAAGTATTTATTTACAAAAAGATTAAAGTTTAAGTATCAATCTGAATGAAACTAATATTTAAGATGTGTTTTTACAAAAGAGATAAAGTTTAGGGGTTGAATACTCTTTAAAAAAAATAAATGAATATATTTAATGAAATTAATATTTAGTATATTAAAAATATTGATTTTATTTATTATTTTCATTTTTTTAATTCTTAATAAGTGTACTCACGATCTCACAATCGTTAATATTTGGCGTCTAAATATAAGAAACAAAAGAAAATGAAACCTCGTTGTCTCCCATTTCCCAAACGTCAAGTTGGTTTAAATAATGGAAAGCTGTCAATGGCAGATGCAATGAGATATATAATTTGTCATATTCCAAACACGTCAGTGCCATTTATAGGTTTCAATTTCAAGAATTTCAAGCTCCTTCATGCTAATCAATTAATAGTTTGATAAGAGAAGGGATTGATGTAGACTTAGTATTTTTATATTATTTAATAATTTTATATAAAATATTTTTTTGTTAATTTAACTATTAAATTAATTCTTTATCTAAATTTTTTGTGTTAAATCTCATAAAAATTTAAAAATAATAAAAATATAATTAAATAGTTTTTATTTTTATATATTTTAACATTATATATAATATTAATTTTGATGTACATCAATAAAATATTACATAATTTTAAATTATGGTGAATTTTGTTATATTTATATAATAGAAATTTTCAATTTAATAATAAATTTTGTAAAATAATTATTTAACAAAAGTTTATTAAATAGAGTAAAAATAATTTTAATTTATATCTGTATAAATCTATCTAATCTATTTTTATTTTTCTTTTACAATTTGTTATAACCTCGTTAAAAAAAAGTTATTAAGGATAACACATGAAAACGCCTAATTAATTATCTATGATTTTTTCTCCATTCACGTTTTACAATTTAAAGGATGTCTACACTAAGGGGTCAAATTGAGTTTAATAAAATTTACAATATGTACATCATACATGTAGTTATTAATACAAGCAAAATATAAAAATTATAAGAGAAAACAGGTCATGCACTGACAGTGTAAAGTAGTTTTACACTGTCATCCAATCACAAACTACTATTTATTGAAAGTTTGTTGACTTTTATAATAAATATTTTAAAAGTCATATCAATGGTGATTTCTGATTGGTTAATAGTATAAAACTTTTTACAGTGATAGAGCATGACCATTAAACTCAAATTATAAATTAAAAGTACTTAAGAAAAATGTTATTTGATTAATATATGTCATATAACTTATGTGTATGGGGGCAGAATAAGTGGATTTTTTCCTATTAAAATATTTATTGAGAGTAGAATGAATATTTATGGATTCGAATTTAGTATTTGTATGAGATAGTTAAGAGTTTTTGGTTTTTAAGTATAATTTTTAAAACAAAATACGTTTAGCTAAAATGAAGTTGAAATGGTTATTAACTCAATTTCAAAACACTTTTTTATTCATTTTCAAAACCCAAAAAAAAAATTGTGAATTTGGTTTTTAGTTTTAAAAAATACACTTTTGTTGCATTTGACAATTGCCCTTCTTGTCGCCGTCACTACCACCATTGTCATCGCCACCACTACGACCGGCACTCCCATAACCATCACCATCACCACCAACAGCTTCGCTACCACTAGCATGTCACTACCACCGCTGTCACCACCACCATTATAACACCATCACTTTTAATTATTGAATTATTTTCTATTTATTCTAATTTAATTTTGAAAAATTGGGAAGGAATATTAAAATTTTGATCCCTACGATTAAACTCAGAATGTCAAAAGCTATCTAATTGTGATTTTTAATAATTTTTTCAAGTTAGAGTCCGAAAAAATTGGAAAATAATGATTGTGTCCTTATTTCTCAAGATTAAGGACTAACATGATAAAAAAATTCAATTGACATTAAAATATCAATTAGTGCTTAAAATCATGCCAAATGCACTAAAATATAATTTTGAAAATTTTCTGGAACTCTAGTGTAAAATAACCAAAACGCCCTTAGGTGTCAAATAAATCAAACCAGTATTGGTTTGACATTCGAAAATGGTGAAAATAATATTCTTAGTACACTTCTAAGGTAAAATATGTAATTTTAAGATTTCCATAAATACTTGAGCATTTATTGAATTAAAATAGATTTAATATGAATTTTCTAAGCTTAAAAATAAAATATATATAATTTGAAATAATTAATAAAAAATTAAAAAAAATTGATGAAAAATAATACATTTGTTTATTTTTATATTTAAATTAATTATTTTGATATTAAAAGTTAAATTGTTTAAGTTTAGGCAATTTTATCGATATTAGCTAATTCAATTATAGATAAAATTTACATTGGAGAGCTTTGGAACAACTCAACCAGCACTGTCCTCACTCTAGAAAAGGGTGATTCACCGCCTAAATAGGTTATGTGTCCCTAATTAGATTAAAAAGAAAGCATTACATGGCCACCTAGGCTTGTTTTTCATTTATAAATAGGCCTCTCCGATGATCAATTCTCATCATCCTCCTTTTTCTCCAAGTGGCCAAAATCTCCTCCATAGGCACCACCCTCCATAAAATTTCTTACACCAAAATTCTACTTAGTTTCCATCAAGCTTTCATTCTAGGAGTTATGCACCAAAAATTCTCTTCTCTTCAATAACTATCCCAGAGCTAATGGGAGGAGTGAGATTGGTTTTAAATTTAATTACTTTGCATGTTAGTAGGAAAAGTTTTTCCTTAAACCATTCAATGTTTAAGTTTACTAAGTTTTATAATAATGTTATAATGTTTAGTGCTAGATTTAAATTTTTACTAAATTGTTATGCTACTCAAATTTAGAGAATTAAAATACATTTATTTAGTAGTTATGCTGCCAAAATTTAGGTAACTATAGTACAATTATTAAGTTGTTATACTGCTCAAATTCAAATAATTATAGTAGAATTACTAAATTGTTATACTACCCAAATTTGGATAAAAAAATAGTTGTTATACTGCTTATTTTTAGATAATTAAATTGTTATACTGCCCAATCTTAGTAAAACTCAAATAATCTAGTAAAAATAGTGAAATAATTAAGTTAGTAATTTTATAATATAAGACTAAACATAAAAGTTATTTAATGAGCTATTTATGAATTTATTTTTAGAAAACTATTATAGAAATTTCAGTTTAAGTTCTCATTGTTTAGGTAAGGTTTAAACACACTAAGAGACCATCTGCAAAAATTTCACTAATTTTTAAAGCTTATTTAATACATTTAATTGTGCTTTATAAGTGCCTATAGGACACTTTTTACTTAAAAATACTAAATTTCAAAAGTTTTCGAAAGATTTCTAAAAATTTATGATAAAATTTTAATTATTTTTTCAAGCTTAAAAATTATTTTTATAAGATTTTTGACTATTCTATGATTTATTTCTTAATTATCAATCTTTATTTTAAAATTTATATCTCTATTTTTATTGAAATGTTGATTATGTATTTTAATATGAATTATGAATTATGTGAATAATATGTATGGTCAAATCTCTAATATAAGGTAGAGATATTAACAGAAATTGTACTAGTGCTCAAATTAAACGAGACCAAAGTGAACATTTATTTTAGAATTTAGGAATTAATAAGTTAGTGAGTAATAGAGAAGTTATAGTTTGGTATGCTAAATAATGAAAGGTAGGGACCCATTGAAGAGGTCTTAGGGGTAGGCATTAAGTGATGAAAGTCTCAATGGTCAGGATAGTGTCCATAGCCAAGATATTCACCTGACCATGCTCGATAACCCCAACAACTGTTTAGCATTCCATGATTGGTGTAAAAGTATACCTCTGAAAATGGATGTCCTAACTATTATTTATTCCTCATTGATGATGAGAATTATACCATGTGATGCTATTGAAGAGATATATGTACTCTCAGTTACTTCCTGGTTCTATTGAGAATTATTACTCATTAATGAGAAGTATGGATCTATACCAAGTCAAGTGTAGTTTAGTATAACTTAAAATAAACCCTATGTTCCCTTTGTCCATTGTGTTTTATTTATATGGTAGATTTCCTACTATACATGTGAAAGTGATTTTAGAACAAATCATCTCACTTCATTGTTTTTCCTCCATGTATGTTTGATTGCAATTATTAAATATGACAATAACGCACAGTGATGTTAAAGATGAGTTAGAGGACACTCTACGAACGAGAATCTGAAGACTTAGTTTATAGTATTTTCTTTTATAAGGAATAGGATAAATGAACACTGTTCTGTATAAAATCTTTTTGATGTATATATTAGACTAGGTAATATCTATCTTTTAATGTACTTTTACTATTATGTATTGCCCAAACCATGATGTACAATTTGATATATATATATATATATATATATATATATATATATTTTACTTTTATTTTCAAATTCGGTTAAATTCTTTCTATTATAAAAGAAAGAAAATTAATTGATTTTCATCAACTTGAATTAATAACTAAATTAATATGAATTATATTTAAATGAAGAGTGTTACAACCATCATTATCATAGTCATTACCACTACTACTGCCCGCTAATTAGAAAAAAATCGTCGTGTGACTTTTAAGTAATTATTTTAAAAGTAACAAACTCAGCATACATGGTGATTTATGATTGGATGACAATGTAAAACTACTTTACACTGTCGGTACATAACTTATTTTCTCTTAAAAATTTAAAATTAAAACTTACAACAAATCACTCCAAACAGGTCCTTAATTATCATGTTTACTAAAAGAGAATAAAATAATATGTGAAGGATTTTTAAGAGGGGTAGGGATCAAAAGTTGCTCCAATAATATATTTGGCAAAGTTTTTTTTCATTTAATAACTCTTATATATCATATATATATTAAATTCCATTGATATAATTGATGAATATTCTAATGTTATCTAAATTATCATACACATCAATTTTAAATAAATTAGACATTTGTAATTTGGTAATCTTTTAATTAATATTTACTTATATTTTAGAAATATATATTATATATTAATTTGAATTTATTAAATGAAGTATCAAATAATTTTTAAATTTTATAAAAATTTATAGACTTGCTCTATTTAATATAAACTTTTAATTTAATAGTTGGATTGTTGAAATTTATTTTATTCAAAGAGTTATTTAGTAAAATAACTGTACCAAAAATTATTATTAGAATAATTTGATCCTCGTCCATCTAAAAGACATGAATAGAAATGGACAAGACTTTCATGAAAATACACGTGCCTTTCATTTGTAAATGCAAAAAACTATAAAAAGAAAAGTAGTAGATTGCATGGAGTGTTCAAAACAGAAAATCGTTATAAACCATCAAATCGATGCAAAAAAAAAAAATGAAAATATATTAATCTGAAAATAAAAAAAAAAAACAAAAAAAAGGCCCAATATTTTATAGTTTGGTTTAGTTTTCAGTTTCTATTAAAACCAAAAATATCAAACTGAACTGCATATTATACTTATATTGATTTTATTTAGTGGATGTTTAACATTATGTAGTATTAATATAAACTTTATTAGTGATAATATGAGATCTATGGTGTACTTCTTTGTATAAGAGATTTGTAATATGTGTAGTTTTTGTTGCGTTATTAGTAATAAATATTAAACTAATTTATAATGTTATCTTTGTTTATAATTGAGGTACACAAATTTCTTTTATATGTTACACAAAGAGTATACCAATATTGTTAAAGAATAATATAGGTGGTGCACAATTAACTTTTATGTTGCAAAAATGGTGTGTCAATATCATTAAAAAATAGTGTTAAATAGCAGAAAAAATAAAAAAAAAGAAAATTTATTTGTTTTTCTAAAACAATACAACATAATAATTATGTAAATTTAGTCATTAGATTTTGCATTGTGTTAATACATTAAAAAAAAAATAAACCATAAATTGACCGGTAAAATATTGATTTGGTTTGATTTAAATTTAATTTAAATCAAACCAAATCACGAGTTAAATCAAACTAAATCAAATTGTATGTTATTTTTATATTTAGTTTTTAATATTTGATTTGGATGATTTTTTTTATTTAAAAATTGAATCAAACCGCACCGCAAACATTTGTAGTATATTATTTTAATCTTTGGGAGCGAAAATTTACAAATAGTATTAGTGTGTAATTACTGTCCAATGCGAATGCCAAACCTCTATTCATCAATGTAGTTTTAACGTTTTCTCTCTTTCTTGTTTTCAACCAAATGACCTTATTAAGTGATTATTTAGTTTTTTTTTTTTTTTGAAGGTCAAGTGATTATTTAGTTAAGATTGCCTTTAATTTAGAGAAATACTGTTTTTTTAAAAAAAAATCCATTTAAAAGTTGATAAAAATAAGAAATTATTTTTTTGAAAAATAAACTAAATTAAACGCATGCCAAATCTCTACTATACTCGCGAATATAAACATTAATTATACAATAAAATATTTAATTTTAATATAAATATGTTCAAATTTTTGGAAATGGCCTATTACATATAAAGTAACAAAATGAGTGGATACATAATGGACTTTCTTACAAGATGCGCCTATACATATTCAATATTAATTATATTCTTGATTTTGTTAATTATTATCTTAAGAATAATGTATAAGAAACAGAGTAAAACAATTATAAAATTTAAGAGTATCAATATATTTCTATTATAATTTTCTTAAAAAATTATTTATTAATTATTTAACTATATCTTAAAACAATAGTTAACAATTAGTTATATTCTATATATTTATATGGAGTTCGGTTTATCATCAATAACCTTTAAAACATCGATGATACGTAAATAAAATGGATTACGAAGGGTGCACTCAACCAAACCGACGATATCAGAAAAATAAATAAATTCTTATAATTTTTTTTCTTCATCATATCAATCAACGTATTTCATTTTTTTTTATTACAAAATATGTGTAAGAAAAAAAAATGAAATAAAAAGATTAATGTTGAAAAATATTAAAAAAATATATATCAGAATCTTTATTACAAGTAGCAGCAAGAGGAAATCTGGGAAATGATGATGAATTAGCTTAGGAAGCGAGAAATGTGTAGGAATGGTCACATATGAAAAGCAGAAAGAATCTAGAATAAGATGGAAGGAGTAAAGTATAGGATGAAAACAAACCTGTAGAGCATTGGAGTGTAGTTATGTATATGTTTAGAGAAACTCTCTCCTTGCGGCGTATGCATACCGAGAGCGCCGTATATTCTGCTTGCGCTTCTTGTACACCATCCCTGCTAATACGATCACGCTCGCCGCCACGATTACTCCGATCGCTAACCCTGCCTTCTTGCTCCCGCTCAATCCTCCTCTTGATGAATTCTCTGTTCTGTCATCGGCGTCCACGCCAGTGTGGTTTATTGAGCTACTGTCCGCCGGAGAACTTCCCGGCGACGGTGCCGGAGAGGATGCAGGACTCGGCGTAGGCGGCGATGAACCTAGAGGTGAGCTGGCCGGGGCAGGGTTCGGAGCATGGACGGAGGGTGACGGAGACGGAGAAGGAGAGTCGGAGGGTGATGGTGCGGAGACAGCGAGGTGCACTGAAAGAGAGAGGAAGAAGAGAGAAAGAACGGATAATCTTGCATTTGACATTGGTTAATTATTTCTAAGAAAAATGGAAGAACGAAGAGAGAATGTGGATCTGAAGAGAAGAGTGAGGAAAGTGTTTGAAATTGAGGATACAGAAAACCGGTAGATCTGAGTTTGCAAGAAGTCACAGCGGAACAGAACAGAACAGATAAAGCGATGTGCGAGAAGATCAGAGGGGCACGAAATGAGACACGTGGCAGTGTAAAAAATGGAAAGACGGCGCGATTCGCTGGACTGGATAGGTTATGAAGGAAAGTGCCAGAGTGGGTTTTAGTTAGTTTACCGTATTGGCCGAGCTGAAGGAAGGAAGGGCATGCGCGTGAAATGCGGGTTTGCGCAATGGAAAAGAAATCGGAGTTTCGGTGTTTTAAAGGAGCGTGAAGGCCGTGATGCAAAATCGAGTTGATGCTTATAGCTTATTTGCCACTAATTAATTATAATTATCTTATGGTGCGGTGTACATGCAAAGGGAAAGGGAAAGGGAAAGGAAAAGGAAAAGTGATTTTTATGTATTTGGACATACGCAGAAGTGTTTTTGAAGAGATGGCAAACTTTGCTTTTCATGTAATTTAGGAAAGAACTTCACATTTTCTATGGATTTAAATTTAAATATGCATGTCTATTTTATGTCGGCGCACGTTGATTCATAGTTTCATACGCCGTGTATTTATCCCACAAGGGGTATAAATTGTATCGTGGATTCATGGTCTTATCATGTTCTTACTTGCAATTTAAGGGAGTGAGTGGTGTGAATTTCTTTGTAAGGACTCTCTGATATTTATAATCAGAACATCGGAATAAATATTTAATTTAGTCTCTGAAAAAAATTTACTCGACCTAAGTTAATCTTGAAAAAAAACTATTTGAAAATTTTAATTAGGTCCTCAAATTAAAAAAATTTGTAATTAGGTCATTAATTTTGTAAAATTTTTGTAGTTAAGTCCTTAAGGTCTTTAAAACGCCACAAATTGTTATTTTTTATCAATGTTAAACTGCCATAAATTAACATCAAAAACCCAATTACAAAAATTTTAAAAGATCAATGACCTAATTACAATTTTTTTAGTTTAGGGTCCTAATTATAAATTTTCAAATAGTTCAGGAACCTACTATATGATACGTATACAACAAATTATACAATAATTTATACAACAACTTTTTTTTGTGTCTCTCTCCTGCACATTATTTATTACATCTCATAATGATGAAGAGAGACCCAAAAGGTGTTGTAAAAATTGTGGTATGAGTTGTTGTACAAATAACATTTCTCTTTAGAGAAATACTTGTAACACTCTCTCAAACACTCTTTTGTTAACACTTTCTTTACTATTTGTTGAAATTTATTGAAAATCACAAATTTTGATAAGTTTCACTTCTCATTTAATGAGTTTCTCTCTTTATTTAAAAGTGAGCCTCATCAAAAATTGTAATTTTCAATAAATTTTAATCAATAGTAGAGAGTGCTAAAAACAAAATGTTTGAGAGATTATTACTAGTATTCCTCGACATTTTAATTCTTATATTTATTAAATGTAAAGACTAAAAGTATCTCATCGTGAAAAATTAAATATTTAATTTTTGTAAGGATCAAAGTATTCTTAATGCTTTTTATAAGGACCAATTTAACCAGTTACCTTTATATTTAAGTGAGCAAAGAAGTTAACGGATTAAAAAAAGGTAAAGCTAAATGAAATTAGATGATCAATTTTCTTACAGTGTTCTTTTACCATGAAATGTGTAACGCCCGGCCGTTCTCAGGGTCAGTGACTGTTCCCACAAACCAACACAAAACTTTTTAGCGTGCTTTGTCCTCACTCACACACTTCCTGGGAAACTTCCCAAAAGGTCACCCATCCCTAAATTGCTCTAAGTCAAGCACGCTTAATTATGGAGTTCTTAAGTGATAGGCTACCGAAAAGTAGATACATCTTGTTGATAGGTAGTACTTATTAATTCCTTTAAGCTATCCTCAACTGTACAGTCCCATACCTGCACAGCCTCTGGATCCCTCTCATTCGGGTGTGTATTCAATTCATTCATGTTTCCCTCACGCTGGAAGCCTACCAGGAGCCACTCCTTGTCCGTGCCTTATCTCTTTACACCGGCGATCACTCCCCGTCCTCGTCAGCACCTGGGATGTTACAAAATGCAGAAAGTAATATCCTTCAATATGACAAAGAAGAGATAAGGAAAATAGCAAATTCTTATCCTTGTAAGATA
Organism: Spatholobus suberectus; assembly: GCA_004329165.1. Classification (NCBI taxonomy): domain Eukaryota; kingdom Viridiplantae; phylum Streptophyta; class Magnoliopsida; order Fabales; family Fabaceae; genus Spatholobus; species Spatholobus suberectus. The sequence goes on from CM014736.1 coordinate 9,116,489, forward strand.
AAAATTATGACCTGAATCTTTTAATATTTTGAAAGCAGAGGAGTATTAGAAAGTGCGCTGGTATTATTTCTTTTTTGGATTAATAAAAGTGACCTTTGCAAATATACATGATCTATATTACTATATACTGAAATAGAGTAATACTAATGAGTATTTCAAAATACTTGTAAAATAATTAATAATTGAAAACTATTTAATGAAAAAATATATAGTATATTAACAATGTTTTTTATTTAATATTTTCATTTTTTATTCATAGTAAGTGTACTCGCACATTTGTTAATATTTAGCGTCTAAATATAAGAAACAAAGAAAATGAAACCTCGTCGTCTCCGATTTCCCAAACGTCAAGTTGGTTTAAATAATGGAAAGCTATAAATGGCAGAATAGAATGATATATATAATCTGCCATGTTCCAAACACGTCAATGCCATTTATAGGTTTCAAATTCAAGAATTTAAAGCTCCTTCACCGTCGTTAATTAATAGTTTTATAAATGAATGGGATTGATGTACACTTAGTTTTTTATATTATTTAGTAATTTTATATAATTTTTTACTAATTTAACTGTTAAATTATAACTATTCATTATCTAAATTATTCATGTTAAATCTTGTAAAAATTAAATAATAATAATAATAAAATAACTAAAAAATTACTTTTATATATTTTAAAATTGGGTGGAAATCAAGTTACTCCAAAAGTAACTTTTAGTAGAATTATTTCACTTAATAACTTTTAATATATATTAAATTTCAACGATCCAATCGTTGAATTAAAATGCACATTAATAGAATATTACATAATTTTCAATTAATGTAAAATTATTTATATAATAGATTTTTTTCAATTTAATAATAAATTTTGTAAAATAACTATTTATTGAAAAATTGTTAAATAGTATAAGAATAATTCTAATTTATATCTGTATAAATCTATTTCTCTCTTTTATATAACTTGTTATAATATCATTAAAAAGAGTAAGCTATTGAGGATAACACATGAAAACTCCTAATTATCTAAGATTTTTTCTCCATTCACGTTTTATCATTCAAAATATGTTTATACTGAGGGGTCAAATTGAGTTCAATAAAAATTACAATATGTACATTATACATGTATTTATTAGTACAGGTAAAATATAAAAATTATAAATTCAAAAGTACTTGATAAAAGTTTTATTTGATTAATATAAGTTAAAATTTTAGATTAATAAAATTTACTTTTTAAAAAGTATTTTTAAAGGTATAATTTTACACAATTTGATACTTGTCAATTGATCCTATCATATTTTTTATATAAAAATAAAACTACATATATATACACTCCCTCCGATCTTATTTATAAAACCCAATTAACTATATCACCAAAATTAAGGAAACTGACTGATAATTTTTAGTTATAACTTGCTAACATATTTCAATTAAAAATCAAGTTGATGTGTGTGTGTGTGTGTGTGTATTAAAAACAAAAAAAAAAAAGCTCGAGGCCTGCCAACAAGTTCATTTTTCAATTTTCAGCCATCCAGTATATTGCCTTGTAACTTTTCAATTTTCCTCTGCACTACATGCAGAATTTATACTCCGGACTTCAACATGAGAAATGATAGATACGGGCGGAGCTACGTTGGTGGTAAGGCGGGCCCAATTTTTTTTAACTCTCTTTGATTTATATACAAAAAATTTATATGTAAGATAAAAATATCAAAAACTATGATGGAGGATGAAAGAGATTTATAAAAATTCACTTAATTTTACAATTTAATTTGACAAATTTTCTACAACATGTAGGTTATGTTTAATTTTATATGCAAAATTTTAAAATATAATAATAATAATAATAAATAATAATAATAATATAAAAAAATTTATATCAACAGAAAAAATTAATCGATATTATTACAATACATAACTTTTGACTTCAAATAAGTGGTAATTTTTTGACATTCACGTATTAAAGTGTAACTTATAAATATTTTCTAATTGTGTTGATATTAGACAAATCAGAATTATTCTTTTAAATTCAATAAACTTGCTTCAATATTTGAAATTTGTGTGTAGGCATAAAGATTAATTAAATTTTTTAACTAATCATACATATAAAATTACTCTACATGCGACCCCACATTAAATAATGATTAGAACTCTAAATTTATAAACTAATCATTGCCCAACATATAAAACTTTACAATAAAAAGTAACTTCTTCTTTAATAGTATTTTATGTATCTGGCTACTCCAACAAAAACAGTGTAGCTCCGCCTCTGGATACATATACGGGAATCTCACATAACCCTCGCACAAGGGAAAGATGACTTAGATGAGTGACTGAGCTGAAAAAACCTAAAATTTCTAGCATTTTTCTCCACTAAGGCCAGTTGAGTGGTGATTCCCTTGCGTATAGATTTCTCTTTCAACATTATATTGATGATAAAGAGAAGAAAATCAACGCGTATCAAGCAGATGTACGATACAAGCAACTTTTTTATTATTGTAAGTGCGGAGGAAAAAAAGTAAAATATAGGGGTGAATTTATTGAAGTCTCAACCCAAAATTCTAAAATGCCCACAGTCGTAAAAATTGGAGTTAATAGTAATACATATGTTGCCTCGCATTTCTCCTCCTTTCCGACGCCAAGACCACCCCCCACCCTTTTTGTTTTTTAATAGGCCAGGGGTGAGAAGTAGCCGATATTTTCTTCCTCGGTCACTATGTCATCATCTGTCTGAATCATAGTTTTATAAATAAAAATATATCACTTAACTCCTCATAATTCATCCTTCACATCACTATTGCTACTCTGGCTCTCTTTGGCATCGGAGCCCCCCTTGGCACCAGAGCTCTCGGATTCAGAAGTTGAGGTTGGTTTCTGGAGCTTGAATGGGATTGATGCATGTTTCTTGAGGAACTTGTAGAAGGCTACCACTGTACGATCTGTATCAACAGTAATCTGCCGACATAATGAATCAATTATATATATTTCAATCACCCAATGATAAAGCACATGCAGATCTAATACACGCACAAAAGCAGACGCATATTTAGAATAGCTGAATTGATGAAATATGTACTGGTGTTTAATATTCACATACAGGGTCAAAACTCTTGTTTCCTGCTGGGAAGAAGAGAAGAGTAGGGAATCCATCAGGCTGCAAAGTTAAAACAAATAAATCTTGATCAGTGAATTCTCACATCTTTCATTACTCGGTACAGATGGATTCATGAAAGGAATAACGGCTTTTGATTATTGATTGAAAATCCAAAAACCTAGCATGAGTTGCACCAAATACCATTTTTATTGATAATAACAATAGCATGTACACATGCTTGCATTTAAAATTTGGGTTTACCTTTGCCCTGGGATGCTCATTTGTTGTTCCATCCATCTTGGCTATTACAAGAGACTCAATACCACGCAGATGTTTTGCAAGCTTGTTGTATATTGGTTCCAGTGCTTGGCAATGGCCACACCAGGGAGCATAGATCTGATTCCAACAAGCATGAAATTAACATGATCAAGGTGCAGATGCAAATAACTCATAATGTATAAAGGGTTAAAATTTTACCTCAAGGAGAACATCCTTTGACTCATCCAAGACAATTTCATCAAAATTATTCCCAACTACTATTTTCACGTCACCATCATTCTGTTACCAAGTTAGCAAACACGTTAGACATGAAAAAATAAATTAATAAGACATAATTGATGGTGGGAAAATAAAATAGCATACACTTTCAGGAACTGGATCTGACTTGTAAAAAGGTTTGAGCTTGTCTTTAAGGAAATCTTCCCCAAATGCCTGTGAAAAAAATGAAGATTAGAAATTTAGTCAAAATATTGCTTTCAAACCTTATTAAGGGTGTAATAGATAAAAGCTTCCATGCACATTCCCTAACATGTTAGCAAAATGAACAGCACCCTAGGCACAAAGAGAGCAAAGAGTACCTTAATTTTGTCAACAGTCACCTCTCCATCAAGCACAAATTTTTTTCCATCATCATTCCCAGTGTATGCAAGTACCTATATTGGAAATTTCACTGGTTACTCAAATATACTTCCAAATGATTTAAAGGATGTAATATGTTATGTCATGAATTTCATGACTTATCATTTAAATAAAATTAAAACAGGGAAGAAGAAACAATTACTTTTGGAGCATTCCCACTGATACCAAAGTAATCTGAAACAGGCTTTCCAACATCTTCATTATCCATTTCCACATATACAAAGATCAACTGCAACACAATTAAATCATTATAAAAAATCTAAATACCCTTTTGGGGCAAGAGCTAAATGAATGATAGATGTGATTTTTATCAGTAAAATGTAGAAAGGAAATTTTATAAAATGATTTGGGGGGGTGGGGGGGATTTTTTTATCAGTAAAATATAGCTAGACCAGAAAGAAAGAACAAATTTCAGATATCATCATTAGGCAAGTCAAATGCTAAACTCTAATATTTTAAAAATAGGAACAGTGTCATTACTTATACCAAGGTATACACCTACGGTAAAAAGTTCATAACTAATCAAGTTTAAACTACTTTAGCTAATCTATATATATTTGAACAGGTTTCAATAACACTTATTTTGTTTAAAAATTGGTTTTAAACAAACTTTACATGAAATATTGTTAGCTAAATATTAATGCCTTTTTTAAAATATCAAATGAAATAGAATGAAATAGATGGATAGTGACATAGATATAAGGAAACAATAAATGATTAAGGTAAAACTGATTAGCTTAGAAACAATTCTACACTGTACTTTCTTCTGTACTTATCTTGACCTAAAGCTAATCAAATAAGAACTTGCTTTCAAAATTTCAACAATTACCATACACGTAAGATTTTAAAACCTACTTCTTTGTACAGAGTTATCCAGTTTCTAAGTTTAGCAAACAACACCATACAGAACCACATCCATCACTAAACTCAATCCCATGCCATTGTAACTAAATTTCAGAATCCCATCCTCTCAATCTACTTTCATGACCCTGCCCCTGAATTTGCTTGAAAAGCAATTTCTATTTTATTTGCATTGCACTGTTCTATTTTATAAGCAATTTCTATTTTATTTGCATATGCAAATTTGTCTAGAGAAAGAATGACATAACAGAGTAATAATTAGTAACTTATAAAAAATATACCTTCCCCTTGAAAGATTTTGCTGCTTCTTGAAATACTGGGACGAACTTCTCCGAATCATTTGAGGTCGCAAACAGCAACAACTAAAAGAGAAGTTTCAAACACAAAGCAATGTAATCAAGAATATTTTTTTTAAGAGGTTACAATACAATAAGACACATGTATATAAATACCTACCTGTTTTTTGATTGGATTTTCGAAGACTGACGGGGCACTTTCTTTTGTAAAAATTGTTACCAAAGGAAGCTTGTTGGAGAAGACAAAGTCCACTATTGCCGACTTCTCAAATTTTCCATCTGCAGAGACAGAGTGAAAATACATCAACTTTACAAGGACAGAAAAAAAATAAGGCAATGGAAAACAAAGACCAAGAATGAGAAATTAAACAAACCAAAGCGGTTAAGTTTTTCCTCCTCTTTCTTGACCAGGATCAAAGCTGGGCGCTTAACGTCTGGGTCAATATGGAAAAGCTTTGCCACATCAGGATTCACAGTTTGATAAAAACTGACATCATCCTCAAGTCTTGAAGCGGCAGCAAGCTCCTCACTCTCAGGACCCTGCACATTATATGAAGCATAATAACCATTAACCAACAATTTTATACATTCAACTATTACAACTCAGGCCTATCATTGAATCCAGAGAATCAAATCAACATTTGCAAAAGGCATTTATATTCCAAAATCTGAATACTTACAACTAAAGAGTTGAGGAAGCCCAAAACAACTTTAGTTTCGTTGGCCAAAATGCGTTGAGCATCATCCACTGTAGTTACGTTGTATATACCAGGTCCTATCTTCTTCTTAATCCACGTCACTATAGCATCTCTGCATTCCAATTAAATTATAACAAAATTAAGAGTCGGATCCAATAAAAGAGAGAGTCAGGGAGAGAGAGAGAGAATTACTTGGTTCTGTGGCCATTATAAGGCTTGTGAATGCCATCAATGAAGAAGTAGACAGTGGGGAAACCCTGAACATCGTACTGCTGGCCCAATTCATTCTCCTCCGTGGCATCCACCTTCGCCAAAATGACATTTTCGCCCTTGAGCTCGGTGGCGGCGGCGGCGTACTCCGGCGCGAGGGCCTGGCAGTGGCCGCACCAGGGCGCGTAGAATTCGACCATCACGAAGCGGTTGTTCTTGACGACGTCGCTGAAATTCTTCTCCTTCAAAACGACGACGTCCTTCTCGTCCACCTCGGGCTCCTTGTACGCCTCCGGGTCCCCAAAGTCCGAGAAGTCGCCGAAGTTGGCGTCATCGTCGAAGTGGTCGTGGTCGTGCTCCGACGTGGAGGGCTCGTCGAGGAAGCTGAGGTCCTCGTCGTCGGCGAGGTCGTCGCAGAGGATGGGAGAGAAGGAGCAGAAGAGGAGAAGGGTGGTGAGGGAGAGCACGACGAGGATTCGCATTGTGAGAGTGAAAGGGACGAACAATGAAAGGGATTCGAATTGCAGAAAGTGAGATCTATGTGAGACTGTGACTCTGTGCTGTCTGCTGTGAGACTTCGTTGACTTTCAACTGGGAACGGAATGGAACGGTAATGAATACTCTCCAATCTTCATTCCCAACGGCGCCGTTTCTTCCCTAAGAAATTATCCAATTCTAACGCTCACAGATTCCATTGTTGCATTAAAAATCTACATATCTATATATATTAGAAAGAAATTATTACAAAAATCAATATTTAAATAAATAAATATTAAAATAACCATTACAATTTTATTATTTGTATTATTATTTAAAAAAATTAGCTTATAAAACATATTTTAAAATAAAATTTTAAATATATTAATATAATACTAATAAATTGATAAATATATAAATATATATAACAACTCATCTTTTAGAGTTTATATTCAATGATTTGACTATGTATTGTATTTAATAAATATAGTATTTAATGCTTTTGGCCAGTTAATTTTTTTAATATATTAATTATGATTTTATTGAATATAATATATTTATGAATAAATAATACATGTAATGACATTGTAAATCTTTTTTATATTGTCATCAAATCATAAACTGTCATATATGATAAGTTTCTAACTTTTATAATAACTACCTCAAAAGCTATACAAAAGATACTTTTTGATTGGTTCATAATGTAATTTTTTTTTTTAACTATCAAAATTAGGTTTTTTGGCTTCTCGGTTGAACTATGATATCCCCATGAGTTTCGATCTTTTGGATTGGTTATAAGAATAATTCTCAGTTCGAAGGTTAGTCACACTTAAAGCTTATTGTCCCTCCTTAAGGATGTGAGAATCGAACTTAGGTTTTATGGTCTTTATTTTTTTATTCTTATTGTTTTTCAAAATCAATATTTTAATTAAAAACATTATGGTCTTCATTTTTTTAAAATCAAAGGATTTTTTAACATGTATTCCTCCCCTCTTGCCACCAAACCATTCGGTCCTGATATCATCACAATTACTAACTCTTCTTCTTTAAGTTACCCTTTTCCCTCCATCTTCCTCCCAATCTCAAATTCCTCTTATGGTGGTTGACTTTAGAACACACATAGATAAAAAGGAACAAAAGGTAAAAAGGAGGTAAGATTTTTGGAGTAGATTGAAGTATTGCAAAGTGGTAAGGGGACACTTTTGTCTTTGTAAATGCAATAACTTCTTTTCTTCCCTTTTTTGTCAATATTTGGACAAAACCAATTTTTGATGTGGGACCTAGATAAATACTTCATTTCTCTCCTTTATCCGTTGAAATTTTTTGAGGGTTTTCCTTCCCTCCCTTCTTCCTTTTCTTTTTTACCAAAATAAACAAACCATAAAAAGAAATTATTGAGAGTTGGCATTTCCTTGAAAATTACACTAAATCTTTCTGAGTATTACAATTATATTTTGTTAAATCTTTTCTTTTAGAAATAAAAACTAATTATTGCTAAAGAGGAACATAAAAAGGCATTAAGTAATCCCCAACATGAAATTATACTAAACGAGGGAATATAATAAGGGAACATAATAGTATTTAGAAAATAGTATCGTAACTAAACGAGTAAAAATTAAAAAAATATATATAATAAATTATTTTTATAAATTTGACATAACAAATTTTTCTTTTAATTTTTGACCCTTTAAACTAGTACATAGGATAAAAGAAATCGATATTATAAATAGAGATATCAACTTCAAGTGTTATTGTAGACAATGAGTTTAGTTGAAATTAAGAAAAGAGAATAAACTATCTTTTTATAGTAACAATAAACTTAAAAAAAAAGGCATAATAAATACTACAAAATATTTATGTTAATAATATTATGATCAAATATCATATAATAACTTTTGCTTATGGTGTGTGATAAATTTGAAAACGAACATTTTTTGCACAAATTTATAATATTCAATCTAATTCTACTTCTTTTCAACATTTTATTTACCTTGAAGAATGCAATAATTACAAATGAATATCCTTCCAGGACTAATATACCTACAACTACAATAATCATGGCAATAATAATTGCGCACTAAAAAAATGGTCGCTATTGTGACACCGTCTACATGATAAATCGCAAGGCTTATTGAAAGAGCTCACTCCCAAGAGTCACGGCACCAATCTCGTCGTTGAATTGAGAATACAGAGGAGCAATTTCTCTTTGAATCCGCTCCAACTCTTGCACAATTTGTGCCATTGATGGTCTTCTAGATGTCACATCCACACATAGCATCGCCAACTTCATCATTCGTCTAGCAACATGCTTTTCTTGGTCTCCCAGCGTTATGTCAACAAAGTTGTCCAAGTCAACGCTATTTTTTGCCTTCAAATTAATTAAAGTTAGGATGAGTAAACTTCAACTGGGAAAATCTAAAATCCATCAAGTGTGGAAGCACGTATAATAGATATACCCGAAATACTATATTTTCATCTGGGTTTGACATGTTTCTGTTATGCGCTTCGCAGCCACTAAGCATCTCTAGTAAGAAGACCCCGAAACTGTATACATCACTCTTCTCTGAATAGTTTTGTGGAAAGCTCAACCTTTGTTGGTGAAAAAAAAAAAAAAAGAGTCCATTTAATTCAAATCAACGAGGAAAGTCAAAATGGTTTAGATTCCATAAAAGAGTAAGTTGTAGCGTACTCTGGGTCAAGAAAGTAGTCTACATTTGAAGATGAGCCAGCCTGATCAGCTTTCGTTTGCAATTTGCAGAATCCGTAATCAGAAACCTTGGCCGTATAATTTTCATCTAACAGAACATTGCTAGTTCTAAAATTTGTGTGAACCAAAGGAGGGACCAAACTGTGAAGGTGTTCCACTCCTGTTGCAAAGTAGAGACCTAATTGACTGTTTAGAATTCCAGAAAAAAAAAAACGACAATAAAAATCATAGCCAAGATGGGTTTACCTTTGGACGCGCCTAAAGCAATAGTTATCCTTCGCCACAAGTCTAACCTTCCAATAGGTAAACCTTCACTGTCTGCATATTGCATAACACGTGCATTAACCATAAAAGATATTTAAGCGAGGTGAAACAAATCTCACATAAACATAGAGGGGAAGAGTACCATATAGGTGACTCCCTACATTGCCGTTAGGGAGATATTCATACACAAGTAATTGTTGATAGCTATCTTCATAATAGCCTATAAGCTTGACAAGATGGATGTGGTGAATATGAGTTATCTGCTTCACCTGCCATCCGTTGAAAGAAATCAAAATACTTATAAAGCTTTCTAAACCTTCATATATGGCAATATTGGAACTAAGAATGCTAGTTTCCATACATATAACAAACAAAGACATTTCATTATATATTTTACCTCAAGGACGAAATCCCGTGCCAGAGCGAATAGACGCCTTTTTATAGCCACAATAGATCCATCTTGAAGCAAGCCTTTGTATACAAAACCAAATCCACCTTCACCTATAATATTACTATGACTGAAATTTCGTGTAGCTTGTTCTAGTTCCAAAATTGTTAACTGCCTTGTGTTCTGCCTATAATGTGGAGTAAAAGCATTAACATGCTGCGTGTTGTTGACTCTTCCCATCTCAACTGTCAAAAATAATGTCATAATAATTATAACGAAATGAATCAGAACTCTGAATAGGTAATTATATCTACTCTACTCCTATTAAAGTGCTTAATTTAACTTACCAGTGGGAGATGGCATAGAAGAAGCAATCTCAGATGTTTGCCTCATAAATCTTTTAACACCCATCAAGCAGATATAGACAGTCACCAAAATGACAGTGACGACAAAGGCAGCAACAACAATACCAACTATAGCAGCAGCCCTTCTTCCTCCTGGCTTTTTAACTTGAGTTTGTTGAAGAGGTGTAAGTGTTGGAATGTCATTATTCCCATCTATCTTTGCTGTTATTCCACCTGTTTCTCAAGAAGAGAGCTTTTCTTACGATTCTTATGATTGAACTGGAATTTTTCACGTAAAACATTTGAAGTGAAAAATGAAAAGTTTATTAACAAGTCAAAAGAGGACACACATTTAACTGTTTGACTTCCCAAACCTTAAGTTAATTATAAAAATTGAAAGCTAGTATGGATAACAAATTAATCATATATCTCTCTCACTATATCACATGTTATCTTTCTACTCAACTATGGACATACAGGGAGAGTCTTGTGTAGTACTAAATCGCTCTTTCTTTCACACAAGTATGGACGTAGATAATTTCAATAAATAACCAAAGTCATGGTGAATCAAGTAGTATAATTAGAAGTAGGGCATGGAGTTATGTTAACTAATCATTTGTTTTCTACAAATTTCGGCATGCTCCATCGAACATAATGATCAATATCCTCAGCAACTAAATTCTAGACTGAACCTCAGTGTTTTACTCAATTCTGGTGGTAATCAATCACTACACACACAAATTCAGAGAGACGAAGAGAAGGAGCTTACAGAGAATTTGAGAAAAAAGCACCTGGATCTTTTAGTTTATAGCAGTCAAGACAAGGCCATTGCATTTGACACGGATATTTCACAACGCTGCATCCGAATTGCTGTGGACCTCCAAGCGAACCCTTGAAAGTGAACAAAGCCTCAGCTGCAGTTAACAAATGTATAACTCAGTACTGGTAACTAGCGAAATCATTGGCTCTCCCACATTCTCTGTTTACTTCCATGAGAAAATGAAAACATAGGTGAAAATTTATTATTTATGTCGTCCAATTAAGAGCACTCTACCCAAGTCAATCTAGACCATGTCAGGCTCATTCATTGCTTGCAAATGGAAAAACCAAGCCAGCAGCACTTGGAATTCAATGAATAAAACACAAAGATCGTGGCAAATTCACTCATTTTTTATTTTTTTTCTGAAGCGCCCTAAAACTATTTGATACAGAGAACTTGTTCACGAATATGATAGAAGAAAAGAAAATAATATAAGCATACCGTATAATTCATAGGTTGATTTGTTGGGGTATAAAAGTTGAATCAGTAAGAGTAGGGGCAGCCTTATACTCCATGGCAATCGCATTGTCGACATGCATTACCCTATGAACTCCTTATGAGTTCTCAGTTTCAGTTTCTGCTTCTTGTTGTTTTTAGAAGCAAGGGCATCAAACTCGCCCCTGAAACGTCGCTGATCCACCCCTACATAGTTTAAAAACGACAATCATTAAATATTAAGAAGAAAATCTCATTCTTATGAATGGACACAGTGAAGTATGCATTAATGCACATAATCAAGGGGCCGAAACAAATATGAAACATGAGTACATATAAGTCAAATGTCACAGAAAAACTAGCATACAATAATGGAGACACCACAAAGTAAACTAAGACCCAAAGTGATCATGGAAGTGGATTTGTTAACTAGAAATAGCACGGGAGACCATTTTCATGAGTGAACAATGAACATACCAAGAAATGTAATGAACTGCCATAATGGGAATAGATTATAGACACAGCACACTGATCTATATGGCGGTCAAAATTGAGAAAGAATTGAACTCACGCTTTGCATGATTTTGGGGTAAGTTACATATTTACCAAGGAGCTGTAGAAGTAGTAAGAGAAGTAATTGTAAAAGTGATTGAAAAAGGACGGTTAGTGTAAGAATCTAGTCTCTAGCATTAGCTTCCCGAAAATCCAAACAGTGGTCTTGGTTGACTATAAGTATACTATCCAGCTAAGAAAGGCAGCAAGAAAAGCTGGAAAATGCTTTAAACAGGTTGTCTTCATTGAAATGGACAGGTGGAATTGCTGGTTTCTATTGAACTTTGTTAAACCAACAAATTCCACAACAGGGAAATGGAGTTCCAAATCCCAAAATATTCCCAAGGAATCTCAAAACATGGACTAAGAGCCAAGTGTTTTCCAAGCACTGATGAAAGAAAAGAAAATACATTCAACTACTCAAACCCCATTACCTGTGTATCCCACTGGTTTTCAGAATTATTTTCCAGGCTCATCCTCCATTACCTGCAAGGAATTGAAAATAGATTCACTGATTCAGCAAATTTCAAAAGTGTAAACATTTTTTATAAAAGCAAAATCAGGATTTTGTATTTTCATATAACAAACAGCATTGTTTGTCCTGCAAAGTGCAATGAGAAGCAGAACATGATAAGTGTGGACCATGGTAAAAGCATAAAGTGATGATTCTCAGGAAGGTAAACTACAAAAGCCAAAAACATGATCTTTGTCAGGAAAAGCTAGTGGAATTTTAGATCTCTACAAAGAGTTGAGGGTAAAGCAAGTACAGTACAACTACAAAGTGGCAAATTATGATGATAATTCAGGTTGTGTCTAGAACTGCTTTGAGAGATATAATCCCAAGAAAAAAAAAAAAGGAGATCACCATTTGCAGGACTCATTGCATAACAGAAACAGCAAGAGGAGACAAACAAACAGAGAGAGAGAGAATCTGTACATCAATACAGTACATGCTCTTCTAGCGTGCCGAAGACCTAATAACTGTTTTTTTTTTTTTTATTTCATTTTGTCTATAATATATATATATTTTTATTTTATTTCAGCTTACAATGTAAATGCTTATTTCTAAGCTCTATAGCTCCCACAGAAGACCGTATTGGCTGCTTTGCTTACGCATTAGCACTGGAGGAAAAGAGTTCCCGCTTCCCAGATAGCAGCCACTACAAATGGTGCAGACAATCCCATTCTTAGATGGTTCTTTCAGCCAAATCATTATATCCATCGTGAGTCGTGTGTAGTTGAGAATGAGATCTTTGAATTTCTAGTTTCACGTGTCCTTGGAAAGTGCCCTCGAACTAATAGACCTATTAGGTTGTAGCTTAAATAGTTAAAATGGATAATAACATTGAAACTATACATATAAATAAAACAAATGAAAATGCAACTTGAAGCACCGCTGATTTTTGGTTGTTTTCCGATAGAATAACCAACAATGGTTAAAATAAAATCCATAGCTATCTTTGTCCAACTGGCAGAAATATAAACGTTTGTTAGGAACTAACAAGATTGATGATTACTTGTTGGAGAACTATAAAATCTTACAGTGTATATAAGCATGGCGGAATTGAGTTTAATTGGTTTGAATCTTTTGCATGATATACCTTTTATGCTTGATTCACACCTAGCTCAAGTCCATACTCTCTTAATGCACTCGTGCTTCCCATTCCAACATGACATCAAAGTCCAAATAGCATAACAAACCATACTTGACGAGACTAATTTGAATTCAAGACCATGAATAAGTATAAAGTCCCACAATATAGACAAGTTAAAGTCTATATAAACAGAGGGGTTAAATTCAATTGTTTCGAATCTTTTGGATAATACATCTTTTATGCTTGATACACATGCAGCCCATGTCTACACTCTTCTATTGGACCCAGCTTCACATTCCAACATAGCCCGTACTCTTCTTCTTTTTCTTTCTTTTGCTGCATTGATTTTGGCTTGTAAGTTGAGAATCAAGGTGCGGTATGTTAAATAACAACATGGGAATACGTGTGCATGCTAAAAAGTTTGTTATATTAAAATGATCTTTCACTGTGTAAAACGGTAAGAAGAATTGGTTGAGTTAAAAGAATATGGACACGAGAGTAACATCCTTGTTCCTAAAAAGAAACGACCATGGGACTTTTGGTTTCAATGGAGTTGTCTGTTGGACGATGCTGACTGAAGGTGTTTGTGGGGGACCGTAAGTGAAATTTTTCAGCAGAAGAGAAACATCACATGAGAAGAAGGGGCTGCAGTGGTCGATTGGCCCTTAGCAGGGAAGTCACATGCTGAAAACTTTCGACTTTTGACCTTAATGCTCAAAAAGATTAATCTGCTTGTAAATTTATGCCATTTAGCAAGTTATATGGAACATTTTTAATATAAGCTACAGTTACCCTTAATCAGAATGAATTATGTTTGAGTCAAAAATAAAATTAAAAGTTTAGTTTAAACTTCTCGCTAAAGGCTTGTAAGAAAAAAATAAAAAAATAATGAGATAAAATAAATTAATATTTAAAAAAATTAAAATCAGTTAATACGTTTTAATTTCTAAGAAGTTAGACGAAAAATTTTGTAAAAACTTGAGATGTATAAATTATTTTTAACTTCAAAAAATTGATTTATTTTATCTTTTTAATTTATTTCTTTTCTTTTTATATAAGTAAACATATGAATTTGTATCTTCTCATTAAATTTTTTCACATCATCCTTATTGTCCAAAACATAAAACATTAAGTAAAAATATTGAAACATTTAATGCCTTAAAAAAGTATATTTATTACTTTCCATTTAAATACTTCCTTCAGTTCCATTTTAATTGTCATTTAAGTGCAAATCACAAAATTAATGGGGGGTTTGGGGGTGGTTGCAAGTTTTTAGTTTTTAAATATAATTTTTAAAATAAATCGTGTTTGAGTAAAATGGAGCTGAAATAATTTTTAACTTAATTTCAAAATATTTTTACATTTATTTTCAAAACTAAGAAAAAGATATGTGCGAATTTGGTTTTTAGTTTAAAAAAAATACACTTTCATTACATTTGACTATGACTCTTCTCACCATCGCCACTATTTCCACCATCACCAATATCTCATCATCATGATCACCACCACAACTACCGGCATCGCCACAAGCCACCACTGACACCAACACCACTGCTATCATCAACACCACCACCACCACTGGCACTGTCACCATTGTCGTTGCTTCACCATCACTATCATCGTCACCACCATACAAACATGCCCTAAGAAAAAATTAGAAAAAAAAACTAAAATTAATTTTTAAAAACTAAAAACTGATTGTAGTTTTTAAAATTTTCAAAACTTACAACTAAAAATCACCCTAAATGTAACCTAAGAAACACAAAACTAAACTTCAATTATAGGTTTTTTACTAAATTAATCCCCTTATTCTATTTCTAACAATTAATCTTTTACTCTACCTTGTCATATTGCTTTGTTATAGTATAATTAGTATTTTATTACTATGTGAAAACACTATTTATAATAGACTGAATTTTTTTTCACCTAAATGACACATAGATGAATTAAAGGGAGTAATAAAAAGGATTTTTAGGTAAATTATTAGAAATATTTTTCCTTAACTAGAACATGCATTAAATCTTTGCTTTAAAGTTACAAAATGAATTTTCATACTTTCTAATAAAAAAAAAATACTTGTTTCAATATAAATATGTGATTTAAATTTAAGTACAAATCTCAATCATATCCAATGTTTTAAAATTAACTATACTAAATTGTAAATCAAACATATACTAAAATACTACGATATATATTTTTCTTTTAATCCAAATTCAGTTGCTCAAATAAGTTTTAAGTTTTTATTGAAGCAACAATACATTATGAAATTTTCAGATAAAATTAATTTGCTTATTTAAATTATACACTTAATTGCATTTATTGTCTCTAAAGTTCAACTTTCTCACAAATTTTACCCCTAACTAATTTTTTTCACGAATTTTGCCCCCAAATTTCAAAAAGTCATGAATATTGACCTCCTGTTAGTTGTTCATTAAATCAATAATGAACTGTTGACGTGATACTCTAATGATGATGTGGCAGTACACGTAGCGCTAACATAGATTAATGACATGGCAATGATGTGGCATTAATATGATGATGTGTGATTGGGGGACAAAATGTACAATATTTTAAAAGTATGGGCGCAAAATGTATAATATTTTGAAAGTATGGGAACAAAATGCGAAAAAATAATAAATGGTAAAAATGATAAACACTACCTTGTCACAAACCAAACCATGTCATTACCAGTCTCAAACCACCATTTGACCTCTTTAACCCAACCCTACCACCCAAAGCCGTAAAATGGTTACTATAATTCTTAAAAGGTTTCTTACTAAAATTTTCAATACCATTATACAGGTTCATATTTAAAGAAATGAACTTGAAATGTAGCCATCATGGTTTTCTCTTCGAAAAGAATAAAAATAGAATACTTTCTTTAACCTAATCCATTTTATGCCCCCCACAAATTTGTGATTGATCATTAATAAGACATTAAAATTTGTTAGGGTTCAAGGAATTCTATTTTGCAAGATTTGCTAGTTGTTGGAAGAAAATTAGGAAATTTAAATAGAAAAAGACTTTTAGACCTAATTTATAAACAATAATAAAAGATTAAGGGAAAGAAATTATCTTTTGTGATCAAAAGTTACAATAAACGAAGAGTTTGTAATACAATAAATAATCTACTAAAGAACCTACAAGAATTGTTTCATCCACTTCTACAAAATTTATTAAGGTTTTGATTTGAATAAAGTCTTTCTAGAATTTTAAACTATCTCCAAATTCAATCCAAATGTTGTACATTTAGACCTAAAAATTCAAATAAAATCTTAAAATGAATAGAAGAAGATAAATATATTAAATACCTAAAAATAAAATAGATTATAATTAAATAACATTAAATAAAAATAAAACATGAAGTATGTGCAATTTTACTAGTTATTATTTTCCTCTCATTTTGTCCTCATATTTTTAAAATATTACCCATTTTGCTCTCTAATCATACATCATCATGCAAATGTCACATTATTAATCCATTCAGCACTACATGTACTACCACATCATTATCAAAGTAGTCAATAGTTTCATGTCAGCGATTAATTAACAGAATGGATGCTTAAGGACAAAATTTGTGACTTTTGAAAATTTGTGGGCAAAATTTGTGAAAAATTTAACTGGGGGCAAAATTCACAAAAAAATAAAACTGTGGGGGAAAAAAATACAAATAAGCCTAAATTATAAAAATAGAAGACAGATTGACTCATTGATACCGATAAAAAATACAGAAAAGAAAAAAGATGGACTGAAAATTCATATAACATGTGTTTAGGCTAAAGCCGAGAGAATAGTCCTATAACTACGTCCATCAGAAATTTTACACCGACATGACGTCGTGGACATTCTCGCTATTGTTGGGGTGTTGCTATTTGTACCGCCCCTTATTACTAATACGCTCCCCTTTATGATCCTTTTTTCCAAAATACCCTGTTTCTAAAAATTAATCTTTACGGGTGAGTTTGCATTTCCCTTCTTGTAAAGTTGTAATTTTTTCCGCCTACACATTGGTGAAGAGTCGCTCGACGAATCAGTGAGCATCTTCCAATCGCACCACCCAACCCTCCACTCTTGTTCGTCGCTTTTTTTCTTTTCCGATTGCCTACCTAGCCACCTTCGAGACCATCATTTCTATTCCTCTGCGTGATTGGATCGTGTGGCTACAGAGGTTATCACTCCTCCAACTGCAATGTTGTCGAGGGTCGCCACGGGTTAGAGTTAGCATGATGGTGCATCATATGGGGAAGGATTGCTTTTTCGCTTTACTTTCTCCATTCACTGTCTTTTTGTTTCTTTTTTCATTTTTATGTTTTACCTTTATCTTTTGTCATTTTCTACCTATTATTTTAATGGATCAGTTATTGGTAGAACTTAGGGTGTTTACGGATTGGATTAGATCGGTTTTGAAGAGAAAAATCATCCGATCTAATTATTTCGGTTTTGTTATTTCATCATTCAATCGGTTTGATTTAAAATTTAAATCTAATCTAATTCGATCCAATTTAAAACAGTTTGGATCAAATCTGTTTTTGGTTTTAATCTTATTATTATTTAAAAAAAAATTGTTAAATAAATAATATGATATATAATAAATGTGTTAAAAATAATTTAAAATATCAAATATTTTATTAATGAGTCATTATATAACTAATACTAATATAACTCTTTAAATATATATTATTAAAAATAAATTTACACAACTTAATAATTATGTTTATGTATCTTTACTCAAATAGTTACTAAAAAATTATCTTTAAATAAATATATTTTTTATAAACAAGTATAATTTATGTGATAATTTTACAAATATATAAGAAATAAAAATATAAACATGAGTGATATTAAAAAATTACAAGTAAAAATATATATGTACATATAAGTTTGGTTTGGATTGGATTGGATCGGTTTTCAAAATCAAATCTGAAATCCGATCTAATCTAATAAAAAATTTCAGGTTTTTTTAATTTTTAACTTTTTCGGTTTTCAATTTATTAGATTTTCGATTTTTTGATCAATTTTTTCAGTTTTCATTATATTGGATTAGTTTATAAACACTCCTAAGTATAACCCAATGCACATATACCTTATTATAATAGTCAGTGCTGGTTTGGAAGGTACTTTGGTTGCAAGGGTTCAAAGTTCGCGCCATGAATTAGCGATCTTAGTTTGATGCTGTGTAACTTGGTTGTTGTGTTGTGTGAGGTGCGGGTTGCGAAATGGGGGGTGCGATGTTATGACCTTTGTGTGAGTGGAAATGTGAGAAAGAAAAGTGAGGGTTTGTGATTGATATCTATCGGGAGTGTGCGTGTGAGTGTATCTGTTATGGTGTGATGAAAGGTGAAGGTAATATTGAGTGCGTGAATGCTCGGGAAGAAGAGAGAAAAGAGGTGAGGTTATTCGACACAAGTGTGATGCATTGGTGTTCTCCATTCTCTAGAGGCTAGGGATTGCAGGGGTGGCGCGTAGTCGGCTGAAAGTGATGGTCAGAGGCTGGCCAGTAGTGGTGGAGCACGGTTGGCGTTAGCTAGCTCTTGGGCGAAGCTCACTGGTTGGCTAGTGGGGGGAAGCTGCCTCTTCACCAACGCGTTCAAGATACCCAAAAAATTATAAAAAAGGGAGTGCAAAATTACTTATGAAGATTAATTTCTAGAACCAGGACATTTTGGAAAAAAGAATTAGAAAGCGGAGTCTATTAGTAATAGGCGGAGTGCAAATAGCAATTCCCTTTGTTTTTTAAGAGGGGGCAGGGGTGTCCAAGTGGGCAATTGGGCATTCAACCATTCAACGCTTTCTTTTTCCCATCCCCGCCAAACTTGTTGGGCTGCCGTTGAAATGAAAGACTTCTGCTCCAATGGAACAATGTACATCCATTTCTATAGTCGTTACGCCATGAGTTTCCTCTTTCATTCTATTTCATTTCACTATCATGTAATTCTTCTATTTCAAATTATTTATTGTTTAAAAACATATAATTTTAAAAAATTATTAATTGCACAAATTATTAAGAATATTTATAAATTAATTTAATTTAATGCAAACCACAAAACTAAAATATAAAATATAAAAAAACAAAAATGAAGTTTTGTTATTGAATTGGATTGAATTTTAAATCTAATTTTAAAAGTTAATTCAATGCATACCGAGCTTATATGCACACATAATTTTACTCATGAAATTATGATACTACTCATACTTATATCAATAATATTTATGAAATAATGAAATTACATATAAAATAATATGTATAAAATTTTATATTAATTTAT
The DNA here is from genome assembly GCA_004329165.1 of Spatholobus suberectus. Lineage (NCBI taxonomy): Eukaryota > Viridiplantae > Streptophyta > Magnoliopsida > Fabales > Fabaceae > Spatholobus > Spatholobus suberectus. The sequence goes on from CM014736.1 coordinate 9,136,407, forward strand.
TTTTATGGTCTTATTATTCAAACCATGTCTTATACGCTAATATTGTTATAAATTTATTAATTGTGTATTAACTTGAAAATTATTTTTTTATCTTATTTGTTATTTTATTTTAAAAATAAGTTTTATTATAAAATGTGTAGAAGAAATGAAAACAGATAATACATTTTTAACAGAGTTACATATAAATTATAAATGAGCCAGTTTGTAACATAAAAATATTAATTGTGATCACGTATTTGTTTTTTCAATATCTTGAATTTAAAAAAGATGCATTAATTTAGATAGAAGTGATAAAGTGGGCCAATAAAAAAGATACATTGATTTAGATAGAAGTGATAAAGTGGGCCAATACATCCCAATATCCCCCTACTAAATTAACCACCCACCCACCCCCCCTCCCAAAAAAAAAAAGATTGGAATAGATTTTTTAAAGTGAGTTGGGAATGCTAACTCACCCTGTGTTTTTATGATGGATTGATATGTCAATCCACCTAAATAATTAAAAATAGGGAAATACTAGAAAAGATAAATAGGAAAAAATTACAAATTTTTAAAAATAGAAAATGAAGAGAGATTAGAATGTGAATGAGAGTAAGAATTGAGAAAAAATAAAAATACATTTGTGTTAAAGTATTTGAAGGCTTGAAATTATGACATGAAAAATGACTAGACGAGTCAACCTGTTCCAACTTATCTAAACCTGCAAGTTATGTCGAGATGAATTAGTGGGTTCACATATGTATCAACTCACTGACTTCATCCCACTTTACCAACTCTAATTTTGGACTTGTAGCAATTTACTAAAGAAATAAAATATCTGATAGGGTTGAATTAATTTTTATTATATTTATTGTATATTTTAAGATTTATTTACTACTTTCATAAAAACAATAAATAAAAAAAGCCAAAAATTGATCCAATTTGAAATGATTTAATTAGTTTAAATTGAATTGAATCTAAATTTATAACTAAATAAACCGGTTGAATAATTAAAAAAAAAAACTATTGAAATTAAAATGGATTTTTTTTTCTTAAAATTTATACTATGTATAGTAATCACTCTTTCAAATCAAACATTTTGATTAGAGAAAATAAGCGTTAGGAGAATTCTACTTCTTAAGTGGTTCTAACAAACTTTACTTAAATTAGTTAGAGGTTCAAAATAACTTCCAAACATTCAAGGTTTAAGACAAAAAAACAAACAAACAAACATTTTGACTTCATTTGTTTTATTTATGCAAACTACAATTATAGCAAAGTCATCACCTAATAATTTAATATTGCAAAGGACATACAGGTGTATGCGTCCCCTTAAATGTATTGAACAATGTTTAAAGGTCTAATGTAGTTATGAGCTGAACTTATATAAAAGTGCAAGTATTTTTAATACTCTTACTTCAATAAATTCTAGCTTATAATGAAAATATTGCAAAGCATGTAAAGGAATGCTACTCCATAGTCCTTGATCTTATTTTTCCCTTTGCATTCTGAAGTCTTTGGTGTGCATAAAACACACAAGATTGTTTAAATTAGAACGTACACAATTTTTCCTGCATTACTATCATATGTTGCCTTCCATGTGCTGGAGCTTCCTATTGAACAATCTAAGAAGCTAGTAAGAAATTGGAAACGCTTGACCTTGATGACTGTTAGACAAGATCCAATGCAAATTTGAAACTGATCACTATATCACAACAGTAGATACATTGGCTAGCCAAAAACAAATTGAAGAAGATAAAAGCAGATAATTAATAGTCTAATAGTAAGAATATTAAAGGAATTAAAGTTCAGGGGCAGGTATTACAAGCCCTGTTCTAATCTAGGGTGAGATTTTGATGTAATTACTATAGAAAGCAAGGCACATCAAACATCTAGTTGAACAGCACCATTGGCTTTGGCTCTACTCATGTTGGCTCGGCGAGTGACCCTCACGTGGTAGACCCCCATAGCTAAAAGCACAACAAAAGCAACACCAAAGATAATGCCTGCTACGCCACCAGCTCCCAATTGTTTCGTACCTCCTTCGGGTGTTGAGGCTTTGCTTTCATGAATTTCAGCAGCTTCCACTTGTGCTGCTAAAGGCATTGGTGAACATTTGGATGCAACACAAGGGTCTTTGGTCTCAGGCTTTCGTGAACTGGGGTGAAAGAAGTTATATGCCGATGGTGAAAAGGCTTCAGGATTCTCATAAATAAGCCCATGGGGGGCTCTTTCTTGGGCTATGACAATTGAGACAAGTGCTAAAGAAACAAGGGAGAGGAGAGAGAAACCAATGGGATTCATTTTTGTTTTGTGTCCTTGACTTTGTGCAAATCACTTGCAAGGAATGAAAACTTGTGGGTGGGTGTGGGTCGAACTGGCTTATATAGTGCTATGGTCCTGAGGAAGTGGTTGTTCCTTGGACCTAAATTTTTGTGTTGGCAAAAGGAGGCTAGTGAATGGGAAACAGAATTATGAGGTTTGCTTTCAGGTGACCCCAACCCCAACATTGAATGTTTTGTAATTCCCAAACTGCCCCTTAAATATTAATTATGCTCAGATCTTCCTTTCATCTGGCTTTAGTAAATAGTAGCACGTACTAAATTAAGTTGGCTACTAATGCCCTGTTGAATGCCATGCAGACACCTTCTTGTGTTACGAGTAAAGGAAGAGAACTCCAAATGAACTTTCTTGTTCAATTGATCAATAAATTCTACTCTTTCTTCTTTCTGTAATTGAAAGAGTCACCATGAACCACTACTTCTAATTCTGATAGTGTAACAGATGTAACAACTCTTAACTACTTTTAGATTCCAATTAACAACTGGCCTTTACATCCATGTCATCTCTACTGCCACTCAATATTTTTCTAATTGAGTTGGTAACTTTGATCTATGTCGGTTTTTTTTTCCCTTGATCATTTATCCTGGTTGGCCTGGATCGAATCAAAATGTTTGTACTTTCAGTATAAGAAAGTGAATTGATTGGAACAGCTTGGGCATAAAAGTCATATGGCCTCTTGTCACGACCCCATACAGATTATTATTGTGCTATTTGGAGTGTCTTGACGTGGCTCCAAGAATGATGCTTATACTTGAGTAAGTAGAGACTGTGAGTGCTTGGTTCATGTACTTGAGTGCCTTAATCAAGTACATTAAAATACGAGTAATTAGTTACTAGAGAATAAATCATACAACAATTAATTAACCATCCTTGTGCAGTTAAAACAGTAATCATTTCCTTGAAATAAAATCCTCACAGCGTGTATGCATAGCACGCAATGCCATTGATTATTGGAATATTACAAACTCACCCTCATCGGGGTCTTATTCACGTGTTAGTAGTCAAATGGAATTTTTGTGAACTTTTTAGCAATTGTTAATGAGCGGGCGGGAGGCTTAATCAATGCCTATATGCGGATATGCCCACTAAATTAACGAGGGGGGGTTATGCTTTGCTTACTCGCTACGTGGAAAACGAGTAGTAATTGAAGCATGGGGTTGCCTTAGCTTAAAGGGGCAGCAAAGGCCTGTTTGGTCTACCCTGGCACATTATTGCGAAGGCACAAAGCGCATGCAAGAGGTGAATATTAATCAAATGTGTTGTTCTCCCACTCGGCGACCCCACTCCTCCACTATATGTATGTGAATATCGATAGACACTAGTTCAAGGTTGAATGATTTAATCATGATCGAATTGATCTAATAAAATAATAATAATAATTAAATAATATATAAAATAATATTAAAGAAATATAATATCATAATTTTATAATATTAAAAACTAAAAATAAAACATAATTTTGTACGTTCTTAACATTTACATATAAAAGTTATTAAAATCAAATATATTATAATACTTAATTCTAAGTTGTAATAATATACAACAATATCTATTAACAATAATAAGTTTACGTCTAAAATAAAAATGAAAATAATAAATACTTTAGGTTTTTCATTTTTTAAGGAAAAAAAATCAAAATGACATTGTGCTAAGTATTTTTTATTGACCTATTGTGAACCAACTTTTTTGCTAGTTTTTGACCGATTTTCTTAGTTTTTTGACTGATTTTCTAATTCTTTGACAAGCTTTTTTTACAAGTCGATTTAGTGATTTATTTGAATCGGATACTTGACTAATTCACCAATTTTTCAATCTAACCGGCTAGTTCAATCTGATTTTCAAAACAGTGGTGAATATGATGCGATGTTCATTAAAAATCATGTGTGATGTATTTCACAAAAATAGCAAATAAACTCATTGGCCCATTGTTTTTGTTAGAAATATTAATTTTTTACTATTAGTCTGAAAGGAAAAATAAGAATGGGAGAGGCTTTTATGTAGGACTTGTAAGAAAATTTTTCCTCTTAAATTGGCATGACATGGGGGAGGGAGAAAAGAAGATTTCTTTTTCATTTTTTATTATTTAAGACATTAAATATTTTTTTATAATATAAAAATTTTAAAGAATAATAAATAATTTTGTGTTAAGAAAAAAGTAAAAGAATAAAAATTTTAATAAAAATTTTAAAGAATAATAAACAATTTTGTTTTAAGAAAAAAGTAAAAGAATAAAAGGTTTAATTTTTTTATTAAATTTTTTTTAATTAATATAAAAAATATTTTTCATACAATTTATTTATTTCTCTTTACTCTCTCTTCTACCTAAATAAGTTAAAAGAAATCAACTATATTGTTGGTCCAAGTAATACTGGGCTTGTATCTATTAAGCAAGATCTCGATTTGAGTTTATAGATGAAAAAAACATGGCTAGGAGGGGAGACTCCACTAAAAGTGGTTATCAGGTTTCCCAACCTAGATTAATCATCAGTAAAGCTGGTGGATACTTTACATCTATAACATGGTTATAAAAAAAAGTTAAAAGAAATTCATTTACTCTTTTCCATCTTATTTATGTTCATTTGAAAACGTACCTTTTTTGTGGTTGTGTAACTTAACCCAAATAAAAATAGGTTTACACAATCCTATAGTGAATGATTGGTGCAATTAATTATGTGCTTCAAAATAGTTGATTTTTTTTTTTAATTGTACCAATCATTTACAATGAAGTTGTCTATTTTTTGTCTTAGAATTTTTCTCTATTTTTTTTTTCACGTTAAACAAACAGAACATTATTGTTTGTTTAACATGCTTGCTTATCTGGTTGATTTCTTTGCATTTTCAACCGTAACATCATGATGGTGACCAAAATATTATTGTATTCATTTTAGGTCATTATTCATTTGTAATCCTTTAAGTTTATTATTTAGACCATATCTTTTAATACAAGATTTTCAGATATAAAATCTTACCTGCTTAAAATATTTGTATTTTTTTCACCATATACAATTTTGTTATGTAAAATGCACACATAATATTTATTTGACTTAATTGTACTTTTTGTCCTTCAAGGTTTACAATCTTGTGAATTTTACCCCTCAATTTTTCATTTTTGCAAACTTTCCCCCTAAGTATAAAAATGCCACAATTAAAAAAAAATCGCCACAAAATTATATTAATTGTGGTAATTTAAAGGAAAAAGCACTACAAAATGTCTTAATTCTGACAATTTTTCTACTTGTAGGCAAAATTTGTGAAAATTAAAAATTAGAGGGCAAAAGTTGTAAAAAAAAATTGGGGTGACAAAATTCACAAATTCTCATTACCTATGTTATTACGTACGATCAAATTCAAAAAAAATTGCATTGAGTCTAAATTAATTTCATTAACCCCAAGCATTGTCAAATATGTTTTACATATTTTTGCAGCCAAATACAGACTCTAGATTTGATGCACCTACAGTTGGAAAAGTACTTCTCTGCATTGTTGCATTGACTTATTTGAATGGTAAGATATATCTATTTCATTTTAATAGTCTGTAAATTTGTAAAACTTAGAAGGTAAAAAGTATAATTAAGTCTATTTATTTTTATGCTTTATTCGAATTTAGCACAGAAAACCTTGGCCATGGCCTGTCGCATCGTCATTATGGACTAAGGCCCATTTGGAGTGAATGACAGCTTTAAGATATGCCTACAAAAAATTATATTCAAATTTAGAAAAAGAAAAAAAAGAAAAAAGGAAAAAATTATCGATTGTCTTATTTAAAAAAAAAAATACTTGATCTGGCCTTGACTCTAAAATTGTATAGGCGATTTTTTAGTGCAGAAAATTTAAGTCTAAGCCTACACCTATTTTTATTGTGCCAATAATCAAATAATTATGAGATTAATATTGATATACCGTACTTCACAAAAAAAATATTGATATACCGTTAGAGTAAAGATTTTTATATTATTAATTAATTTGAGATTATTTTAGATATAATTTTTAAAACGTTAATAATTTTTAGTTATATGACAATTTACGATCGGATGATGACAATGCTTTTTAATTAAATTCTAGAGTTTTATATGAAATGATGTTGATAGCAAATGCATGATATAGTGTGCAAACGTGAAGAAAAAAATGAAATTGTCAAGAGTTTTAGACACTATCTTATGTATAATCATAATGCATAAGATAAACGAGAAAATATGGATTTTTTTTTTTAGAAAAATGCTAGCAACTCACTCTTTTGAACCGACTCTCTTTTATTGATTGAAATTTTTTGAAAATTACAAAAATTTGTGGGTCTCACATGTTCTTTAATGACCCTCTCTTATAATTTTGTAATTTTTAATAAATTTTAATTAATAATATAGTGTGTTCTAGGAGAAGTGTATTAGAGAGTGTGTTGCTAGCATGTCTCTTTATTTTTAATAATCATAAGATATTGTACAACTAAAAATAATACATGGTATATCAAGAGGAAAAAGATGGGTGTACAATTTTTTTTTATTTGCTTATTTATGTCCCAGACCACTAAACTTATTATGGGCCTAAAGTTCGTAAACTCTAAGTTCGTTTGCTCTTTTGTTTTGAGAGACTTTTTATACTACAACTTTTTTCTTTTAAAAAAAAAACTTTATCAACAAATAAAGCACTAACAAGCAATTAGTCAGTATTATTATATGTTCAAGTGAAAATCATTCTAAAAGATTAAATTATAAATGTATTTAGAATTACAAAATTATAATATCTCTTGAATTGGAATTTGAATCCAAATGGCACAATGCGAGATCAATACAAGTTCAAACAAGTGTGAGAACACTTGATTGTTATTGTCAAGATATATCAAAAGAGCCTTTATTCCATCCTTCACCCCACCATATACTTCAATCTCTTTTTAAGAAAAAAACCAACATAATAAAAATTGACTTGAATATAATCACCATAAATCATGATCATTACAGTCAATAAAATAACTAAATAAGAGCCATAAGCAAAGATATTTGGAACCTAAAACCAGCCAAGTCCAAATGCTTAAGGAGATAAAAAAAAAAAAAAAAAACTAAGAAAGCATTTGTTTCCTCATTTGTGTTCACGACCTAACCTTAGTCCGTTGCTCTCTCCCTCTCATCTGCTCACGTCACTGCCAATACAATTCAACATTCATCTTCGTAGAGGATAAATTACTTCCTCAAGACTATACATTAGTATTTCCTTGTGAATCAAGAGTAGTTGAAATTGTATACTGGAAGTTGGATTTGTGTGAGAACCATTTTTTTTCTTATTCGAAGAAGGTGGTATATTTCTATTACGTTCATTACTATTTCCTTAACTTAGGAGAAAATTTCTTAACCTTATGTGTATAATTGGACAATGTTTTGACAACGTGGATATAATTGGAAGATAATGTCAAAAAAGCCTTCACTTCACTACATGAACACAGATAAAGATACCCATCAAGATTTTGTGCAATCAGTAACTAACTTAGAACTTATAGGAAATAAGGCTACCCATGGCTCCCAATAAGAACATTAAGAATAGTCTAGGATGAAGGATAAGTGAGATTGAATTGCCTATAGTATCTATTTTTGAGTCAGTTTATTATTGTGCGTTGCTCGCTTATTGTTAATCAATAGTCCTAGTGTAGGCTTTTAGACTTTTTTCGTAAACTTCACTCACTATTTAACATTTTGAGGTTATGGAAGATGTAATTGACTGGACATTGGTGGAACTAAATCCACAGTATCTACCATTGTTGGAGGAAATGAGAATGACACAGAAATCCATGGGTTCATTTCGCACTTTAATTTCGCATATGACAACTTCTATAAACTCACTCATGCTTTAATTACACTCCTTTTTTTCTAAGTTAAATTTCCATTTTTACTTTTATTTGAGATTAAAAAAAACAAAATTAATATATCTATTTATTACAATCAGGGCATTGGCAAGAGAACCAAAAAAATATAAAAAAAAGGAGTCGCCACCATAGATATTAAGGGAAAACATATGGAAAATTTTTTAAAAAAATGTCTTTAACCTAGATATGATTTTGGGAGTCGATTATGCATCATTACGCATAAGGAAGGTAATAACATCCTACAACGTCTATTATGTAATGATTACCTTTAACATAATGTGTACACTTAATTGCACATTTATTCACTCATCTTTTTTAATTTCGCGAATTTTGCCCCCGACTATTTTAATTGCACATAGAGCCTCAAGTTTTGCCCAAAAATATAATGAATCATTAGAATTTTCCTTCTTAAGGAACCAAGCCACATGAGGGTTTGCTCTTGATGTGTGAAGAGCTTTGTTCTGATGATCTTTTTGATGACAAAGCTAGACAAGTCTTCTCTTTATTTTTTCTTCTTTTTGCTTTCTTTCTTCATCCTTGTATGTTTCTTTGTTCTTTTTGGGGGTCAAAAAATCAGAATCTTCTAAATGAAAAGACAGATACAATGTCTAACAATTACTTAAAACCATTATCACTATTGTATAAGGTGAGACAAATGTTTTACCTTTAGAACCATGCCCCAAGGGGAAGTGGGTTTGGGACAGGGTGGGTACTATAGTACACATACTGGAACCCAATCCCATTAAATTTTATCGATAAATCCTCGACTCTAAACCCATCCTGATTAAGCGAATATTTATCTTATTAATTGTTGGTATTTTTGGCAGGTACCCATAAGGTCTTGATAGAATTGTCATCCATAAAAAGAAACTATATATGTGTGTGTGTGTGATTTGCTAACGTACACACACTTGTTTTTTAGTTAGAGTATGATAGCAAGTTACAACTACAATATCTCTTAAAACAAACCTACAGTGTAGCTTGCTGATGTATTCTAACTAAAAAATAAGTGTGTATACTTTAGTAGGATCCGTTGACACCAGGTGTCAATGTTAGTTAAATTACACCTTCAATAACTTTTTGTAGAATACAAATTTAACAAATCAAACCGTTGAATTATGTAATAACATCTTTATGATCATATATATCAAATTTCACATAATTCATACTTTTCTAGATATGTTATCTAACCTTGGATATTTACATATATTTTAATATCTTATTGTACATTAAAATAAAGTGATGTGATGAACTACCAAATAATTTTGAAATTATATGAAATTTTGTATAGTTGATCTAATTAATAAGAACATCAAATTCAACAGTTGGATTTATTAAATTTATATTCTATAAAAAGTTATTGAAAGTGTAATTTGACTAACTTTTACACCTAATGTCAACAGATCCTGACTCTCTCACACACACACACACACATATATGTATACATATCCACACACACACACACACATATATATATGTATACATATATGTGTGTGTGTGTGTGTGGGTGTATATACACATGTGTGTGTGTATATATATATATGTATATATATATATATATATATATATGTATATATATTCACAGTGATACTAAAGAATAAGCCCATGAAATATATTACATGTTTGTGGTGATATTAAAGGAAAAAGATGAGGGATGATACCAGAAAATTCTAGTACACGAGAGAAAATGGGATGTTTCTTCAACAACTAATAAAGGAAATAATAACTTAGAATATCAGCAATTGTTAGTCTCAAAAGGGATAATAATTGCCCCAAAACTTTTTCTCATTCAACTTTAATTTTTCAAACACATTAATAATACATATAAAAAAACATCACATTCTCTCCATGAACAAAACATCACACTCTTTCCATGAACCAAAACTCATACATATTGAAAACCATAGTCACATAAATCGCAATACTTCTCATTACATAGTACAGGTACGAATACGCTATATGCGACCTTGCAAAGTATTGGTACGTGGGATATACATAGTTGGTACGTTTTGATACGCTTATCAAGAAAAGTACAATTAAAAATATAAATTAATTTATTTTTATAAGTGATTTTTTAATTTTAAATTTATAATTTCAATTATCCATATAAATCTTATCAAGAAAAGTGTTGGAAAACTATATAAAATAAATGAGTGACTCTTTAATTTATAAAAATTAATAAATAATTTATTCAAAACAACACTATACCACCTGTCTCTTTAAAAATCAACATTTCATCTTACTCTTTAATTTATAAAAATAAATAAACAATTTATTGAAAGTAGCAATAGACAACCATGAGTCCACACACACAAGCATTTTACATTTTGTTTTTAACCTTCTCATTTCGTATGCAATTTCTTTCTCTTTGAAAAGAACCCTCGATCCCTTTCCGCCGCCGCAATCCTATTATCTCCAACCACCACTTTGCTCCCCTCTCTTTGTAGCCCTAATTCGATTTCATCTTCTGCGATGCTCTTCATTTTGAACTTGACAACCTCATATATTCCCTCCCTTTCAACCCTTGTCAAGGCTCAAGGAAGAAGAGATCCAATGATACTCCTACCATGTTTAATGTCTCTAACGATGTTGTCTTGTTTTCACCTCTCAACACCACCCTTGTTGTTTTCACGAATTCGCAGGGAATTAGAGAGAACCAATTCGCAAAAGTACTGCAAATTGGTACACAAGTACGAATTCATAGTTCACTATGTTGAAAGCAATTGGCCCATATCAATGACTCAACAATACCAACTAAATGTGTAATATTCTCTAGCAAAAATCATTAGGAAAAAGACTAAAAGTAAGAGCCTACATATATATGTAATGGAACCAAAAAAAAATAATCTTGTTGGACGTTAATGGACAAAGGCTTTTGCCTTTTTTATACATGTATTTTATCAATTCTACAGAAAGAGCGAAAGACTTTATTGGCCAATCAAAGACAAAATAATAATAATAATAATCTTTTAGAAATAGGAGTAATTATTAAACATGCCCCATTGTTTTAGCTTTTCAATTTTGGAGCATATGTTTAATACATTAACTTAAAAGAAAACAGTTTGGGACAATCAAAATGAAAACAATATTCATTCCTATGTTATTTGAAACATTACAAAAAGTGACAACATTCTTTTTCGCGTAGAACAAACATCAAATGGTGAGGTAATGAAGATTGCAAACATGAATCAAGATACAAAATAGCAGGAAATCTATATCAGAAATATCTAATTTAATAAAACCTTAATTTTCCAAGTTTCAGTCAATTCATGAAATTGCAAATTAAAATTTTAGACTTCCAAGTATAACTTGCTTTGATACCACATGTAAGATAATATGAATCTATGCTAAGATTTAGAACACCCAAAAATAACTATGGATTCTCTATAAATTGCGTACCTCTTGAAGAAATTCTTTAAAAACAATCGCTTGATTTCACAGAACTGTGTACACAAGTGTGTATGTCAGGAAAAATGAGCTTTGGGTTGATCTTAACTCTATCACAAACAGCCTCTTGGATGGAGTAATAAACCATCATAAACAATCGTTTGATTTCTATTGGGCTTGACCTAGTAATCACATATACACGGTGCATGGTTTCCAAAATACCCAAATTGGACACATTAATAAAGTGGGTTCACAAAATATATATATATATATATACGTACACACATACATATACATACATATATATATGTATGTGTGTATGTATATAGACACACACATTAAGTTTTGCCCATTGCTCCTCATGGAAGATAGTTGGAAGCCCAAACTGAGAGTGAGAGAAAGGGAAGCAAATTGTTTTGAATTGGCTTCCTTGTAAGCCAAAGCCTTTAATTGTTGAATCTTCTCATTATCATATTTCTCAATGATGCATGCATGATAAAAAATAATTCTCGACCACACCAATGTTTAAATCACCCTAGGATATCAACACCAAATCATATACATTGACTTCTAGAATAATAAGTGTTATCTTTGGCTTCAACTTGTCAAGAAAAACATGTTATTCTACTGGATTTAACCATAGTTTTATACTCCAAGAAGTAATGACAATTAAAGTAAGCTTTGTTTTCGTACTGTTTTTATTATCAAAGAAATCATAGTTAGAGTTTCACCTAAGCCTTTAGAATTTTAAATGCAATGAATTATCAATTTTTATTTTTTTGTTTAAGGAGTCATGATGTGTGAAAGTGCACATAAAGACAAATAATAAAATAAATGAAGTCATAGTAAGATTATTAACTCTATTTTTACATTTTATTTTTAATAATAAAATACAAAATCATAATTAACATTTATGATTTTAATTTAAAAAAAAATAGAAGTCGTAACTATAATTCATGACTTTTGAGATATATTTATATTAATATAATAAAAAAATAATTACTTAAGTATATGACTTTACCTTTTTAATCGATAACTTTATAGTTTCAAGTTAAACCTAAATTAAGCGAATTAATGAATTAAGATAAAAGATAATATAATACGCGATTATCAATTCAGAAGACTTTGACGTGATGACTTCGACGGTCGAATATTATTTAAATTTGTTTAAATTATTGGCCATACATAAGTATTATATTTTGTTCACGAAGTTGATGCTAATTATTTAAAATACAATAACTAATGTTTATTAAAATAAACGTTATAATATTAATTACTCGCCCAAAAACACTATAATAATAAAGTACTAACTTTTATTTAATAGTAGTATTGGTTTCTATAAAGTAATAATAATTAAATTTTTTAGAAATAATTTAAAAATAAGAGTTTTTTTTTTTTGCAGTTTATTATAGGAATATATTTATAGGGAAAGAGATCCTCTCAAGTGAAAAATAGAAAACTTAAAATTTTCAAGTGTTAAAATTTTACTATTAATTTTTTTTAAAGCTTCACTTTATAATAAAAATATATTATATTAAAAAATTAATAAAAGGTTAAGATTTCATTCAGTAATAACAGAGATCCTATTTCCATACTACTTGTAGTCGAAACAACAACCAAGTAAATCACAAAACCGCCAAAAAAAAAGAGGAAGAAAGAGCATTAGAATTAATAGGGGAGGGCATCTGAAAGTTAAGTCAACTCTAAAAACTATACCGCGACCTGAAAATTAAAGCGATCATAAGTGAAAGTAAAGAGCGACGACTTTTGTCTTATATTAATTAAAAAATAAGTTATAACCTGCAAATTACGACCTTTCAAGTTTAGATGATAATTATAGTGTTTGTATTTTATTATTTAAAAAATAAAATACAAAAATGAAGCCTTTAATTTTATCAATGACTTAATTTATTTTATTATTTCTTTCTCTATCATGTTTATGGTATATTTAACATAGAGGTTGTCTAACCTATTTCAAATAAAAATAAGATTAAATAACTTCATCAAAGAGGATTAGTACAATTTTTTATGTATTTTATATACTTAAAAATAGTTGGTACAACATAAAAAATTACAAAAATTATTTTTGATAGAGTTGTTTAACCTCAATTTTACTTAGAATAGGTTAGAGAACCCTTAACATAATAAGTTTTTACCCATACTTATAATTTTACGAAGGACTTTACTCCCATCAGGGGGATTCAGCAGGGCAACCCGCTGTCCCCGCATATTTTTGTCCTCTGCCTGGAACATCTTGCGCACTTGATTAATCAAGAACTGGAAACTGGGAGTTGGAAGCCTATTAAGTTGTCTTCGAGCGGGCCCCTGATTTCACACCTATTTTTAGCCGATGATTTGATTTTGTAATTTGTTCAAGAAGCGTCAACCTCGCAAATGAATAGCATTAGCACTGCTTGAACACCTTCTGCCAAGCTTCAGGTTAGAAGGTTTTTATGAGCAAGACCTGCATGTTGATCTCTAGGTTTCTGTGTGCTTCTTTGTTGATGAATTAGGAGTTTGGTGCTTAAGTTGGTTGGCTCCGTTCCTCCCCCATCATGTCATGGATGAGATCATGGCTACCTTTCCTTTACATGCTGAGTTGGGAGAGGATAGATTCATCTAGTCCCTAACATCTAATGGGTTATTCAAATGGCTAGCATCTTTTGCTCACGCTCAGGCCTGGGGCCTAGCTATTTTATCTGTACCACTTCCAGGTGTTAGTCTTTACATGTTCGTGGACTCTACTGAGGTCCCCAACTTACATTCTATTTATGTGTAGTTTGTTTTTTGGGGCTTAGCCCCTCCTTATCATAAAAAAAAAAAAAAAGGCTTCAATTGCAATATCTACTTACACTAGTTTGATAAGTTTGAAATAAAATTACACCAAATTAGTAATAAAAAAAGTCAATTTATTGATTTGTTAAAAGATCAGTGAGCAATGTTTGAACATTGTCAACTTAAGAGGTGAGAAGAACATCCCTGATCATTTCGACCACGTTGAAGGTGTTTGTCATGTATTTAAAATTTAATTTGCTCAACATGGAATTGATCGACTTCAAGAGTACAAATTGTAGATATGAATGAATCAAGTTCAAGAATTTTATTAGGGTGAATCACCAATTTGGTTCTTAAAATTGTAGGATTTAAGCAAATTGATCCTTGAAATTAGCACAATAGGAAAAAAAATCCTTAAATTTGAAAATCGTCAACCAATTTAATTTCTATGTTATCTATTACTATATAATGTCATTAGAAAGGTTGAGTTGGTACATTAAGTGTGTGGGCGACAACAACCTAGAATGACACATGACTACCATCTCATAGAGACCAATTTGACTTAAAAAGTTTATAAAATAACTAATTTCATGCTATTTTTTTACTCCCTTTTCCACTTTAACCAGTTAACCTCATGCCATTATTTTCACTCTCCTGCAAAAATGTTTTCCCTTCCTTATGTCTTCTTATAGTTCTTCCTTTACAATTTCAGGGACACTTGATTACTATTCGATTTCTTCGTTCTTCTGTCTACAAGTTGATATATAGGGATGAAGCTAACATTTAACGACTGGAAGGCAACAATGAAAATTAAAGTTTATTTAATAAATATATAAGCATCAAATTTATATAAAATATTTATAATTATGTGTTTTTTAAAATGATCCAAGAACATATAATAAAAAAATATATTTACATAGAACAAAACTAAATATTTTTTTTAAAAGACCTAAACTTACAAATGACAATCATTAATTTCACATATCACTAAGAACTTTTATGAATTTATAATAAAATTTAGTATTTACATTAACCTTTTTTTTTTTTACAAAAAGTCATTAATTATGATCCAAAAAACTATTAAATTAGAATAAATTATATTACTCACAAAATTATCTTTTACGACAATAGTAGTTAGCAACCATTGAAGAATAATTTTCTTTCAAATTATTAGAAAATAAAAGAAGAAAAATGTTGTGTCATGGCACAAGCTAAACTCTAAAAGCAAATTATAGACCTCCAACTCAATATCTAATTTGCTTTCCTAAGGTTTATACAAGGCAGTGTCTGGACTCATACACTTGAGATTGGAAGCACCTTTGAACTTTGGACCTCACAAACAATAGCAAGAAGAACAAAGATGAGACGAAAAATAAAAAACAAAGATAATATAAGAAGATTGGTGATAGGAGGAAAAAATATTTGTTAATGTGTCTCAAAGTTTAAGTTGTCAAATCCTTATATAGTGTATGTAAGTTTGATCCACTAGCAAATGTTAATAAATAATTAACTTTTAATTCTCAAATCAATATAAAGGGAAGGTTAATAAAGTTATTTGATTACAAATGCAATTATTTATAACTTTTAAAATAATAATAACATATTATAAAAGAAAAAAAACTATCAGAAAGAAAATTAAATGATACTCAAATATTTTATCTAAAAAAACAAAAAATAAAATCATCTCTACAATAAAGACTATATATATGTGTGTGTGTGCGCACACACGCCTTCCCCTTTTCCCCTAATATAGTAACCAATTACACAACTATTTGCAAGAATG
Source organism: Spatholobus suberectus (assembly GCA_004329165.1). NCBI lineage: Eukaryota > Viridiplantae > Streptophyta > Magnoliopsida > Fabales > Fabaceae > Spatholobus > Spatholobus suberectus. The sequence goes on from CM014736.1 coordinate 9,152,522, forward strand.
AGAGTGGATATGGATTTTATATTATTTAATTCTACCGATACTCTTATAATATTTTTATGAGAAAAAATGTCATGCACTGACAGTGTAAAGTAGTTTTATACTATCATCCAATCACAAAGTACCATTTCTTGTATGTTTGTTGACTTTTATAATAAATACTTTGAAAGTCATACTAACAGTGAATTCTAATTGGTTCACAGTTTAAAACTTTTTACACTAACAGTGCATGACCATTAAATTCTATTTTTATTATGTTTTATAATTAAAAGTTGAATAATTTTAAATAATTTTTAAATTAAGTTAAAGAGTTTTGTTTATAATGCTTTATAATGAAGAATTGAACTATTTTTAAATATTTTTAATTAAATTATGTGTTTTACTATTAATCAATGTTTCTTTTTACTGATTTTTCATAATTAATATTACTATTATAATATTATTTGGTTCATTAGTTTATCAAACATACACATAATGAAAGATTGTGTTTAAGTTAATTAAAATGTGTGTAATAAGTGTAAATGTAAATATATAAAATACCTAATAAGAATATAAATATTGAAATTATTATTATCTACACATATATGAGTCTGAATACATATATTATTTTAACGACATCAATTGAGACTACTTAATAACTTTTTATAAAATATAAAATTAATTTATCTAACTATTGAATTAATTTTTTTTTAAATAGATTAAATTTATAAAATTTTATGCAAATAAAAAACTAAATGATACCTTATTATCCTATTTTATTTTGACAGAAAATGTTATTTAAAATATAAATAAATGTTTGTTACTAAATAATATATTACTAAATATTTAAATTGTGTAAAATTTAATATACATGATCAAAATAAAATGTTAAATGATCTAATGATTGAATTGATTAATTTTATAGTCTACATAAAATAATTAAATAATATAAATATAAAAATTTGAAACGTCATCTGTCCCTGTTTTAAAATATAGACATAGAGACAGTATCCTGTACAAACTTGACTCGTTACCATCCAAGGGGGATAGCATACAAAGAAAGTTGAAACATGAAACGTGAGATAGACGAAGATAACCAATTATGAGATGATGACAAATTTCATAAATGCTCAAATCACGAAGAAATTAATTATCGCTACTATTATTATGACAATGAGTGCTCCTTCCCTATCTCTGTCTGTACTCTGTACCATCCCTCTCATTGCTCCACTTCCATTATCTCTACTGTGATTGTAAATAAAACAACTCAGAAATTATATGAAAACAATAAATATAATAATATAGTAATTTATATAAATAAGAGAAAAATAAAAAAGAAAAGAAAATGTAGAATAAAATAAGCGATATAATGAAGAGAGACACAAAAAAATATTATACAAGTTATTATATATTTTTATTATATAAATGTGATTTCTCAATGACTAAATCATGCGTAATCGTATACATAGAAAATAGCCACAAAGTACCAGAGACATATAAAATTTTGTAAAGATAAGTACATTAGCTATCAATCTATTATTATATAAACAGAGGGGCACAAAACTAAGGAATCCTGAATGATCAACCTAACGTGTTTATTATTTCTTTCTTTCTTTTCTCTATAATTTTTTTCATACTATATTATTGTGTCCCTAACAACTACGACGAAAATTTTTCAGAAAAAAAAAAAAGTATATCCACTGCTTTATTTCGTGTGCAATACCGCCAGCACGAAAGCCCAGTCAGATAATATTATAAGGGGAATTTTTTACTACAATTATAATTTAATTATGATGCTAAGCTCTTTCCCTGTTATTCTTCCAATAATATAATAGTTTAAACATTAGGATAAGCATCCAAACAGAAATTTATTATAAATGTTAGAGAACAGTTGTCGAGATTAGGCCCAAACAGTCAACAGTTGAGGAATTTGTAGCAGAGAGTTATGTTTGTTTTTTTGGGGTAAGTTGACGGGAAAGGGTGATAACGGGTGAATTAATTTGAAGGTTGAAGAAACTTGTAGTTATTTATTTACTGGTAGCATGATTGTGAAAGCACAACAAATATTGCCTACTCGAAGGGCCACTTACTTTGTTCTTATCCGTTTTCAAGTCTATGAGGCTATGATGAAAGATAACACTTAACCTAATTTTAAAAGATGAGACAAAACAGAAAGTTTAACAATTAAGTACGTATTTAGATAGATTATTTTATATTTAAAATTCTTATAATAAAAGTCTTATTAGAGGTTTTTTTTTTTAAAGTAAAATAATTTTTCTACTAAAATTAATTAGAAGTAAACATATTACAAGCCTGCTTCTAGTGCATTCCAAAATTTCAAGGAAATGCTACATATAGTATGCTCAATTAGTTGTGCTTTTGCTCTTTTTCCTCTGTGCAAAAAGAGAAATAGTTATCTTTCTTACTCTATCATCATACGTCTCTGCTCCAAGATCTGAATTAAGAAAAAGGATTTATATGTGCTCCTTCCATAGAGGTACATTCAAGTGTTTCAATAATACCACTTGAAGAATAGTTAAAAGAGGAAGGCTGTACTTATTAGTTATTTCATTAACGTGTCGGTGTGTGAAACAACCAGCAATAATTAAGTGCGGAAAACTTGATTACCAAGATAAGGCAACTAGAACAGAGGCAACGGCTGTAAATTTTATGTGGAAGAAGAAAATGACGAAAATACACCACTTACGAAGAAACAGGCAAAAAGAAAATTTGGCCAATGATGCACCATAGTATATAAAAGTGAAACACATGAGGAATACTTGGGGTAAAAAAAAAAAAAGGCCAAATCGAAGATAAAAGGGATACAAATACACCCTTGACATAAAAACATGCTTATCTACAAATTAAAGAGCCCCACGGTATTAGGCTTTTCCCCAAACCCACGGGCGAGCGGAAGAAAAGCCGAAAGGAACTCCAAGAGGGACCTGTAGAGTAGACAGACTTGAACTGGAACTGTTATTCTTTTGGGTGACATAGGACAAGTCATAATTTAGGTGGAGAAGCTTGATTAATTAAGCGTTGCTCCTGAAAGATCCAAGAGCTTTGATTGCTGCTGCTCTAAGAATGAATTGGTGGTAGAATGCAGCCACCCCAGCTCCAATAAACGGTCCAACCCAGTAAATCCACTGAAAAGAATAATCACAAGCATATATAAATTAGTAACAAAATTATGAAATATGGAAAGTCCTTTGAATATTTTCTCATGTTATAAAAATAAAACCTTTATCTCTCCAAATTTAAGGTTTACTTACTTGGTCGTCCCAGGCTTTGTCGCTGTTGAAGATTACAGCTGGTCCGAAACTCCTCGCCGGATTAATGCCGGTACCGGTGACAGGGATTGTAGCCAAGTGAACCATGAACACGGCAAAACCAATGGGTAGGGGTGCTAATACCTTTTTTTTTTTAATTGTTTCAAAGTAAAGTAAAGAGAGCGTGTAAGTAATTAAGAACAAATTAAATGATATATATTCTCAAAATACAAAACCTAAAAATTAAAGATTAAAATATGCTTTTCATCAACAATCTTCTTTTTTGGTTTTAATTTGATTCTTTAAATTTAAATTTTTTTACTTTAATCTTTTAAAATGTTTCCATTAAACCAAATTAGTATTTCCATGAATTTATAATACTAACTTGATTAACTTGTTATATGTCATAAATTATGAGAGATATCATATAAGCGACACATTAGTCAAAATTAAACACTATTAATATAAAAAATGATGAAATGACCCATTTGATTTAATAAAAACATTTTTAAAGACTAAAATAAAAAAAATTTAACTTAAAAAACCAAATGAAACCAAAAATTAAGATGAACAATAATTCAATAAAAGTGTATTTTAGCCATTAAAGAACTAAGGGTAAGCGGGGTGGGTATGCTTACAGGAACATGAGAGTCCCTAGCGCTCCTCTTAGGATCAGTAGCGGAGAAAACGGTGTAGACAAGAACGAAGGTACCTATGATCTCAGCACCCAACGCGGTACCTTTGTTGTAGCCACCGCTCACAAGGTTAACCCCACCTCCATACCTGTTGTAGTACGCTTTCTGGAAGCCCTTCGCCAACCCAGCACCGCAGATTGCACCGGCGCACTGTGCTACCATGTACAGCAACGCCCTCACCAGCGACACCTTGCGTCCCAGGAACAACCCGAATGTCACCGCAGGGTTGATGTGTCCCCCTAATACACCAAATTCATATAAATAAATATATAATATATAGTTTTGAAAAATTTTGCAATCTTTTAACTAACCAACGTTTATTTACTATTAGATATTACTAGCTAACTAAAAAATAAAAAATAAACTTAGAGACAAATTAATTTACATATAATCTTTAAAAAAACGCAAGTATTAATAACAAAAAAAAAAAAAAAACAATTTTTGATACTAATACATAAATTAATTTATTGTAGGAGCAGAAATATAATTATGTGGCGTGGGTACCAGAGATGCCGGCGGTGCAGTAAACGAGGATGAAGATCATGCCACCGAAGGCCCAAGCTATGCCCAAAATGCCAACCCCGTCACATTCGGTGTTACCGGGAAGATTGGTATCACTCTGTCTCTTGTAGCCAATAATGGTCAAGACGGTGATGTAAAGGAAGAGGAGGGTGGCTATGAACTCCGCTATGGCGGCTCTGTACAAAGACCACTTTGTGAGCTCGTCTGGGTCGATCAACGGCGCCGGAGGTGGGTCGTGGTAGTCCTTCGCCGAGTATTCACCTTGCTCTGTAACCTGCTCAACGTCTTTCGCCATTACTAGAAAATTCTAATTCCGCAAATTAAAGAGGATGATGCTGGGTGAACTTGCTACTATGCTGTGCAGTGAGGGTTGGGAAGAAGAAACATGGTATTTAAGGAAGAGTGTTGTAATGAATGGAATTAATAATTAATTGCAAGGTTTTGTACGTATGTGGGTATGTGGCAACAATGACATGATTAGCGTAATTTTTTTGCCGCCCTATTAGCTTGATTTCGCTTGCATGGCCCCACGCCGCGGCTTACCCTGCACTCTTGGATTCCTTCATCCTTATATTTTCTCAATGCTATGCTATTTCTGCCATTATCTTTTCTATATTTAAATCTGTATTTTTATATTATATTTATCATTTCCACGGATGTTATTTCAATTTGATTAGTAATTTCAAATTTAAGTTTTGGGTATATAATTAAAAAAAAAAATTATGTACTCACAGTGTAAAGTAAGTATGATAAGTTTTGGATATTTCAATTTAAAACTGTTTTACACTATATTCAATCACAAATTATTATATATGGTAAGTTTTTTAATTTTTACAATAATTATTATAAAAGTCACAATAACAGTAATTTGTGATTGGTTGACAATGTAAAACTTTTTATACTAACAATGTATAGTCATTAAACTCACATAATTAAATAGTAAATATTTAAAGAGAAAATTTAACTATCCATATCTAAGGTGGTATTACTCAACTTAAACATAATTATTTCTCATAAAAAAATTGTGGTCTCGTAAATAAATATGATATTTATCACTTCCGTGGGCCAACATGACATAAAATCGTTCTTTAATTCAACGGTTACATGTGACTATGGCCAAGTCCTGTAAATAAATTGTAAAATGGCCAATCAATTACTACCCTTTATATATATATATATATATATATATATATATATATATATATATATATATATATATATATATATATATATATATATATATATATATATATATATATATATATATCTTAATTAAAAAATAAAATTTTAATAGTAACAAAATAATAAATTATCTTAAGGAGAGAAATTTTGTTAAATTATTATATTTTGATTAGAGAAAGAGTAAAAGAGACAAATAAATAATATAGCTCATTTAAATCCGTAAGATATAAATTAGACACGCAAGTTAAGCAGCAAGCAATAGCCAATACAACGGTCTGATGCTTTTCTGTCCACCGATTTGGGGGAGAGTTTTGCATAAATTAAATCTACTGAGCATTAATTTCACCTAAAGAACATTGCTATTCCAAATTTTAAAATGAATCATAACGAAAAATGTTTAACCAATTACATTAATAAATTAAGTTTATCAAAAAATACAACATGTTACTAAAATAAGTTTGTTTACCAAACACAATTAATAAAGTCAAAGAAAATTTTTAACTAATAAAAAGAGTTAAAAGTTAGCTAAAATATTTGTCAAACACACACAAAATATTAATAGTGATTTAAATAGACGGGCTAATAAAAATTGACCATTTAATTTTCGTATTAATTTGTATAGTTGTGTCTTCCATATCCAACATTTTGCTTACGTAAATTTATTGAACTTCATCACGTAAAACGAATTTAATAACTTCAATCTCATACGATCTCATGGCACATAGAAAATTTTGAGACTCTGGATTATTTTATTTTATTTTGCTAAAGGATGTGAAGTTACCTTTAATTTGCCTGAACTTTGCCATCTCTAAAAATTTGACCATACCCTTGTAGAACTTTCGAGCACTCCAAGTTAGTGGCTAAGAAATATTAGCATAAAAAATAGCAATAGATTAAGATATCTTATGCTGGGAAATAAAAGAAAGCTATCAATCATTAATTATTTTCTATATCATGTAATTGTTGATGTGGTTAAAATAAGGAGAAAAGTAGTTGTCACTTTTGTTGGGTGACGAAGGTTTGCCAGATGAACTTATCTGGACGTACCTAAATTCAAATAGGTTCAGAACAAAGGGCCACTCACCTTATCCTCGTCACAATTATGTGGCCACTATATTTGCAATTAAATCAATTAATTGTGCAAAGTTTAAATCACAATAACTATTTTAAACTGGGTTTTAGGAATCCTGTTCTAATATTATAATTTCTGCATCTACTTTGATAATCCAACAAAAAGAAGAAGTTTAAACCATAAAACAAAGAATATTCGAAGTTTCCTGTGATTTCATTGCTGTCTTGTTCAGTTATTTGACAAGTTGTTATAAAATATTTTAGAAAAGAGGTAGGGGAGAGCTGGAAAGAGTTCTAAATCAACTTTCAAGTTTCAATACATTGAAATAATTTTTATATTTTAAAAAAATTGCACTTTTATACTATAAAATACGCATTTTATATTGCTGATTCTGTTTATTATTATATAAGTGTAATAGAAAAATTATACACATGTTGGTACCAAAACTTTCATACGAAAACAAGTATGAATACTTAATGACCAATTATAGGTAAAGGAAACAGAAAATAATATTTGATATATAGATATATTGACATATACAAGCTAAGTTTTCAAATGTAACAATTTTTAGTCCTTTTACTTTTGTAAGTTATTTCACAAAAACACATTAATATTATTTAACATATTTTTAAAATTATGTCAAAACTAATAGATTAAATAACAAGTCATTGTTTCAATTTATATGGAACAATGCTAATTGCATTTTATTTTTATTATACTATTATTAATCACTTTTATGAAATAAATTAATTAAAAATTCCTCAATAGTCAATACACTACCACCAATTCTTTTTCTTTCTCCTTTTCAAATAAATTGTTTTGTTTTTTTTGTGTGTGTATCACATAGATATTTTCTTTCAAAAATAATCATGTTCAAGACTATCGAAGTATTAAACATAGGCACCTCTTTTAGCTGAATTTGAACTTTGCTTCAACACATTGTGAAAAACTAACCTCTTCTGCAAATTCAACCTAGTTGGTTCAAATAAATTGTTATAACATAACAAAATGTGTAAGAAACTTTGTCACTTATGAGTTAGTTTGTTTCTATTTTTATTTTTGAAAAAAGCACTTAAAAATATTTTCAGTGTACATATTTAAACTTTTAAAAGAAAGTAGAAATAAAAAAAATATATCTTTTATTATTTTGAGAATTGTGAATAGTTTTTAAAAATTATAATTTAAACCAATTTTTAAAATCAAAAATACTTTATATAATTATAATTAAACAAAATATAACTTATACATTTTATAAAATTTTGAAAAAGTAAATTACGTTTTTATATATCTTTAAAATTACTTTTTGTGAAAGCTTAAATAAAAGAGCTTATATATGTTGTTGTTATCCATTCAAGAACGAATTTCATATATTTATGATGGAAACTAATTTTATCACCCGTAGCACAAATCAACTTCCTTTAATTCACGCATAAAACATGTAGAAATATGGACGAGAACAATTTCCCTTTCTCGTGTTTGTAGGGACAATCAAAAAGATTACTCATGAATTTGAATCTATAGTTTTTCCATTGACTGATTGTTCTCGGATTGCGGTCGCGGATATTCTGGTTCTGTGGTTCACTTGCGATTCCTCTGTCGATTTTCTTCCTTCATTTTCCAGTGAATAATGAGAAGTGCTCTATAATTTCTGTGTAAGGGAAGAAATTATTGGATTGTGACAGGATTATGCAACCTTTGGTCCATGGTTAAAAAAACGTGACAGTGCGAGTCAGAATGAGCAAAAGCAATATACATATTTCCTTCACAAGCCCAGAAAATGCCGCTAAAGCGCAAAGATAAGTTAATGAAATTACTATAACTTAGTGCATATTTGGGTTGAAGTTTATAAATATAAGTTTAAATTAAAAGTATGCTGTAAATTTAAGTTTAATAAAAAAAATGAATTTCTTATAATATGATTTATGTTTAGATATTTTTTGTTTAAAAGTATGTTGATAAAGTCAAATATATTTGCATAATATTAATTTTAATGTTACACTTGTATAAATACTGTCAACAGAAAAAGTTTTCAAAAATATCTCTTATATTATGTTTAACTCAAACTCAATTTAATGACAAACTGAATTTTTAAAATTATTTTAAAGAGCATTCAAATATAATAACAAATTAAATTTAGTAGAATAAAAATAATTTTAAACCGCCAAGTAGTAATCTCAACATAATCTTAAAAACTTCAAAAGAGCCACCGTCCAGCTAAGGAGTCATTCTCATCTTACACAGGCAAACAGAGAAGATTTGTTATACTCAGCATAAACTTAGTGTACAAGCGTCCAACACGCGGTGCTTTCTCAGCCACAACATCATTTTCAGTATTTTTTTTTCTTTTTGGAGGTCCATTTTCGGTATTGGAAAATCGAAATTTGTGTAACAAATACAATTCACTCATTCTTAAATTATGCACATGATATTTGAAATACGGGAATAGGACTAAACTATATATGCACCGGAATTAGGTGGGCGGCGATACATGTCAATTGTGTATTCTTATCGCAATGGTCGTCATCATTATTTTCCCCCTTTGTTTATTTCAATAAAAATCTGCTTAAAAACATTGCTTCAATGGCACGTATGTTGTCTATGTCCGGAGTGGTTGGAAAAATAAGACCAAGGCACATTTCCAATCCCATCTACTGTACAAAGATGCCTAACTATTTCGGTCCCATTCGATTAGTCAGCCTGTCATCCATCACAGCGCACTCACACACACGAGGCTTCCAATAATTGTTGTGTTATTCTTAATATTAGGGTTTAAACATTCGCCTTCTTGTTAATTAACAGAATAAATTGTTCATGTATGGGCCAAGCTTTTTAGAAAAAGCTCAGTAGTTCTTGTCCAAATTCCTTGGGAACTTAACGTATACCAAGCCTAGGACATGCGTACTACGCAGACATCCTGCTCAAGAAAACAAAAAGTTGGCAAACATCGTAAGAACTTTTGGTTTATCTCAAAAATATATGAACACGTTAAGTCACGAGACTTTTGTTTTTGTTTTTTGTTTTTTGGTTAATCTTCTTAAACTAATTAATTGCATATGTAAAATTAATTGAAAAACCGTATAATTAATGAAACAAATCACACACGAAAGCTTAGCATAGGGGAATCAAATTTTCTATTACTCTTTCCTTATCTCCGAATTAAAAATTCGTGTGGCAGTAAGGGGAAGAAAAGCCCTCTAATTTTTCATGTAGATGTCAATATTTTTCCTCCATGAATTAATTATTTAAATATTCTATAATCCAACAGCTTTTGATGAAAGAAAAATCAAATACAATACTATAAATGTTTTTAATATTATTCTTCAAGTAAAGTTTCATTTTCATAATTCACACAATAAAAGTCAGCATGGATTATAAAAATAAAACTAAGAACACAAATTCCACATAAAATTTATAATATTACACTGAAGTTTTTGATGACGTATAGATACACAATTGCAGAGACAATTTACCCCACACCACTAACTTTCCACCACTAGATATATTGGCTTAATTGCATATTTTGTAACTTATTTTTCATAATTTTGTGAATTTTGTTACCTAATTTTTAAAATTTTACACATTTTACTATCTCTTGTTTGACGTCCGTTAGTTGACCGCTAATATGACAGTTGACTAGTTGATGTAAATTGAGGATGTGAAAAATTGATGATGGTATGACAACTTGTCACATTAGTAGTCAACTAACAGCATCAAGCGTGAGGTAGCAAAATGCTCAAAATTTTAAAAATTAAGTGACAAAATATACAAATAAAATAATTAAGTGGAAAAATATACAAAATTTTGAAAATTGAGTGGCAAAATGTGTAATTAAAATAATTAGGTGATAAAATTTACGAAATTGTAAAAGATGGGTGACAAAATGTGTAATTAAGCCATTTATACTTTACCGAATGGATAGGATAAATAAGTTATTACTGGTTCATGTAAATTACAACTTCATCCTCCTTCCACAAAGTCAATTTTTCAACTCATCAGTGTAATGTCATTTGAGGACTACTTGAAACACCATCTCAACCTTATCCTCTTTCCTCCACCACACGAAAGGCAACCCATTGTTGGAACAAACTCATAATAACAGTCACATATCTCTATTGCAATCTGTTTCTGCATTCTATTACACATCATTTTTGTAATTTGATTTTTGAATTCCAATCTACCTCTGTTATCGTTATTCTTTACAACTATATATACTTATAAATGTATCGCATTTTATATCAATGAAATACACATCTCTACAACCTTTACATGGTATCATAGAGCCCTCTTGCTTAGCTAGCCCTTTTTTTGGATCCAAATATGACTTTAGCTTCTAAAAACACCAACTCCTCCTCCACCTCTTCCTTAATTGAATTCAACTTGGCCTCCAACCTTCCTATCAAGCTCAATGGCACAAACTACCCCACCTGGCATAAGCAAATCATGCACTTACTTACTTGTTCACTATCTAGTTGGTTATGTAACAGGCGCCACTTGCCTGTCCTTCGAAAAAGATTAGCACTGGCAAGGCTACCACGTTGAATCCTGACTTTGCTCACTGTTGTCTCCAAGACAGTTATGTCTCTCTTACCTTTTTAGGATCATGTGGACCAGAAGCACAGGTCATTCTTTCCTTGACCACATCCTCTGCTAATGCGTGGGCAAGCTAACCAAAGCATATTCAAATCATTACCATGCTCGTGTCATGTCACTCAAGGAACGATTAGCCTCCCTCTCCAAGGGATCCTCTTTTGTTCATGATTATCTTTGCAATGTTCGATCGATTGGTGATGAACTTGCACTTATTGGCCATCCGGTTAATGATTTAGACTTGGTCATTGCTGCTTTAAATGGTTTAGGTCCTACATTTTGTGAATTCACCACTTCAATTTGTACCAGAGACTCACCATTACAATTTGAAGAATTATTTGATAAATTGGTAGACTTTGAAATATATCTTCAAAGGGAAGAACAACACAACACTTCTTTACCGATCACTGCGAATGTTGCTCATTGTGGCAATCAATCTTCCTTTCGCGATAACCATCATCACTAGGTTGCTTCGAAGAGTCATCCCTAACATTCTCAGCTACTTAAGTATCCTAACAATGTTGTACAAAGTCCAATTTGCTATCAATTTTATGACAAATGTGGACATACTGCCAAAACATGTTACAAGCTCCATGGCTATCCCCTTAAGTCATCCACCAAGCCACATGCACATTGTGTTGAAAAGCACTATCAGCAATATTCTCCTTGACTTCCTGATTCAGGTGTTTCCCACCATGTCACTCATGATCTGGGAAATATAAGCCCCACAAAGGACAAGACTGCATCTGATCATCTCTTCGTGGCTAATGGTCGACCACTTTCCATCCTGCACAGTGGTAATGCCTCTATTCCTACACCATCCAAATCACTTATGCTTAATGAAATTTTACATGTTCCAAATATCACTCAAAACCTAGTTTCTGTTTCTTAATTATGCGAATCTAATGATGCTTTTATTGAATTCTTTCCGTGGCATTCAGAGATCAAGGATTTAAAAACCAAGAGGATGCTACTGCAAGGAAGAAATGAAGATAACCTCTACAAAATTCCCAAACACCAGCTCTCCCACCAAATAAATGATGTCGTCAAACCTGTCTATTGACTTAAGGCACAACCGTCTTGGCCATCTTAATCTTCATGTCTTGCATCATGCTCTTAAGCAATATAATCTACCGTTTACTTTTTCAAGTAGTCATTGTTTAGATTGTTCAATAAATAAAAGTCACAAATTATCTTTTCATAAGTCTAGCTTGTCTAGTAGTATCTTTTACAAATTTTATTCACTGATGTATGGGGCCTTGCTCCTACCAATTTAATAAATGGTTATTTGTATTACAGTCATCTTCATTAATCACTTTTTCAAATACATATGGCTTTAGCCCCTATGAAATGCAAATTTGATGTCTCAATCATCTTTCCCACATTCAAATCACTAGTTGAAAAACAACTTAATTCCACAATCAAAACTCTTTATTCTAATAATGGTAGTGAATACACAAATTAAAATCATTTCTTCAACAAAATGGCATCAACCACCTCACTACCCCTTCCTATACTGTTAAACACAATGGCCTCTCTGAAAGAAAACATTGTCACCTCATTGAAACAGCCCGTTGCTTACTTCACCATGCCCAATTTCCACCTTAGTTTTAGTGCAACTCATTACAAACAATTGCCTACCTTATAAATGGCCTACCAACACCAAGTCTTCATATGAAAACTCCTCTTGAAACACTATTCAATTAGCCTCCAAAATATATTAAAGTTAAGATCTTTGGATGTCTTTGTTACCCTTGGCTTGCACCTTACACATACAACAAACTCATCCCAAAGTCCCAACCATGTGTTTTCCTTAGTTACAACATTTCTCAAAGTGCCTACCTATGTTTCAATCCTAGTTCCTAAAAAATCTACACATCTCGCCATGTCCAATTCATCGAAAATATTTTTTTTGTATCCTTCTCTAATCTCAACAACCCCATCCTCCAATACAAATTTAATTCCTTCTAATATAATCACCCCACCAAATCATCCAACAAGTTTTGACCTTTTTAAATCTCCTACATCAACCTCCTCTTCAAATTTAAATCCCACCCACACCAACCCCTTGACCCAGCTTACCACCCCATATACAACAACCCACTAAACCGGCTTAACCGAGTCAGCCTCTCCTATTACTTCCTTGGCTCCTGAACAACTTCCAGCAGTATCTCTCCTAGCCACCATTCACCCTCACCAGCTTATGGTGACTCGCTCAAAGAATGGTATTTATAAACTAAAAAAGATTCATTCAGTTCATAAGTTTCCTTTGCCTCCATCCATAAAACCATCATGCCTTTCACAAGCTATCAAGAGTTTTGAAAGGAAGGCTGCCATGAGTGATGAGTTTAATGCTCTCTTGGAAAACAGCACCTGGTCTTTGGTCCCTCATCATCCAAATCAAAAACATCATTGGATGTAAGTGGGTTTTCTGCATCAAATGCAACATGGATGGCTCAGTTGCTTGATATAAAGCATGTTTAGTGGCAAAAGGCTTCCACCAACAACCAGGCATTGATTATAAAGATACCTTCAGCTCGGTAATCAAACCTCAAACTATCAAAATGGTCTTGTGTATTGCCTTAACTCGTGGCTTGTCTCTTTCTCACATGGATGTCAACAATGCTTTCCTAAATGGCACTCTTGAAGAGGAGATCTTCATGTAATAACTGTATGGCTTCATCCATCCCAACACCCTCAATATGTTTGCAAGCTACATAAAGCTTTATACGGCCTCAAACAGGCCCCCCGTGCTTAGTATCAGGCTTTCTGTAGGTTCCTTATTAACTTTGGCTTCTTAAATGCCAAGTCTGATACTTCATTGTTTATTTATCACACTGACTCCATCATTGCTTAGTTTTTAGTCCATGTCGATGATATAATTCTTACAGGTAATAATGATTAGTTTTTAAGGAACTTTCAACAAGCCCTTTCCTCCAAGTTTTCACTTAAGAATATGGGACAGTCAAGCCACTTGTTTGGCATTGAACTCCTGCATACGCAACTTGCCTCTTCTTGACATAACAACATTATATTAGAGATCTTTTTCTCTTCACCAACATGCAGGATGCCAAACCTGTGTGTACTTTTATGTCCACCTCGGGTTCCCTACAAGCTCCCTCGAACACTCCATTGTGTGATGTTACAAGCTACAGAAAAATCATTGGCTCCCTGCAATACCTGTATTTGACCAGACCTAATATTTCCTTCTCGGTTAACAAGTTATCTTAATTCTCAATGCTTTTACTAACATTCATATGCAGGCAGCTAAGCGTATCCTAAGATACTTGAAAGGCACCATTGATCACGATCTTCATCTTACTCAAGACACTTCCTTCTCTTTCACTGCCCTTTGTGACTCTGACTATGTAGGAGATTCTACTAACTACAAGTCCACAGTAGCTTACATAATTTGCTTTGGTTCAAATCCTATCTTATGGTCCTACAAAAAGCAATGCATAGTTGCCAAATCATCCACTGAGGCTGAGAATAGAATAATTGTATCCATAATCATAGAGCTACTTTGGCTATAAGAGCTATTCAAAGAACTTCACATCAGTCTCCCTACTCTGCCAACTATTTTCTCGAACAACCTTGGTGCCACCTATCCGTGTGCAAATCTAGTTTTCCATTCTCGGATGAAACACCTTGCCATCGACTATCATTTGTACGTGACCTTGTCCAACCAAATCGATTACAAGTTCTTCATGTACCTACAGGCTCACAACTCGCAGACCTACTGACAAAATTGTTGTCCTCAATCTGGCACTCTTTGCTTACATCCAAGGTTGGTATTGTGGAACCCACCACCATCTTGCAAGGGCATGTTGGAACAAACTCATGATAATAGCTGCATATCTCTACTGCATTCTGTTACACATCATTTTTGTAATTTGACTTTTGAATTCCAATCTATCCTTTCTTGCAATTATTCTTTATAGCTATATATACTTGTAAATGTACCACATTTTATATCAATGAAATACACATCTTTGCAACCTTTACACCCACGAAAGTATACCATGCTCGTCCCTTCTTAGCTTGGTCAAATCAAACATTGTCACAGCCATGTGTGTTCTTCCAAATTAAGCCAAAAATTAAACTTCCTGAAGCCAACCACTAGTAAGTCCTTGTGGTGGTGTCAAGCACAATTGTCGTTGTCATACTTCGCTCTCAAAACCCATTTACCTTACTTTTCTTTCTCCCCTCTTTGTGAAAAATCACCTCAGTGCCTTTTTTGTTTTAGTTGAAACAACTTTTTTTTTCCATATTTGAAGATGATTAAGACCGTGATGAACATCGATGGAAAAGGATGTTGATAGGGTTTTTTTGCATATATACAATTGAAATCTTATTGGTGATGACATGCTAGGGTCTATTGATAGTGGCAATACAGTATCATTCTTGCAATGAAGAAGGATAACTTTACCAAGGTATAAATCACTGAGGTTTTAGAAATGAGATCAACTAAAATTTTGGCTTATTTTCACTATTCATGACCAATGACACGATCAAAATATCCACAACAGACGAATAATCCCCTTTTATTGTATATATAAACTCATCTAATCATCCTTTATTATCGACTTAATCTCTAGTTGGAAAGGTCGCAGCCACAGGGATTATGGTTTGTAATTGTAACTTTTGCCCAGTAATTGAAAACAAAATTTTGCACAAACATGATACATGAGTGTAAGCTCACATTTCTGACAAGGTAGGAACTTTTCAATTTCGTTGTCTAACAAAATTAGTTGTCTCAGTTGAAATATTGACAAAATTTTTAGTAGGATGCTATTAATAATTTTATGGTTTAATTACTTATTTGGTCTCTATAGTTATTAAAAAATTTCTTTTAGTCCCTATACTTAAAAACATCTTCTTTTAGTCTCTACATATATCATTTTTAATTCTTTTCAGTCCCTACACATATCATTTTAATCCCTACGATAAGGACTAAAAAATATTAAAAATGGTACGTATAAGGACTAAAAGAGATGTTTTTAAGCATAGGGACTAAAAGGAAAAGTTTTTATAACTATAGGAGCCAAATAAGTAATTAAACCTAATTTTATATAAGGGTGCTGATATTTGGGCACCCATGCCCACAAAATATAAACACCACATTAACACTTCTCATTTCTCTCTTCCTATCACATTATATCACCAATCATGTCAATCGCTTATCTCTTCTCTCTTCCTATCTTTCTCAACTTATAGACACCCAAGGAATGTCCAAGAATCATTTTCTTTATACAATTTAAACCTTTATTTGTGAAAGACGTTGTATATGATGTACTTGGGAAAATTTGGTCCATCATGGTGTCATTGGTTATCAATCGTCAGATATAAATAATTCCACTCAAAGAAAACTTTCATAGAACAGCCTGAAGGTCGCCTATGACCAATCCATTCAAAAGTGTGTTATGTCTTCTTTTTCAAAAGCCAAGGAATTTAAATTTGAGCTAAATGGCAGTCATCCGAATTGCGGGAGATTTATTTCGATCATGAATCTTATCTTCCTATCGAAAAATCTCATAACAATAGTTAACATATTTGGTCTTGGCCAAGGTGCTAAGAGAGGCATTAGAAAAAAGGGTATGATATCTAGTCATAAGTTAGTTTAATTTAAGATCACGAACACATATAGTTTAGCCTAAAACCAAGAGAGTATATAAATAAAATATTTTTTATTTTGGCATAAAGCAAATTTTTTTAATTCATTGTTTTGGCATCTGTTAAGTGATAAGTAAATGAAATTGTGGCTCAAACTCACAAGTATCTATACCTATTACCCATGAGCTTTTAAAAGCTAAGAAACAATTTCGACACTAAAAATTCTTTTTCATAATTTGTCCCAGAAAAGAATCATAGAAATTCTAATCTCTTGCTACATGTTGGTAGGATGCTAGCTTCATGTAGGTCATCACTCATAGATATATATTAAAATGACACACTCAAATATAAATAAATAAATAATAATATATATATATATATATATATATATTATAATGACAACATTAAAATTTGAATTTAGGATTTCAAACATATTATCTAAATTTCTACTAGTAGACTAATTTTAGTGTCTAATGAGTTACATGCTTAAATAAATGGGAAAAGATCTTCTATTTCTCCCATTAATATGTTATTGGGGAAATAAACAATACTCTTCACTATGTGTATCATCTTCATTTTATTTATTTTCCCAAAAGCATAATAATAAAATAAATGTAGAAAAAAATAAATGGAGAGGATATTTTCTCCAAATATATATGATGTTTGATTTTTCCTTAACTTATTAGTCTAATATCTAACAAATAGTGATAGAATAAGTTCCCAAAGATTACGGAATACTAGTTTGCACTTTAGGTATGATCAAACAATTCTGGTTTGAATTTAACATAGTTCAAATTTATATTTTCTGTAATTAATTTGTACAAAATTGAAACTTGCTTGTAAGGCCTTTAAATTCATTCCACACACAGTTTTAAATTATGACCTAATTGAAGAACAATTAATGCTTGGGGATTGCTATTCCCACCTCATATTTTACTATTTTTACCCCTTTGCTTTTTCAAAAATGCATGAAATTTCAAATTTACTCTCACCATTTTAAAATTCCTACCCCTCCTCCCTCTTCCATTCCATCATCTTCTCCCCACCCCTCCTCTCTTCTCACCCCACGCCCTACCCTATCGTGTTACCACATACACTTGTCGCCGAAATGACGTCACTATCCCATTTGTGTCGCTATACTTCGGCAAGGTTGCCACATGCCACCACATTCCCCCCCCGCCATTGTCGTGCGTAAGTTGGTTTTATTTTATTTTTTACTTTTAGATTCAACAAAATCGCGATTTTATTGTGTAATGATACATAACGGATACACAACAGAATTACAATTCCATTATATATCTTGTTGTGTATTTAGAAATGAAACAAAATGGAACTTAATGCACAACAGAATCAGAATTTCATTATGTATTATGTAATTTTAAATTATTAATTTATTTTAATTATTTTAAATATCTTTTTATTTTAATTATTTGTACGAATTAAATGATTTAAGTTAATTATTTTAAAATTAGTTTTTATTTTAATTATTTATTTGAATTAAATAATTAAAGTTATTTGTTTTTAGATTAATTTTTTATTTCAATTATTTAGATGAATTAAATAATTTAAATAATTTGTTTTTTAAATAGTTTTTTATATTAATTATTTATATGAATTAAATAATTTAAATTTTTTTTAGTTACAATTTTTTATTGTTTAATTATGTATTTGATTTAAATTTTTTGTTTTTAATTATTTTTTTGTCTATTAAAGTATTTATGTAATATGTAATTTATTTTTTTGTTTTAATACATGATTAATTTTAGGTAAAATTTGTTTAGAATAATTATATAATAATATTGATTATATTTGATACTAATTATTTCTTAATTGTTAATTTATCACCATTTTTTCATATTAATTATTTCATGCACGAGATTCGGTACCCATCATCCAAGACGAGGCCCTTTGTCGAATGATAAGGCAGACACTTTTAGGAACCCACAGTCAACTACATCGACACATTGAGCCTAGACAAGTTGAAGTAGTCTAGGTAGCAGTAGCAACAGCAGTAGGAGGTACGTGATGACGTACCTAAGGCAAAGATCGATGTACTGGAGGCAGAGGCAAAGGTGCCTCCGGTTCAACTGGCAGAGCGCATTATTGGACATCCATTTCTAGCAAGTCCTACAAACTTGTCCCTACTAAGGTCCTATAAGGACCATGTTATTGGACATATATGGCTAGGTCAGCCCCGTGATGAGTTGAGATTAATCAGCCATGGAGGCAAGATGTTGCCAATGCCTTACATTCGCAGATCACAGAAATCGTGTGGGTTTCAAGGCTCCCCACTTTTATAGAGACACGGTATATTGCGGTCAACAAGGACCTTATATATGCCTTTGCTGAGCAGTGACACAAGGACACTAGCTCCTTTCTCCTGCCAGTAAAGGAGATAACCATCATTCTAGATGATGTGTCATCTCTCCTGCACTTACCTATTATAAGCAGGGTCTGCGAGCACGCCTATTATATGCTGGATAACATTATGGGCTTGCTGATGAGCGAGCTTAGCGTGACCTAAGGGAGACCTACCCGCACGTCAGGCAACTAGGTAGACCACATTTGCTACGTGAGCCTATTTGTTATATCTTATCAGCTGCTCGATATTCATTTATAAGAGCTTGACGCATGTGCAAGTCTACTACCTGGACCTTTTGCATGATTTCCTAGCATGCAACGGATACTCTTAAGGTTCCACTGCATTAGCGTTCCTGTATAATCATCTCAGCGTTGCCAGCCCCCGATCTATAACACAATTTGTAGGATACATGGGATTGATCATGATACGATTTTTTATTTTTTGTAGATATTTGTTTAGGATTTATTTTAAGTATGTAATTTAATATATTAATTGGCGATCACAAGCATAGATCTATGAGCGATTCCCCACCTTAGAGCGGGAGCCAACCATTGGTTATTTAGAGCAACCTCCCTGTTTTTGTTAGTGGAAGCCCACGAGGAGCATGGACTTTGCATTAGGGACCAGGTTGACGCTAGACCAGCTACAATTGGACAATGTCATATGGGTGCCTTGTAAGGCACACTAGGTCGTTCACCCAATGGATGTGATATCATTCTATTCCAGCTTCATCAGGTGTGGTCCCCATATGCACACCCATCTATTGGAAAAGGGTGTTCAAGTAGTTGGGTACATCTAGGAGATCCCTTGCCCCCTTACTGTTAAGTTCTTGTCATTCACCAACCAGTTTGATGACTAGGAGGGCTGGCAAACACACATAGTGGACAGAGGAATTACTGTGCCACACGAGGCTCCGTGGACATCTGTCGATGACTACCTGGAATGGTTCCACCATGTTTCTCACCCTTTTTTGATACTTGTAGTGGCAAAAGATCCTCCATGAAGCCTTCCACGACTTCCTGTGCCACAACAGTCTAGGATAATCAGCTTGCGACAGAGTCTTCATCTAGCAACACCCATTCATGCAAGGTAAGTATCCATTTCTTTACAATGTGTTTTTACGATGCCAATGACACATTTTTTAATAAAGTTCCATTTCTTTTTTGGTAGGCACATTAGGAGATAGTTGTTGGCCTTATGGAGCACATGTTGTGTCTGAGGGTGGTGCATGAGGGCACGGACGATGATAGGTTGATCCGGAAAGCATTGGCCATTGCTCAGTCAGGCATGGCCTTCGAGTACACCTATCAGAGAAGGAGGCGAATGAAGACAACTACCTCTGACGCTTGACCTTTTTTTTTTCCCTGTTAGATCCCTTTTTTAGTATTTTATACATTATGTACAGATCTTATTGTATATATTTTTGGATTTTATAGATGTTTTGGATTTTATATATGTTACGCTTATTGTGTTGTCAGTAGTCACTATTATGTTGTCACAATTATAGCACGTGATACAAATAAAAACAATCAAACAAAACATAAACAACATTGTTCGATAAATTAAAAGCACTTCTACATAGGTTTGATACAAACACAAATAACAATAAACAAAGTGCATCGTCATGGTTCACTTAAACTAGCAATTGCTTAGTCATTAGAGCTAGTTGACGCCTCAGGTTCACACAAGCACGCGATGATCTCTTTGACAGGTTTGTGGCCAACACAGACGGGCAAAGATCTTTTCGGGATATCTGCCTAACGTAGCATACAACTCAGTCGACGCAAGCCTACGAAATTAGGCAAAGATGAACAACATCATTGCCACATCCGTGTCGTGTTTAATGTCTATAGACCCGTAATGAACATAGTCGTTTCCTAAATATATAGGTTAACGATAATGAATATCAACTATTTTCTGCTACTTCTGATTGCATCCTCAATTTTTTCTTCAATGTAGCAATCGTCATGTTGTCAATGACCCTAAGAAAAGCAGGACCATGAGGACTTTGAAACAAGACCTTTTCAAATGTTGTTGTCATCCAACCATCAGTAATACACCACAGCAAGGAATCTATCCATCTTAAAGGAGAAGAAACACTATGGAATGAAAATGGTTATCAAGAAAGGCAATGGTAAGTGTTTTAGAGCACACATATCTTTTATACTAGTGCGAATATTGTTCACGCATCAGAGAATCATTAAAGGTTTGTCTTATGCATAAAAAAAATGGTCGGGATTACATCAACTAAATCAAGGGTCCATATCGCACTGATTCAAGTGCGTGTCCTGTTCATGCGTCAAAAAATCACTCAAAGCAATGTCCTATGCGTCAGAAAAAGAAACAGTCCAAATTGCACATACTGAATCGAGGGTTTGGATCGTATTGATTCAAATGATGCCCAGAGAATCATTAAAAGCGATGTCCTGTGCGTCAGGAAAAGAAATGGTCAAGATTGCATCGACTAAATCAAGGGTCCATATCGCACTGATTTAAGTGCGTGTCTTGTTTATGCATCAGAAAATCATTCAAAGCAATGTTCTCTGCTTCAATAAAAGAAACGGTCCAGATTGCACTGATTGAATCGAGGGTTTGAATCACACCAATTCAAACAATGCCTTGTTCACACGTCAGAGAGTCATTAAAAGCGATGTCCTGTGGTCAGAAAAAAAAAGCGGTCGAGATTGCACACAATAAATCAATGGTCCATATCGCACCAATTTAAACGTGCGCTCTGTTCACGCATCAATGAACCATTAAAAATTGTTCCTAAAAAAATAAATGAATTTAATAAATGTAAACAATTAATTTTCAAATATATAATGAAAACGCATAGCTAGGCGTACCTCCATTTATCATAATGAAAATGCGCTTCCGTCAGAACATATTTTTAAAATAAAAAAATATAAATAAAAGTTGAGATAAAATAGCAAAACCTTAGTCGGATGTTTGAAACGGATCCATTCAGTGCACAAGAAAACGAAATCGTGGCCCAATTAAAAAATAACTAATGATTGAAAAAGATCCGATGGAACTTTAAAAACAGGGGTTTCAACTCACCTACTATATGAAAGACAAAAATACCTGCACCTATGAGTATATGTACGGATTATCTACAACAAAACAAGAAATTAATGTCCGATCCCTGGGGGGAGGACTGAGGACGACAATCATAATACCCACTCAACAAAAAAAATAACACCTCACAAATGCCTCTTTAATCATAAAATTTATTTTTTATTATTTCATATTTTTATTGAATAATTATTCATATAATGCTACAAATTATTTTACATCTATTATTCATGTAATAATTATTTATGTGGATTAATTATTACAAAACATATGAATAAACATAATTTATTATTCACAATATTATTTCAATTTTACAAAAAATTAAATTAATTAATAATGCTATATGCAGATCATTCACTATACCGCTACTCATATGAATGTTCACAAATAAAAAAAGAAAATACATACCGGAAGGCATTTTCCAGACCTATCTAACCGTATTGTCATTCCTAAGAGAGATTTTATTGAAAAGTACCAATCACTCTCAAATCTATAAATTGCTTAGTATTTGTTTCAATGTACAGGAAGCATATACAAGTTCAACTAAGTATGATGAATCATTAAATTAAATTCAGAGATGATGACATCTATAAATGCACTGTCTCCGATAATTCCCATCTCCAGCTAGAGTTGCTCTAAGCGACGTCTCTTTATTCTTTTATATAGAATACGGTTACAAGGCTTCCATGCCTACCCAATCATGGTAAAAGCTAAAAACAATCAAAAGTCCGCAAGCCTATTATTTTCTTCACCATCAAATTCTTCATCATTGTCCTCCAATATGGTCTCTAGCTTGGGAGTATTGAAAGGCTTCCAAGGGAAGTCCAAGAGCGAAGGTGCAACCTCAATCCAGGGCTTCATCGTGTGCCTGAGCTCTCTTGCCATCTCAATTTATTTGTATGAATACAATTCAATGAATGTTAGTGTTAGGGTCGATGACTATGTCTTGGCGTTACGAAAGCTTTATTATATATATTGATCTCTCTCCATGCTTTTGAATGAAACACAGAGAGAGAAAGATGAACAAACAAAATTACTCTTATTAGAAAACTAACCTGAAAGCTTTTTCGGGAGAAATTTAATGAAAGCTGTTGATTGATGAAATGAATCAGTAATAAGAAATTGAGAGCTACATATATAAACATGGTGATCAAATTTGCCGTTGCAACCCAAAGGATAAGAGGAAACTACGGAACACATGGAGGCAAAGGGAAGGCAGCGTGCAAATCAGAAGGACAATTTAGTGGCCATAGGCTTCAAAACCAACAATAAAAAAATCATACATTGGCTTTGTTTAGCGTTGATATTTTTAGATGAAAATGAAAAGATTGAGAGGATGAAATTTATTCCTTGTTTGGATGCACAATTGATAAAGAAAAGAAATAATAAGAGATGATAAAATTTCATAACCTTTTTTACTTTTATTCCTTTTTCTTGAAAGAAAAGGAAGTAATTTTGTAAACTCCACTGCAATATATTTTATATTTCATAATATATGAATTTTTACTCTTGCATTATAAAACTAAACATAGGAAATTAATGAAACATTTTTTTCTTTAAATAACACAAAGATTAGAAATAAGTTCTCCATTCCCTATCCTTTCTTTTTTCCTGTGTTTTCTTTTTTTAAATATCCTCTCTTTTTCTTTGCTCTCTATGTCATACTAAAGATAGTTCTCTGGTCTTGCTTGATAACTGTTTTTAAAAATTTAAACACACAAAAAAAAAATCTGTTTGAGTGACTTCTTTTTAAAACTTTTTTTTTTCAAAATTATTTTTAATTTAATTGTTTTTAAAACTAAAAAATCGAAACAACTATAGACTACTTTTATTTTTTAATTTTAAAAACAAGGGAACATGCGGCCAAAGAAATAAGGAAAGATATTTTCAAAATAAATTTATTAAGCAAGTTATTTATTTTTTCATCTCTAAAATTGTTTTCAAAATAAGACTTACCAAACAGGTTTTTTTTCTTATTTTGTACGAAAAATTATTCTTCAAAATTATTTTATAGAATAGTTTTTAAATTTAAAAAAAAAAAAACAAAATCAAACAAGCCCCTGACATAAAACTCAGTTGTGACCTAAAATTGTTGCATCAATTTTTCTTTTTTGTATTTTTTAATATGTTATATAGTACAAAGAATGGACAAAATATTAATAAAGAATTATCTATTTATATTTTTTGGATTTTGAGATAATTTGAGTTGGAAAATATTGATTTACTAAAAATTAATTAAAACTCTCTTATTTTCTTAATTATATTTGTATAATAATTTTTTTTCAAAAATTATTAATGAAATTATACATATTAGAGAAAAAATAGGATGTCACACTAACAATAAATTAGGGTTATCCAAACATGTATTAAATTAGACCTAAAACAAATTCTAAGATGAGACTTATAAATAATATATTAAAACTATTATAACTGTATTTCAATCTGACTTTTGAGCATTTTAGATGTAAGAAGATATTATTTTTAATCGATAATAAAATTAGTTTATTTAATCTTTTTTGAGATATTGTTCATCTTAGATAAAATTTTATTACTTTTAGTTGTAAAACTTTTTTTAAATTGAAGCAACTGTACATAGAATGGTTAATGTTATTTTATAAGAAATATATACCTTTAGAAAATAATCAAATCTTATTATGTAGTTGAGTATGTGCTTTGATATTTTATCTTCTACTCGTATAATTTATTTTAAAACTTTTAATTTTAAAAATAAATTTAATCTATCCATATTTGTGCAATCATAATGTTTAAAGAAAGTTTCAACGTTAAAATAATTTTCTTTTAATTTTAATTTCTCAAATCTAAATAAAAAAACTAAAAACATTGTTTGTACTGTTAGTTATTGAACAAAAATGATTTTTGATAACGAGTTAGTGCATGTTTGGATTAAAATTAGAGAGGCTCAAAAATACTTTTATTTCTAAAATAACATTTTTTTCCTTCTTCATTTGTGTTTTGAAATGAAAGAATATGCATTGGAAGTCGCAAAAATACCTTTTTAAATTTAATCCAAACATAACCTCATTAAAATAGTGTGTTAGATAATAATTAGACCCTTTTATCATGTTATGAGTAGAGACAGATTCAAAAATTTATTAAAGGAAGAGGCTGAAAAAATTTAATAATAAATATTAATTCATAATAGTTAAATTCAATATATTGTTTATCTAAGTTATGTATATCATTCTTTTATATAAAATTAATAAATAATAGAATTTGTATTAAACTTTTTAGCAATCCTTCTCTAAATGTCAATAATCAAATAATCAGTTAGAAATGTATCTGTCATCTTGTTTTTTAGTCTATTTTTCACAATTTTCATACTTAAAAATGATTTTTCAATTGAAACAAGAAGAATCAATATCAAATAAAACAAAGGATAATTAAATAATAAGTCAAATATTTTCTTAGTAATTATATATCATATTATAAAAAATTCATAAAACACGTGAAAGCGCACACATACAAGATGTATCAAGTGAGAACAATTCTCATTTTAAGAATGTGAGAATTTTAAATTCGGGTCATATGACCATACATGGATAGTTAAGATTAAAAGTTATTTAGTTGTCACATGACTACTTAAAAAAGTTGTGTTCATTTTTCTTTTAATTTTAACCATTCAAATAAGATATAATAGTATATATTTATAGTTTTCATCTCTTACAATGAGAAGTATTCTCATTTAATATGCTTTCTGACTCTCCTTCTCTCTCTCTCTCTATTGTGTGTGTGTGTCACACAGGCGTCTATCTTAAGACAGTGAGGATTGTAGCAACATTAGTTAGAAGCTTTCTGATATATAAGATTCCTTACAAGGACAGGTGTATAGCTTACTTGCGTCTCTTTAATGGGCTATGGCATGAGCATCATGTATCAAGTTTTCAGAGAGAATAAAGAAATCTAAAGGGAACTCACTGAGACATAAACAATGTTTTTTTTTTTTGTTTAATACATTTGTAGGTCCTTGAATTTAAAAAAAAAAAAAATCGGTCCCTAAACTAAAAAATTTTGTAATTAGATCATTGATCTTCTAAATTTTTGTAATTAGGTCCTTGAAGTTAGTAAAACTGCCACAAATTTTTTTAGCTTAAAGACATAATTTTATTTTTTTTTAAATTCAGGGACCTACAAATATATTAAACTTTTTTTTAAACTCGTTCAACTTTTAATGAAAATCTCCTCGCTATATATAGAAGAGAGATTACATGTGGATTACATCATTGCTTGCATAAACAACATCAAGCAAATATTTTGGTCACAAGATAAACTACTATACATCACACTTATGTATGTGTTTCACGAGACAGACTACTATGCATCATACTTATTCAGATACTTCACATGAGACAAATTACTATACATGACATTATTTAGATGCTCACAAGGTAAACCGTATACAACACACTTATACAAAGTCATGTCACTATCATATTTGTCTTTTGGACATTGATTTGTTGAAGATAATCTTTATCTCGAATTTAGCTTGGTAAAGAAATGAGATAAGATCTCAATATTTTTTATACAACATTTACTAATTAAATACTAAAAATAATGGCATTCTAGAGTATCATTGCCCAATTTTACGAAAAAACGTATCTTCAAAATATAATGTTTGAAAAACTGTGGAAAGTCGTCATCGTGACAACAATATTACCATAACTTGTGGACAGTGTTAGTTAACAAAGTCATGTGGACTTATAAACCGCTCTGTATTGTTTTTTTTAATATTAGTTTTTAAAAAAAAATTTGTGAATGGCATTTTTATCTACTGATATGACTTTTTATTTTTCTTTTTCTTTTTCTTTTCTTTTCTTTCCCCGTTTTCTCCTTCTAGATCCACCAAACCTTGCCACCCACTTCCCTCTCCGATGTCACTCCTCCCTTTACCCCAGACTCCAACCCTCCAAATAATCTAGCCTTGGACCCTCCAAATCTTGACGACAACGAAATCATGGTGGAGCTCGATGAGCCGACACAGCCGGTCTAGTCGAAGAGCTTAAGGTAGGGGAGGATGTCGTGGCGGGTGATGTCGTGTCGAAGGACGTGCAAGACGAGGTGCTCCAAGAGCGGCAGCGAGAGGGCGGAGAGTGCGGCGACGAAGTCAGAGGAGGAGGGCGATGAGAGGATTTGGTAGATGTAATGGAGGAGGGGTTCCACGGCGAGGTGACAAGTCGCAAACCAGGTTGAGGAACATTTGTCGGGGAGCGCATGTCCCTTCGTAGTTCCGAGCAATGATGCGAGGTTCTGGAGCTCGTGGATTGATGAGCAGAGCGAGAGGGCGAGGATTGCCTTGGGGTCAGTGGTGTTGGGGGAGGAGGCGATGGTGGCGAGGCACGCGTCAAGGACTCTCCTATTCTCTTTTTATGGCAGATCTGTGTCTATTTTTTCTTTTTCTTCTTTTAATTTGGATATGTTTTTTTTTGGGGCGAGGTCCACGAAAGAAGATACTACAATAGGTTAAATGGTAACAATACAAACGATTTGGGTTGGGTTCTTCCTAGACATTAACCATTTATATTGTCAGCGCTGATGTCGAAGTACTGCAATGGCAGGGTACGATTTGGGTTGGGTTTTGATGAGCGAACAATTTAATGTTTCGGATTGATTTATTTTTTTGATATTTTGGAACAACAATTTCTGAATTGATTCATGTTACTCACTTCATTGGTTATTTTTCTGGTTTATTCAACAATACACACTATAAACCCATCATGTTGAAAGCTTATGTCTGCAAAAAGGATTCGACGAGGGGGAGATGGAGAGGGGTTGCATGGAACGGTTGCAAGCTTGGTGAAGATGAGGGTGATTACATAAAGGACAAATGTGTAATTACATAAAGGATAAATCTGTAAACAGGTTAATGACTTTAAAAAAAATTGAAAATAAAATTAACTTATAAAACAACTAACCTATATGTCATTTGGACCCCTCAATATTCAAATAATAAATCTAATCTGAAACGAATTAGACCACCATAGACCACTTTATTTGGTTGTCCACCGTAGCCGTGGTCAACTTGTGGGGATCGATGTTGGGATAAACGTGTTTAAGGATACGTGTGGATTAGGAAAGCCATCTGGGAGGGCCGGGATCATTTCAACTTTCAACAACCAATAAATGTCACAGTTTCACATATTAAAGCTAGCTAGTCTAATAATGGTATCGGAATAGTGTTTTTTTCTCTTCATTACTATCTTGAAACGAAAAGATGCTCTAAGTTGCAACTTTCCTTTTTAGCCGTCAAGCAGATTAGCAGACCCCTCCCCACAAAATAAAATAAAATAAAAAAAATACCATTACTAAAAATATATCTTCGCATGTCATGACTTCCAGATAAATTGGCATGGCTAGATAATAGAGGAAAATGTCCAGCTAGCAACATGTTAAATTGGCATAGCTATTAAGTAAGGTAACGCATATAGCAATGGCTACTAGCTAACTTGGAAAGTTGAAATGTTGAATCGATCAGACTTGCCAGCATAGCGTGATTAAAGAAAGCCTAGCTAATTAACTCTATGAAGCCTATCCCACAGCGACAACACCGATAATATCCCTAGCTGGTGTTAAAAAAAAATTGTACTTAAAAAGGACCAATAAAAGCGCCTTTTGTCGTTGTTGTTGTTGTTCTTCTTTTTTTATAACAGGTTCATTTTGTTTTCAACTTGATAGATACTAACTAGTATTAATTTCTTTTTTCATTTGAATTCGTTATTTTGAGACTGATATTCCAACTTCTACTCGGGCGAGTTCTCACTATATAACTAACATACACACACACACACACACACACACACACACACACACACACACACACATATATATATATATATTAAATTGCTTTCATAAATCAAAGAATTAATGTTTAGTAGCTTGTCAAGATGATAAATCATCTGCCTTGTTTGTTTTCACTGAGTATGTAATATCTTTTCTTAAAAAAAAAAAAAGGTGATAGGGTTTGTTAAAATAGTAATTTTTTTAGAGGAATCTTTGTAGTCCTTCCACTTGTTGTCTGATCTCTGAAAGAAAGAATCCATTATTTTTGAGGTTAATGAATAATGATGTTTGTTTTTCTGAGATCTAGATTTAGACGTCTTTAGCTTTTTCACAAGAACAATGTTAATAATCACCTTTAGAATATTAATTACAAAATTAAAAATAATAAAATTTTATAAAAAGTATTATTAATATGTCTCCTCATAATTTTTAATATAATCCCATTGTGATTTCGAATAAAACATTTTTATTTATTTATTAATATCCTTAGAATATGTACTTCTTAATATTATCTTTTTTTAATAAAGCTCTAATATATATAATCTAGCTAGATACTAAAACCCACTTTGCAAGAGGATATGATATTAATCATTAACCTTTTGAGAGTTGGTTTAAATGTGACACGCAAATCAAAGGATGTGAACCTATATATAAATTACACTATAGCGAATCGTGAATTTTTAGTAAAATAAAAACCTTCAACTAATTATAAGTTAAAATGTGTTTGTTAGGTATTGCACTTTATAATTTGATGTAAATTCTAAACTTTAATCTCTCTCCTTATATATAGAGGAGTGGCGTAGGCACTTTTTTTTTCGTTTAACACATCTCTTGTCCATCAGAACATAGTAGAAGAAAGTTATCCACTTCTATGTCGAGTTTATTTTTGTAAATTTTTGCATGTAACCTTAATATTTTTAAGTGTCAACTATTTATCCATATATATTAAAGGCGAAAGAAGATGTATTTTTCCATATATATAATTCATTCGTGTGATAGTTTAATTAAAGACTAAAAGAGGTGTATAAACCGTCAGTGCAATTTTTTTTTTCATATTATATTTTTTTTGGACAGCTAGCTATGTAAGACATTCTTAATGCACTCACTTGCAATAAAAAGTAAAGTAGTGGATATGCCTTTAGAAAAACGTTAAAAGGAGGGTACTTTGATTCATTGCGACTCACTTGTGAGGCTAAAGTGGACGAGATGCTTTAAATTATAATTAATATATGTATTATGTTCGCATATGGCATATAAGATTATATACTATACCTACGAATCACAATCAAAAGTAGGGCACGGATTCGAGCTGTCGATAATTAAAGTCACATGTTAACTGTATTTTTTATTTGTTAGTTGAGGAAAACGAACTCAAGTTGCTACAGCTAGCTGCAATAAAATAGCAAACAATATATGGTATGATAATCATACATGATTAATACAAACAACCATTGTCATTAAAAATATATGACTGGTATTGGAGCTCATTAACATAACAGTAAAGACTAATTCTTGATTCCAACAATGTAGTTATAACGCTAAACGCTTGATATTACTTGCTACAGCAAAGTTTTTCTTTAAAAAAAAAAAAAAAAACCTTGATGTATGAGTGACCATAGTAATGTTTATTATTGAACGCTAGCTGGATATATTTTTAGTTTATTTTTCATTAAATAAAAGTTTAAAGGAATGAATGTTGTCACATTTCAAAATTATAACATATAATAAGTTCTAATGGACTTATAAATAATATAACAAGGAATGATTATATATTAGTAAAAACAAATTAAAAACATTTTGTTTGACATTATTTAATTTTATTGTGGACTGATAAAAAGGCATTATTTAGTTTAATTGGTTAAGACCATCGATCCCGATATGGTCATTGTTCTCATTTTCTTAACAATGCGATTAGGGAATGAATTAGAAGACCTTTAATTTAAATGTATCCTTAGTGTGATTCACATGATGGCTATTTGTAAATTCCACAATAAATTGTTGATGAAATTGTGATATACGCTGAGTCTATAATAATAATGCAATTCCCTTACTTATAAGTTCAATTGAAAATTATTGCTCGAGTTTCGATATGCCTCAATTTTTTTAATAAAAAACTGCAAGTCTACAACTTTCTTAGACTTTTTTTTTTGAAGAAAAAAAAGAAAGAAAAAAGATGCCTTAATCCTGTAAGATTTCATTGAGATCACCATTTGAACGGAATAGTATATTATAGTGAATTCATTACAAATGTGCTCAAATGTGTCTCTTTTTTTTTTTTCTGGCTTGTTCTTTGTTTTTAAAAAAGACGTTCTAAAGCGTGATATATATATATATATATATAAGTCGAAATCATAACAACATTTGTAATCTCTTTGCACAGTACAGTAAAGCCCCATAATCAATGGCGGCGGATCCAAGTCCGCAAGTTACGACGAGCATTATTAATTGTAAAATTTTACAGCACAAATTTAATTAGTATCTCATGTTGTCAACTTTTCTTTTTTAAGTATTAAAAATTATATTTCCATTAAGTTTCATTTTGATTTCTCGAGAGAGTATAAGATTGAAATCATTTTGATTGGAATCAGTTTGAGAAATGTTGCTTGATGTCCGAGACTTCGAAGTTTAGTATGAGGGATTAGGAAATGAAATCAAGACCAAAAACTCAAACATGAATTTATCAAAATAATTAGGCTAAACTATTAATTTGGTCTCTTAATTTATTTATTTTATTCAATTGAGTCCCTTTACTATTAAAAGATTCAATTAGGTCTCATAATTTTAAAAACTCTATAATGGTATCCTTTTTATCCAAAACGATGTCGTTTTTTATTACGTTTTTCATATTGTTTAGTGTAAAATTGGACAGAAAATAACATCGTTTTAGATATAAAAAAAAAAAGGTAACATTGAAGTGTTTTTAAAAATTATGAGACCTAATTGAACCTTTTTGAAAAATAGGGAACCTAATTGAACCTTTTAATAATAGAAGGAACTAATTAAATAAAACTAATTAATTAAAAAACTAAATTAATAATTTAGCCAAATAATTAAGTGTCAGAAAGAGGCAAATTCGAGACAAGTGTTTAAGTAGTTCAAAATTGAAAGAGTTATCAACAATTATTACATGAATTGAGACAAATGTCAAAATTTAGTTATTCAATTCGACACATGTCTATATCAATTTTTTGACCACTAGAGAAGGAAATCTATAAATAGAACTTTGGTATTCCAATTTTCATTGCTGAAATACTTTCACAAAACATTCTCTATCACTTAGCATGTCTCACACATTAACAACTACTGGTCCAACGAGTCAATTGTGTGTTTTTAACTTATTTTAAATCAAAGTCCTTTACAATTATGCAATTCACCTTGCTTTCTGTTTATTTTTCAGAATTTTACTTTGCAAGTCATTTACTTTCAATCTTGTATTTCTTCTTCTTCATCTCAGTTCTTCCTTTAAATTCACGTCTTTAAACTCATGCATTACTTTTATAGCAATTTACTTGCTTTTCGAATTGAAGTTCTTTGATATTTACAATTTCAAGCATTTTACTTTAATTTTATATTATTTTTATTTCTTGTTCTTTTAATTTCGAATTGCTTTCAATTTCTTTGTAAAATTTATACTCTTTCCATTTAATTGCTTTAAATTTAATTGCTCCTCCTTAAATTTTGCTTTTACTTTTGAAGTTCATTTACATTCTTAAAGTTTACGTGTTTTCTTTACATTTCGTCTTTTAACTTCAAATATTATTCTTTTCAAGTCACGATTTCAATTTTTGCAATAAAGTTTCTTTCAAAACTTTTCTATTCCTGACACTTCAAGTTACAATTTATAACATTGATCAAATTGAATTACATTTCAATTTACATCCAGATTAAATCAAAATCAATGTTTCGTGCACAAGTATTTATACTTGTTCAAAGTCATAAAGTTAAAGTCTTAATCAAATTGATTGTACCATAAACAAATCAAATTCAATTACTTAGTTGTACATCAAGGTCTTAATCCAATTATCGCATTAAGATTTGACTAATATACATGTCATTTAATCAAAAGTTAAACATTGTTGTCTTACCATAACCCAAGTGAATTTTGATTTTAAGTTCTGAATACTATTATTTAAAATCAAATAGTGGAAATACGCAAAGATTTCGATTCCAACTCAATTCCAATTCGAAACTACATACAAATCTTAAAACAAATTTTACTATCAATAGTGTCATAACATATATATAAAAAGGTAAACAATAGATAACTATATATGGTTAGTTGTATTAAAAAATAAATTTTATAATTTTAACTTGTGATTTAAAATGATTAAATTACGCATGTTGAAATTTTAAGCATTTTTCGGTGAAAAGAAAATAAGAAGAATAGTCACCCCCAATATTAACAGACCACAAACCAAGCTACTAAAGTCCTGTTTAGATGAACCTTTTCATAACCACTTATAAGAGAAGAAAATAAAAAAGACAAATAAAATAAGTTTCTTTTATTAGCTAAAATTAACTTATGCATAAGTCAAAATCAATTTTTTAAAAGAGTTAAGTAAGATAAAATTCTCCAAAAAAATTGATTTTAAATTATGCACAAGTTAAAGCTAATGAAATAAGCTTATTTCATTTTATTTTCTTATTTTTTTCTCTTATAAGTGTTTATAGAAAAAATTATTCAAACAATGCCTAACATGTTTGTAAGCCCAAAGAATGTCTAATTAGAAAATTATTATACATATCTAAATCACAAGCATTTGTACTCAATCGCATATTATTAATACACTTTACTGTATTTTCTATTAATTTTTCATTAATATATTTAAAATACTCTCTCTGGTCCTTAATATAAGGTACTATCTCAAAGGTATTGATAGTCTTTTTTATAAGACATTTTACAATTCTTATGAAATATTTAACTTTTTTTTTTCATTATTGACCTCTATTAAAGACTTTGATTATCGATGCCTTTTTTTGATAGTGTTGTATAATGCTTTCAGATTTTAATGTCTTCACCTCACCCACAACAAATTAATGATAATTAACAAAGATAAAATTAGTACATTATAATATTTTTTTAAAAAACTAATAAGATTAATTAATTTAACTATTTTTATTCGCTTGTGTAATTCTGTTACAAATGTCTTATATTAAAGACCAGAAAAAGTACTTATTTACTATATGATCTAATTATTAATTAGAAAAGTCATGAAAAAGTTACAAAAAAAAATACGAGTTATTATTTCTCGGAAAAGAGAAAGTAAAATAGTAGTCATAAGATTTTAACACGAAGAACTAAAATTAAAATATAATAATTTGTTAAAATAATTATTGGGAAGTTACACTATCTGCAATTTCCAGTACAATCTTTTATTAAAAAATTTATATTTATTGATTTTAGCATGACCCATAATTATAACTTTCAATATTAATTATTTCCGCATAACTAAGATAGCGTTAGAACAATGAAACGACAGAAAATGGAAAACATAATGAAACGACGAACACAAAAAGCTTATGGCTCCATTAATCATAATGGCAATGACAATTGGGGAATGATAATTTTGAAGTTTGAAAAGATAAACAGGGAGATTATGGCTTGTCGCATTTGAGAGGACAATTGTTATCCACTTATCCGGTTAGTACTCAGCTGGCAGGACGAAACCACGGTGCACTTGATCCAATTCCAAGCGAAGGGGCCAGCCATTGCCCCCCCCCCCCCCATTATGCATCATGCCATGCCCTTCCCCTTTCCACGCTTCACACGTGTCCGCTTCCTCGAACCTCTAAACGGGACCACCTCTGTCCTCTTTTTTCGAACCCGGCCAGGTGAGTGGAACCCCGCTCCGCGACAATTTTCTTCAATCCTTCTCGTAACCCCCAATCCACTTTTCCAAACCCCACTCCCATTATTTCCATGCCGGGGCATATTCGTAAATTCAAACAATGATAAAGAGAAAGAGAGAGAGAAAGTGTACCACTGTGTCTTATCCAAAATGCTCACGCAACCAACCAAAGTTACAAAACCCAACCATTTTCTTTCAATCTTCATTTATTTTCTGTTTTCAAAAAGCAAGCTAACCTTTATAAAAGCACGTCAAAGAACCAAAACACAGTACAGTAGTAATTGGAAAAGAAGGAACTTGAATTTCAAAGTCCTCTGAATTAGATCAAAAATCGAAAGCGCAATTGGCATGGCCACCAACATTCGTAGAGCAACCTATCGCTTTCTCCCTGCTATGGACAGAGATTCCATCTCCAATTCCACCTTCGAATTCGACGAATCCGATCTCTACAACTCCGCGCGCGCTAACCCACCCGAATTCTGCAAATCCGTTCGCGCCTCCAGGTTCCACAGGAACTCGTCTTCCGCCGGCGGCAGCGTCGGTGCTCCGGCGTCGCTGCCGGTGAACGTGCCGGACTGGTCGAAGATTCTCGGCGACGAGTACGGGCAGAGCCGGAGGAGGAACCGCGACGAGGACGAAGCGCAGAGCGATGAGGAAGACGGAGGTGGGAGAGTGCCTCCGCACGAGTTTCTCGCGAAGACGAGAATTGCTTCCTTCTCGGTGCACGAAGGAATTGGGAGGACTCTCAAAGGACGCGATCTCAGTAGGGTCCGAAACGCAATTTGGGCCAAAACTGGCTTCGAAGACTAGACCAGACCCCTACCATAGGACCATAAGTTGTTAATTACTAATTCACTACTATTTACGAATTGAAATGAGTTTTGTTGACAGGTCTTTGAGAATTTATTTCCATTTTGCGGAGTCTTATTTTTTGTTTTTCGATCAGCATCTATGTATGTGTATCAGATTGGGATTTGAGATTTTAATTTGCATCAAGAGGTTATTTTTCAATATTGCTATCGTTATCTTTCACTTCTCGCTTTTTTTTTTTATTAGCTTCCTTCCACTTCCAGGACTGGACCGATTATTATGTGGTGATGAAAATCGAAATGGGGAATTGGTGGGGCCATTGTAGAAGTGGCGGAGTAGTTGTTCAATGATTGGTGGGGTTTTGTTTTCGGGGTAGTTGATGTGGGTGGGTGTAGGTTTGGGACCAAAATCAAAGCCTATGACCCCATCTATTTTTTTATTTTTTTTGATATATTATGACCCCATCTATTCATGACTATTGACAGAGACCCGTAACGAATCAAACCAGCATTTTCGGCTCAAATTTGCCAACAATAATTTTGTGGGGTAGCGAAAAATTGTATGGGTTAAGCCCCGTTTATTTGTTTTTGCATTGAAAAAATATTTTTCAATTGAAAAACAAATCCTAGAATTTGAGACTCGGTCCTTTTAATCGTTCAAGAGACCAGAGACAGAACCGGTGGTATTTGCTGCTTATGGGATGATTTCTTTGGAAAATTTGAGACTTGATTCCTAATTTAATCATTGTAAATTTGTAGTATTATTTATGAAATTAAAAGTGAACGATTTTTATTAAAAAAATATTATTAATATATTTTATTGTAATTTTTAATTTATTTTTAACATAATTATAAATAAATATTTTAATTGTTAACTTTTAATCATTACTTTAAAAGCATTAGCTAATAAAATTATTACTTATCCTCACGTTTATGCATGACAAGCGACTTTGATGATTGTCAAATAATTATTTAATTAGTATTTTAGTTTGTACAATATACAAAATAAATATTTATTTTATATAGTTAAAATTTATAATAAATAAATATTTTTGCATATATAAATTATATTATAATTAAAATTTATAATAAATAAATATTTTTGAACATTAATTATATTTTAGATTTATGATAAACAATTTATATTGTGATACAATGTTATTTTTAATTATTGATATTTTTTTAAAATAACATTGAAAATCAATTTAGAAATAAAAATGAAAATGATATATTAAAAGATATAAAAAGTTAAGAAAATATCTAAAAATGCTTTCGTTGAAGAAAAATTCTTAAAAACGAACACTCAATTTTGTCCAGGTAAAAGAAAATAAAATACAAAAAAAGGGAAAAGAAATAAGAAAATTTTTGAAGGAAAAAGAACTTCATTTTATGTTGAAAACCATGAAAAAACAATGTCATATCTTGAGTTATACTTGTCCATTTGAGATGTTCTTTGCATCGTTAAAAAGCTTGTAGGAAGATCTACAACTCATGTCTCTATCTCAAAAACCAAAATTGACTTCTATCTTAATGAAAATCAATCCCAAAGTAGGCTAGTTAATCATGTTAGAAACTCAAGTCTCCTTACCTTTAGATATCCAAAAAATACGTGCTTAGTACAAAGTATGAAGCTCATAAAAGTTTAATTATTTATTATCTTTTTTTTTTCTCTCTTGGAGCTTCCATTAGATGCACATGGCTTTAGTGGTAAGTTTATTTATCTTATCTTTCTTTTTTCTATATGCCTTATTACCCTTATTTGTTGATGTTATTTTTATTTCTTTTAAGTCTTTTTAAATGAGGAATATTTCATTTTTTTAGAACTAATTTTTAGAGTTTGTGCTCAACACAAATTGTCATCTTGAGGTAAGTTTATCTATCTTTTTTTTTTCATGCCTTATTACCTTTTCAATTTTTGTTGTTGTTATTTTTTATTTCTTTTTATGTCTTTTCAAATTAGGAATACTTTATTTTTTAAAACTTAAATTTTTAGAGCTTGTACATACCACAAATTGTTGGCTTGAGACAAGTTTATCTATCTTATCTTTCTTTTTTCTCTATGCCCTATTATCTTTTTCTTGTTTTGGTTATTGTTATTTTTATTTCATTTATGTCTTTTTAGATAAGGAATACTTTTTTTTTAGAATTATTTTTTTAATAGAAAAATGATTAATTGGATGAGACATTTCTTAATCCTAAAGTTTTGAGGCAAAAGTTGTAATAACTTGATATCTTTAAACTTTTTTTTAAAATAAAAAATGTTAAATCAAAATTCAATTGTTACAAAAATAAAAAAAATGTTACTGTTAATGTTATTATTACTCTTTCTCTATACTTTTTTTTATTGTTAGGTTTAATATATCTGTATGTCCCTAAAACTTTTAATAAATTTTTAATTAAATCCCTAAACTAAAAAAAATGTAATTGGGTCTTTGATCTTCTAAATTTTTATAATTGGGTCCTTGAAGTTTGTAAAACCACCACAAATTATAAATTTTTTGACGGTTCTACGCCACCATAAACTAATTTTAGGAACCTAATTACAAAAATTTAGGAGATAAAGGATCTAAATATAATTTTTTTTTAGTTTAGAGACCTAATTAAAAATTCTTAAAAAGTTTAGGGACCTACAAATGTATTAAACCTTATTGTTATTGTTGTTATTTTTATTCTTTTTTAAATTAGGAATATTTTATTTTTTATTAGTAAGTATATTTTTTATGATTCAATTAGTATAAAAAATGATAATGAAATCTTTAACAAAGAAAAGATCAATTGGATGTGACATCTTTTTAATCCAAAAGTTCTGATGTATAAATTTTGATAACTTCATGTCCTTAAACTTCTCTCTAAAATAAAAAAATGTCAAACTAAAATTAAGCTACAAAATATAAAATGTTAAATAAAAATTAAGATGTTCTAATGAATTGACTTGGACTTACATTTTAATAAAAATATTATGTAATCTTACATTCTACATTTTACATTTTAGGACGTATGAACTGTGACAATTCAGAAATTTTAAAATTTAATAAAATAAAAATTAAAAATACTAACACACAAATATATTTTTTTCCAAAAGAATTACATAACTTTGATTTTTTATTGCATTTGGAGATACGTAGGAGCAGAAAATCACTCCTGTCAAGCTAAAAAGATAAAAATAATAATAAAATATCAACCCTTCTTTTTTCAAAACAACAATAATAAAATTGAGTCTTTGTCAAAATAAATAAATGTATACATAAAAAATAAAACAATTCTTTATCATAGGTAATTTTTAATTATTTTAGAGTGAAATAAATATTTTAAAAGTTACAAATAATTTCCTTAATTAATTAGAAATAATTATTTTTTAACAAACATCATAAGATGTTAATACCTTCCCTATATGCAATTGACTATTGAACTCAAAACTTAGCGTCAAAGAACATTTTTTTTTCATGTTATAAAACTTATTTTCATCGTCTCATTGCAATCCTTGTTGTAACACACTCTTGTTGAAGAATTGATCCTAAAGATGCTCTCATTCAAGATAATTATTCTAATTTATATATATGAAGCATGAGTTGTTATTTTTTATGCATGAGTCAATAGAATAACTGCAGTGTTAAAACTTTCAAGTCTTAAGCATCAAATCAAATTCTAAAATTTTAAGTGGGATGAAATGTCCATTTTATTTAGCTGAAGAGTGAAATTGGCCCAAAAAAATAAAAATAAAGTAAAAAAAATTCTATTATTTGAATAAATAAAAAATAAAGAAGTGTTTTCTATTTATTTAAATTAATAAAAGAGAAGAGGTAAATAAATAAATTATATTAATTAAAAATTAAATTTAATCCAAAATTTTAAACCTTTTATTTTGTTGTTTTCTCTTAATATAAAATTATTTATTACATTTTTTATTTTTTATGTTATAGAAAAACTACTTAATTTTGAAAAATAAGAAAAAAATTGAAAGCAATAACTTCCTTTTCACTTTCATTCCAATTTAGGATAAAAATTTTGTGCATCTCAAAAACTAAGGGTAGGCATTGGTTGTCTTCGAACAACTTTAGGCTTAAAAAATCCAATCCATTGAAAATGACTCAAAAAAATCCAATATGTTGAAAACGAACAATAAAAAATTAGGTTAGCTACCGTCATTTTAGCCTTCAAATTAGGCTGGGAGAGATAGATTGGTTAGTTTAGGCCTACTGTTCCACATACCTTCAAAGACTCAAGCCTCGTCCTGGCGAAGACTCAAGCTCCAAGTGCATCGCAGTTGTGGAGGTGGTAGAGTGTCAAGAGATAAATCCAAAATGATTATGGCTAATAACCAAACAAAAAATGGATTCGAAATGGCTATCACTAATAACTTATGTTTTTATTTTTTTTACAAAAATGTTAATTTGAAAGTTACAAAAAAATATAACTAACAACAACAAATAAAAAAAAAAGATAAATGAAATTATCTCAAGATGACATTCTTGGTGGGCAAGTAGAGTCAACAAAATGGGCTAGTTTGAACTCTCCCATTGAAATACAAGTCTTAGGCTCTAAATTATGAGCCTGAATAAAATAAAGGGCCTTTTAAGCCCGATCCAATAAAGTATGTGTCATAAATGGGTTTGGGCTGGGCTAGCTTGGTCGAGTTTAAAATATGTGTCAATATATATATATATATATATTATACATTACTTATGATATTTTAAAATTCAAGATAATTATGATTAGAATCAATTGATACAAATATAATATTGTTGCATCTAAATTATTCAAGCACGTGGCATGAAAAACTTTTACAATGTCAATTATCATGACTTTTCTTAAATGTTAAATAATAATACTTTTACCTAATTTTATTGTCTATAACTATGACTTATATATATATATATATATATATATATATATATATATATATATATATATATATATATATATATATATATATATATATTAAAAATCATATATAAAAAGTTTAGAATTTTCTTAATAGTTGACACTAAATCAATGCAAGCTAAAAATCTAGGTCTTGAATTTTGGGAGAAAATAAAAAATCAACAAAAAAAGATAAAAAAAAATGTCAACCTGACTTGAAAAGCCCATAAGTTGCTTAGGGTCGAGCTTCGGCTTTAATTTGGAAAATCAAATTAAATCCAAGCCTTTTGGGCCCAACTCATTATAATTGGTGGCCCATATCAAACTAGTCTGCAATAGGTCGGGTAGCCCATTTTGCCAATTCTAGTGGGCGTGATGCATAATGCAATTTAAAATGGCTTGTGAGCCTTTACTCTGGAGCTTCAAAAAAAAATATATACTCACAAAAAAGTTAAACTATCATAGGTCCCATACTTAGTAAAGTTCTTAGCATGGCTAAAGCTAGATTTAGTTCAATTTGGTTGCCACCACCAACTCAGTCTATATCACCTAAAGGTTGCACTCCATAGAATCTTTACTCTTTTCATAGTAAATATGGTTTTGAGTGTCAATTAAGAGTTTTAGTTCAAAACATGAAGCAATTCAAACTCAAAGCAATGGTTGACATAATTATCAATCGTCATGCTGGCACCACCTAATGACGTGGAAGGATGTATAATCATTTTGATGGAATTTCATTAGCATAGGATAAACATTTTGTGACATCAAATATTAGAGGACTGAGCAATTAAAGCACATAGGGAGATCTTCCCTAGGCTTCCCAATATTGACCATACTCAAGATTTTATGAGAAAGGATATCATAGGATGGCTTTGCCATAAGGTGTGCTTTCAAGATTTCTATTTTGATTTTGCAAAAGGGTTTTCACCAAAATATGTGAAAGAATATATTGGAGGAGCAAAAACATTGTTCTGTTTTAGGGAATATTGGGATTCTTATAATTACATGGGTTCTATGTTAGACTATATCTAAAATAGCCATAAGTAACGAATAATCAATTCAATGGCACTAGAATGATTTCAATTCCATTTGACTTCATAATACTAGGATTCTCTATGAAACTATCAAGGGAGATTTTGGCATTTGTGTAATCCTCAAGGGAATCCCCCAAGTGTGATGGTAGCCTTCAAGATCTGTCACATTTGTAGATGATCATGGTACATGCTCTACTCAACATCATTGGCCCTTCTTAAAAGACCATATTATGGAGGGGTATGCATATATATTAACCCATCCTGAGATACCAATAAATTTCTATGACCACTTTTATGAATAGGGCAACTCAATTCAAGAGGATATTGTGAAGTTGATTGATGTTTACAAATGTAAAGGTTTTCAAAATATAACACCTATGAGGATTTTAGAGGTCAAACAGAACCTTTACTCTGTAATCATTGGGGAGAAAATGTGCATAAAGATTGGAAATGGTTCATGGTGCCCATTTGGGAAGAAATGGACACAATCAACTTGTGGCCACAATTATGTTGTATGGTATGATTAGTGTTTTTTATTATAACCCTTTCTCCATTGAGTGTACACAAAAACAAAAAGGGATTTATTTACATCTTATATGATTTTAATTCTAATACATGTTAAAATTGAAGCTTTTTCTTCATATAGTAGGCTTTGGAAGCTCTTTCCTTACATTTACGTGTTACCCACTTAAATTGTCACAAACAAAAATGGATTTTTATGCTTCTTATATGCTTATAATTCAAATACATGTTAAAATTGAAGGTCTAAAAAAAAGATGAGGTGTATGACCCAATTTTAAAAGTTAGTATCCAATTTGTATATTTTATTTGACTTAAAACATGATAAGGCTTTACTTAAAATAAGTTAGTAGCCAACTTTGTCCGAATAAATAAATATGTTAATTTTCTTTTTGCTTTTTTAAATCTCTTTCTTTTTTGTACTTTCATTTTTTTTACTCAAAAAAACTTGGTACTAACTTATTTTGAATCAAGTCTTATCATATTTTGAGTCAAGAAAAATATACAAAAGTAGGTATTAACTTTTAAAATTAGGTCACACACCTTTTTTTAGAGTTTCAATTTTATCATGTATTAGAATTATAAATATATAAGAAGCATAAAAATCATTTTTCGTTTGTAACTATTTAAACGGGTAACACATAAGTTGAAG
Organism: Spatholobus suberectus; assembly: GCA_004329165.1. Taxonomy (NCBI): domain Eukaryota; kingdom Viridiplantae; phylum Streptophyta; class Magnoliopsida; order Fabales; family Fabaceae; genus Spatholobus; species Spatholobus suberectus. The sequence goes on from CM014736.1 coordinate 9,195,393, forward strand.
GAAAGAACTTCAATGCCTACAAGATGAAGAAAAGTCCATTCAATTTAATCATGTGTTAGAATCAGAAGCATATAAAAAACAAAAAAAATCCCTTTACGTTTTTGTGTACAACTAATGGAGAAGGGTTATGCCAACATAACACTACTTGTATATGTAGCATAATTGTTGCCACAAGTTGATAGTGTTTATTTCCTCCTAAACGAGCACTATGAACCATTTTGAATCTTCATGCACACTTTCTCATTGATGATTGTAGAGTAAAGGTTGTGTCTGGCCTCCAAAATCCTGATAAGTGTTATATTTTGAATAACTTGAAGCCTGTGCACCTCAATCAACTTCACAATATGCTCCCGAATTGAGTTGCTCATTCATATAAGTGGTCATAGAAAACTATTGGTATATTGGAATGAGTAAATATGTATGCATGTCCCTCCATAACATGGTCTTTCAGGAAGAGTCAATGATGTTGAGTTTAGCCTGTATCATGATTATCTACAAATGTGAGGGATCACAAAATGCCTAGAGGTGACAAAATGGGTCAAGCTCAATGGGCCGACCCAAAAAGCCTATAAATAAGGTCAGATTAGGCTCTTGAATTTTAGGCACGAAAAAGTTGGGCCAATTTTGCTTGGCCTGATAGGTACTTTTAAAATTAGGTCACACCTTTTTTTAGAGTTTCAATTTTACCATGTATTAGAATTGAAAACAAATAAATTTATACAGAATTGGGTACTTTTAGGCACAAAAAAGCCAAGGCAATTTTGCTCAGCCTTACCTTGTTTTAAGTCAAGCAAAATATACAGAATTGGGTAATTTTAAAATTAGGTCACACCTTTTTTTTAGAGTTTCATTTTTATCATGTATTAGAATTAAAAACATATAAGAAGCATAAAAATCTTTTACGTTTGCGGCTATTTAAATGAGTAACACGTAAGTTGAATGAACGAACTTCCAAAGCTTACTAGATGAAGAAAAGACCTTCAGTTTTATCATGTGTTAGAATTAGAAGCATATAAGAACCAAAAAAATTCCTTTACATTAAGGTGTACTTGATGGAGAAGGGTTATGCCAACAGAACACGACTTGTCCATGTAGCATAGTTGTGCCATAAGTTAATGGTGTCCATTTCTTCCCAAATGGGCACCATGAACCATTTTCAATATTCATGCACACTTTCTCCTCGATGATTGCAGAGTAAAGGTTGTGTTTGGCCTCTAGTATCTTGATAGGTGTTATACTTTAAGTACCTTGATACTTGCGAACATCAATCAACATCGCAATATGCTTTGAATTGAGTTGCCTCATTCATATAACTGGTCATGGAAAACTATTGGTATCTCGAAATGAGTCAATATGTATGCATACCCCTTCCATAATATGGGCTTTTGGGAAGGGTGAATGATGTTTAGTTGAGCTTGTATCATGATTATCTACAAATGTAAGAGATCTTGAAGACCACTAAGTGGTCACACTTGGCAGCTTCCCTTGAAGATCACACCAATGTCTAAAAGTGACAAAATAGGTCAGGCTCAATGGCCCAACCCAAAAATGCCATAAATAAGGTCAAACTAGGTTATTGAATTTTAGGCACAAAAAGTTGGCCTAGTTTGGCCCAGCTTGATGGGCCCAAAAAATTATAGCCTGAAAATCACCAAGCCTATTTGGTTCAGTATTATTTTTTATTTTATTTTTTTATAAAATTTATATAAATTTAGGCAAAAGAAAATAGGTCAAGTCAAGCCAACAAATTTTCAACATAAAAGGAATTTAGTCCAACCTACTTTTGACAACTTTGCCAAGCCGAACATCTCATTTCACCACCTTAACAAACATCAAAACTCTCCCTTGACAACCCCTTGGAACATTTCCTTTGTTGTGAAGTCAAATGCAATTGAAATATGTCCAATGTCATCAATCTGATTAATTATTCGTTGCCTATGACTATCTTAGTTATAGTCCAACGTAGAACCCATGTAGTTGCAAAAATCTCAGTACTTCTTAACAGAGAATAATGACTTTTCTCCTTCAATATATTCTTTCATATATTTTGGTGAAAACCACTATGCAAAATTAGAATAAAAATCTTGAAAGCCCACCTCATGACGTAGCCAAACGAAATTCTATAATACCCTTTCTCACAAAACCTTGAGTGTGGTCAATATTAGGAAACCCAAGGAAAATCTTCTCTGTGCTTAGATTATATAGTCCTCCAGTATCTGATGTCACAACACGTTCATCCCATGCTAATAGAATTCCATCAAACGATTATACATCTCTCCACGTCATTGGGTGGTGCCAGTACGATGATTAATAACTATGTCAATCATTACTCTGAGTTTGTATTGTTTCATGTTTTGAATTAAGGCTTTGAACTGACGATCAAAACCATATTTATTATTAAGAGAGTAAAATGTTTTATGGAGTGTAACCTTTAGGTGAGAATGATTGAGTTGGTGGTGGTAACCAAATTGAAATAAATCCAACTTTTGCCACACTAGGAACTTTGCCTTCTAAATTCTTTCCCTAGTTGTGTTCGTTATACTTCTAGACGAATGCTTGAAAAACATTTCTTTTTCATTATGCAAAACAACACCTTTTGTCAGTCCTACAATGGATCAACATTTTTGGATCACAATCTTCTGTAATTTTTTTTTCAACACAGACAAATTCACTACCAATGCAATAACCAAATTATAAGGGAAAAGCATAGGAAGCATTAGTAATAATAGGCATGATGCAATGACAAGTTGAAATGCACTAACATAGTAACCAAATTATAAGGGAAGAGCATTGGAAACATTAATTCTAACAGGCATGGTTGCAATGGTAAGTAAAAACATTGTAAAGGCATATCAGAAAAGTCTTTACTTCATCTTTTTTCTCATTATATACTTCATGTTTTTTTGAAGAAAATTCAACATAATGAATCTTCACATTTTTTCGTGGTAGGTCTTGTTCTTTGTAATGAAATCATGGTCATTAAATTCTACAAAAATGTAAGTAAAAACATATAAAACATGTTTATACACATAAAGCTAACAAAATGGACCTGCCCTGATGGGCCAACTTAAACAGCCCATTAAAAAATTTAGAATAGGCATTAGAATTATAAGCCCAAAAAATGTTGGCTTGAAACACAACCGGACCTATTTGGCCAAGTATATATGTGTGTGTTATAAGTTTCCTTATAAATTTTATATAAAAGTAGGCAAAAAATAAAACAGACCAATTTGCCCCAGTCTTATGTGCCCCAGTGGGTCAGGACTAGCCAACAAAATTATAACCTATAAGATATTTGGCCCAACCAAGTTCAATTTCCTATACCTTGGTCCACCGACCCAGGCTAAGTGGCCTATTTGACAACTATATGTACATACAGACACATATATATAATTAACTCACCAAATAAGATTTAGTAACCAACATTAAATTCACTTTACATTCAGAGTCTTCAATTGTTAAATGTTTTCATCATTACATTTCTTTATAATGTGTGGGTGATAAAAAAATTTCTCCACCATGCCACATGAGATATTATAATGTTCAAATCCCTGTAGCAAAATAACGCCAAATTATATTTCTTTGCTTTTTCAACAATGTCACTTTCACTTATGTTCTCATAAGTGAGTATCTTTGACTTCAACTTACTATAGAATACTTGCTATTTTACTTGATTTAACCATACTTCTATACTCCATGAAATGGACACAACTAAAGTATGTTTTGTTTCTGTACTATGGTTCTTATCACAGTCCATTAAAGAAAACATAGTTAGATTTTTACCTAAGACTTCAGAGTCATTTAAAATTCCTTTAGGTAGAAACTTTGTCCAAAAATCAATGGTTGTGATTAGGGGTGAGAATGACTCAACATGACCTTAGGTTAATTTGAATAGGTTTAGGTCTGAAAATTAGACTTGATGCATTTTGAGGACGGGTTTATGTTATGCTTCAAGCCTTATGTTATATATTTTAAAAACTATATGATTTTTTGAACAATTATGCATTTATAACAAAAAAAAATCATTTAATAGATAATATTTTGTATTACATGATATTATTTATTTTATAATATATATTATAAAATATACCTTAATCTAAGTTTTGTACTTATTTTATTATATGATTTAACAATACATAATGTTAAGATTAATATTATGTTAAAAGGGTTCAGGTTTAAATAAATAACCCAAATAAAAATTTGAGTTGTGTAAGGATAAAGATAAATCTTTCTCAACTCGTCTTTTACTCACCCTTAATTATGACATGTAATTGTTGGATCAAAATAAGGAGGTAAATCTGAACTAATTGCTTTTGTGACATGTAATTAATAGATTAGTGATTACTTAAAACAATAAGGGGTGAAATGTAGTACAAAAGTGGTTTCCTTTAGATAGGCACAAATGTAATACATCTTTAGCGATAAAATTAAGGCATGAAGTGTATAATAGTGCCAATAATAACATTGGATTAGAATTTCATCAACCAAGTATTAGGTTGGTGATGTTGTCATTTGGGCATCATGACATTTAAAAGTGAAAGCACATAGTTTATTTAATTACATATGCATGGTTATAACAAAAAGACAATTTCATTATTCACAATGTATTTGATAAATGAATATTTATATATGTTATTTGAAAACCATAAGCAGACATGTCCTTTTTTAGGGTAGTATTGCTTCTTCTTTTTTTTCATGTTGTTTTTCTCTTCATGTGTTACAAAGCAAACTACAAGCAATTTTTTTTTCATGTTGAATATGAATGAAATAAAAAGTATATACGATTTAATCTCAAATCATATCGTTTAATACATCCTAAGAAAAACAGAATTCCACCACTCCACCAATTGGATATTGAATTTTAAATGTATTATATCAAATTCATATTAAATTTAACATATTGGTAATATTATTCTTTGAAAAATGTTTTCTTGCATATTAAGAACAAAGAAAACCATAAAAATTGTTAGTCCACACTATAACATTTTAACTCTTCAAAGATAATTCATATATCATCAATTTTCATTTGGTGACCTTTCACATCAAAGTTTTCCAATCTATTTTTTGTTTTGCAATACAAAAATATTTTCTTCAAAGTTGTTAACTATTAGTTTAACAATATTTGCAATCTCCTTCCAACTAATATAATGGACAAGTTCAATTATTTGTTACTTAATTTTTTGACTAACTCATGCCCCCATTATGAATATTGTAAAGGCTGCCTTAAAAATTGCACCTATATAATTTATGAAATCATTCATAACTTGACAAGTGCTAGCAACACCATCGATCCATCTTTATCTTGAAATTGCTCAATGTATCTTCCTTTACTTAGCATGATCATCCTTTTTCTTCTTCTTGAATATTCATGACAAATTAAAGATATTCTTCCACTTGTTGGCCTTAGCTTTGAGGGAGCTATTGGGAAATAATTCAAATTTCAATTTCAAATCTTTAAGATTTGATTTAGATTTAATTAAAGATTTCATTTTTATTTTAGAGATTTGTTTTCTCTCTTATATTAGAACACAAATTGTATAAATAAGAGTTCTTGAGATAAGAAAAACCACTTAGCCTGGAAAAAGAGTTACTACCCTAAGTGAGAGGGGGTTATGTGAAGGGAGGTTTTGTTAATTTTATCTAGAAAACTTGTAATGGGATGTAATTGTGTTTAAGAGAGTGAATAAAATAGAGATGTTCTTGTGGACGTAGACAAGACGTGTTGAACCATGTTAAATAAATTGGTGTTCTTTTGTTGTTTCTATTTTGTGTTTTTGTGTGTGAAGAGGTGTTGTTACCTAAATAGGAGCTACCCTCAACTCCACCTCTTTGTATCTCACGTGTAGTAGCATTGCCTTCATTAGTAAAAAAGCAGGAGTTGAAATAAAAAAACTTTCATTTTGTCATTACAATTAATTAATTGGTGAACGAATGAAAACATAGAAATTAATAAAAACGAGGAGGAGCATATATGTATGTATATCAATCAAACACAACAAGTAGTAATGGGGTTGGATATAGCGAAAGGGACTAATCTTTCTTAAAGTAACAAATCAAGGTTTGAATACCTGTCACACATTTAGTCCAACAGCATCTCAAACAGAATTGTTTTAAAAGGAAGATACATATAGACAAATAAAATATATCCAAAGTATAAAGTCATTTCTTTCTCGTCATCATTGGAGTAATACAGGAAAGGTTTATTTTGGTCGAGTAACACATGTTTGTTCAAATTAGGGGGAGGCTTTCGACGCTTCTTACTTGTCTTTAACACGCTTAGCAATGGGATGAAATGAAGAAGAATTGGTGGCGTAATTGTTCATCAACCTAGAGCTAGAAGTCATGTTGTGACTTTTAGGCTCAACCATTTGTGCTAGTGCTAGGGTTGGGCTAATTTGTTACAATTTAATTGACATTTGAAAGTGAAAATCACAAAGCTTATTTAATTGCATACATCTAGTTATATAACATGACAATTTTATTATTAACAATTCTTTTGTTAATTCAATATTTATATACATTATCTAGAAACTATAAGCAAACACTTCTTTTAAAGAAGTAGTTTGCTTCTTCTTTTTTGTGTGGTTTTTCTTTGTATGTGTTACAAAGCAAACCACAAACAAATTTTTCATTTATTCATTTTGTTTGTGAATGAAATAAATAGTATATATAATTTAAACTTATTTGTTTGCTATTTCTACTATAACATACATTAATCTCAAATCATACAATTCAACGTACACTAAGAAAAACAAAAATCCACCACTCCACCAATTGGAGATTAAATACATTAGAAGTGTTATTCTTCAAAAAATGTTCTATCGTATTAAGAGCAAAAAAGATAAAAATGTTAGTCCACACTATAATGTTTCAATTTTTTTCAAACAATTCATATATCATCCATTTTTATTTGATGACCTTTCACATCATATGCTTTTCAATATATCATTTTCTTTCTCTTTTGCAACACTAGAATATTTTCTTCAAAGTTGTTATTAACTATTAGTTTAAAATATTTGTAATCTTTTTCTAACCAATACAATGGACAAGTACAATTATCCGTTCCTTGATTTTTAAATAGAGCCGTGACCTTATTATGTATATTGCCATTGCTGCTTTAAGAATAGAATTACATTTGCATGATTTATGAAATCATTCATAATTGTGACAAATGCTAGCAACACCATCTGTCTATCTTCAATTTGAAATTGCTTAAATTTACTTGATTATAACTAGATTATCCATCATATACAAAGTGTTGAAACCAATTGTTCTTAGATGTTTTTTCAAAAATCTCGTAATCTCAAGAAATTGAAAAACTATATCAAATTTTGCAGTTGGATGTTCATCCTTGTATTTTACAAGGAGTTTTATAAGAATGGAGATTTACTAGATAACCTTATTTTTATGGAAGATTGAGCAAAGCTAAGAAGATGTCAGATTTGAGAAATTGAATCCACAAATAGGACATTTAATGTCCTTACTAAGAGATTTGAGAATACAGCACTAATAGAAGATATGACAACATGTAATTCAAATATTTGTTGCAAGTGGTATATAGATTGAATAAAGAAAATCTTTAGCATCATGTGGCATTTGGAACAACTCATGTTTTTGTGAAACATTTGCTTAAAAATGAACTATAATGGTTAGTAAAAAAACACTTCTAGTATACATGAGTCAACTATCATTGATACAAAAAAATGTAACTTTCAAAACACATAAAACCATACTTTTTAATGAGACTCACTTTGCAAGGATCTAACATTGTGCAAATAGTAAAAAAAAATTGAACAAACATAATAGTTCATAAGAATAGTCAATTTTATTAAAGGGGCCATGCTTCCTTTCCCCTTTGAATTAATTAAGATGTTAAAAAAAAAAAACTAAAATGTCATTCTGCATCTAGAACTTCTCCACCATAATGATAGAACTTAGTATGTTGATCATCAAATTAAATAAACTACCAATAAGCATTTATCAATATTATCATATGTCAAAGTGATAACTATTATGAAAGATTAATTTATATATGAATTTAAAATTACAAGTTTATAATTAAATCTAACTTCAATATGACTTGAATTGGAGTCCAAATGGCACATAGAGCATGTATAGTAAATATGGAAACACTTAATTGTCATTGTTAAGACATATCAAAAGAGTCAGTACTTCATCCTTAACATCATCATATACCTCGTGTTCTTTTGAAGAAAATTCAACATAATGTTATCTTTATATTTCTTATTGTCTGGCTTAATATATCTCTTGTTATTCGAAATGAAATTGTAGCCATCAAATTCTATAATAATTTTAAGCAAAACCATATAAAACATGCTTATACAAAAACATACATAATTAACATGCCAAAGAATATTTAGTAACCAACTTGAAGGTTTCCTCTTGCTTTTCATGGTAGATAGTTAGGAGCCCAAAACTAAGAGAAGTGGGAGCAAATCATATAACTCATTTTGAATTGACTTTCTTGTAAAAGCCCACCTTTGTCTTGCATTCACAACCTTTAATTATTGATTTTGTTTATATCATCATATTTCTTGATGATGTGTGAATGATAAAAAAACAAATTATCCATCATGCCACTTAAGATATTACAGTGTTCAAATTATTGTAGCAGATCAACACCAAATCATATTCCTTGTCTCCCTTAATAATGCCACTTCTACACGTGTCATCATAAATGAGTATCTTTAACTTCATCTCACCATAGAAAAAATGTTCTTTTACTTGATTTAACCATTTTTTTTGCACTTCAAGAAGTAGACATAACTAGTGTAGGCTTTGTTTCATATTGTCTTCCTTATCCTTGGCCATCATTAAAATATAATCAGAATTTTATATAAGCCTTTAGAGTCACTTAAAATTCTATCAGATAAAGTCTAAAGTCTTGTCCAAAAATATAGTGACTCATTACAATTTTCCCACTCAAGGAGCCATGTAAGGGTTTACTTTTGGTGTGTGAGGAGCTTTGTTTTGATGATGTTTTCTATGGGAAAGCTTGACAAGTCTTCTTTACATTTTTTCTTCTTTTTGGTTTCTTTTTCTTCTTCCTGCATGTGTGTGCTTTCTTTCTTCATTTTTATATGTTTCTTTGTTCTCTTTACAAGGCCAAAAAATTATAATCTTTTGGATGATGAGACAAATAACAATGTTTAACAACTACTTAAAACCATTATTAGTATTGCACAAGGTGAGCCAAATGTTTTACCTTCAGAATCACGCCCTAAGGGAGAGTGCATGTATCAGTGTGACATTCCTTTGTGTTAGTACTAATTAATTAATAAGTAGTATTAAGAGTAAAACCTTTTCTTAATTACTATGTAATTAAGGATTAAGGAGTGTTAGCAACTTATTTCTAACATGTCCTCTCATATTAGTTAAAATTTATTGTAAACTACAAAATCATGAGTGAGCTTTATTAAATAATGATTGGACCCACACAATTTTGTAATTTTCAACCAATTTCGACCACACTATTAGCATTTCTCTTAAGGGTTAAGGTGCTAGCTATGATGTGTTATTATTTCATATTAGAGCTATCAAATAGGTAACCTAGCCTAGCTCAGTGACCTAAGGCGTGTAAAGCGAGTTTGGCTAATCCGACTTGAAGGCCACATTTTTATTAGTTCAGCTTACCCCGTCTAGCCCGTTAGGCTATGCCAAATTGTCCAATTTTTTAATGCAAATTAATATAAATTTTAAAATGAAAAATAATATCATGCCAAATAAGACCAATAATTTTCGGGCCTACAATTCACGGGCCTGTCTTGACACATCTAGCACACCAAGCTAGGTAAAATTGACCCATTTGTTTACGAGCCTCAAATATGAAAGCTCAGTTTGGCCTATCAGGTCATTAGATTGACCTATCAAGTTTGACCATTTTTTACAACTTTAGTTCATATGGTGTACACGAGTTAGTGAGTTGATCGATTTATAAGAACTTGTACAAACTAGGTGAAGTTAATAAATATTAATGATTGATCAATTTATCAATATATGAGTTTTGTGGTTTAAATAGCTACAAATTGTATTTTAGACTCCCACAAATCACTTTTTTTGTAGTGATTCCACGTCATGCCCACTAATAGAGTAAGTGGAGAGAGAGATGAAAGTCACAAATTTCTTATAAATGTAGAACTAATTTCATCAATTTGAAAAACAGGGTCTAAGATTAAGTTTGAAAGAAAATACAAAGCCCAAAAACAACTTTTTCTATGTATAATGATGAAACTACAAAATTATTGTCAATATGATATTTAGATTTTGTTCAAATATTTAATATATTATGAGGCATACCATTGCATAAAAATATGTTATTATTTATATTATGTGGATAATTATTTTAGATAAATATTTATTAAAATCAATTATAATTTAATTGCATAAATTTATTTTTGTTGTGAAATTAAATAAAATCGTTTTTAATAATTTTATAAATATAAAATTAGCAGATTAGCATTTAAATTATGAGATTGAAACTTTTATATGAAAAATCAATTTGAATCTAATAAGTTAATATATTTACTAAAAAAATAAAATTTTTGACTCTATCTTGCATAACTTCATATATAAAAAATCTGTTGATTTATATTTATATGACAGTATTAATTTTTTTTACATAAATACTTACTAAATATATTAAAATTAAATTTATTAAATGCATTTTATTGCAAAATGGGTTTAGAATATTTTTTCAATAACATCATAAATAAAATGTATTCTAAATTCTTAATGCATTACATAAATACACCTCAACAATATTTTTCATATTTGTATTGCGAGACATTTAAGTTTTAGGCGAAAATATTTTTTGTTTACGTATTGAGGGAGAAGTTATTCAAGATAATATTTTTTGGTATTTGATATGATATCCCTATGAACATAATAAGGAATGACACTCAAGTAAAGTCATTCTCAAAGTAACAATTCTTGAATTCCTGTTATTGAAAGTAAAATTCATATAGTCATAATTCTCTTTCATTACAATTAGACACCATTAAGTAGATAATATAATGACAATAACTAAGATATAATGTTCCATTGCAATCAACCACTCATAGGTAGATGATATATTATCAATAGTTTAGATTTAATGTTTTATTAAAAAAATATGTATTTTAAGAACATTTTTAAATTCAAACACATGTATTTTTACCATTATAAATTTTAATATCTACATACAATTTATATATAAATTAATAAAATTAATTAAATATAATTTATCTGAGTAATTGAATGTCGATATTTTAAATAAGATTTTTTTTTCGAAATTACATGAGTCGTTTCATTAAATATATTTTTATTGCAAAATAATTTTAAATTAATTCTTCACTAACAAAATATACATATTACCACTCTTCTCTTCTCAGATTTCGGAAGCACAACAAAAAAACTACCTCATTGTTTAGACTAGTTATAAGCGATTCTCATTTGATTGATCTGGTGTAGAATAGTTGTTAAGTCAAAAAGATAATTAAATTGATTAATTTGATTTAATTTATAAAAGGTTTTAAATAAAATATGGTAATTTTGAATTGATGAAATTTGATAAAAAAAATTATCATAATAATGAATTCAAGTAAAAAATTATTAGAAGTTTTTTTTCTCACACGATCAAATATTAAACGTGGGTATCTTTTCAATAAGAATTCGAACCTTAATTCACTAAGTTATGAGAAATTAGCTCCTTTTACTAGATCCAACCCTATTAGTATTATTAGGGAGTTTAAATTATATATCAACCTTCCTAGAAAGGTAAAAGTATAATTAAGTTTTTTCTCTTTTAAAATAACTTAACGGATATAGATTCCCTGCAATCACTCATCTCTATCTCTCTGTACTTGCATTTTTCTCTATTGTTTTGGACAAAACAAATCAAGGGTTGAAAGTGTGAGAGAAGCAAATCCAATGGTAGTGGAGTGGCTAACTGTGTGAAAGTAGGATTTTCTTGACTGTAGGGAATTCAGGTTCTAACTTAACAACATTCTTTTTTTTCCCACCTCCCAAAGTCCCTTAACGATGTCAGATCGAATTGATTTGATACATTAAGTGTGTGTTTCCATAAATGTTTGTAAAATTGATTTTAAATAAAATTAATTTTGTATAATTATTTTTAATTAAAATTAGTTTTAAAGTGGAGTAATTTATATTTAGATATTTTTATTCTAAAACTAAATTTATTATAAATCTAAATAAACTTTTTATCTAACGTAAAAATTAGATTTATTCAAAATCAATTTTAAATCTAAAATCAAATTCCACGAAATCAAATATACAAACATTTAGCTAAATTTAAATTATTAGCCAATATATCTTGGCATAATTTTGGACTATCCAAGATGAATTCAAACATTCACGAATAGCGAGATACATGTAGCAGTGGCGAATTGCAGGCTTGGGCCTTGGGAAATGCGTTAGCCCGGCCCACAGATGACAGGGCGTGGTGTGCGTGGCGGGTTCGCTTCTACTCGGACTGGATTCCGCCAAAGCCAGCAACAAGCACAAGCGACTCAAATTCTCTCTGTCTCTCTCTCTCTCTCTTCACAATTGAATTGCAATGAGCGAGATGAGTTCAGCGGATCACGAGCCTGACCCCGAACCTCCCATCCGATTCCACTTGCCTCCCCTCTCACCGAGCCTCTTCGATGCCGAACCATCGGAGCTCCAACAATCCAACGGTTCCGCCGTCCGACCCTCCTCCGATCCCTCCAGCCCTACCAGCAGCGGTTACGCCGCCGAGAGGGGCAGCAGCACCGCCACAAGTGTCTCCCAGGTCGAAGAGGTCCTTCACAACGAAATCGAAGAAATGAGCATCCACGATTCCCAACCCCTCTCTAACCCCTCGGGGCACCCCGGGAAACGACATAGCGATGAGGTATATACGCTTCTCGCGAAATTACTTCATTGCCCTCTCTGGTTAGTGTCAGTGCCGCTCTCTCGCTATTATGATCAAACAACTGATTATCGATCTAATGGCTGCGGTTTCGTGTGGAATTCTGTGACCTTTGCAATTGATCTCGTTATAATGCAAATTCGGCTTATCTAATATTCTAATGATTCCCTTGCTATCGCTCACTATGATGAACTAGTGTTTAATGAGTGATTTTAAAATTCTATTCGCAGATTTAGAAGAAGAGAGTGATAGACTCGAAACTTGACTTCTTTGTGTTCAGTTGTTCCTTAGATTTCATCGATGAAGATTGTATGCTGCAGCATAGGGTTTATTCCATAGACAGTTCCGTTATTAAATTCGCAGTTATTCAACTTTTCGTGCTGAGTCTATGATGATCAGGATTTTGAGTTTATTACATAAATAGAACCAATACTGAAATAAGCAGTGATATAAAATCACAAGTATGCAATGGCCCTGGGGGTGGGGGGTAGCTTCTGAGGATATTCTCTCTTACTTAGGATGTTGCAAGTCAAAATTAAATGGCTGAGTAGAAATGAAAATGAAAAGAAATTGCGGTGGAAAAATGGGAAATAACCATGAATAAATATTGTTTTGGTTTCAAGCATTAACTTTTGAATTCCAATAAACTGTTATCATATTATGAGCTATTTGGCAATGCTGGTTAAGTACTTTAGCTTTTCTGATGCAGACGTTTACTTTTAAATTCAAGCCATACGAGGGCATTGCACTTAAGATATCTGTAAAGGCTGTAATATCATATTCTGTTTGATTAATGAATAAAGTGCAGGATGATGCTTCCATTTCATGGAGGAAAAGGAAGAAGCATTTTTTTGTTCTGAGTCATTCTGGCAAACCAATATATTCTAGGTTAGTTTTTTATCAACTTCTCACACAAACTCCCCTCAATTGCTGTTGTTCATATCTCTTTCTAGGATTGCTGCCTCAAACTTCTTGACCCATTCCTCTATTTCTTGTTTCAGGTACGGAGATGAACACAAGCTTGCTGGTTTTTCAGCAACTTTGCAAGCAATCATTTCCTTTGTGGAGAATGGGTATTGTAGCTGTCTTTGTTCTGGTTAATTATAGCCTAATAGTTTTTAATTACAGCAATATTCCTAATTACATTTGATTCTTTATCTGACTCTAATTTGAGTAAATTTTCTAACAATTTATCTTTTATGTTTTCAGGGGTGACCATGTCAAATTGGTGAGGGCTGGAAAGCATCAGGTCTGATCATACATTTTTTTCTTGTAAAAGTGTTTGTTCATGAATACACAGTTTCATTTAAGCATTACTTCCTTATAGGCTTAGCTTTGAAGTGTAAGTTAGAGATACTGGATATATGTTTTTCTTTTTGATTGCTGAGCTTCTCATCTTATGTTATTAGAGTTTAGGAGGAAGAGGCTTTTATCTGTTAGGCATTGCTGGACCAATACAATGGTTTGGTCCTATGAAATCTTAATTTGAACTTATGCTACAGGTGGTTTTTCTTGTAAAAGGACCAATTTACTTAGTCTGCATCAGCTGCACAGAAGAGCCTTATGAGTCACTAAGGGGGCAGTTGGAGCTTATTCATGGCCAGGTATAATTGAGTTGGTTGCTTGTATGCCCCAGTGGAAAAATGGATTTATTGTTTGGTTGCTCACTTTTCCTGTTTCTTCAGGTTCTGTGTTTCTCAACTTACTATTGTGTCTTTTTTTGTCATTCAAGTGGACTAGTTATGTTGCAGCAGTTGTATGATACATCCCTGTTGTTGATATGTATGCAGATGCTTGTTATACTAACAAAGTCAGTAAACAGATGTTTTGAGAAGAATCCAAAGTTTGATATGACACCCTTGCTTGGTGGAACAGACATTGTCTTCTCTTCGCTAATCCACTCTTTTAGTTGGTTTGTTTCTCTGCTCTGAGCACATTTTGTCTTTTATTATTAAAATAGAAATGCTAAAATATTTTCTGTAAAATACGGGTGTTTTAGGTGCATTTCCTGTAATCTTCTGTGTATTGGTGGGTTGGGGAGCAACAGTTGTTTGTATGTTTAATGTTCCTTATTTCCCAATAACTTATGTTATATTTGGGTGGTGAACATTGTTATTTGTCTGATTGTATCAGGAATCCAGCTACATTTCTTCATGCCTATACTTGTCTACCTCTTGCATATGCAACCAGGCAAGCTGCTGGTGCTATCTTGCAAGATGTTGCTGATTCTGGTGTTCTGTTTGCATTTCTGATGTGCAGACACAAGGTTTAACATGGTCCTTCATTTGTCTAGTTACATGCTAACATAAAATGATAAAATAATTCATTAAAGGTTGAAGGCAGGTAATCAGTCTAGTTGGTGCTCAGAAAGCCTCTCTTCATCCAGATGATATGCTGCTCCTGGCCAACTTTGTTATGTCATCAGAATCCTTTAGGCAAGTAGAACTGGCACTATTTTATCTTTCAGATAGCATCTCAGAGATGGTTTGATGGTATAGTTTACTTTTCATTCAGTCTAGATTGTCTAGTTGATGTTTGATGATATAGTTTTCTATTTATTCAGACTACTTGATCCAAGCTGTAAAACTTCTTAAATCCTGCACATTGGCAAAGCATTTGGACTTTGGATTTCTTTGCTTTATGGTACCTTTTTGCATTTTCTTACTCTTGGGATATAATTATGCAGGACTTCAGAAGCATTTTCTCCCGTTTGCTTGCCAAGATACAATGCTTTTGCATTTGTATATGCTTATATCCACTATTTTGATGTGAGTCAGATTTAATTTCACTGACAATTTGCCATATGATTTGCATCTTATGAGCTTTACATATATGTGGCAGGATGACACATACTTGATGTTGCTGACCACGAGTTCTGATGCATTTTACCATCTTAAGGATTGCAGGTAAGTGATAGTTTAATAATCTGACTGCTGTTATTATTGGGTTCATGATGTTTTATTCAGGAAAAAAGAAGAAAATTTTAAAGAGGAAAAAGCATAATGACTCATAGCAATAAGATCCTCAGTCTCTACGTAGCAATATCTTTCTTGCCTGCATGATTCAGAAATTTGTTTGCCAATTCATAGGATTCATATCGAAACGGTTCTTTTGAAGTCAAATGTCCTTAATGAAGTTCAGAGGTCCTTGCTAGATGGTGGGATGCATATTGAGGATCTACCACCCTTACCTCGTTCTGGATCATCTCATTTGGGCCAGCATAGGCTTCCATCAGATTCTCCTGAAAGATTAAGGGAACCTAATTGTGGCATTGGTGGTGCTGCTGGGTTGTGGCATTTCATATATCGCAGCATTTATCTGGATCAATATATATCTTCAGAGTTCTCATCGCCGATTAACACTCCTAAGCAGCAGAAAAGGTAGTGATTTTGTGGAAACTTGTTTGGTTTTTATGTTGCTGTAGCTTCTTTTCTTTTTTATGAATTTTTATTATTGTCAGCAATATAACCTGCCTCTGTTGTTGCAGACTGTATAGAGCTTACCAGAATCTTTTTGCATCCATGCATAATAAAGGAATTGGGCCACACAAAACTCAGTTTAGAAGGGATGAAAACTATGGTAACAAATATTTTGACTCATGCTTTGTAGTTACAATACATCCTAGATATGAATATGTGATATTTTGAGTCTCTAGTTATGACCTGAATCGCCTGATGCAATTATTTATTTTGAATTCTATGAACTGCTTCTTCTTATGAGGAAGAAGTGGAGGTAGCGACAATTCCTTTTTTTTGTGGTATTTGTTCTTGGTTTTAGTCCTGGATGTTTCAGAAAGAATGATTGTATGGAAAACAGACCCCATATTTTCTGTGAGATGCATTTAAAGATCCATACCAATAATGGAGAAGCCAATCTATACGTGTTTTGTTGTGCTGTGAAAAGTCAACTCTGCTAGTGAAAACTAAACCTCTTGAATGATCTACCTCTCCATAGAGTTTACATTGTGTGTTTTAGTTGCATTGGGATATAATTGCACATTACATTTGGATGCTTCGTTGAACTGTAGTGAGACTTGTAAGATAATTTTTTGTGGCAGTTCTGCTCTGTTGGGTAACACAGGATTTTGAGCTTTATGCTGCATTTGATCCCCTTGCAGACAAGGTATTGTTTTTGCTTGCCTACAAGATTTCTCAAATCTCAATTATTTTATCTTGTAAAAAATGTGAATGTCCTATAACTACTATATTTTCTATCACTAGCCAACTGTATATTCATAATTAACATTCAATGAAAATCTGAATAAAAATATTTCAAGTTTGAAATCTAGCACTGTGTATCTTGTTAGCCTTCCTTTCGTCATTAAGATTGCTGCAGTCGGTAAAAAAAAAAAAAAATCCACTTTGGTCCATTTGTTTGGGGAATGATTATGAGAAAGAAGGGGGAGTGCAAATTCATTTTTTTTGTGCTACTCTGGTGGGATAAATTCTGACTATTTTTGTACACTGAGGTATGCAGGCCTTGGCAATAAAGACTTGCAATCGGGTGTGTCAGTGGGTAAAAGATGTGGAAAATGAAATATTTTTGCTAGGAGCTAGCCCCTTTTCATGGTGATTTTCTATGAAATACTGTAAACATGTACGAGAATCGTTATTTAATAAAATTTCTATAGAATTTATTCTTTCTTTATTTTCCCTTCATGTTCTATTAAGAAAATATTTGATGGAAAATCATTATATTATCAGTTTGTTAGTGTTTACTGCAGAACTGCAGTTCGGTTGTTACTTTACTTCCAATACCGTTTGTTCTGTACAGACTGGTTGTTTGGAGTGGTGGTTCCAGTGGACTATTTTTTAGGGATGATGTACCATATAAGCTCATTATGATAAAAATTATGATCTGATTCCATTTTTTCATCTTTGGTTTGTTTTTTGCGTCTAAATATCGACTGAAGATTTGAGAAAGGTGGCTGTGTGCTTTGAATATGATGTGAATATGTGATTGTAAATGCGGTTCAGGCCCCATGCTTAGGGGGACTACTATTCCCACTCCTATTTTTACTCTTTTCATTCCTTACTTTTAAAAAAAAGTATACAATATCTATTTTGCTCTCCCTCTTTTATTTTTTCTCTCTTCTTCACACCCCTATTTTATTAATAGAAATGTGTTTTCATTGTATATCAAATACATAATAGAAACGTATTTTCGTTGTGTTAATTTTTTCAAAAAAATTAATTAAAATATTAATTATGATATAATTTATCTTTTAATATTAATCAAATCAATTATGATATAAATTATTTTTTTAATTGAAATTAAATTAATTACGATATAATTTACCATTTTTAATAGTAATTAAAATAATTCTAATGCAAATTTTCTATTTTAATAGTAATTAAATTAATTATAATATAATTTTAAAAATATATGATACAAGTTATTATTTTTAATAAGAATCAAATTAATTAAGATGTAATTTATCCTTTTAATAGTAATCGAATAAATTATGATGAAAATTACTGTTTTAATAGTATCATAAATTGTATCATAATTAATTTAATTATCATTAAAAAGGATAATTTACATCATAATTAATTCGATTCTTATTAAAAATGATAACTTGTATCGTATATTTTTTAAAATTGTATCATAATTAATTTGATTGCTATTAAAAAGAAAAATTTGCATTATAATTATTTCAATTACTCTTAAAAATGGTAACTTAGCGTAATTTATTAATATTTTAATTTTTCTTTAAAAATTAACACAACGGAAAAGCGTTTTCGTTGTGTAAGAATTTAATTACATAATGAAAATACGTTTTTGTTGTGTATTGTGGATAATGGAAATGCGTTTCTATTATATATGGAGGGCACACCCCCTAACATAATGGAAATGTGTTTCCGTTGTGTACAATACACAACGAAAACGCGTTTTTGTCAAGGAGTATTTTCAAAAAAAAAATTAACAAGCAAATCTTAAGGTGAAAAAAGCAAAAATTGGGGTGGGAATAGTAGGCCCCTTGCTTCTCATTTGTAGAGGTGTAGGCCTTAAGGTTTGGTGCTACTATTGCTATGGGCCGAATTTGAGTTGCAATGATGGAAGCATCCTTTGGTTTGATGAAGTCGAAGACAGTGATAGAGTCTAACATGATATTTTCTGCGATTGCTTGAGTTGTTAATGGTGCTGGTTTAGTAACCAATCCAATTCATCCAATAATTAATATTTCACTTTAAAATTACTTAAACGGATTTGATTTAATCAATGTATCTTGTTAAAATTTAATTGAATCAGTGCATTACTCGCCATGTATTAATAATGTTTTCTCAAATTCACGGAGGCAAAGAAATTGAGAATGGATAAATCATTCACTCAGCCTGTGGGTAGGTACATATCTGGGATGGAGAAAGTAGAATGCAAAAGTAAAGGATGTCATTTTTCTTTTTGTTATTATATGTCATGTGGGCTTGGTCCTTTAAGCGCTTTAGAGGACCGTTTCCAAGGAAAACAAAACATTACTAATACTACTAAGTCATATCACATGACAAAGAAAAATAAAGGCTGAAGTTTCCTTTCCTTCAATCAATATAGTATTTTATTTTTCCATTCTTTCTCCCTTTTTTATGATACATAAGAAAAGGCATTTCACATTGTGGTTGAGTATACTACTTTACATGTCGAACGGCATGTTCCTTCTTTGTATATTAAGGTGATATCCAAATTTGTGTACTTAATCTTTCTTTGTATCGAGTTGGTCCACTAAGGAGTAAAATGCTTCCAAATATTATAATTCCACACTCAAGGAGAGATTGATTTCATGACTTTGATTAAGGGTCGAAAGTGCCAAATCACTCACGTCAAACCACATTGGGTGACATGAGAGTGTTTATACACATACAAATGATATTATTTTGAGCCTTGTGTGGGAACCAAGATGCAGCTAAATACTTTGTACCTAAAATTATTGTAAAGTATTTGAAAGACTTTTATCAAGTGAATTTGTATGTAAATGTAAGAAAAGATGTATTTAATTTTAAATGTGAGCGAGTTAAGGTTATGATATATTTTAAAAAAAAAAAATACTCCGTCTGTTTTTTATCTATCTATTTTAAAGGATAATACACATTAATAAAATTTACTTATTTATTTATTTATATTTAAAATATTTTTAATTTTCTAATATAATATTCACTATTATTTCTCTAATTTATAATAAGTGTGTAAATATTTAAGAATTAGATAAAGATAAGAATATAATTGATAAGATGGTAATTAATATTATCTTCCACTTTTAAATGGGCAAATAAATAGTAACAATTTTTTCTCTTCATAAAAGTGGGGAGATAAAAAAAACGGAGCAGTTATAGTGATACTTTTTCTCTCACGCTATTCATTATCACAACTCACTTCTCAATCTGTAAGTCTTCAACCATTTCTATAAGAATTAATCATTCTTACCTCATATGGCTACGGTATGGGTATGGAATGATGAAAGTAATGTTAAACAAATGTATAGGAATAAGCTTTGTCTAAGAATAATATTTAAAACTAGAATCAATTATTTAAAACAAACAACTGTTTAATAACATATTTTTTCCAAAAATAATTAAGAATAAGAATATAATAACAACCCATTAAATATGTAAAGATATTTGAATTGTGATTTGCAAGAATAAGAATATAATAACATATTTCTTGTTTATGTCGCGTTACAAACTTGGATCAAAGTTCATTCGACCGAGGTGAAAAATAAAACAAAATTGAAGTACACATGGTCCAGGTAATTAAATATACAAGGTGTAGTTCACCGACTTGTTATGCGTTACTTACTAGTTTTAAATACCGAGACAAATAGCCGTACAGCACATGAACATGCGCATTAGGCATAGAATGATAGAGTTTGGGTTATTAATTAATGCAGACAAAATTAGACGAGTGTAAATGTAAGAATAATATTATTTCTATTTCATATTTTAATAATATTTTTCTTTATTTTTCTCTTTCGCATTATTTTTATATTTTATTTTTCTCTTCTCTTTTTATTTCTTTTTTGGTTGTAAAAATTGTTGTAAAGATATAGAGTGGGAATAATGTTTGTCTACTAATGCTGTCACAACGTGACATGCTTTTTAAAAGCTTTTTATTTGTAAAATTGACGCATGTCAGTACACTAAAATAAAGACTTTTTAATAAAAATATTTAACATTTCATAAGTAGATACACGTCGAATATTTGGAGCTATATATCCTTAATTAAGCAAAAATGATAGGAAATTCATGTGTTTGTTTATTCCATTAATCATTTGTTTGTTTGTATCTCGAGTAAATTTGCATGTTTTGTGAATCAACGAATAAAAAAAACAAAATGAGAGCAGAAAATAAAGGGAATTGTAGCTAGACATTATTGTTAAAACATGAAGAATTGACTATAATTACATTGAATGAGATTGGGTGGGACCTTTAGCGTAAAAAGCACTCAAATGTTAGTGTTGTAACACTACTTGAAAACTGTCGTCCCAATATTCCACCCTCCCCCAAACTTGAATTAAAAAAAGGGGGGGAAAAATAGTTCAAATTATAAGTATTGTCACCTGCGTCTTTAAATCCTCGAAACTCAGTTTTCACACTATGAGTTGCACGTTAGTTATAAATATGAGATTTTAACAAAATTACATAACTTTTGCAGAGTAATCATATAAGTTGAAGAATTTTTTTTTCTTCTCATCTTGAAGTTCAAGGCTTTTGGAACCAAGATTTTGAAGCACCAAATTTAGGATAGGTTCACCAGCTATGCTCCCCCCCACCCTCTATATATACTTGTTTTTTTTTAATACGAAAAAATATTTAGGTGAGTTGAATTTGCAGGACTTATCAAGGATAGGACAGACTTCAGGTTCAAAAAGTTATAAAGATACTTACAAATTACTTGTCAATAAGATATTCACATTTGCAACTAGATTCAAACTTATGTCCTTGTAAGATATAAACCCTATTCTTACCAACTAGAATAACCTTTGTATGCTACCTATACTATTGTTGGTGTGTACTTAGAAATTTTGTAAATATTGAAAGTATAATTTTGAGTTTGGCCAAATTTGATTCCTTGAAAAAGTATGGTGTCACTTAGAACCTATATTTGATCCAAGATATAATTTCAAATTGTTAAGATTTTGAAGGAAGGCCAATTTTAAGTTTGAAGTTGAAATTAGTTAGCCAAAGACAAGTGCAGAAAATGTCTGGGTGTCGAAGAAGTTAAGAGGATTCAAAGAATACCATGTTACATGGCAGTTATCGGTTGTTGTCGAAATTACTCGAAACAAAATAGATGTCAAGATCTTAGACAATCAATCTTAGACACTTAGACTTGTGGATGTATAGGATTTCTTGACCATTAAAGATTAGAGACTATAAATAGAGATTATTGTACGCCATTTTTTTTTTTGTTGGAATACACTATACTAATATTTGTAACATCTACATATTGCACATCAAACATGGCATTTTGGTTCAAAGAGCAATATGCATATTTTGACCAAAGTTTAAATTCAAGCATTACATTTTTGTCATTACTTTTTCTTCTTCGATTTATTCTTTAACCTTTATATTTTCAGCATTTAATTCTTGTATTAAGTTTCAAGCATTTTTACATTTCGAGGTTATTTTTTTTATTCGACATTTACAATTGAGAAAATAGGCACTGACAGTGTAAAACAGTTTTACACTATTATCCAATCACAACACATCATATATGGTAAGTTTGTTGACTTTGATAATAATCACCCTAAAAGTTACATTAAAGCTTATTTTCGATTGATTGGCAATGTAAAAGTTTTTACATTCACAGTACATAGTAATTAAACTCTTTACAATTTCAATTTAAAATCTTTCTTTTTGGATTTAGTGCATTTGATATCTTGAAGCTCTTGTCTGTTGAAAACTGAATTTATTCAAAACTGAAACAAAGTTACATGAAGTAAACTTTGAAATTTCTTCTAAATATCGAATTGAATTAGATTCTATTTAATCAGATGCTTTGTGTATAAGTTCTAATTCTTGCTAAAAATTACAAAGTCAATATCATTGTCAAATTCAGTTTCAACAATTAAAAACTGAATCTTACTTATTGATTAAAATCTCGATTGAAGATACTTGAATTGAATTGAGATTTTAACTTGACCCATGCCTTTGAGTTGAAAGCAAAACGATACTGGTTTATTAAAAACTATTATTTTAACAATATTGATTTTATATAACTTAAATTTATAATAAATAAATAATTCTAAATATATAAATTATTATATTATAATTAAAATTTGTAATAAATAAATATTTTTGAACATATGGTTTATATTTTTAATTTATAATAAACAATTATTGTAGTAAAATGTTAATTTTTAATTATTGATAATTTGTTTAGAAAAAAATATTGAAATTTAATTTAAAACTAAAAATATTGAAAATGATAAACTGAAAGAGACGAGAGGTTAAAAAATTTATAAAAACGCTCTTATTGAAGAATGACAGCTAAAAACGTTGAATAATAGTTTAAAACACTCTTGTTCAAAATAGCTGTTCTCATTTAATATATAGGGTGGATAATCCCAACCAATCCTTTAATATTAAATGTCCCACTTAAATTTTAAAAAATATATGATAGAATCAAATGGTGAAAAGTCATTTCTTCGAGATTGAACAGAAAATATCAAAATATTAAAATGCAAAACAAATTTCTATTATCAACAATATTATAAGATATTAATATTCTTGTCTTTCTGAACGAGAAATCCTAACTTGAATTCTGTATAAACTGAATTTTCATTCTTAACTCAACTTATAAACTTGTAGTTAATTATTTGTTTCTAATCTTTATGTCTTTATAAATTAGCTACTCATAATTCTTTTTGCACTTCTTCTTATAGTTGAAAAATGAATTAATAATTAAAATTGAATCAAAATAACATGATTAATGATGTTATAGGGATAGAGATTAAAAAATTACGAGACGCTTGAATTCTCAAATCTACACTTGCTCTGATTAATTTTTTTTAAGAATTTATCGTTTCTAATTAGGAGAAATGGTTATATTATCAATAAATTAAATTTCAACTATTATTGTGAATTAAATCTTCAATTGCGTTTTAGAACTTGAGTGAGAGTATCATTTTAGTTGCTTGGTGCGAGGGTCACAACACAAAGAATCATGGCATGATGCCACTTACATAATAAATTATCAGGCATTGTTGTACTTTAGCTCCAATTTTACTTAATTATCCTATTACTTTTACTTAATTATCCTATTACTTTTACTTAATTTTATCCTTCATTTCAGGGCTTAACTTAAATAGCCATATTTTAAAAATTTTGATACCTAATTTCCATTTCCCTGAGACAACGCTTTTACTGACTTTGTATTACTTGATATGAACAATGTACTTCTTTAATACGTAAAACAATTTTGGTATACTACACTTCTTTTCTTTGAAAGATTACATTGTTTCCTCATCTATTTTTTAAAATTACACTTTTTTTTTTCTTGTAAAGAGATTAGATGTGACACATTTTAATTAAATTAATGAAAAAAACTCTTAAATGTAACAAATAATTATGGTCTTGTTTGGGTAAATTTTTCAATAAATATTTATAGGAGAAAAAAAAGATTAAAATGTGAAGTGAATTAAACTTTTTGCATAAATTAAAATCAACTTATGCATTTCAACTATTATAACAATCCCTTCATCTAACTTTTTTAAAAGTTGATATTCATAGGTTAATTTTAATTTATAGAAGAAGTTTGATTCATTTTACATTTTATTTTATATTCTTATGAATATTAGAAGTTTATGTAAATAGGATCAAATTTGTCTCTTCAAAGATATTTATTATCTTTTGTATACAACATTTAATATCATTGTCAACTAATTTTGAATAGTCAATTATTAATTTTATGACTTATGACTGATTTAGAAAAAAAAAAGTGAAAAGAAAGAAAGTAAAAGGAATAAAAGAAAAGGAGAAAAATAGAAAGTGAGGTAATTTTTTGATTGTTTGATACAAAAGAAAATAAAAGGAAATAAAAATAGACTTTCTCTTTTTTCTTGTTTGATTGTGTAGAGAGTGAAAGGAATATATATATATATATATAAAGTAATATAAATACCCTACATAAAAAATAAAATGTGATATAAATAAAAATAATTATGTCTTTTACTTTCATAAAAGCTAGTATATTTTCTTTTTTGGTCTCTTTGGTATTAAATAGAAGGAAAGACTGAAGAAGGAAAAAAAAGTAACAAATATTAATCTTTTTCCCAATTTGTAATGCTCACAAAATATAGAGAAAAGAAAATAAAGTATGGATCTCACACAGAAGACTAATCCACTCAATACTGGACGAAAAAGGGCCGGAGAACAACTTGAGTTGAGGCTGCATGGAGTGGGCACTATGCTTGCAGTATTATTATGTTTTTCTTGCAGTATTTTTGTTAATGGTTATTCCTATGTTACTTTTATGGAACTTGCACTATTTTTAAAACTCCATGGTTATTTTTTACAAAACGTTATTCACATTCTTGTTAATATTTTATAAACTCTTGCACTATTGTTATTTTAGAGTTAATATTTTTTATATTTAAATATTAAAATTATGAATAAAATATTATTATCAATCTTTTATTAATTAAAAAAATGTTTTTTATTTAATATTTTATTTTATTTATTCTACATTATAAATTTAAATAAAGAAAAACAATTTTTTAAACCTGTTGATTTGATTTTATTTGATTCTACACTATATTTTATTTAAATTTATTTATTCTACACTAATAAAAAACCTTTTGTATATAAAAGTATTTTCTAAAAAAATTATGAGAAGATTAATTATTATATTTTATTTTTTAATTAGAGGTATTTAAGTTGTTTCACACATATGTATACTTTTTTTTCTTTTCTTACCAAAAAACTTAAAAAATCATTTAAATTTTCACTCCTTTTTTTTTTCTTCCATTTTCTTTCCTTTTATTTTCTTTTCTAAACTAAATATATCATTTCTTTCCAATTTAGAAAGAAAGAACTTTTGAAGTGGGACCAACAAAGATTCTTCCTTTCCCTCATGATTTAAGCTAACCAAACAATGGAAAGATTTTAAAAAACAATGTTTTCTTTCCTTCTATAATCTTTTCTCTCCTTATCAAAAGGTTATCATTATCAATTTTGAATATTACTTAAAATATTTTTTTAAATTGTAAAATTAATAATAATAGCTCGTAACTAGTTGATGCTTAAAATACATATTAATATATTTAAAATTATATATTTTAATGACAAGAAAAAATAATATAATTTAAATATATATTCAAAAAGAGACTGTACTCGATAACTTAACCAGCATAATAAATGTTTGTTAATTAAGTAGAAAAGTTGTTTTAGTTTTGTAAGACGACTGTCGGGCACGAGAAAGTGTATCTAATTCCTTTTTTCAAATTTTCTGGGTTGATTGATTATATGCCTTTGTAGACGTTTATAACCTTTTTTTCAAACAAGCCGAAGCAAATGTAAATTGATATGCGAACATTATTTAACTCTGACAATAAAAAAAGGAAATTAAATGCGGTCCAAAACTTCACATCACTAGTAATGAGATTTTCTTTAAAATGCAATGGAATACTTTATGAGAAAAAAAAATAATTTGACCAAACCGAAAGTTCTCAAAGTCTGCTTTGTCGTCTAAACAATAGTAGTTAACGCCTTAACGGGATGCGAGAAGAAAGATTTTAAGCCACCAATACGAGTATAAAATTAAAGGTCTCGTTAACTAACTGATAAGATAGTAGTATTATTATTTAAGGAATAAATAATGTATTTTTTATTAAAAATAATTTTAAAAATGTATTAAAAACTTATGTTGTATTAATTTATTTTTAATAAAAATATTTTTTTAATTTTTTAATCAGTATTTTAAAGATAATAGTAATAATATTTATTTAAGCTGGCAAAAGTTAACATTTAAGTAAAATTAAATAAGCTAAGACGTTGATAAGATAGATTAATAAATTAATAATTAATGAAGCTTGCTGGAAACAACAAACAGTGCCAAGTAAATACTGGCTCATAAATAAAGAATGAAAAATATAGGAAAGATTACATCCATGCAGTGGTGCACTGCGGCCTAACGTTTGAGTTGACTCACAACAACAACGCAATAAATAACCTCCCAATAATAACATTATTATTCCCAGAAATCAAAGAAATTACCCTCCACTCTCTTCTTCTGCACTTTCCTCTCTTCACTTTTCTTTCTCATTCCTCCGCTTTCTCTCACTACCTCCCTCTCATTTCTCCGTCGACAAACCCTAAAGCCCATTCATCTCGCCGGCCCGGCCCGATCCATTTTCCCGAGAGAGAGGGAGTGGTGGAAATGTACAAGAACCAGCTTCAGGAGCTGGCCCAGCGGAGCTGCTTCAACCTGCCTTCGTACACGTGCATTCGGGAAGGTCCCGATCACGCGCCGAGGTTCAAGGCCACCGTCAACTTTAACGGCGAGATCTTCGAGAGCCCTCACTACTGCTCCACTCTCCGTCAGGCCGAGCACTCCGCCGCCGAAGTCGCTCTCGGTTCCCTCTCCCACCGCGGCCCCTCCCACTCCCTCGCCGCCAAGATCCTCGTGAGTGCTCTCTCTCTCTCTCTCAATGCCGCTTCTAGGGTTTTGCTTGCTTGCTTCTCCCTTTTCTCACTCTCCTTAACCCCAAATTAATGTTCGGCGCACCCAAACCAATAACGCACGCTCTTTGCTAACGCGCGCCTTCTCGTTAACCTGCACTCTTTTATGCCCTGTTTTTATTAATTATTAATCCATGTATTCGAACTTATTAATCTCTTTTACTGGTTTACTGGTGCTAATGTTGCAGGTAGGTGTAGAACTGTGATCTTACCAATTAACCTAAGATTATGAGCGAAAATTTGCAGAATCATCCATAAGACATGATAGTCTTTATTAGAAACCTTTATGAAAGAGAACATAACGTAAATTTGTTTCTAAAATAAGAAGTGAACATAACATGATAGTCTGTATTAATAAGAGTATATATCCGCATTGCTTTTTGTATGTCTTCATTGCACCTTTAGTAGTTTTTTGTCCACATACTTATCGGACTCAATTTTTTTAGGATGAGACTGGAGTCTACAAGAACCTTCTACAGGAAATCGCGCAAAGGGTAGGAGCTCCATTGCCTCATTACACAACATTCAGGTCGGGCCTAGGGCATTTACCTGTTTTTACTGGGATAGTAGAACTGGCTGGAATTACATTTACCGGTGAACCTGCCAAGAATAAGAAACAAGCTGAGAAAAATGCAGCTATGGCAGCTTGGTCGTCTTTAAAACAATGTAAGTGGCAACTGGTGAACTTTGGTCTGGAAAATTAATTGTTCTCGTGCAAATATTCGGGGACTTCACATCGATTTGTTCTCTGGACATAGCATTATACGTGTTATAGATTACAAAATGGGACAGTGGAAATACCCAACCCAAGCCTGTTTCCCTGATTTTTCTCATTCTCATAACACACACATGGCAAATGAATCTGGCTGCAAATTTATCTTGTAGGTTGTGTGGTGGTGCACTAACAATCTATGCCAAAAACTCATGTACTTCCTTAATTTATTTGAGATGTGGGATGATGCTAACAAACCTTCTTAGATACCTAGTACTTATCTAGTTTAGGTCCATGATAATTTCTTTTAAAAGACATTTATGTGCTGGATAGATTATTTCTACCTGTCTTTTTGACAATTAAACCACTTTTTTCATTTCCTGTATATCTGAGTTTGATTTAAGATTCTTGTGTAAATGACTGAATATGGATGGACAATAATTTTCTTACCAGTGGCTAAAGAGACTGCAAGCTCCTCAACTGAACCAGAGAACAATGATGAACTTGAACAGATCACTATAGCGCGGGCTTTACTGAACTACCGTTTGAAGGAAAAGATGGCGATGTCTAATCCGAATGCTCCCATTCCATTTCATAAAAAGTTTCAGATTCAAAATCCTAGGCCAATCAGTTCTCAACTGCCGCCTGCCACTTCATCAAAGATCCTTCCCCTAATTTGCCAAAAGACAGCACCTCGAAGTAAACCTTCATTGGCAACAGCAAATGAAAGTCCTAGAAGCAGGCATCCACAGGCAGCAGTGACCAGTGACAATTCCACCATGCCACCACAGTCTTGTGCTCTAGAAAGCCGAGGGACCCGTCCCCTGAAGTTCCCTGCAGTGGGAGCAGCACCTTATGTTCCCCTTCGACAAATGAGATCATCTTGCCAGGGGATTGCACCTGCAGTGACTATAAGGACTGTAGTACCTGTATTTGCTGCACCAACTCTTCCTGTAATACGGGCTCCTCCGGTACGAGTTGCTCCTCCAGTCAATATTCGGCAAGCTGTTCCTGTATACGCTGCTCCACATCCAAAAAAGGATGAACCTGCTCCCGTCCTAAAAGATCTACCAATTGCTAGTGCCTCTGGCCAGCAAGATAAACTGCCCGTTAAAATTCAAGAGATGGACAAGGCTGAGAACATCCCACCAGAATCAGAGACTATGCGTATTTTGGAGCAGCTGAAAATTTGAAATTTATTGGAGTAGGTCTAATCCATGGGAACGCTGTCATGTTTTTGTACTTGATCTATAATGAGTGATGTTAAATCATCCCTTCCTTTTTCCTTCCTTACCCCATTTTGTCCTGTTAAATGTGGCAGTTGACGCAGGTTGATTAGCACCAGCAATTCAATATCTGTGAAATTCAAGAGCAGTTTGGCTTTAAATTTACTGATGTTTTTACCTTATTTATGCATGTCAAATCTTGTTATACCTTGTCAGCAAGTCTGCGAGCATGATCATTGCTCGCTTTTTCTTGTGGTCAGTATTGCTCCACTCTGGTTTGCGAAATTGCTGCTTAACAGCATGTTTGGTAACAGGACTAACAGTTGTTTCAGGAGAAATGATGGATTATTCATTAAAAATTTCTTTTCTTAGGAAGTGGATGATAATAAGGGATTATTTTTTAAAATTAAATTGAATTAAATATGCATTTTTTCACTATTTGTTTGATCATCATTCTCAGATCTGAGAATATCTCTGGGAAAGAACGGGCAACGTTAGTTCTGTTAGAAGCCCGAGAGGTAGAGGTTGGTTTTGTTCATCTGGACCATAATTGTCACCCATCCCTATACATAACTAATTTTCACCCATCTCTATACTGAGCTAATTTTCACCCATCCGGACAAATGACAGTTTAATAAAATAGATCTTTCTAAACCACTTGGTCATCTGTGTCGCGTTCTATTCAACTAATTGAAACACGCACTAGTAGTTCCAAGTGTGAAGTTGCATTAAATCAGAAGAAAAATACCTGCTCTACCTGTGAGGTCATTTTCATCCTATCGTTGAATTACAAGCTTTCCCTGTTTAAGATCAGATGAAATACTATTCAAAGATCGGTCCTTTTTCACTTTGTAAATCACCATGATACAACAATTCTCAGATTCTACAATTAAACAAGCAGAGTCTCAGACTGATAATCTAGAACCTATACTGTGTCGGAGACTTAAATGGAACTGCAGAGCGACTTATGGGGCGGTAGTTGGTGTTTGTTTAATGCTTGTTTGAATTGGACGGAATTTTAAGCTGAGCCACGTTTCTTCCAAAGTTAATAATTACATCGAAACAGACCATCTTTTCTATAAACATAGCGATCAGAAAGTGCAAGTATATGTCATAATTTGAGTCGAGATATATCCAAAACATACAGTTGGTTATTCTCATTCATTTATTGCAATTGAACTTTGTTTTGTCTTGCTGTGATTGTACACTTTAACAAGATCTCCCATCTCTTATCATTTCCTTCTGCATGTTAATCAATTGCTTGAGCTTATCAACGAAAATTACAACTAAATCGATTCTCATAGTTTGCTTATGTTCTTACAATGTCCAATCAAACAAAGTCGACCAAAACCATTAGAGGATAATATCAATGAATGCATTGCCTTGATTCATGAAATCAAATCAAATAGTAAGAGACTAAATTAAATTTTTTTAATTAGAAGTCCAAACTGAAACTAAAAAAATAAGATGAGGGATCAAAAGGGTACTTTTGCCTATTTTTATTTAAGGTTGCGTATGATTTTATATTATTGTTGTTATTATTAATAAATTCCAAAAATAATTTTGTTATAAAAGGAATTATTATTAAATATTGATTATGATTAAAACTAACTAAGGAAGAATTTTGAGTGCACCATGTTGTTATAACTTATGTCCCAAAAAATTTTAAGGGTAAAAAAGATATGACATCTAATCAATCTTTTTTCTATTGACAATTTCATTTTTATTATTTTATATTTTTCTATTTTTAGTTAAATTATAAACATTTAACTTCAATTGGAGTGAAACAAATTAGAATTTCTACATAATTTTAAAAATATTTTTTTAAAATTTTCTATTTTTTTAACACTCGGATTTTGTTTTATTATTTCACTAACTTATCTCTTCTCTTTTAATTTTTGCATAAAAGGCCTAAAATATCAATGGTCCCAACACCTTATAAAACAAACCCAATTTGTATGGGAACCGAACAAAAGTCAGCCCAAAATATATGTACAAAAAGGTAACTAAACCATTATAAATCTATTCTGCTTGAGTTAGCACTTAGCACACACAACACATTTGTTCCTCCCACGTCCTAGAGCAACGGTAGAACTCATGGGAGTTAGTTATTACTGACTAACTCATGCATTTATCCACCCTCTGTTAAGTGCCAACTCATACAAAGACTAACCATTTGGTTGCTTATTTCGCATGCAGGTTGTTGCTTCTTATGATTAAAGAGGCACAGGGTGGTGCGACTTTGCCTGATTGAATGAGTGTGTGTTCTGTTCTTATTTTTCTGAAGCTAGTAACCCTCTTTCCATTCTCTTTTGGGCAGATTTATAAAGAAGGTATTGCTCTAAGAAATTGTGAACCATTTCACGTGAAACACTTGTTTTCTTTCATGACTTCTGTTTCCTTTGATTTTTGGGCAGAGATTCCTTTCCAATCAAATGAAACGTTTCTTTCCTTGCAGTGTTTGATCTCAAAATTTCAGAGGCACAGAATTTGACTTTCCATATGTTTGCTTTGACAAGCTCCTTATTTCCCTAATTTCTCAATCCAGCTTTGCTTTGTAGCATTCTCTTAATTAATCTTGTTTTAACATGGGGAAACTGTCATTATCTGTTCTCTGCTCACTTGTTTTATTCCCCTCTTACAGCACTAGACCGACGACCCTATGGTTGAAGGTTACTGACTTGTTTCATATGCTATTCAATGTGGGGATGCTCTATTATACTTGGAATGGGCTCCTTCCTATGTTCTTAGTCAAAGCTCAACATCTAAAAATGATTTAATGAGTAGTGGAATTGATGAAAATGATGCCAAGTTGCTGGTATTGGAGCAAAATGTGGAAAGAATATCAGATGTGGATATTGATCTAGACAGAGTAGAGGGAGCAATTTTGAATGTCAAGGTAATGGGTTTAAATGCTAAGTGCTTACATTTTACTTTTATGACTTCTTGTTTTTCATATTTTTGTTTTGCTTCTGTCGCGAATAGGTGAAGAAGCATTTGATAAATGGGAAAATATTTCCATGGGGTTTGGATTTGTTGAGTTTGACTCCACGGAGATTGCTACAAATGTGTGCAGAAATTTACAGGTATTTACAACTTGAATCAAACAATGCCTATTATATAGATTTTGAGATCCTATTTATAGTTCTATTTTAAAAGTAATCATTTTAATTTTATTTATTTATTGATTGGTTCTTGTGTTTAGGGTACTGTTCTGGATGGGTATGATCTTATTTTATAACATTGTCATGTCAAGAATGAGGGACAAGTACAAAAGACAGTTGAGAAGGATAACTCGTAAGAAATGTTGCTTTTGAGGCAACAAAGAACAGTCTGAGAAATTTTTTTATTACATTTGGCAAGGTGATTACTATTAAAAATGATAATTTGCAGGTTTTGCTATTAAACATTCTTTCCCCCGTCCAAATTATTACTGAATATATCTATTACCAGTAGTGACAATATTCTGAGGAAGTATACCAATCTTCATTAGTGATTTCAAACATGTGATCATTGCATCCAGTGAAAATGTTTTTGAAGTTCAGTGTTGAGCTAAATGAATTGAAATTTGAAGGCATATTATGCCAGTTGGTTGGTGCTGAATGCCTGAATCACTTTTAAGGTTTTTGGAATCAGTAATCTGCCACAAAGCTTTTAGACTTGTTAAATTTTGAATATTTGAGTTCCATGCTGCAAATTAAATGATAATGTGCAAGTATGTTGATAGTGATAGTGCTTCAGAATAATGAGCCTGGTTTCCACATGATTTGTACAACTATCTAAATGTGAAATCCAAATTATTTGTTACATCTTAGATTATTGAAATGGGATTTATACCAAATTAAGACTTTTTAATCCAAGAAAATCTTTCTGTTAATTGGTTTTAGTTGTTTGCTTGAAGATACATTACATATTAGAGATATACAAGTTAGCAGCTTTTCCGTAATGTGTGACATTTCTGTTATGTTTCTGTTACTAGTTGTTATTGGTTGTCTCAATTAGAGCTAGCCTAAAATCTGTTAGGACTTAGTTATAGCCATTGCTGGCCTTTCCAAAAGCTTCCCCAAGGCTATAAGATCTTTAGCAGTCACTATAACAATCAAAACACACTACAGTTTTTCAAATTCACTCTCCTCTCTCCCTTTCTAAATTTCTATCATTACATGATCTTGAGCTATTTCATCTTAATTTATTATCTTATTTTAGCTAAATTTCAAGTGATATCTGCAAATTAAGGCCCTATAACATTCAATATGCTTTTTTTCTTTTTTCTTCTTGTTTTTTGGTTTGGGGGCGGGGGTGGCGGTGTATGCCTCACTGTTTCAAAACTGTTGGTTCACTTTAGGCAAAATATGTAGATATAGTTCTCTGGTGCAATTATGCTGCAGCACTTATTTATTGCTCAAAGCGCTGCCAATGAGGTTTGGATGCTGTAGAGGCTTTGCTTTTGTAGAGTATGTTATTCAGTAGGAGGCACGGAATGCTCTTACAACATTTTCATGAACCGACCTGTTCGATAGGCATATGGTATGTGAATCTAAATTACGGATTTAAAAAAATTAATTTTATGACTCCTCTATGCTGTCCCTCCTCCCCCTTAATAGATGGTGTTGAGAAGGTCTGCTACAATTGCCAATATTTGAGAACTAAAGGTCCTTGTTATTTTCAGGCAATAGAGAGAGGACAAATTGTGAGAGTTTGGATGAACTGCCGGCTTGAATTGCTGCTCAATTTAATTAACATAGTGAATTTCAAAATGCTACTAAGTTATCCAAGAAAAGGAAGCACATAGGTATCTTAGACGAAGAAAAGATGAAGTTTGAAATGATGGAAAAGTAAGTTGGATAGAATAGACGTGCTACACTTGTCGCTGGAATCAAGAGGTAATTATGGGTAATTCTTAGTTAAATTTGAATAGATTCAAATGTAGGACTTAATCTTATATCATGCTAATCAATGTGTGCCAAGAATAACATAAAGCCCACCACTCTATTCGTTGGAGATTTAAATTTAGATATATTACATAAGATTCAAATTAAATTTAAACTTTTAGAGTTATATTAAGAGCGGAGAATTGGTCTATGCTATAACATTTCTTCTCTTCCAAACCAAATTATATATCATCCATGTACATTTGATCTTTCACATCATTTGCTTCTCTATCTATTTCTCTTTCAACACTTTAATATTTTCTCCAATGTTGTTCTTAACTATAAGTTTAACAATATTTGCAATTTCTTTCTAGCCAATACAATGGACAAGCTCAATTATGCTTCCTTGATTTCTAGATTGAACCATGACTCCATTATGTATACTATAAAGCCTTAAGAATTGCATCCTCATGATTTATGGCATTGTTCAACAATCATTTTGCTTGATAGCAAAATCATTGGTCTATCTTCAACTTGAAATTGCTCAATATATTTGGTCAAAGTTGGAACATTATTCATATGTAGAGTCTTGAAACTAACTATTCTTAGATGCTATTTCAAAATTCTCGTAATGTAAGAAAATTTTGAAACTATAACTACAACTGATTTGTAGTTGGATGTTCATCTCTAGATTTCATGAGGAGTTTCATAAGAGTGGAGATTTTGTTGGATGACCCCATTTCCTTGGAATTCTTGATAAAGGTTGATAAGATGTCTGATTACGAGAGATCAATTTGATAAATTTTGAAAATATGTAGTAGAAGATGTGACAACAATATGATATGTACACAGATTGAACAATAAATTTCTTTGAAGCATACATACATATTTCTTTGTTCAATCTGTATATCTCCTCCAACAAATATTTAATTACATGTTGTCATCACATCTTTTGTCGACGTTGTATTTTCAAAATCTGCTGGTTCAATCTCGCAACATCTGACCTCTTCTTAGTCTCTACTGCTCCACTCTTATGAAACTACTCATTAAATCCAGGATGAACATCCAGTTGCAAAATTAGTTATAGTTTTACAATTTCTTCATAGTACGACGTTTCTAGAAAAGTATCTTGAAACAGTTGGTTTCAAGACTCGGCATATAAAGAATGCTCCATCTATGACCAAGTATCTTGAGCAATTTTAAGTTGAAGATGAACCAATGGATTTGCTATTATGGGTATTGGCTATGAGGGATTCCATAAATCATGAAGATGCAATTCTTAAGGCAGCATCTACATTATACATGATTAGTCATGGTTTTGTTTGGAAATCGAGGAATGAATAATTGAGTTTGTCCATTGTATTCGCTAGAAGGAGATTATAAATATTGTTAAACTAATAATTAAGAACATCATTGAAGAAAATACTTTAGTGTTGAAAGAGAAATAGATAGGAAAGCCTTTGATAAGAAAAGTCATTATATAAACGTTGATGATATATAATTTATTTTGGAAGTGTAAAAACATTATAGCATGGACTAACAATTTTATGGTTTTCTTTGCTCTTACTACATGAGACAACATTTCTTAAAGATTAATACTGTTAACAACTCAAGTTTAATCTAAATCTTGTATAATATATCTAAAATTTAATCCGTAGTAGGTGGAGTGGTGGACTTTATGTTATTCTTGGTAGTTGATTGGTATAATGTGAGATTAATGTCCTACATTATGACAAGGTGAGCTTCCCTTAGCCTTATCCACCATTGAAATTGAACAAAGAAAAACTTCACCTTCCAACCTCAATTGTGGACCACATTCAAAGGACAACAACTACATTGCTTTTATCACAAACAAAAAAATGAAAAAAACAAAATAAAGTGACCAGTGTTTAACATTTTGGAATCCTTGAATTAATAATACTTGGTCACAATACTTCTTGACTCTAATCTACGACAACCTCATACTCTAAAGGACTAAGGTAAACTTGCATGAGTACAACTATGTACCAACCCCTCCTATTTGATTTCCCATTTTACAAATCAACTCCCCTACCCTATATCTAACTTCTTCACATTTCTTACCGGCCCTTACCCTCCTTCAACTTGTACAATGTGTGCATCCACGTATTCTACATATGATTCTACTTTTTTCATTATTGTACTCTTTTCCCTTATTTGAAAATTGTGAACTGGAGCCTCTTAAATTTGTTTTTGGGCCTGATATGTTTTGGGTCTTTTCTATTTTTTGTCTTGGGCTTTAAAAATATAAGGGTTGAGAGGATCTCTTGGATTTTAGTTAGTTTTTTTCTTTTTTTTTTTCATTATTCTTTAATATCATAAAACAGAAAAAATAGAGTGGGAACTAGAGAAGCTCAATGGTGAGAATAAAGTGAGAAGAGAGAAAACCAAGAGAGAATCAAGAGGATGAGATAAAGAGTTTGATGCATTAGAGGCAAAGGCTTAGGTATTGCTGTGTATTCTTCTTGAAGGTGAAAAGGACAAGAACCAAGGGGTTTCTTTTGTATCTTGATTTGGATTCTTGATTCATAGTGGAACTGCTTTCTCTCGTGGATGTAAGTCACATTAACCGCACCACGTAAATCTTGTGTGTTGTTTTCTTCTCCTCTCTTTCTTGTTAATTTTTGTCTATTATGTTGTCTTTCTTTTCTACACTATTGTTTTTATTTGCTGTTGCGTTTCTGCATAATTGCTACAACAATTTTTCTACATAATTGTTGCATTTCTTGATCCTCTATGCATAATTGTGTGTTCAGTTTTATTGCGCTCTCTATTGCGTATTTTGTTGTGCACGTTTGCTATTTTTTTGGTTTAGTTGTGTGTAGAATTTTGAGGCTTCCTATTTGGTTTGGACTAACAAAGGGCGTCGTCTGTGGGGATTAGGAAGGAATTCGGGTTTTGCACCATAGGTACCAAATATGACATTAAGAAATTCTTCAGAAATAATGATTTTGGGTTATAGAGGATCAAGATGGAGGTAATCTTGGTACAACAAGGATGTGCAGAAGCATTGAAGGGAAAGGAAAAAATGTCTCCCACTCTTTCTCAAAAGGAGAAGAATGATATGATTGACAAGGCAAGTACTACGATAATTTTGTGTCTTGGTGATAAGGAACTAAGGGAGGTTGCAAGAGAAAAGACCACTGCTGCAATGTGGATTAAGTTGGAGTCTCTCTACATGACAAAGTCTTTGGCTAATAGACTATGTTTGAAGCAACAACTCTACTCATTCAAGATGGTGGAGTCAAAATCTATAACGGAGCAATTAACGGATTTCAAGAAGATACTTGATGACTTGGAACATTGACGTGAAGCTTGATGATGAGGACAAAGCTTTGCTCCTTCTCAACTCTCTACCAAAATCCTTTGAGCATTTCAAGGATGCTATTCTATATGACAAGGATCAAACTATTACCTTGGATGAGGTACAAACCTCAATTTGAATTAAGGAGCTTCAAAAGCAACAAGAGTTGAAAACTGAGAATAATGGTGAAAGCTTGAATATCTCAAGGGGGAGGAGCGAGAAGAGAGGGCCAAAGGGGAAGAAGTCTAGATCAAAATCAAAAAGAAACACAAAGCCAAAGTTCAAGTGTTTTCATTGTCATAGAGCCGGTCATTTCAAGAAAGATTGCCCCAACAAAGGGGGCAAGGAGTCTAAAAGCTCTATGTATTCATTGGATGTTGCAATTACTTCAGATGGCTATGAGAGTGCGGGGGTGTTGGTGGCATCAACCTTAGAAACGCAAAGGAATTGGGTTATGGATTCCAGATGTACATATCACATGTGTCCTATGAAGGAATACTTTGAGACCTTAAAGCTTAAAGAAGGTGGAGTGGTGCTTTTAGGCAACAACAAATCATGCAAGGTGCAAGGTATGGGTGCTATCCGGTTGAAAATGTTTGATAATCGTGAAATTCTATTGCAAGAAGTAAGGTATGTTCCTGAACTTAAGAGAAATCTTTTGTCTATAAGCTTGTTTTATATTTTAGGTTATTCTACTAAAATAGAACATGGCATGATTAAGATTTCTAATGGTGCCTTAATAGTTGCTAAAGGAACTAAGAGAAATGGTTTGTACATTCTTGATGGTTCTACAGTTATTGCTCATGTATCTATGGCTAGCCAAACTCTGCATGATAAAACCAAGTTATGGCATTTAAGACTAAGACATGTTAGTGAAAGAGGTTTAGTAGAATTAGAAAAACAAAACTTGTTGAATGGTGATAAATTGGATAAACTAGAATTCTGTGATCATTGCATACTAGGTAAATCACATAGAATTAAATTTAGAACTAGAATGCATGTTTCTAGTAAACCCTTTGAGTATGTTCACTCGGATCTTTAGGGTCCTTCAAGGGTGAAGACTCTTGGAGGGGGTTCCTATTTTCTCACCATAATTGATTATTTTTCTAGAAGAGTGTGGATTTATGTTTTGAAAGATAAATTTGAAATGTTTCAAAAATTTAAGGAATGGCACACTCTTATAGAAAATCATTTGGCAACTAAACTGAAAGTTCTAAGGACTGACAATGGCTTGGAGTTTGTTTCAGAGCAATTTAATGAGTTTTGTAAGAAACAAGGAATTAGAAGGCACAAGACTGTGGCACAAACTCCTCAACAGAATGGCTTAACCGAGAGGATGAATAGGACTATTCTAGAGTGAGTGAGGTGTATGCTTCTGAGTGTAGGACTACGTAAGAGTTTTTGGGGTGAAGCTACTAATATTGCAGTCTATTTGATTAATAGATGTCCATCTTCAACTATAGACTTCAAGACACCTATGGAAGTGTGGAGTGGTAAACTAGCAGACTACTCTAATTTGAGGGTTTTTAGTGCTTTAGCGTTTGCTCATGTCAAGAAAGACAAACTTGAAGTTTGGGTTGTGAGGTGTGTCTTCATTGATTATCTAGATGGGTGAAAGGTTACAAGTTGTGGAAGTTGGATCCTGGAGAGTTAAGATGCTTCATAAGCAAGGATGTTACATTTGATGAGACCAGAATGGGGATGATGTGCAAAAGTCTGGGAGAAAGCAACTCTGAAATGGTAAAGGAGAAAGCTCAGCTTGTGGTGGAGTCTCCTACATGTACTGCTAGAGATGATAGTTTTCCACCAACAGATGTTGTTAATCAACAACCACCAGCAGTAACAGACTATTAGTTGACTAGGGATAGGACTAGGAAGAACATTGTACCTCCTGAGAGATTTGGGTATGCTGATCTTATTTGTTATGCTTTTAATGTGGTTGAAGAGATTCAAGACTCAGAATTGAGGAGTTTCAAAGAGGCTATGAAGAGTAAGGAAAGTCAGAATTGGTTGCAAGCGATAAATGAAGAAATGGAGTCCTTAGATAAAAATCAGACTTGGACGCTTGTGAGTTTACCTGAAAATCAGAGGGTCGTTGGATGCAGGTGGATCTTCAAGAAAAAGGAAGGTATTTTGGGTGTGGAGAAGGCAAGGTATAAGGCAAGGCTTGTGGCAAAGGGTTTTACCCAAGTGGAAGGGGTTGACTACAATGAAATCTTTTCACTTGTGATAAAACATTGTTCTATAAGGATTTTGATGTCGATTGTGAATCAATATGATTTGGAGTTGGAACAATTGGATGTCAAGATAGCTTTTCTACATGGGGATCTCGAGGAGACTATCTTCATGCAACAATTGGAAAGGTTTGTGAAGGACAAGTCTAAAGTATACTTTTGAGAAATTCCCTTTATGGCTTGAAACAGAGTCCATGTTAGTGGTATAAGAAATTTGATGAGTTTCTCTTAAGATTGGGATTTCTGAGGAGTAGTTATGATAACTGCATTTACATTTTAAGAAGAGGAAAGGAGTGTCTTCTTTTCTTGCTTCTATATATGGATGATATCCTTATAGCTAGCTCCAGCAAGGATAAGATTGGTAAGCTCAAAGAGAAGTTAAATTCAGAACATGAGACGAAAGATCTTGGCATTGCGAAGAGGATACTTGGGATGGATATTGTTAGAAACCGAAAGAAGGGAAAATTGTTCTTGTCTCAACATGGTTACTTGAAGAAGGTGGTGGAACGATTTAGGATGCATCAATCTAAGTCGGTTAGCACACCTTTGGGACATCACACGAAGCTCTCTATCACACAAGCTCCTAGCACCAAAGAAGAAAGGAGCAAGATGAATTATATTCCCTATACTAGTGGAGTAGGAAGCATTATGTATGGTATGGTTTGTAGTAGATCGGATTTGGCTCATGCCATTAGCATTGTTAGTCGATTTATGGCGAATTCGGGTCAAGCTCATTGGGAGGCTTTGAAGTGGGTGTTGAGGTATTTGAATGGTTCTTTAAAATCTAGTTTGAGGTATAAGAAAACAACTCAAGGTGGAGATGCTATTGTGGGGTATGTTGATGCAGATTATGCGAGGAATGTGGATACTAGAAAATCTCTATTCGGGTATGTGCTCACTTTGTTTGGGACCGCTATTTGCTAGAAAGCATGCCTACAACCTATGGTAGCTCTATCTACAACTCAAGTCGAGTATATTGCTCTTGTGGAAGATGTTAAGGAAGCTATTTAGCTAAAAAGGATGATTGGTGAATTAGGAATTACGCAAAGTTGTGCGACGGTCCATTGTGATAGCCAAAGTGTCATACACTTGGCAAGTCATCAAGTGTACCATGAAAGGACCAAACACATTGATATCTGTCTTCATTTCATTAGAGATGTGGTAGAATCTAAAGAAATTCAAATTGAGAAGATTGCTTTGGAAGACAATCCGGCGGATATGTTTACTAAGTCTCTTCTTAGGTCAAAGTTCAAGCATTGCTTGGACTTGATCAATTTCTTTGAAGCGTAGTTCCATAGTGGGAAAGCAGCTCTTCGATGTTTGGCTTGTTCATCTTCTCTGATTTAGAGTCAAGGTGGAGAATTGTGAATCAGTGCCTTTTAAATCTGTTTTTGGGCCTGATATGTTTTAGGCCTTTCCTATTTTTTGTCTTGGGCTTTAAAAATATAAGGGTTAAGAGGATCTCTTGGGTTTTAGTTAGTTTTTTCTTTTTCTTCATTATTCTTTGATGTCATAAAACAAAAAAAACAAAGTGGGAACCAGAGAAGCTCGGCGTTGAGAAAGTGAAATTTATATACATATAGGACAAGTAAGTCAATTAATTAAATTAAGAACTCAATTAAAAAAGTGAAATTTTTTGCATCAAATAAGAAAATTAAGATTATAATTTTCCTACCTCTTTTCTCATATTGGGTATAAAATATTATAAATAAGAGTATAAACATTATCATGATTGATAGTGTAAAAAGTGATATTGTATCAAAATTTAACTCTAAACTTATTATCCATTAGGCAGTTTGGTCCAGTTTTTAAATAAAAAGTGATTTGAATCAAACATAAAAATAATATATGGTTCAATTTGGTTTAGTCTAAATGTAATATCAAATCTAAACCAAACTAATTTAATATTTTTTCTAATTCCTTATCTCTTTCAATCTATCATTATTTTTATTTTTAAATTAAATTTTAATATTTTTGAAAATAATTATTAATAGTTAAAATAATCTTATATTAGAGTATAAATTGTTTATCATAAATTTAAAATATAATTTATATTTTCAAAAATATTTATTTTTTATGAATTTTAATTATAATATAATTTATATATTTAAAATTATCAATTTATTATATATTTTAGTTATATAAAATAAATATTGGGTAAAATATGTTTTGGTCCTTCTAAAATTTTCTAAATTTGGTTTTAGTGCCTTAAAATGTTTTCGTCCTATCTTGATTCCTTTAATTTGAAAATATACTACTTTTAGTTGTCAAAGTAGTTTAGACAATGCTTAACCGCTATTAAATGTTACTTTGAGGACTAAAAGTGATGCATTTTTAAATTAGAGGAACCAAAATAGGATGAAAAAAAATTGAGAGACTAAAATCGAATTTTAAAAATTTTATAAGGACCAAAAACATATTTTATCCATAAATATTTATCCTTTACATTGTACATGCTAAAATACACACACTTTTAGGGGTTGGCAAAGCGGGTCACCTCGCCCCACCCCACCCCGCCATCAACCTGCCTAAAGTGAGGCGGGACTAGTTGACTTATTGATGAAGGGTGGGTTGAAAAATATAACTCATCCCGTTTACATGTGGGTTGGCGAGTTGACTTGCCAAAAAATAAAGGGTGAGATTGACAAGTTATGAAATGGCGGGTTGACCAACCAAAAAAATTAAAATAAAAAGAAGAAATAGAAAAATATATTTTAAAAAAATCTTAATTTATTTCTTTTTAACACATCACTCATTTTATTATGTATACACACACCCACCTTAAACCTATCAAGTTGGTGAGTTAGGCGGGGTGAGTTAGGGTGAATTGTTGAGTTGAACCACCTAACCTGCCCTGTCATTTTTTGTGGGTTAGGCGGGTTGACCCGACAGATTTAACCTGGCAGCTTGTCACCCTTACACAGTTTGTATTGTTGGACCATGTGAAAGATGTAGTGTAAGCGCTACAAGTTGTTATTATTATTATTATATTTATTTATATTGTTAGGGGTGCTTCATCACCAACTCACTTGCTATTTTTTTGTTTGTTTTTTATGGGATATAAAATGGAGTGGTTAAAATTTTCAACCCACCTCAATAAAGCGAGTTATTCTGTCTCGCCTCAATTTTGGTTGGTCAATAACAGGACAAGTCGGGGAGGATTAGTCTGCCTTGCCCTCCAAATTATACATCTTAACTTTAATAGTTTTTTTTAAACATTATTCTCAAATTTAAAGGTTTATTTTTTTTATTTTATTCTTATTTAATTTAATAAAATATTAATTATGAATAATAAAATATATATTATTTTATTTTTCATTTTATTTATAAATTTTATTTAAATTTAACTATACCTATACAATATATATGGAAACTTGCTAGGAAAAAAAGTGTATTATGAAGTGGTTTTTCCCTATTTATCCTGAAAGAAAATTGAAACAAACATACAATTATGTATGTAGATTCTTCTTTTATTTCCCAAACCATTTTAATTTTAATAACATGTAAGATTAATCGTTAAAGCACGCTGGCCATTTTTTATTTATTTTTTGGTTTATGAAATTCAGCAATTTAATTTCTTTATTTTTTTTATCACTCAGAAAACAGAAAATTTTCTTCATGTGAACATGTACATATAGGATTCGCCGTCTTTTGTACTGTTGCATTAAAGAGAATAGCCTTTTTCGACAAGTGCAAAGGAGATTAGATTAAGCAAAACGAATGATAACTGACTTGAACTTTGACATTTTGTTTTGTTAAATCAAATTAAAATCATATTTCCCGCTAAGCTTTTTGTTAGTGCTCTTTAATCTGAATTACTGGCCCAGCTAAGCAAATGTACTTTTTTTTCTTCTACTTATTTTAATGGAGAGAAAATAGAGAGATAAAAGTTTAAAATATTAATTGAAGAAAGAAAAAAGTTGTTTTGTTTTTAATTAAAAGGACTTATAAAGAGGAAAACACGTGTCA
Organism: Spatholobus suberectus; assembly: GCA_004329165.1. Lineage (NCBI taxonomy): Eukaryota > Viridiplantae > Streptophyta > Magnoliopsida > Fabales > Fabaceae > Spatholobus > Spatholobus suberectus. Next base: position 9,239,312 of record CM014736.1, read on the forward strand.
TGGCAAACCCTTTTGTGCTCTTTGTATGACATTTTCTTTCATTTAATAAGTATTTTAGCATGTTTATTATGCAAGATAAATGTTTAATTTTATATAATTAAAATTTATTATAAATAAATATTTTCAAATATATAAATTATACTATAATTAAAATTTATAATAAATAAACATCTTTAAATATATAAATTGTATTTTAGATTTATCATGAATAATTTAAATTATGATATAGATTTTTTAACTATTAACTATTTTTAAAAAATTATTAAAATTTAATTTAGAGATAAAAATAAAATATGATAAATTGAAAGTAATAGACAGTTAAAAAGATCAAATATACAAATAAAATAAAAAATAGTAATTTGAGATAGTTGAGAGAAAATTTCTTTTAATTGTGAAAATATATGAAGTATATTTTAAAAAATATTGAAAATATCTAATTAAGAAAGTGAAGTTACTTTCTTAATTGTGCATTTTAATTTATAATATAAGAATAAATTTAATAAGTAGGTGTGTAGAAATAATAGCATTGCATTTTTTAGGACAATACTGTTAACAAGATTGTTTTAATATACCTCGGAATATGCATACATGCATGATGCATCCATACATGACCATAGATCCGATGAGGTACAATTGAGCTTTCTCGTACCTGACTATCACACTTCATGCTTAGCATAAAGAAGTCTACCAATGCATCACTTGACATGTGTCCCAGACTGACTGCTTAACTGGCAGTGATAAAACTTATTTTGATTTTTTTTAGTGGCATAAAGTCATTATTTTTATGTAATGGCTTATGTATGCAAAATTATATTTTATTTTTGTTTTACCTTCTAATGTGATGTTATTGATTAAACATAAAATTATAAGTTAATAAGATAATTTAAGAAAAATGATAAAAAATAATTAAGTTATAAACAAATTAAACAAATAAATTAGGCTTAACCTTAAAATTTAGTTTATTTAAATAAATAAATTTAAGTTGATCAATATTTTTATAGGTTTGTGTTAAACTTCAACTGTCTAACTTAGGCTATTTTGAATTGATGGTAGGAGATAGAATGAATGGGGATGAAATGGGAAAATAAGTGATAGTATTGTTTTGATTTGTAAATTTAAGATGAAGTTTATTAAAAAAAATGATGGAATGATGTTCATTTCACCCCATCATTTAGGATGTGTTTGGTAGTGAGTAAGGAAATAGAGAGAAAGGAAGTAGGTAGGTGAGAAAAAAAGAGAAGAGAAATAAGTGAATAATAGAGCGAAAATAAGTGTATTTGGTTTAAGAGGAATAAAAAAGAAATAAAAGAAAAGTAAAAACGAGAAAAATAAAATAATCGATTGTGTTACAAATAATACATGCAAAATCGATTTACATCTTAAACAAAATTGATTTTGTCAACAAAAGAATACAGATCTGAGGCACATGCAAAGGAATGCAAATCGATTAAGTTAAAAAATAAAATTGATATTGTTAACAAAAGAATACCGTTGCAGCATTTCCCTACAAATCATCTCAATTTTGTGTGGAAGTTTTAACATGTGGGACCCACCCCATTTTTTCGAAAAATTTCTCAACATTTCTACTACACCAAACAACATACATTTTACTACTTCCATTCTCTTCCTTCCTATCCTTTTTCCTCCCCTATATTTCCTTTTTACCAAACACAGTGTTACAGTCATTAGGAAGAAATGTGATAAGATCAAAATATTTTATTATGTATTAACTTTTTAACCTTATTATATTTGCCTTGCATATTAATTCCCACCCCGCTTTCTCTCATGTTCACTCTTTGTGCTTCTGTTAACTCTTTGGCAAGTGTATCAAGTAGTCGAATGATGAGTTGCATATCGTTCCCTCGAGGACTTGTGTAATACTTAACAAAGTTTCACTAATTTTTACTATCTAGACTAACGGTTATAATGATTGATGGAATTTTAATGGAGTACACTGATTTTATAAAGCAACAAAAAGTGATAAAATGATATAAATGGTTTGAGAAACTCTTTTTGGGTTTTTGTAAGTGAAAAAGATGCAAAAAATGTTAGTGTTTTGAAAACGAAATGGGATTGTTGGGGTTTGACTACACCAAAGTCACTCTCTTTTGACCACACATTTAAATGACCACTTAAAACTTCATCATTAACATTAATCATACAAAAATACTCAAACCCTGATTCCTTAGGAAGAAAGAGCCTAAGTTCCTTTGTTAAGCTTCAATCCCTTGAATACTTAACAAAGTAACTTGCTTTAAGCTTTATGACCACAAAATGATCAACAAACCATGACCTATTCCTAAATACAAGGTTCATTAAGTGTTTTAGCCATGAAAGTATTTTCCAACCACATTCAATCCAGAAATCAAGCCAAGGATTATCATCCCACAATTAGCATTAAGCAAAGAAGTAAAAACCCTAATATTGAAGACCAAAGATAAATACATTACTTAGAAATTATATAAGAAAGTTCAGTTTGGCTACATCTAACCCCAACAATTTAGCTACTTACTATCATCTGTAGCACCAAAATACATAAAGAAATGAAGGAGACGAAGAATGGAGCCATGGGAAAGTTTCTATCTTCAATGAAACGGTACAAATCCAAGGTATTTGGAGTTATGTCCAATAGTGGCAAGTGGTCCCCTTTTATATGTTGTTTGTTTTGAGCTTAAAAAGGCACTTTTTAGTGAACATTTGTTGAGCGAATACAGGTGCTCGTTTGGTGAATTTGATAATTTCAAAATAGGGGTAGCTAGATTTGCTCTATATTCACTTGGCAAACTCATCACTCATTGAGCAAATCCTTGGCAACAAGTGACCTTTCAAAACTCTCTTTTTGCTAAGCGAAAAGCAATTTGTTAAGCGAGTCTTTGAATTTTAGGGCTTCCATTTATGCTTCCAAAGTGCTCTAAAACACTTCACTCTTACATTCCTTAATCTTATACAAAAGGTAGCAGCAATTAGATGAAACCTCTCAAAATAGTTAAGTTGAACCTAAATTTTAATTACTTACAAACCTACACCTAATGTGGCCTAACATAGCTCCAAATAATGGGAAAAGACGAGATAATTGCCTAAATATGTATCCCAAAAGTAAGTATACATGGCATTTATCAACTTCACTCTCTTTTCCCACATTCATTGCTGTATTAGTTTCCTTTGTTCTTTATTTCTTCTTCCTTGGACAAATTACAAACATAAGCATAGCTTATACTATGATCATATAAACTCAAATTAGTGTATGTCATATACGTCATATACCTAAATTAAAGTGATATCAATTTGCATATCAAAAACTGAATATTAGATAGTATTTAACAAAGACAAATATGGTTTTTCCAATTGATGTGGCACGACGTGTCATGCAAATTGAAGAGGTAGCTATTGATCATCCAAAATAAATCGTTTGTATGAAAATTAAGGTTTTATTTTGGAGAATGACAAGTTTCGCCACTCCCACTAGATCTAAGCACAATCAAATTAAAGTGAAATAATATTTGTTGGATTTTAGTTTGCTTTAACCATGTTATAACTTATCTGTTAACAGTGGATATGTATTTTTTTTTAACGTTTAAATATGATTTTCGCCCCTGTACTTTAGCGCTTTTTCATTTTTAGTCCATGCCATCCAACTTTGTTATAAAAAACGTTAAATTGTTGACATTAACAAATGACGTCATCATGTGACACGTTAGTACAGGTGACATGTCATTAATGCCACGTCAATAATAGTGCCACATCATTGTCATTGTAGAGGGATTAAAAAAAAAAACATTTATAGGGACTAAAAATGAAAAAGAAAAGAAAAGAAATTATATGGATGAAAAATGAAAAAAATTACATTGACTAAAAGAAGGAAAAAAGACATATTTGCAGGCACGAACAAAAATTAACCAATGATTTACTACATTTTTCAAATATTTTTGACTATTTCCACAGTCCTTTGTTATAAATTCACCTATCATATGGTTCCATTTATTGTCTATTTTCATTTATTCTAGCAACCTTCACATCATACCTGAAGCTGCAAAAAAAAACACTTATATTTCATAGTAGCCACAACCTATATTTTATTTTTTAAAAAAAACACAAGCACTAGTACAACAATTATTTATGGCATTCAAACTTCAAAGAAATCCAAACAAGCTGATCAGAATCAAAAGTTTAAGCAAAAGAGGAAGTAGGGAAGACTAAAAAGAACACATATAAGAATGATAATTACCATTGCATGTAAGACTAAAAGGAACATATGCAAGAATGGTAATAAGACATCTTCATATAATAAATCATAAAACAAAGACCCAACTTGAATTAGCCAAAATTGATTCAAAAAAGAAAGACAAAACTCAATTAATATGTATTAACAATAGGTATATAGAAGTCACAGATTAAATGAAACAATTAAGAGTAATCATATTGATTAAAAGAAGTAGAAAACTTGAAAGAGATAAACAAATTGCTGAATCAAATTTGGCCATTTGTGTTAAGCTAATACGAGAACAACAACATCCTCAGCCTACAAATTAAAAATTATAAAAATAATGATAGATTAGACCAAATCCTTAAAATCAGAAGTAGTCCTCTATACAAAACACAAACAACAACACCCAAAAACAAAAAAGTGCACCTGATACACTTTATTCATCCTCTGCTGTCAAGCCATTTATATAATTATATTAATCATAACAACAGGGTCCAACTAGCCACATTTCATATATATATATATATATATATATGTATCATCTTCCTATTCAATTGGATATTTGGATCGATGATGATGTGTCAGTCGGTGTTGCAATTATGCTTTTGTTATGTCATTGGATCAGGTTGGCACATGAGCGTGGGATTGACCAAGCAATTTTGATTATATGGTAGTGTTTTTATCTTAGAGTACCTAACTCTTTGGCTATAGTGTTTTAATCATTAAGATTTTTATTTTATATTAAGTATAAATTAAATTTATACATTATATTTAACGCTTAATTTTTTGTGTGCCTGCAAATATGTCTTTTTTTTAGTCAATGTATTTTTATTTTTATTTTTAGTCCTTCTACAATAACGATGACGTGACACACTATTACTGATATCATGATGACGTCTTTTGCTAATGTGTCACATGTTGACGCCAACAATTTAACATTTTTGTAACAGAGTTGGACACTAGGGACTGAAAATGAAAAAGCGCTAAAATAGAAGAATGAAAATCATATTTAAACCTTTTTTTAATGTAATGCCAAATATATAGGTTCTTTTAAATTCATTTAGCTCGACAATTATTATCACTTATCAGAAAATTGACAAAACTATAATCAAGTAGTCAAACTAGAGAAGCGAGAACAAGTCACGCTTTGGTTATATATGAAGAAATGTAATTAGAAGTGTCAATTTAGTTTGTTTATGTGGATTAATAAATTTCTAGTATCTCAATTTTTCTATTGAATGTCAATTTTTGGTTTTCAATAAAAAAAATATAGCTACATTTTAAAATTTTAATAATGTTTTTAAAGAAAGGATAATCTGTTAATTAAAAAATTATAATTAATTCCACTTTATCGTTTTTTTTTTAAAACAATAGAATGAAATTTTTATTCCATTCTATTATAAAATACTCAAACAATAAAATAATATTTATAATCCAATTTATTATACTCTATTATATTTCAATTTATTCCGTTTTATTATATACCATCAATCCAAATAGTAATGTAACTTATTTATATATACAGTTATATGAAATAATAATAGTTGAGGACTGCTAATATACTCTATATATTTTTTAGAAAATGTGGATTGTATATTTAAGAGCATTTTAATATATTCAAGCAATAAGATGTTAAAGTATTATTTTTAAAAATTGAGAGTATATCAATATCCATATATGTTAATATATTCCTTCATATTTTTAAGAGAAAAAAGGTCGTTTTACATTGTTATTCAATCACAAACAACCATTAATTGTGAGTTTGTTGACTTTTATAATAAATATTTTAAAAGTCATATTAACGGTGATTTCTGATTGGTTGACAGTGTAAAACTTTTTACACTGACAGTATGTAACCATTAAACTCTATTTTTAAATGAGTATATTAGCAACCTATACTTTTTAAAGTTATTTAACAATTTTAAATCAATAACATGTTAATATACTCATTTAAACAAACTAAATGAAAGTATGTTAACAAATTTCATTATATATAAGAACAACAACAATAATAATAATAATAATAATAATAAAACTTTGATATTAATGCATTTCAAAAATTTATAAAAAAAAAATTACTTTAATTATAACTCGTTTCGCAATCTTAATTGATATTAATCCATAGTATAGTAAAAATCATTAATTCCTACTTATTGATATCTTTTTCGTTTGACTAAATATTCTTTTTCTCAGTACGTAATAAATTAATCTTCTAAAATATAATCAGATGCTAAAATAGCGTTCCTCTTACCAGTATTTTGTTTATGTACACAAATCTTAGAATCCAGTTTAAGGTTGGATGCTTCGAAAATTTAAATTCCTTTTACTATACCAATGCATATTGCTCATTTTCATTATTAGTATTATTGTTTAGGTATTATTTTTTAGTTAAATACATTAATTATTTGCTTAAATATTGTAAGTAATCCTCAACCAAACAAATACTATACACATTGACTTAACTAATTCAAACAATTAAACAAAAAAGTTGCGGATTTTCAGCATACTGTTGCCCTTGAAATAATAATGGTAGATGTGTTCAATTTTCACAATAATTTAAGCCAGTCTATATCTGAAGAATAGTGTACTATAATTGAATGGTAGTCATTCATGATTGAATGGGCGGCAACGTTGATCCCATATTTTAGTTTAGTTAAATAATCATGCAAGTAAAAAAATTTACACCGTTAAGCTTGTGTGGTTGGAGAGAAGTTAAGGAGAGTAGAAGAGAAGAGAGTGGAATGTAATATTTTCACTGTGTTTGGTTCAATGGAAGTGGAGGGTTTTTTTACCAAAAAAAGTGGGCTCCACCTGAAAAAATTTCGTCATTGAATGGGAAGATTGTCATGAAAATTGTACACATGGCTCTTTCATTTGTTGTTTTGCAAAACAGTTCCAAACCGATTTCTACTTCCTCCCTCGTTTAATACTAGTGCCCCCCTATACCCCCAGTTAATAATAATAATAATAATAATATTAATGTTAATAACAATAATAAATAAATAAAATATTAATAAATTTTTTAATAATAATAATAAAATAATATTAATAATAAAAATATTATTATTAATAATAAAAATAATATTACTAATAAAAATGATTAATAATAATAATAGTAGTTAAAACAAAAATAACCTCAAAAAATTTACTTTCCTTTAATTTCTCTTCAACCAAACAACTAGGGATGGCAATGGGTAGGGTCTGGGTAGGGTACTATAGTACCCGTTCCTATACCCGCGTTTGAAAAAAATCCCCGTACCCGCCCCTATACCGCGCGGGTAGCAACTTTAATCCCCATCCCCATACCCGCTGGGTACCTATATACCCATACCCGTACCCGTACCCGCTACCTGCACTTTACTTAAGTGTAGTGCCATGAAAAAAAAATTTGTAGCCTTAAGCGAAATTCAAAATTTAATTTAATACAATTTGACAAATCTCATTTTATTTTTGTAGCAATTATGAAAGTATTGATCAAATTTTTATAATTAAGTTTTTTTAATATTTCACTTTCAATATATAAAGGAAAATTCATTTAATCCACCCTTTAACATAGTTATTAACTAATAAAATTTGAATAATCTTACTTTAAAAAATCTACATTTAACGAAAAGAATAATTACAAGTATTTCAATAATATTTAGAAGCATGTGTACATTTGAAAAGAATATAATCTTTTCATATAATTTATTTTTAAAGGAGTATAAATTATTTTTGATATTTAATTTATATACAATTGTAGTGCAAAACATTTTTACACAGATGTTTAATAAAATTTAATTATTTCATCATATTATCCCATTTATTAATATGATGCAACAGTATAGTGAATTTCTAGCTTATATATATGTAAAAAAAATTTACAATAACAACGCATATAAATTAAACTCTTATTTTTGTTTATATTTCTTGCAATATCTTTTTTTTTTTTAAATGAATCAAGATTTTTAATATTTTAATACTCACTAGAACTTATTTTTTTAGTATATTATATGATATATATATATATATATTTGTGTGTGTGTGTGTGGGTATGGGGCGGGTTGGGTACTATAGTACCCATACCCATACCCGCACCCATCCCCATTATATTTTGCGGGTAAATCCCCGCCCTCCGCCCCCATCTCCATTGAGCGGGTATTTATCTTACCCATTGCGGATATTTTTTGCGGGTACCCATAGGGTCTGGGTAGAATTGCCATCCCTACAAACAACCTTAACTTTCACTTTATTTTTCACTTATTTCTCTTCTCTTCCTTTCTCTCTACCAAACACACTCTTAGTGTCAACTAGTTAAAAATTATAGTTAAAATGATTTTTAATGTAATTATTATAAATGACAACAAATTTATCATATACAATAATTTGTAATTAAATAACAATGTAAAATTACTTTACACAATCAAACTAATTTATTTTATCTTTTAGTTTATGAAAAGAGAAACAAAATGAATATTATTCTATTGTTGTAATTGAAAATTTGAAATGCATGAGTTGATGGAGAATCGAGAATGTGACAGTGATGAGATGTAATGTATATGGCCATGGCATGTAACATACATCCATGCATGCACACACCCATATGCCGTACCATTGCAAATATTGCACAAGTTTATTTAAAATAATAAAATAACGTAGTAGCATTATGAAGCGTGGGATGGGTTGTGTGTGTGGCAATTCCGTAGTTCCATGGTTTGTACTTTAGCGTTAGCGATTATTTTGGGGCTTTCTCATTCTCTCTCTCTGTCGTGGGTGTCTTTTCTTCTATCGATCTTCACGGCGTGGTTGCTTTTCGATCTCTCCCCCACAAAATTAGGGTTTACACCTAGATCCGGCCACCTTCTGCTTCGTCCCACATGTTTTGGAAGCTCGCTTCTCTCTCTGCTTCCTCCCCCGTGAGTTCTCACTTTAATCGCGCCAATTCTGCTGCATTTAAACTCCGCTTCAGTTCTTCTCTCTCTCCCTCAATAATTTAAGCACCACTTAGTTTCACCATTCGAATGTCATTTATTTACCATTGCTTTCCCTCTTCAATTACCAATCAATTAATTAACTGTTATTTAACTATGTTAGCCAACCCCTTGTTATCTCAATTTCCGTTTCCCGGATCGACCTCAGTTTCCGCTCTTTTAAATTTGTTATAAATTGTATATTACAGCAACTGGATAGGCGAACCAGTTGCTTATTTTATTTTTCTATCTGCTGTGTGTTTTTAATTAATCTACTTTAGTGGCTCACTATGTTAGGAGGATCTCAGTTAGAGACAGTTGATGTATTTTAGCAAGTTAATTAATAATTTTTTTTTCTGTAATTACCTCTTTGTATTGTTTTTTCAGCTACGGGTGTTTTGAAGGTTCTCTGTTATAGCGTGTTAATGTGCGCATGCTAATCGATGAAAAACAATTAAGCTTTAGTTAAAGCAAACACAATTTAGTGCGAATTTGCGAAAAAGATAGCACATGATTCGTCCCCTTAACTTTTAGATAGATTTGAATTCAAAGTCACTATCAGTTTGTGACAACTTGCTTGACTCTCAAGACTACTGTGTGTCTTTTTACAATTCTATATATTGATGCATGCTTACAGTGAAATTTTATGATTGAACGCCCTGTAATTGATGGCTGAAAGTTTTAAGAGGACAATAAATCGACAATTCAAGTCTCAAGTAGCTTAAAACTTGCGTAGTGTATTTTTTTGCTTCCTCTCTGTGCTCCTTTGTAACTGTTGAAGTGCATTTTTATGTTGATGGTGTTATGCAGGTGGAGGCAATATTAGACAAGGAAAATTTTACTTTGGAAGAGCTTCTGGATGAAGAGGAAGTGATCCAAGAATGCAAGGCCTTAAACAGTCGACTTATCAACTTGTATGTGTCTGTTAAATTTGAATCAATTCAGTTTTTCATTCTCCTAACAAATCTCGGAGTTTCATGTGTTTTTTATTTTTATATTCTCCAATTTCTATTTTTGGTGATAATTTCAAGTAAATGTAAATACATAAGGTACAGGATGGATAGGCAATTATATAGACAATTCAACAAAAGGTAATTGATAATTTGTTACTTTTTCCCTTTTAGTCTGAGAGATCAAGCCCAGGTTGAGCAATTGTTACGATACATTATTGAAGAACCACCAGCAGATGCTGAAAGTAAACGAGCCTTCAAGTATGCAGCTGTAACTGAAAATTTTCTGCAAAAGAACTTTTTAGTAAATGTTTCAACTTTTTTGTAATCATCTGATTGGTTGTCTACAATTTAGGTTTCCATTCATCGCCTGCGAGATTTTTACATGTGAAATTGATGTCATTTTGAAGACCTTGGTTGATGACGAAGAGGTTTATACTTCATCCTGTTTGTGAACTTTATTTTTAGTTTCAAGTAATATACCTTGTATTGATTTCCTCTTCACATTCTTGTAACTTCAGCTGATGAACTTATTATTCTCCTTTTTGGAGCCTAATCGCATGCATAGTACCTTGTTGGCTGGCTACTTTAGCAAGGTATATGGTAGATAAAATTGGAATTTTAGTGTCCATGGCCTTTTGTCAATGAGGCTTATCTGACTTGCTTGATGCTGATTTCTATGCCATTTTACAGGTTGTTGTTTGCCTAATGATTCGAAAGACGGTGCCACTTATGAATTATGTTCAAGTAAGTAAAACAAGGTGCTTTTGTAGTACAGTAGTAGATTGCTTATTCAATTTGATATTTACAATTTTATGGAGGAAAAAACAAAGCTTGATTGACTTTTAATCCCTTTTGTTCCTGGAACCTTTATATTAAACAGTTTTTAGTCTATACAACAGTTGGTGTGCATGTTGCATAGTCTCCTTGTGAAATCCTTCATTCATGATTCACCATAATTTCTGCAGGCCCATCAGAATGTTTTTCGCCAACTGGTTGATTTGATAGGAATTACATCCATTATGGAGGTAAACTTTTACCCCTTCAGAAGTTATTATGACAATTCTGAGATCTTGCTGATGTTTTAGAATGGATTCTGAGATAAGTTCTTTGACAGGTTTTGGTTCGATTAGTAGGCGCTGATGACCATGTGTATCACAATTTTATAGATGTGATGCAATGGTTGGCTGAGAGCAACCTGCTTGAGATGATTGTTGATAAATTGAGTCCATCTGTAAGTGAATCATCTAATCCAGGTTTATGTTCCTGTAGCCAGCTTTGACTTGTTTGCTGTGTGATGCTTATGCACTTAGCTTTATGCCTTCTAGACATGTTAAATGAGATTGAATGTAGCTACATTCTTTGATTTGGGGATTTTCTATTCTACAAGCTTGACATTGGCCGCTCTAATGATTGCTAGTGTGTTGTGTTTGTCCCCCAAAATTTGTTTTGGGACATAAAATATGTAATTGATGAAAAGCTAAATTTAGTATCCAATTTTTGTTTTGGTGTTTGAATTTATAGGCTGTTTATTACCTTGTCTTTTGTTGCAAATTATCTGACAACTTTTTCTCCCCTATTTAAACCAGAGTCCTCCTGAAGTTCATGCCAATGCAGCTGAAACATTGTGCACAATAACTCGAAATCCCTCATCTACTCTAGCAATTAAACTTTCAAGCCCAAGGTTTGTTTTCCATGGTTTTATGGTCTTTTCCTCTAATATGTGACTCTGAAATAATTGTTATATATAATTTTGTATATGCAGTTTTGTTGCAAAAATTTTGGATCATGCATTGGAAGATTCACAATCAAAGTCTAGCCTTGTAAACTCACTTTCAGTGTGTGTTTCTTTGTTGGATCCCAAAAGATCTGCTATATCATCTCCCCCTTTTCATTCATTTCGAAGTCAACACATGTATGAGCCACCAATCCCTGTAAACCCCGATACTATTGGTGCAATGCTCCCTAAACTCGGTGAGTCCAAATTCATGTGTTTTTAGCTCCATGTTATTCTCATTATCATGGTTTTTGATGGAGTTATATAACTTGTTATTCTGAATGTTGTGGAATACAATAAGATGCTGAAATTATATTTAAGAAGGTTATAGGTTTTCTAATTTTGAAGTTAGTTGTATGACTATTTTGATTTATAAGAAATCTTTTAAAAATAAAAAAACTAAGTAGGTGATTCCAACTCCTTTACAGTAGGTGTACAGAGGTGAGAGCAGCCCTTGAGAAAGGGTAAAGATGTTTTTAGTATACTGGAGTTTTATATCATTGCTGGATTTTGCAGGTTTGAGACTTAATTTATGATTTTCTTCTGTTGCCCTAAATTATAATTACCATTTAACTTTTCTCTGTCCTGGTAAATAAAGGTCATTTGTGAGTTATGTTTTTTTTTTAACAATATTGGGTTAATCAGATTACCGTAATCTGGAGTTTGTTTACTTAAAAGGGATGAGTACTTCTAGAAATAAGATTCCTGGAGGTCTAGCAATAAATAAAACAGAATGTAATGGGCAGTGCTTTAAGTTCTACGTTTTTATGGACAAGTAAATATGAGACTTTATTTATGTGCTTCTCTTGGCTTTCACTTTATCTTTATTTTTTTACTCTTCCTGCATCTCTTTCTTCCCAGTTCTTTGTAGTCATCAATAAATATCAAGGTACTATTGGTTAAGACGGTGTGCACTTCAGTTTTTTCAAGGTTGTTTGGGTGGTGGGGGTGGGTAGTTCGTGTCTTGTGATTATGATTATTTCATGATTGAAGGTTTAAAGAATGATGGTGGCACTATGTTTTGTTTGGTACAAAATCTGTCAAGTTTTGTTCAAGTATCCATACCACATCATCCATAAGATTGTTTTTCCTGTCTGCAGGTGAATTGCTTATGCTTTTGAATGTATCATCCGATGAAAAAGTACTGCCTACAACATATGGAGAATTGAGACCTCCACTTGGGAAGCATCGATTAAAGGTTAGTTGTTATGGCTATCCCCATCAATTCCATGGGAGGTGCTATGGTACCCATACCTAGGGTGAATTGTCAAACATTTGTTGGCTGTTGATTTTATCATAAATGTTTGCAAATCTGTTAAATATAGTCAGCAAGTAATGAATGTTTGACAAGGTACCTTGAAAAAAATATGGATACTTTAGTAATTCCCTAAACTAGATTGCAGTCTGGCCAGTAGAGGTTGAATTCTTGTTCCAAAAATCACCTTTTCTGTGTATTTCAAAACTGTTTTATGCATTTGTTCTATTCATATACAAGGTATTGCTAATGTGAACTTTGAATGTATTTTATTTTTCTGACCTGTCTCCAACTTATTTCAGATTGTTGAGTTCATTGCCGTCCTTCTAAAAACTGGAAATGAAGTGGCAGAAAAAGAAATGGGGAATTCAGGAACCATTCAACGAGTCATTGACCTTTTCTTTGAGTAAGCAACTATTAATTTTCTTTTATGTAGATGTTTGGAGAAACCTTAACATTTTTTTGAAATCTGTGTAAATATAGCATTATTGCTTATCTTTACTGCTAACCTTTTTGTTAATTAGTCTGAGTATCCCCTGCTAATACAGGTATCCATATAATAACTCATTACACCATCATGTAGAAAGTATCATATTATCATGTTTGGAGAGCAAAACTGATGCCATTGTTGATCATCTTCTTCGAGAGTGTGATTTAATTGGAAGATTTCTCCAAGCAGACAAACATTCTATTCTCTATGCTGACAGAAATCTGGTAAATGGATGCTTTAAACTGATATAATGGATGTTTTGTCTTGGTCACTACTGTATATTGCTGAGATCAAGTTATCTTGATTCTTCTATGTTTTATTGAATTAGAAGGGGAAAGAAAACATATGTAAACTTAAGTGATAGAACTTATATGAAGTGCATAATAGATCATCTTTACACTACTATCGAGTCTATTAGAACTGCTTTGATAAATTGTTTTATTTTGCAGCCAACAGTACCTACTGCTGGAAAACAGGCACCACGGGCAGGAAACATTGGGCATATTACTCGAATTGTTAACAAACTTGTTCACTTGGCACATAATCAAAGCCTTATACTGACACGTCTTCAGGTTAGCTGTATATATCAAATTATTTATAGCATCAGGAAAGGTTCATAGTTTTTACAGTATTTTTTCACTGTTAATATAAATCTATGAAGATATGTGAATTATGCCTTAAATTGCTATCTTTGACAAATCTGCTTAGAGACTTGTAAATTTGCTCTAAGACTTACTTGAAAGAAGCTTTTGGAGTCTTCTGCTAAAGTTCATTGTTTTGGATTAAGGATATGACTTCTTGATGTATCTAGTTCACTTTGTAATTCATATCTCTTTAAAGGGTTAAATATGTTTTTAATCCCTGCAAAATATGACTAATATTGGTTTTAGTCCTTCAATTCTTTTGTTGGTTTTGGTCCTCATAAATTTAAATTTTTTTAAAATGGTCCCTATCATTATTTAATAATGATGTGACATGCATGTAAACATGTCATGTCAATGACCATTTGAGATGACATGTGATATGGCATGTCTAGATGCATGCCATGTCATCAAAATATGGTAACAGTGACCATTTTTAAAACTTTTAAAATTTGTAAGGACTATAATCAATTTTTTTTTTGAAATAGACAAAAAACTTATTAAATCATTTTTTAAATAACAATGACTTCGTGTTCTTCAGACAGTAGATTCTGGGGCAACATATTGTTTGTTTAAGTGTAAATAGAGAGGAAAGAAATGGAAAGGAAGGAAATAGGATAAAAATACCAAAATTTCACTATTTGTTTAAATGTAAATAGAGAGGAGGAATAGAAAGAATGAATTATTTTTTGGTGGAACCCACAAGAAAAAATTCTCCCAAATTGGCATGAAATGGAAAGGGGGGGTGGGGGGATCTTTCTTTTTCATTTTAGTTTTAGTTTCTCAAAAAAATTAAGTTTTTTATATCATAAAATTAAAATAAATAATAAATAATTTTATGTTAAGAAAAAAATAATTGAGTAAAAATTTTTTTTTTTGGGATTAAATTTAATTTTTTAATTAGTATAAAAACATTTTTGTATAATTTATTTATTTATTTTTACTCTCTTTCACTCTTCCAAACAAGCAGAGATTCACTTTTTTCTTCTTATTTTTATTTATCCAAGCACATATTTTCTACTCTTTTCTTTTATTTCTATGCTTCCCATTTCTTTCTCTCTTATTTCTTTCTTCTCTATTTCACTTCTAATCCAAATAGGGCATAAGTGGTTTTTCTTCTAAACTACTGCCATTGTTTTGTACCCGTTATTCAATTGGAAAGGTAACAGACTAACAATTATCATTTTGGCTTGTTCTCCTAGGACTTCTATTCCTCTCTGATGAATAGTTTTTCTACTGTTTTACTGTTCTGTCTATTTATTTTGTATGAAATCATGGACAAGCTAACATGTAATTAGAAAAATTATTCTTGCATCCAAGACCATGAACCTGAACTTGCATGTTGAAGTTATGTTGAGATACACTTTTCTTTAAATACTTCAACCTGATATGTTTAACATCTGCAGGAAAATAGTGAGTGGAATGAATGGCAACCTACAGTTCTTCAGGAGCGTAATGTGGTTGAGAATGTTCACCGTTGGGCTTGCGGGTAAGCTGTTATCTGAATCCAAATGCTTAGCAAGAGTTTTTTTGGGAGGATCAGTACCCCCCGACATAAATTATTTTGGTGGGGTTGATTTGGTTGTGGCAATATAATTGTAAGGGGACAAGGTCATGCCCTTACATGGCAGTCTTGTGACCACAAGTGTGGTTATCTGGATTAATAAGGGCTGGGAGGGCTTGATTTTCATGGAAGGACATTAAAAATATAGAGCAGTGGATGTAATTGTAGTGTTATAATTTATTATTTTGACCATATTGAAGAGAAGCTATTTAGGTTGTAATAATGATGAGTATATACCATGTTTTGGTCAAATTATTTTATGATAAGGCTGTAATAACTATAATATCCATCATGCACTTCTCTCTTCATTTTAATTATCCAAGTGAAGGTTATGATCTCCAATTATGTCTTTTATGTGTTTACTTTGTTATGTAGGGGATCTTTCCCATTTTGATTTATCTCCTTATTTTCCCTTTTCCTGTGCAGACGTCCCACTGCTTTACAAGATAGGATGAGGGATAGTGATGATGATGACCTTCATGACAGGGACTATGATGTTGCGGCTTTAGCAAATAATTTGAGCCAGGCTTTTAGATATAAAATTTATGGGAATGAGGATAACGAGGAGGTTTGTAGTTGTTGGGCTCCTTTTCCCCTCTGTGCATGCATACTTGCCCATTTGTGTTTGTGCATTTTAAAATCATTTCCCCTTTTTGTTTTGCTGATTTTCCTTTTTTGGGTTGGGCACACAACTTCAATGCTGGACTAATGTTTTGATTGGCTTGGTTGCAGGAACATGGCAACCTTGATCGAGATGAAGAGGTAGTAGTTTTATTTACTCTTGGTAACTGTTATAATTTAATGTGGTTGATTTTGGGGATTTTGAGAATCAGTATAGCTTGTGTTGCTGTGTGATAGAGTCAAATTGTCTTATACATCAACCAAAATATCTAGTAATCTTTTAGTTTGTTAACTAATTTGATAGCAACTTTATCTATTGTATGATCTACAGGATGTCTACTTTGATGATGACTCTGCTCAAGTAGTCATATCATCCCTCAGACTCAGTGACGATCAAGGGAGGTGAGTCTATTTGTCACATAACTGGTACTTTTGTTAGGATGAATCTGTCACGTGGATTAATGAAGCAGTGACTTATTTTCAAAGCAAAGTTTTATGGGTGTACTGTGTATATAGAGATAATGAGATATTATTTATCTGTGTATTTGATAAATAAAATGAGTGATATAACATTACTAGTATACTATGATTGGCGTATATCTTTCCAGATTGTCCTGTACTCCTGTATGTTTCATCTTCCACCACATGGTATTCATTCTTTCCTTAACTTCATGTACTTCTCAAGATGATGATAGAGTAGTGCAGGTATTGTAGGATCTAGTTGCAGATTAGGAAGAGAAATGTCCTTCAAAAAGCAACTATGGAAGAATGAGACATGCACTAGATATTGGAGAACCAACATAATCTATCAGCCTTCTTTACTTCGTGAATTGATTATAGATCCTCTAGTAGGGGATTGTTGGGACTGCTGTAATTGATTAAAAATGTTCACATCCTATGATAGAAATAGAATGTACTTTCATTACTTTAACCCCTGAAGATATTTCGGGTTCGATTTCGGTTTTCTGCTCCATGGTGTGACTGTGTCACTGTCTTGTTCTATTCTCCTCCATCATATACAAAAAGTAGTGTGATAGAAGTAGATAGCATAAGGACACTAAGTGATTAACATCCCCCATACGGATATCTATGTTTTTACTTTCGTGTCGAATATAGAAAATTAGAAAATAATCAAAAGCTTCATTTGTCCTCCTACTTCTGTTGTCTGGACGATACTGGAATTTTATGGAAGTCCATTGGGGTTTCTTTATTTAATTCATCATTTTAAAGTCAATGTAAGATTTTTTTATTTTGTTTTTTGCAGTAGTCTGTTTACAAACTCCAACTGGTTTGCATTCCAAGAAGACAGAATTGCTGATGCAACTGGGGGCACAACATCATCGGAGATGATGGATGAGATAAACTTGAATGGTGCTGCAAATGGTGGCAACAGTAGTGATGATGAGGTAGTGGTTGGAGAGGATGAAGAATTGGATGAAAGCAAAAATAATCTGAATGGTACATCTAGCTCAAGCACAAACTTAAATGGATTAACTGGTAGTGATTCCATGAATGGAGGTGCATTGAACTTTGAAAGTGAAAAGGCAACCGCTTCACACGATATGGGATTCTTCAGGTTCGAGGCATCAGACAATGAAGAGTTGTTTGGGGATAGGCCTTTGCCTGATTGGGTGGGATGGGGGGAACCTTCAGATATGCAAGATGCAGGCTCAAGCATGAATCCATTTGTGGATCATGATGATTCTGGTAGCAACCTTTGTACTAAACCTCAAATAGGTAGCCCTAATCCTAGTTCTCCTTCAAATGGGGAATCTGTTCCTTCAAACAGGTCACCAACCACTAAAGATTTGATTGATGAGGGTGTTGACTCGAGTCAAAGATCAGTAGCAGTACCATCGCTCTTCGAAGAAGATGTTGAATTTGTAGGTGTAGAATTAGAAGGTACTGAAAAGGCTATGGAACAGGCTCTGAAAGAAGGGATAGTTGGGGAGGCGGGACCATTGAAAAGAAACATGGTCTCTAAAGTGCCAGAAAAGGAAAGTTCCGAGGAGGGTGGTCCTGGAATAAAGGAATTCAATGATGCAAATTACTGGAGGGTTGACCAGGAGGTTGCTGTTCTGGAGTGACAGACATGATGGTAAATCTTGCTTGTTTGTATGAAAAGTTAGACCAGCACCAGTGGGGACCCTATTCGGGAGTGACAGACATGATGGTCAATCTTTCTTGTTGTATGAAAAGTTAGACCAACACCAGTGGACCCTATTCTTGGTTCGCTCCTGCGAATGCAGCAAATTAATGTACAGTATATTTTTGTTTCAATTATGCCCTATTTCTGTTGTTCACGCATATTAGAGATTTGCTTTTTAGAGATTAAGCTTGTTTATTATTCCAAGTTTTACCTCTTCCTGTAAGTGATTTATGGGCCTTCCCACATTTATCAAATTTATGCTGCTCTTCATTTTGGGCTCATTTCAACATTGATGATAATTTGCAATCAGGTATTTGTAGCTGTCAGGGAATGTTCCCTAAAAGATTTTTTAATTCGTTATGAGGGACGCTCTGCCTTATCTGTGTATCGTAACTGAACTGTGGTGTAGTAAAAATGCATTAAGGAAGATATACCTACATTCTTTTCTTTGTCAATGTGGTTGTGTATTTTTATATTTTCGACGTAGTGAATTTTGCTGAGTCTCTGGAAACAACCATGGTTCCACCAGCATGTTTGTTAATATAGTTAACGAATCGGCTGATCTAATGAGCGACAGAATCCTTTTTTGATCATTTTATCATGGTTCATAAATTGCCAGCTAGTCAGCTACCGGTTACTATGCAGCATCGCAATATTTTGAATAAATTGGATAACTATTTTGATTATTTATTCATAATCTCGTATTGTAGTCTGTGACGAGTTTGATGTAAAGGACCAGGAATAAAAAAGGGAAATTATCAAATAAAAAGAAATCTTTAAAATTTCGAGGTGTTAAATGTTTCATTTGTAACAAATGTTCTTATTCATTAGTAAAACTCGTATTATACATTAAAAAAAATCCAGTTCTTCGACGTGTTGGATTCATACAGCTTTATTGTTTGAACATTAAATAATTGAGATTATACTTAATATTGTATATACTTATTTTTATCATTTTATATATACAAAAAGGAAGGAACAGCAAAAATTATCTCACTATTATTGTGAAAAAAGCAATTTTCAATTTCATATTATTTGTCGAAGTAATATAGTTTTATATACACAACCAAAGTCCACTTCCTGTACAACTTGAGCAAATGCAATACATGCATATTATTTGATATATGAATCATTTTTTTATTGTTCAAACAATCATTAATATATATATATTTTTTATTTTTCTCAAACAATTTTTTTACCAATGAGGGTTGTGTTAATAAGACTCGTATTTTAGGCCAAAAAAAAAAGACTCGTATTTTCAGAGATCTATCTAAATTCTTTAAAAATCAAAATGGAAATTCAATACAAATCTTGCAATTCATAAAAGATAATAGGGTTAATTATGTTTTTGATCCCTTATTTTTTGTCAATTTTCGTTTTTAGTCCCTCAAAAATATTGACTTGTCATAGTCCCTCACAAATTTTCTATCTGTGTTTTTAGTCTTTGCTGTTAACTTGAACTGTTAAGTGATAACTGGCTCCACATGGGCTGTCATGTGGCTTGCCACGTGAATTATTAGGCTGACGTGGCAGTCATGTGGCAATTGTTTTAAAAAAAAATTGATAAAAATGTAAATTATGAAAATGGTCCCTCATTTTACATGATTTATGTTTTTAGTCCTCCAAAAAATAGTTTGACCGATTTCAGTCTTTCAAAATTGTCATTCATGTTTTTAGTCCCTCCGTTAACTTACACAGTTAAACTTTAATAATTAATCAATTATTATTTTCACATATTATTATTTTACACATTATTTCACAACAAAAATGCAAAAAAAGGAAAAAAAAAGATTACTTGTAAAGGATAATCAAAGAGGTTAGATTGCTAGTCTTTTCATAAGAGATTACAAATGCCTTGAATTATTGAAGCTTAGCGATAAAGAGGTAAGAGAAGTGTTGTGATAAGCTTTTGAGCTATAATTAATTAATAAATTATTGATTAAAATAAATTTTGAGGAAAAAACTTGTATGAGTGTAAATAATAATTAATTGATTAATTATTAAAGTTTAACTGTGTAAGTTAATGGGAGAGACTAAAAACATGAATGACAAAATTTTAAGGGATTAAAACCGGTCAAACTATTTTTTGGGAGACTAAAAACATAAATCATGTAAAATGAGGGATTATTTTCATAATTTACATTTTTTATCAAATTTTTTTTAAAAAATTGCCACGTGACTGACACATCAGCCTAATAGTCTATGTGGTAAGCCACGTGGCAGCCTATGTGGAGCCACGTCATCACTTAACGGTTCAAGTTAACGGCAGAGATTAAAAACACAGACGAAAAATTTATGAGAAACTATAACTGGTCAAAATATTTTTTGAGGGACTACAAAACAAAATTCGACAAAAAATAAGGGACCAAAAACATAATTAACTCAAGATAATACAAAATAACACGTCATATAAAATTAACATTATATATATATATATATATATATATATATATATATATTGTTGTCGCAAGAGAAAAGGTATGACATGCACCAGAAGGTTCTAATTTTAGGCCCAGTGATAAGGGTCAGCCAATGAGAGCAGAGGACTAGAAGGTTCTGAAGCAAGTGAAATAAATAGGGAAGACACAAGAAGGTTGGCTGAGGAACGAATAGAATCGGTGCTTGGGAAGGAAGAGAAGAGATGATAGAAGTGGTGCTTAACGATCGGCTGGGGAAGAAGGTTCGAGTGAAGTGCAACGAGGATGACACCATCGGTGACTTGAAGAAGCTGGTGGCGGCACAGACAGGTACGAGACCCGACAAGATTCGCATTCAGAAATGGTACACCATCATATCACCCTCAAGGACTACGAGATTCATGATCGCATGGGCCTCGAACTCTGCTACAACTGAAACTCTCACTCACTCCCTTTGTATCATGTCTAATCATCATATAATAATAGTACTATATGCCTAATTGCCTCCGCACTTTGATTAAGTTGTGCACTTGGTTTTTAACTTTTCCTATTAATGTGTCTATGTTTCATGATTCATACTGCCTACTTGATCAATCATTGATCCAATGTCTGTTTTCTCACAAATTAGGAAAATAATGATCGTGCACCTTATTTTGGGGTAGATTTGGGTAACAACCAACAAGAAGATATAAATAAGAAGAAAAAATAAAGTAAAAGTAATAAATATGAAAAGTGATCTAATAGAAAAAAAAAGAGAAGGTGAATATAAGATGGAAAAGAAGTAAATCTATCACAAATTATTAGCTCAAATTAAGTCTTCTATCGCTAATTATGTCTTCTTTTAAGAGTTAGGAACCAGTCAAATAGATAAAACTTGTTTTATACTGTACCATCCAGCACAAGTACCTTCATACCACCAGGATTCATTTGCTTTACAGTGTCAAATTCTCAGCTTTACTATGAGGGATATCACCTTTTATTTTTCGCTGGAGTAGGGTAACACGATGTTAGTGTCATTCAAGTCCATAAAGGCAAAAACTGCTTTCCATATTTAATTTTCATGGAGGAAATTTGAATAAAATTTATGGGGATTACTGGTTTTTTTGTTTGTCCATGTAAAATTGGCATGTGTACCATAATTAGGATGCCGGTTAGAAAGATTATCAAGAAACTGTATTTTAACTAAGTTAAATTGAGGGACAAACAAAAATTTAAGTATTTAAAAAAAACATGGACAAAAAGTGAGGATTTTAAAAGTTAGAGATAACAACTAACAACTAGCAATTTTACAGGATAAAAAACACTATTAACCCAATTTATGGAGGTCCAACTGTATGTTGGTGCACTGTAGATTAATGCAAAGAATATATGATATTCAATGATTTAGGAGGAATAAATTTTTTATGTACACAAAATTACTTTTAAGTTTAAATAAAAAGTGCAGAGAAAAAAGAACACAAAGATCAAGGTCCTACTCAATCTCTAGACACGTGTGTGTTTGTAATAGATGGAGCCCGGAAAAATAATAAAATATAAAAAACCGGGCCTAAGTGCTAGAACATCTCCAGGCCCAGTGTATCCTTAATGCTTGTTAGAACTCCAAATAACTACATTCCGTTTGGACTGGGTCCCTCCAAATAATTATAATTCCACTATTAATACCTCACCAAGATGAAGAGTTTTTTTTTGGTATGAAACTATGAATCATAAATATCTTTCACAGAAGGCTATTCTGTTAGCTTTAATGCTTTATGTCCAATTCCAAAATCCCTCGCCAGTTTTGAAAATCTGAGTAGTGTTATTATGCCAAGCTTTGACGGTTTGGGTTGGCTGAACTATTCATGCTGCTCATAACATCACATTTGACTAACACAACTTCCATAATTTGTGTTGGCAAATGGGATCATTGCCTGCACCTGTTGCATGCATGATGCATCTGTTACGCATTTGACTACACTATGTTTTGCACTTTTAACTCGTTCTTACGATATACTTTACGTTTTTTCTTCTTGCAATCCAGTATTGCTAAGAATTAGTTTCTATTTAATGCCCATCACTAAATCTTTTTGTAACTGGTTGATTAGACGGCTAACGTGGGAGTTGCAATTCGTATCATTATGTTGTCTAAATTCCGATACCATTTTTCCACATTGAGGTGCTTCACTTTCTGATTTAGCATATGAAATTAATTAAACATTTTTTTTATGAGAATTAATTAAACATTTAAATAATGATAGAAACGACTGTGGTGATATATAATACATGGCTTAATGTATACCATCAAAAGTAGAGTTGAGATTGGTGTGTATGAAAACAATTTTGGTGGGAGAGGTTTTCCCTTTTGTACTGGACTGTATTTTGAGAAATTAGTATATAGAAAACAATTGATTTTAAAACAAACAAACAAACAAAAAAAGTAACACTATGATAAGAGTTAGAAAAAAAAAGGTAGGCATATAAACTTTTCAATAAGTATTTATAGAAGGAAAAAACATAAGAAAGTAAAATGAATTAGCTTCTCTCATAAGTTAAAATTAACTTATACTTAAGTAAAAAATAAGTTTTCCGTGAAGTTAAATAAGAGAATTTTTATAAAAGTTGAAATGTAAAAGTTGATTATAACTTATGTGAAAATTTTAATTTATTTTATCTTCTTATCTTTTTGTATAAACATATGAAATCTACGTCAATATCAAATTAATGATATGACGACATGAATGGTTAACTTCTTCATATAGTGGTGGGCGCATGAACAACACTAATAAATTACTTATAAGAAAGTTTTAGGTGCTCTGTAGTAAGAAAAAGTTCTTTCTCTGTATTATGTAATGTTCGCCACCTCAGTTATATGAGCTACTACTTTTTCACATTTTAATTACATTTTCACTGTCATGTACGAGGTAGTGCACACCAAATCATATAGATTAAGTTCCAATTTTCTTTTCTATTATATCAATTATTTGGTTGGAAATCGTCAACCAAAACATATTAGAAATTTTAAAAATCCAACCAAACTCAACTGTAAAGGTTGTGTGTGTGTGTGTTTTTCTGGTTGAAAATTACAATTTTGTTAAAAAAAAATAACACTTACAACTTAACAGCAAAAATTCAAGTTTGTTATGATAAAAAAATAAAATCTTCATACTAAATTAATGTGTATAATATTAATATTTTTATATTCACTGGTCTTATATTAACGTTCAATGTTATAGACTTTTTGGCATAAAAGCAAAACAAACCTTTACATCTCCAAAAATTTAAAGAACAAAATATATAATTGGATTACATGAACAAAAGAAAAAACATAAAAATTGAAAAAAAGAAACACTCAAAGCAAAGAAAAAATGCTAAAATAATTGAATACATGGATTTTATTCTCTAATATCATAATCATCAATGAAATCCCCAAAGAGAATTATAGATTCATGTAATTAAGACACCAAAGTAATAGAGTAAGGAAATGAAACATACCTCTTAAAAGTCTTGACTTCAATCTTCTTCTTCGAATGTCTTCATCACCAATTTGATGTATAGGATCTTCCTCCTAGTTTCTAAAAAATAGATGGGATAGTTGGTAATTTTCAAATATTATGAGTCCTATATTTATAGAGAAATAGTGTGAGACCTTACCTTTTTGCTTGTCCTAGAATGATCATTCAACTATACATTACACTATTGTAAGTACAATTATATGTGATTTTTAATATTCATTCATCATAAATGAATAATCAAGGACAAATCAAGAAGACATTCCCCATTATTTACTAAATTAATAGTAGACCAATACTTAATATGACAACATAAATTTCACAAAAATTATAAAATTAAGACTAACAAAAACATTTCAAAATTTTATGAAATTTGGTAGGTTTGATAATATTTACACATAAACAAATTAAAAGGGAAAAATGAAATAAGATTATAGGATTTTCCAACAATTAGGAATGAAAATAAGATAAACTACTATAACTTAACTCACATCAGGCTTAGGTCAAGTTAAACCTATTTATTTAATAAGTCAATTTTTAAAGTCTATTTAATTAAAAAAATAAGCCTTTAAACTATGCAAAAAGTATTTTAGACTTCATATATTAACCTATATTATTATTATATTAAATTTATAATATAATATTTTGATATTATAATTTATTTCAAAGTTTAAATTTATTAACTTATATATATATATATATATATATATATATATATATATATATATATATATATATATATTAGCTTATTTATAAAGTATGCTTGTAACTTAAAAAGCATGACCACGTAATAAGTTTTAAACACACTTTCAAGTCAAGTTTAAATTAATTTAATCTATTTTTACCACTACCAATACTCACGGGAATAAAGATCCTCTCTATTTTCTATGCTTTTGGGTATATAAAGGACATTAAATGTCCATCATTAAAATATCAATGCCTTTTATACACACAAAAATTATAGAAATGAACAAAAAAAGAAGAGGATTTAAACTCTAACCAGAGAGAAAGAGACAGACAGGAGTTTGATACGAGCAGACATAAAATGGTATGTTAAGGTTCAGGAGTAAATAATTATGAAAAATGATTATATGATTATTTCATAAGACATTTAAAAAAAAATAAAGTGATTACTATTTACATTTGATTCTCTTTCTTTTTAGGATAAGATCAAATAATATCATGTGTAGTGATATATTAAAATATAGAATATAAATGAGAGGTAGTCTTTATGGCACGAGATAACTTTTGAAGTTGAGTTAAGTATAAATCTAAATTTTAAGATGGTATTAGAGCTTATATTAAAAGTTGCTAATGGGGCTATCGGGTCACTTGTTATTAGGTTGTTATCGAATCATTTGTAAATATCTAGTCTTGAAAACTTCATGCTCGAAATGCTCAATCTTCAATGTAAGGGTGTGTGAGATTTCATAATGACTAATGATATGACTAAAATAATATATGTAAATGGAGTAAAACTGTCAATGTGGGTCAGCACAAGTGGTCAAAGATTTGTTATGAACTTCTATCCTTCTCATGAGTGTGGGTTTGAATCACCCTATTGGCAATTCTAGCATACCATTGACAACTTGTCCGATAATATTGGAAGTGTCTCCTCATTCGATCACTTTATTAATAAAAAAAATGAAAAAAAGAACTCATCCCATGAACTAGCTTTTATAATTGAGTTAAATCCAAACCCAAATTTTATGTTGTTTAACTTAGTCTATTAACATTTTATTAAAAGTAAATTTTATCATTTTAATTATTAAATTTAAAGTTGTTATAAAATAGATTAACTTTACAAAATTTTATATAATTAAAAAAATAATTGATATTTCATTGCTCAATTTCATTTTAATAATGATATATTATTTAAAATATAAATAAATATTATTTAATTACATATTTATGAATGTTTAAATTATATATAAAATTTTATGTACATAATTATCACATAATATTATATAATTTAACGAAAAGATTGATAAAATTGATTAATGATAAAAACTTATGTAGATATTATTTTATCAAATTTCACAGTTAATATCATTTAACCTGTCCCTGTGTATATTTTAAACTTAAAATATAAGTAAGATAAATGTAATATTTTAATTTCCCAGCGTTAGCATTTTCGAAATTTGACCGATGGTTTTCCTGAAAAACGCAATGCACCAAATAATTTAGAAGAAGAATGATAAATAATTTTCAAGGGAGAGAGTATAAAAGAGAAGTAGCAATTTACATTTTCAACCATGGTAGCTTACTTTCTCGGGAGAAGGGAAGAAGTTCCATCAAAGAAATCTCGTCTTGAATTGATCGTGCAATATCACTTTTCCACGTAGTAGGATGAATTCAATTTTCACACGTCCACGCAATTGTAATTTTTTTTTTAAATTAGTTTGAAAAAAAAAGATAAAAAAAGAAAGAAAAACTAAGAAAGGGTCCACCGGCACACAGGTTGGTGAGTGTTGCAGGCTAATCTCAGCATATCTCTGTCGCTGGGTGGGCGAGCCACTTACTTTTTCTTTCAATTATTATTATTACTCACTCATCCTAATCATAATTCATACAAACAAGATTTGGCCAGTAAAATTATTTAAAAAATTTAAATACTTAAAAATTAATGTCAAAAGAGTTATTTTGTATTTAATAATAATATCTAAAATTTTAATTTTAAAACATTTTATTTAAACAATGAATAAATTGTTTTTAGAAGTGATTTTATTACAAAATAAAAATAAAAATAAAAATGCACCGTACTACATTTAATGCAATTGTAATTTTGATGAAGTACAATGGCAGCAAAAATTTTGATGAAGTATACTATTCACCTGATCACATCCACTACAATTGATTACACAGTGGCGGCAATTTTGTTTTTTCAAAGCAAATTTCAATCAAACAAAAACAAAAGCGTACAAATTAATTAAACTGAACGCAAACAGAAGTTTAGACGAATCAAATCTAAAAAAATTATTATTCTTAATTTAATACACTTTTGTATTAGGGAAAATAATGAAAATTGAGAAATAATAAGTTATTATTTATTTATTTATTTTATATAACAAATTAGGTTTTCATTTTTAAAAAGTAAAAACTATAATTTTTGTCTTCTAAATTTAATTAAAATTTTAATTTGTTCATCGAACTTATTTATTTATTTTTTCGTGTCAACGATTTTTTTTTGTTTAATTGCAATTTTGATCTTGAAATTTCGTGATGTGTGATTTTGGATTCCTAAATATTCATTCAATTTACAATTAAGTGTCTCTATTAGCCTGAACAAATTTTTCTGACATGATATGCAAAAAGAAGAGAAGTTTACAAAATATCAGAGATGGTCAACTCTTAACCTACATTCCAACACTAACACAATAATTATTAGGCTAATTTGCACACACACACACACACACACACACACACATATATATATATGTATGTATGAAAATTATGTTATATATAATTTAAATGTGTGAGTGACCAAAATTATACAATCACGATTCCTAAACAACCAAAATTATAATTAAACTTTTTCTTTCTAACTTTACATCGTCTTCTAACTTTTGTTAATTTAGAAGATGTTCTGATACTTAATGCGGATGTAAGTTCAATGTCAAGATGATTAACAATGATAAAGATAAAAGTTTGAGATTTTATTAATGGTGATGGCTTCATGCTGATTGATATTGATAGGTGTCTAACATAGAAAATAAGGCATGAAAAGAGTGAAATATTTTAAATAAAGAGACAAAGTAATTTAGATAAAATAAAAAAAGTAGAAAGAAAAATGTCAAATCAGTTAATTAACTATAAAAAAACTGTAAAAATAACAAATTGAGACAAAACTCTATTTTGTAATATATATATATATAAATATAAATTATTAAATAAATAATATATATAATGTAAATATTAAATATTTTTCATATTACTATCTAATCATAAACTATTATATATGATAAGTTTATACCACCGAGCATGTGAATCAACTGACACAGAATTGTTCCAGCTTAACCAATAATCTTGAGTTCGAGTTCTAGGTATGCAATTGTATTAAATACTCGAAAGAAGATCTTTGCCGTCTATAACGGTCCTACCCAACTCGAACAAGATTGCCTATACTTATGGTCTATACCAAAATTATATGCTAAGTTTATTAATTTTTATGATAATCACCTTAGGTTATACTAATAATAATTTCTAATTGATTAAGAGTGTAAAAATTGCATGTCTCATAAACTCTAAATTATATAAATAACAATGATATATACAAGTATTAATAATTCTACTAAACTTAGAAAACCATATCCAAAATAAAAACATGATTTTCGTCGGTGAAATGTGGGATAATGAAATAGGAAGATGCCTCCCTATCCCAACGCAAAGAAAACAAGTTCCAGACTCTACGGTCTTGTAACTGAAAACAAGGGCATTCAACTCCTCGGAACGAGTTTTCTTTGTCTTTGTACCTTGTGAATTGGCATGCCCCCATAGTTTTCTTCCTATTTGGACACACACTTCCAATGCCCCCTTTGACCGTTTGACTTGCAATGTATAGCCAAATTTTCATCCATAAATTTCTGCAACGGTATTTTGATTATGTCAAACTTACTTAGTTTTTCCGTTTAATTCATAGTGATCACCATGTAACTTATATTTCATTAATTAAATTCAAAGCTAGACAAATGTGTTACTAAACCAAGCCAAGTTACAATACTAGTACAATTTTAGCTGATGCAAGTCAATGTGTTCTCAATTTTGGTTCACAATTCACAATCACATGAATTTTGATTTTGAGGATTTGAAAGGAGAATGGGGAGATAAGTGAGTAGGCAGAGAGGGGTGAAATCAAATCCCAAAACGCCATCAAAATAGACAAAAGGCTCGGCCATTAAAACGGTGACACTAACACGTGAAATTGTCTGTCAGATTTAGAATTGCAGTATTTGTATCACCTCATCGCCTTCTTAGGCATTGTGTCCTACTCCCACGTGTGGCTTTGGCTTTGGCTTAAGACTCAACAAAACACTTATGTTAAGGTGATTTTCTTGGGATTGGGATGGACCTGTCTGTCCTCAGTCTTCAACGTATCACGTATAAATAGGATATATTCAATTCAGGAACCCCATGCACTACACTCGATACAACAATTGAGACCAAACCCTATTTGCCCGTCAATTTGCCATAACAAATATTTCAATGTTTTATGGCTTTCAGATCCCAACCTCTGAATGTCAACTGAAACACCCTCAAAGTCAGCTACTCAAGGTGTTGATCATTGCCACTACATAATCCTATTAATTAATTCACATAAACCATTTTAAATTTTGGCTGAACATTCAACTTTTGCACAGTATACATTTGCCCTCTCTTGAGGTAACAATTAATTTTGCCCCTCACCATTTTATTTTTTGATGACCCCCTCACCAATTAAATGACAGGTTTTTGTCCAAACATATGTTCACACTTTGCATAAAAAGAAAGAAGAAGAAAAATAAATAGGCTAGTAATACGCGAGATTAATTATACCCTCTGATTCATCAAGTTGCCACCACGACATCGACATACATGCTATTGGCCTAGACTATATAGGTTCAATGACATTTTGAAGTTTTAATTTGAAAAATTGCAAGATGATTAATGAAATTGACAGTTAATCAGTGATGGGGACGGGACTAAGCTATCATTATAGTGTCTTGCTTGTTAAACCAAACCATATTTTATAAAACATAAACAATGTCGATGATTGTTGGATGTTGATTTAATACTTGCTTTGAGAAGGGGGAGAAGACACTGTTGACTCAGGGAGACGGGACCTACATGATGGCCGTGCTAAGTTTATAATTGAAGAGCAACTTTAAAAACACAAAGGGTGGTTCCGATTTCTTGGCTTTGGTTGAACTTGAAAATTTTTTTAGGAGGCCCTAGTCGATGAATTGGCTAAATTGCATTCTTGATTTCCTTATTTTTTTCAATTTGCAATTTTGGTCTCTTTATTTTTTTAAAGACATTTAGTCTGGCTATTTTTAAAAATCCGCAATTTTGGTTTCGCCATTAAATCTCTTGCATTGACTGTTACTAATTTAACATTGTTAATTCTTGTTTTATATAATCTGGTTTTCCAAAAATTTTGAAAATACTTTTCTATGAAAATTCTCTCTTCCTTCTGGGTTCTAATAACATTTACTCTTGCTAGTTTTGTACCTCAGATTCATTTCAAGATGTTCTTGTTATATCTTGGGGACTTGCACATACCACAAGCACTTAAATGACGTGTCAGAATCATAGTCAACATTATAGTCAACGATGACACATCAGAGTCAATGTTAAGCCACTAACGGTCAACGTAAAAGATTTGACGGTGATATCAAAATTGTATATTTTTAAAAATAGGAGAACGAAATGTCTCTAAAAAAAATAAGATGATCAAAATTACAATTTTTTTAAAAATATGAAGACTAAATATCTCTAAAAAAATTAAAGGGACCAAAAAAATAATTTAGGACAATAAATTCAACGCCAGGTTTAGGTAGATGGCGCACATATTCCACCCGGTGTGAGTAGCTTGCGGGTTGTGCCAACTTCCAAATGCAATGACAAACTCACGTAATGCCACTCTAATTTGACAAAGGGACAAAGTATTTCTTTTACCTTTTTTACTATATCCCTTTCTTTATCATTCATCAATGTCCTTATCTTAAGATGCATGGCTAGAGGAGACAGTTTCAAAAATAAATAGTATACACATTTACAGCGTAAAATCTTTTTAAATTATTATCTAATCATAAATTATTATATATAATATATTTATTAACTTTTATAATAACTATTTTAAAAATCATATTAAAAATAATTTTTTATTAATTAACAATATAAAAACTGATCGTACATAACTATTAAACTCTTCATCTAATACCTAAAGCACAAATTAATAGGAAACCATGATAGTTGCATGCCTCATATTTATCACCTAAAAATTGAAACCCAATTCAGCGACAAAAAGCAAGAGACTAAATGCTAAGAAAGTCAAAACCTAAACTAGAAGCCAATTTCAAAAACCAGAATTTTTAAACCCTGTAATCGGATGGATCCTTCAAGGGACTTATTTTAACGTTATCAGCAAATAACAGAGCTTCGATAAGACGTTTAATCTGTTCTTTTCACTTCCTATCATTCAATGAGCCCTCAGACGACCGGCGGAAGATAGATACAGAAAATTTTTTTGGCACGAAACCTTGAAAAATTTTAATAGCGTATAAAATTGTTTGAGTTTTGTAAAATGATGGCGGTTGGGAGGTTTAATTACGTGTCCCCCATGGTTGAAAAAGTTAATCCGGTTTGTTTTGAAGATCAGATATGATGTATTTTAGGATTGTCTTCGGGTGAATCCATCCTGACTTTATGTTATATTTAATCATTGGAGTATTCATGAAATTGAGTTTGATGTATTTTTTGGGTTGTATTCGGGTGAGTCATCCTATCCTAAATTAATATCTCATAAATACTTCAATGATATGAAAGATTTTTTGTCCACTCATTTTAACCTTTGAAAATTTTGTGCAAAAACAGCTCCATGCAACTACCAACTTTCTTTTTTAAAAAGAATAAAAATTCAGTGTTTGATGCGATGTTTTTAAATTGATAATTTCTTTTAAAAATAGAACAGATATCAAATCTAAATGTGAATGAAAAAGAAGAAGAAGAGAGAATATGAAAGTCTCAATCCTCTAACCATTTAATAATATTTTTAGATTGTTGATACCTTCCATTTAAATAGAACACCGCATTGAAATATGATACCCTAAAAAGGGATGAGCAATGAAACACAAGAAAATACAAGGTTTAATACATCAGTTGGTCAATAAATTTTTGGAGAATTTTTAATTAAGTTCCTAAACTAAAAAAATTTGAAATTAGGTCATTGATCTTTTACAATTTTTATAATTGACTCTTTGGAGGTAGTAATACTGTCACAAATTATAAATTTTTTAGCGGTTTCAAACCGTTACAAACCAACTCTAGAGACTAAATTGTAAAAATTATAGAAGGTCAAGGACCTAATTATGAATTTTTTTAGTTTAGGGACCTAATTAAAAATTGTTCAAAAGTTTAAGAACTAACTGATGTTTTAAACCAAAATATAATTAGCTATTTTTAATTACTCAACCACTATTGTTTTCTATAAAGGTAATATATCCTCCAAGTGATGACACGGTCGATAGGTCAAGTCGCTTTATTTAGAAGACACTTGCAATTTCGAAAATTGTGTACCTTCTGAGTGATGACACGGTTGGCTTTCTAACTTATGAATAGGCCGATCAAGTCTGAACCACCAAACCAACTGAACAAGCTTATATCTTTTCAAGTACAAACATATCCCAAAAATCCAACAAGGCCATTATAATGCAAGATTCATGCATGAATAGCCACCTTCAACAAATATCACCTATGACAAACTTCAAGATCGAAGAACCGTCAAAATGACCCCATTTGCAGAGAACCCCCTTCCCCTCTTCTATATGTATAGGGACACCATTTGTAAAAGAAAGATATCTTCATATACATTTATACCAGGAGCCCTCATAATCGGGGAGAAACTAAGCTAGGATATCCCAAAAGTTTCTAAGAACAAATGGACTCATACATTTCGTGCAACAATTCTTACATAACAAATAACTTTAAAAGAAAACAGTTCTCTTCATATAGTAATCAAAGATCATTCCATTAATCGATCACGTTATGATCATCCAAGCACTAAACATAATTTCCAAATCCAATTAGTTTAAGTGAAGATACCATTACCACAACACAAGGAATTAGAAGGAAAAGAAATTGCAAGACCTATAATGATTACTTTCATATTACGAGAAATTCTCTGGTCCTCAAAGTTCGGGTGTTTGTGGGACATTACTCAATTCAAAATTTTGTTAGTCATTTATTTAAACTTGACCCTATCATCATAATATATATGACTAGATTGAATCAATGTAAATAAATTATTGACATAATATGTCAACATTAACATTATAGATAATTAAATAATAGAATTAAAGAAATATACTATAATTAAAATATATTTTAAGATAAATCACATAAATATAATATCAAATTATACAAAATATTATTCATTAAATAAAAAATATTATTAATACACAATTATTTAAATAAATTGGATTGTAACAACTCAAAATATAACCCAAATCCATTCATAAATGTAACAAGTCTAATCTTTAAAACCTGAATTAGTAAAATATTTGTGCATCTATGATTATCTTACACTAATTATAATTTTAATATTATAATTAATGTGTTACTAATTCAATGAACCTCGATTAAATGATACACATAGCATATATAAGACCAACAACAATGATTCACAATAAAAAAATGTTTTAGATTCATTTAGTTTATTACTAAAATCAATCTCACACAGCGTAATGTGTTTTACTGTAAAGTTTATGACTAAAATTAATTTAAACATACATTTTCAATCAGATTGAACAATTCAAAAATAAGTTTATCAAAATTAATCACAACAAAATCTAACACTTAGTCCACATCAGGTAAATAATACACTAACCACGACACCAACAAATGGCATAGCGTGGCTTGGACTGATGACAGTTTTCCTGTGTGCTCACACTCACCAGACTACTCAAAATTAAAATTTCCCGGAACTAGTGACGTGTAGACGCGGCAACAGCTAAAAGAATAGCAAACTCGCTCATGGGAATCAAATCTAGGTTAATTAATTAATATTAGAATAGCAATTGTCCATTATACAGGAAAAATCATTATTTTCTACACTTGAAGATCGAGAACAAAGACGCCAATATTGATTGAATGTTCAGTTCATATCAAGCCTAATAACTATGTGTCCTTCAATTTCTCACATCTAGTCTCAGATGCCATGCCACACCATATTAAGCAAATATACTCAGAGGACCTGTCTTATTTGATGCATTCAGTCCATGTTCAGCATTTCGAGTTCCTGTGATCCAAACCCTGCAAAACAGACTTTGAAGTCACGAAGAGGAAGGAACAGTTACACTTGCACACACAAAAATATCTTCCCCAGTCATCTAATGGCTATACATATTTCATTATTTTCTTTTCTCGCACCTTGTACTATCTTTGATGCTTGAATCAGTCAGAATTGTCAGTCTTTTTGCTGTCTTCATGAACTCACTGCAGAAAAACAAAGCCACAATAAAACATAAGACTCCAAGAAAATATCCATGTAGAAAGATAAATCATGAACAAGAAATGGAATGATACCTGAAGGGTTCTTCTCCAGTTTGCTTAAGAGCACCACTTGCGTCGCGGTAGAGTACATGACTCAACATCTCAGACCGTTCTATTCCAAACATGTTGGCCAGTCTCATGTACAACTCTTCATAAGAACCAAGACAGGACAAGTCCAGGGTTCGACCCACATCTTCTGACTCCATGAAAACCTTACAATGGCTGGTATCCGAACTAAGTTGCCAAGAGAACTCAGCGGTAGAAGAAGACTTTCCTGGTGAAACTGAAGACTGGGAGTCACTGAGAAACCCCTTCTTCTCCTTATTCTCATCATCTGTCGCGGTGCAATTTTGAGACAACACATCACTAGGAGATCTAGAAATTTGTTGCTCAGTGAGTATTGGTTGACCAAAAAGTAAAAATTGGTGTCTCTTCACATGATCAGATTTCTCCAGACTCTTGTGTGAATTAGCCATGGTCAGCAAGCATGATAAACTTTCTTTACCCTTACCATGGTTGGTGATGTTGCCATTAGAAATCCCAGTGTGCAAATCAAGCTGGCGAACGTTAGTTGGAAGCAACCCCAACTGCAGCTTATTGTTAAGGTGGAGATCTGTCAAAGATATTCCAATTTGAGCATGCCTGGCTCCCTGTATGCCTGCAGGAGCATTATCAGATAGACAACACAAGGGGCTGCTAGTGCTAGACCCAAGGGGGTTGCCTGAAAACGTTGGTATTGGAAATTGAACATCAAGGGGAAACTCTGGGTGTTGTGGAAACCTAAGCTTCTTCCTTGGTGGAGAGAAGGGTGCCAGATGGATGATTGGCACATTTGATACCAACTCAACCAACCATGGGCTTACACGTTTCACATTATGCAGCAAATCTGGCTCATCCCAAGTAACCTGTAGCGATATGGCCAAGATCAATCAAGGTTGCATCATAAGCTTGTCCACAACATTAAACTCATCTCAACTATGGCTTGAATACAATCAAGAACGTCTTCCCAGTAAAATAAACAAATAAATAAAACTTAAATACAGTTATATAGGTGTTTTTGGTGCTGTTTTCTAATCAAAATTAAAGTTTTATTTTGGTAATCTATATTCACCTTCAATACAAACTTTTATTTCCCAGATTAATGAGTTAAAACTCTATTTCTATCTCTGATTGAAAAACAACACCAAAAATACTGATGGAAGTGCATATAAGTTTTGTCCTTTAAAAATTTGACATTTCAAACCTTAGAATAGAAGTATCTGCATAGAAATTCGAGAGATAACCATTTTATTCACGAACTAAGAGCTGCAAGTGGAATTATTGTAGAACTTACAAGCACCCCCACTCAAAAGAAAAAAAAAGGTTACAGGATTTTGTTTTGCCCATGTTAAGAGAATCAAGAGTCATAATAAGAGACGTTCACATAGAGAGTTAAGTCCGTTGGGG
The DNA here is from genome assembly GCA_004329165.1 of Spatholobus suberectus. Lineage (NCBI taxonomy): Eukaryota > Viridiplantae > Streptophyta > Magnoliopsida > Fabales > Fabaceae > Spatholobus > Spatholobus suberectus. The sequence goes on from CM014736.1 coordinate 9,275,511, forward strand.
GTCAACAAATAGTCTGTACCTGAAGAAGTCGCCAAGGGGAATTAGGCCAGCGGATAGGATCAACAACCTGAACAGAAGCTATGGTCCCCATGAACCAGCTTATCCTGGAAGAATCCTCCGTCTCAAAGGGCATCTTAAACCTCATCCCAGAGCACCACTGAATCCTCATCGCCCCCCTCACAGCCGAAGACCTAACACAAAACTCAGGAGTACTCGCTCGAGGGTAATAAACAACCTCAAACGGTTGACCACTAGCAGCCAACATAATAGCCTCCCTCACAGACTCACCACTCACTTTCGGCCTCCCACACCCATTCCCATTCCCATTCCTCACCACCTTGCTCTCCTCCCTCAAGAAAGCAGAAAAGGCCCCATAAGGCCCACCAGAACTCCACCCACACGGCGGCTCGGGCCCACCAAGCCCCCCTCTCTTGGCCCGACGAATCCCCACGCAAAGATCCCCATTCTCGGCCCGCAGAAACACGATAGAGTCCCCCGCCACGAGTTTCTTCTGGTTCACGAAACTGCTCCACCCCGTCGTCAGCAAGTGCCGACGTGGCGTCCCTCGGTAAATGTGCCGGAACTTCCACACCTCGCCGTGCACGTCCTTCGCCACCACCGTCTGCACCGGGGGCTCCGCCGAGTAGTCCAGCCGCGGGAAAATTGTCTCCGCGCAGTACCGCGGCACGGAGAACCCACCGCCATTGTTGGCGTCGGATTGAGTTAGCGTCTTCGCAAACGACGCAGGCTTTTCCGAACCCTCCGAGGCGTTATCCTCAAGAGCACCGTTTTCTTCGTAGTCTAGCTCCGAGTTCCTGAGAGGAACCAACCTCGAAATTGCAAAGACCTCGTCGGTTTCGGGGTCGGCGAGGAATTTCACCGCTGCCACGCGGCACGGAATGAGTGGCGGAATCCTCGACGCTCCGAAATCCACGTTCGAGTGCGCGTGTTCCGCGTGACCCTGCGGAAAGTAGAACACCTTCGAGTTCACCGCCGGCATCTGAACCATACCGCCGGCGCACGCGTGCCACAACTGCGGATCCAAACTCTTCTCGGTTTCCTTCATTGCGGTCGCACAGAGCAAAACTGAGTAAGCAAACACTTCGATGCTGATGTTTTATGTTTCTCTCAAAATCAAGAGGTTGAGTCACATATCTCCAAGGCCTCTCACCTGAGTTTTTTTGCTTCTTATTATTTATCTTTTGGTTTCGCTCAGATCTCAGAGGAAGACGGACACAGAGGGACAACTTTTTCTCTTGCACACAAAGGACACACACTCTCTGGAGTCTATAAACTAAACAACTCAATTGAAGCAACCAAGCCTATTGCGCAGCCAGCCAAACCAAACGTTTCATCTATTTATTTAATAATAATAAGTAAATAAATAACAATAATAATAAAAAATAAACTATTTGAAGAGGAGGAATGGAATTGTTTTATTGTAGGGCTATAATAATTTATAAATTATAATTATGGTGATATGACATGATGCAATAATGATAGTTGTAGGAGCAATATAGTTCACGAAAAGAAGCAGAGATAGAGGTAATTGGCACTAGCAGCATTTTGTGTCGCGGTATGGTGTCAGAAAATATCGCGAGTTAAAGGAGAAGGATGTGTGGTGTGATCACTGTGGCTTTGGTGTGGTGAAGTTAAAATTACCTGAAGCGGTGGCAGCGGTCATCGCTGCTTCATTATATTATTATGGCAGTGTTAACTGCAAACTCAACTCAACAACATCCCTACTTCTGACTATGCCTGTGCCTGCAATAAGTCATAAGCTGACAAAATAACGCATTTTGACATTTACTTTATCTAATAAAATAATATGTGATAATAGACACCAAATAAATGAAACTTGTCTCTTCGTTACCCTCTCACCCTTTAACTAGATAATATTAATACCTTGCCAAGTAACAAAAACAGAAAAAGAGAAGTCCAAGACTCAGCCAGTGGCGGTAACGCGTAGATAGCACGCGTAATAAGGGTCGTGAGCATGGTGACCAGGGAACTGAAGTGAGCCCTGCGATTTTTTGGTCGGATGAGATTAATGGGAATGGAAATTCTATATCATTTCTCAAATATATATATATATATATATATATACTACTTTTTATTATAAACACATTATTAATATTCATTATTTTTATTTATTTATTTTTCCTTATGACATCATATCTCACAATTATACTTTTTTCTTCTATCTCTGATTTCTAGTTACATATCCAATAGGTGAATATACAGTAATCATTTTTGTTTGATCTACGTGTCCAATCTACACTTGCCCTGCACACAAATTAATACAAAAGGGAAAAATTATTAAATTATTAAATAAATGAAAGAAGATACTAGAAAGTGAGAAATGTGGGCCTCTTGCCTCTTGCCTCCTCTTGCCTCTTGGGCATGGGCCGGTTCTTTCAATTGTCTGTTGTATCAGTCATGAAGGGGAGTAGTACTACCAACTACTAAGCATGAACGACACAAGCGTTTTACGCATTCAATACTTTTTTTGGTGTGAATCTTTCCACGCTGAAGAGATTTAATTTTGGTCTTTAATTATGTTTTACATCTGTAATTAATCAAGCAAATATGAAATTGTCAACAAACTTGGATATTGCTGAAGTCGTTTGTTGTGTTTCTTTTTGTGAAATGGTAAAGGAGAGAAGATGTCGCTTGTGAAAACTGAAAAGGACATTGATCACAGCCAGCAAGATGGAGATGTCCACGTGGTGAAGGTAGCTTTTGTCTTTTGGGTGATAGTGCTAATAAAACGCCACCCTCATGCCAAGATATGGCTTTCAAAAGCCTCGTTTGGTTTATGACAAAGAAGGAGGACACGGAAAGTTTATCTTGTTCTTTTCTTGCCGACTGCAGGACACCCCATTTCTTTATGGCATATTGACTTTATACAAAAATTACAAAGAAATAATAGTACCTATAACTTATTTACAATAACCCTACAAATATTCTTCTTCCATGTGTACACACATAGATAATACTCCATTTCCCATCACTACAAAATTATGTCCCCTGTACATGCATATCAATATTAATATTAATTTCTGATTGTGATAACATATCAAATCAATAAAGCTTGAATTGAAGGCAAAAATCTCTGCAAAAAGAAAAAGTTGAAAGTGAGAAAATTCAGTTACAACTAGACACAAGGCGACAAAAGCAATAGGTACAACCACGAAGGAAACCACCAGCACGTACGATACATAGCCGATTTCTGCAAGCATTGTCAGGGCATATGCCCATAGTCATAGTCAAATAGGGTATAGTATCCTGTAAGAGTTAAAAGGAATAACTTTCCATGCTGCTGCGGCAAAAGCTTAGGAATCAATCAGACTTGGTATCACAAAAAAAAAATCAAAAAAATCAGGCTTGGCTTTACTACAAACAAGTTGTTTAGGTGAACCGACAACGTCGGTAGTACCAGCCTGGATGTAACATCAATCCATTCTATTCTATTCAATCCGGGTCAATTGTTATAAATAATAATGTTAAATGTCATTTAAACAAGTTTAATATACGCTTTTGTATTTATATATTGAGAAAGAACAATAACAACAACATCGAGATAATTATAAACAAAAGGTAAATAAAAAAGGATGATAAATCAGCCAAAAAGATGTGGTTCGGAAAAGAATAGGATTGGTGGGTTAAGAATCAACATTGATACCGACACACAACGTCGAGACAATTAAGACAAGAAAATGAAATGATAGACGCATGGAAGAAACAAGTAATTTATAGAGAAATGTTGGGATAATAATTTTAAGAATTGAATTGTATAGGCAACCCCCCCTGGCCCTCATTCAATTTCATTCTTATCTTGTGCTCAAAGGCCATAACTTCTACAATTGTCCCATTTTTGCCGTCCCTCAGTCAATTAATCTATAGTATGTACCAAAGAAACTCATTCATTTCACCCATGCTTATTAGTAATTCAGTACTTGTAACAGTGCTCTTCTTTTCTCTATCATGTGGGAATTGCTGGTTTATCACATGTAAACTTTTATATTGGTAATTATGTTTGAGTTGAGTAGAATTATTATAAGAAATAAAGTTTTTTTTTTAAAGTATTTAACGTAATTATATATTTAAAATTCAAATTCAAGATCACTAATTAAATTAAAACAATTTTATATTAATTGATCCACGTATTTTACAGTAATGGCTAACTTGTCTCTTAGTCTTTCTTTTCACCTTTTTTTTTCTTTTAAAAAAAATGATCTGGCATCTGCCCTTCAGGAATTGACTAGTATTCTTGTTAAACCTGTCTCCTCCTAATCCAATAAACCCTTATCTTTTGTTTTTTATTTAAGGGGGTTTTATGTTATGGCTAAGGTGAGGTGCTCCACGAAAATTCACGTGCATCTCAAAAGGTGAAAGAATCGACTTTCGTTAACTTAATAGTGAATATATCCAAGGGAAAATGGGACCCACTGGCGAGGGCAGAAGCATTGTGTCCCGAGAAATTGACAAGTGAGCATAACTTTCGCCATTGTATTGTTTGTGAGTGTCCAAAACAATATGGCACGATGAAAAAATAAAAGAAAGTAAAGCAAAGCAGGGCCAAAAAAGGGAGTCGCTGTCCTCTCCTCTGATGTGTTCTCAGTCTGACAACAATAATTGACGATAAAGGTTTGAGTGCATCCATTTATCTATAGCCATCTCCACGTTTATGTCCGTCGTCAACCCACATTATTTACGATGGACCATTGCCCCAAACCCCAAGACCCCATTCCCACCCAACTATTTGTTTTCTTCGCTCTTTGCATTCAAAATTGACACAGATCGCGTAAGATGAAGGATTGAACAAAGGTATTACTAAAATACAGTTATAATCATTTTTCTATACACATAAAATGCACTTATAATCATTTTTTTATACACATGGATCTGGAAATCAAATTCCTGAAATTAAAGATCAAATCGTGATTATGTAATTATTAAAAATTTATATATTAATTTTCTAAAATGTTTGGTGGAATTGATATTAATGTGGAAAAAAAGAAGAAAGTTACGTTAAAAAGGTGAAATTACTTATACAAATAATGATTACATATTAAAAAGTGAAATTCACACGCATGTATATTATACTGAAAACGAAAGAAAATTATTGAAGTTTTATTTGGTTGCGGAGTGGAGCATACCAGTAAAGAGACAACTTATTATCGAAAAAAGAAAGAAAGAGAAAAGAACCCCCACGAGCAGGAGCCGGGTTGACCTGGCATTGGTCAAGGTTGGACACGTGTCAGCATCAGAGAGGGGTTATAGCTGTTCCTCGTTGGCAACGACATTGATGAAGGGACGTAACGTAGCCAGGAGGGCCCCACCAGCATGGTGATGAATGATGATGTGGATGCAGTCTCTCTCAGGAATCTCTGTCGTTGTGTTCTCTCTGTCACGGGAGAGAGAGAAAGTGATACAATACAACTCAACCCAAGTAAAGTCAAGATAGGCAAAGGTTAAAGAAAACGAGGGTTTGCGTTTACCCTTTAGTAAGTATTTGAGTAAATATTTAAATACATATTAATTTTTTAAAATTATAAACATAGATTATATTAATATGTTTTAATAATACTACATATTAATATTTCAAAAGGAATTAATATGCCTTATATTTAAAATTTTAGTCTAGCTTGGAAATTTTGGGGATCAAGTGTTTTTATTAGTTGTTGTCTGTTTCTGTTTGAATGATGTGAGATTTTGTATAAACTCGGTTGGTGGTTGGCGGATTTGATGAGTTGCGAGTGAAGTAAGAAGGTACATCGTGTTGTTGGGACTACGATGACGGTTGATTTGATCTGATCACGTGGACGAGAGAGAGGGGATTGCATCAAATTGCAAGACCTTTCTTTGCCCCAAAACGGCACTACCCCGTTCTTATATTCCGACACCAAACTGTGCGTTAGCGTTAGATATAATCAATGCGTGTGGCAGTGTCACTGACAGTGCTCTGTGGCCCATCGACCACCACTTGGCACGTGTCATTTGTCTCGTGCGAGAGATAGAGAGAGAGAGACACACACACACACACACACACTTTCCTTTCGCTCTCAGGAGAGTTAGAATGTCGGATCAGCGGCTTGCTTGATTGGAACTTGGTTTAGTTAGCCACTTAGCCATTTCATTTAGCTAAGACCCAAACCATGGTTCATTATTTATGTCACTCGTGCATGTTCACATTTAGCCGTCTTCTTAGAGAATGAAAATACTAGTAGCTACCACATCCACTCAATCATTCTCTTTAGTTTTGTTATTATGTCTTCGGCATTGGGAAAGAGAAGAATGAATGGAGTAATAGTAGTCTTCTTTCTTGGTCACTTTAATTTATTTATTGTTCTCAACCAAACAAGAAAACGATATCATCAATACAAAATTAATGTTATGAACCGCATGGAATTGATCGACTAGATTAAGTACATTACAACCTAAACACTATTCATTGGTTTGAATTGAATAGAATTACCACCAGAAAAAAAAAGTCAGACACCAAATTACCAATTTAATGTTTACCAACAGAAACAGAAATAAGAAATGATTTCCATCCCTTGCTTCTTGATTATCCCGTAAGAGGAACAGGATGTCATGCTCATTGAAAAGTGATTGTCTAAAAAGAAAATGTTATGGTGCAAAGTATGGAGTAAATCGATGCCCCTACATTGGATTATTTCATGGGCTTTCATTTCATTCCAAAAAGCTGTAGTTCAACCTCGGTCGTTAAGGGCACATATTAAGTCTAAACTATAGAGGTAGATTGGTACTTGGTTGGTAATTAGGTATTAGGGAGTGGGGACTGGGGACGCAATGGGAGAATGACCAAAAGGCCAAAAAGACACACGAACTCCTTAATTAAGACTAGGTAGGACCACTATAATTCATGGTCATTAATCCTTTTTAAAATGGGGCATGTACCAACACGGCAGCATCAGCAGGAGCAACAGATTCAACATATCAATTCATGTCCTATTTTTTTATCCCTTTTCATTGAATGATTACCAGAGCACAGTCTCTTTGTGAAATTTAAATTAGTCTTCCCTCCCTTAAAAGGTAAATGCAAGCTACATATTAATCCTTTTTAATAGAAATAAATATTTTAATAGTGAAATAATTATGAATGTATCTTTTGATGATATTTTATTTTATTTTTATAACTTTCAGTGTCACTAGCTAGCAACTATTTTTTAACATCCTATTATTGATTCTAGTATTTTAAAAAGTATAATAAAATTTTAAATATCTCTATCATCAGCTTTGAAATTTTGTCTAGAACTTTAATTTCATCTTCTAATGTCATAAAATTGATAATAGATATTCAAAACTAATATTAATCATGTCGAGAATCATCGTGAGAGGGGAAAAAAAAATATAAAAAGCTCATCTACAGTAAAGAAGACTCAAATGTAATACGTATTCATTTTTCAAGAAAGGAATATATATTTTAAAACAAGAGGAGATAAGAGTGTACTATAAGTAGAGAAAAAAGGTCATATACTGACAGTGTAAAGTAATTTTATCCTGCAATCCAATCACAAGTCACTATTTATTGTAAGTTTGTTGACTTTTATAATAAATACTTTAAAAGTCATACCAACGATGAATTCTGATTGGTTGACAATGTAAAATTTTTTACACTGACAGTATATAACCATTAAACTCATATAAGTATTTCTTAAGGAGGGAAATATAATTTACTCAGTTAAAAATAATATATAACACTTTGGAATAATAGCAAGCTAGATTGAATTTTGATATGTGGTTGTCAGTAAATAGGAACAACATACCAACTCCTCAATTTAAAACCAATTAGGCAGGGAAGGATCTTATAACAATTTGCGGAAAAGAGAAAAATCATTCTAAACCCGATTCCTTTTCAGCCCGACGAAGTGTTTTTCATACGCATCGGGTGTTAGATTCATCCTTGCTAAGTTGTTAAAAAAGAATTTAAAATGAGTTAAATAAAACTGAGATGTTATGTTTGAGTCTGGGAGCAGAGAATTATTGTTTGGGAAGCGGGAGGGGTCCTGGTTAGGGTGCAGTCATGTGGTTGAAAAATAAACAAATGTTAGTATATGAGCTGCCTCTGAAATGCTAATGCCCTTAGGATCCATCGCATTCTATGGCCATTAACACTAAGAATTTGGGCCTGCCTTTTGCAATAGATCGACCTGGTCAGCGTTTATAGACACTATCCAAAAATATAATATAACAACAGTTTTGCTATATTGTACAAAGAATGACAGTACGAATTTTAGACCAATTAACTTGTTCGTTTCTGATTAGTTAAAAAAAAAGTTGTGGATTTGGCGAAAATCAGGACGAGAATTGCAATTTAATTTTCGTTTAGTATAATTCATATCATTTAGCATTATCAAATAAAAAATCAATCCGAATATGGCTTCTCCCCCTAAGAGAGGTTTCAAGACATGATGATGGGTTAATCTTCGTTACTTCATTCAAATGAATGGTTTAACATGCTAACCAGGGAAAAAAGGGTTTCAACATAAAAATAAGGTTAAATTAATGCGAAGGTCTTATAGTTTTATAGAATTTTTAATTAAGTCTCTACAGTTAAAAACACTTTAAAAAAATCTATATAGTTTGAAAAAATTGTAATTAAGTTCCTACACGTGTTATAACTCCATTAATTTATATTTAACTTAGTTGCACTTTTAGTCTCTCAATTTTTCTCTTATTTACAATCAAATCCGAATGTAGGCAGTATTCAAACATAGAAAAAGAATTAATAAAGGTGTTGAAGGTGAGAATTGAACTCCAATATTGAAGTTCACCAACAACACTAAAATGACTAAACTAATGACTTTATTTAATATAAAAACAAAATTTATATTATATATAACTTAAACGGGAGACTAAAATTGCACATATATTTACTACAAGTAAATTAAATAATATTAACATTATATAAACTAATAGTATTAAAATTAATTTTAATAACTATAAATTAATAAATGTAAATTAGTATATATTTATTGGATATTAATAATGCTAAAATTAATATTAATCAATATAAATTAATAATATATACTTATTAGCATGAATAGAGTTTGAATCCCCACCCTTAGAGTTCACTAATATATACAAATTAGTATATATTAATAAACTTCTAGAAAAATTTAAATATATTAGATCTAATATAAATATATCCGAAGAAGATTAATTGGAAATATATGATATAAATATACTTTTTTTAGTGAAATATATAAATATAAAATTATTTCATCAATAATAATATCTTATTTTAGTCACTAAAATATGCAAAGAAAAAATAAAAAATTAAAAGAACACAATTTTATAAAAAAGAAAATTATCTAAAATAGAGTGATTAGGTTACAATTAAAATATATAGTATTAAAAAGTATAAGTTATTGTTTGTTTTGTTTTATAATATTATATTGTTTATTTACTAGTAGTAAATATATGTGTAATTTTGGTCCTTAGTATATACTATTAATTTATATTTATTAATATTAATTTTAATAATATTAATATTTATTAATTTTAATATTATTAGTTTATATAATGTTAATATTATTTAATTTAGTAGTAATAAATATATGTGCAATTTTAGTCTCCCGTTTCAGTTATATATAATATAAATTTTATTTTTATATTAAATAAAATCATTAATTTAGTGATTTTAGTGTTGGTGAATTTCAAGAATGGAGTTCGATTCCCACCTTCAACACCTTTATTAATTCTTTTTCTATTTTTGAATATCACCTACACTCGACCTTGATTGTAAATAAGAGAAGATTTGAAAAACTAAAAGTGCAATTAAGTTAAATATAAATTAATAGAGTTATAACACCGTTAGCGTGTAGGGATTTAATTACAAGCTTTTTAAACTATAAGGATTTTTTAAAAATATTTTTGACTGTAAGGACTTAACTAAAAATTTTATAAAATCATAGAGACCTTTGCATTAATTTAATCTAAAAATAATAAAGAAAATGTAAATGGATTCGACATAAATGTTCTGAACATAATCAAATATAAGTTACGAAATGCATAATAAAATTGTAATTACGATAAAAGTACAAAACAATTAAGAAAGCATAATGACCGTTTAAAAAAAATTAGGCCAGCCCACAACGACCATTGGACTTTAGTAGAGGCCAGCCCTTAAACATTGCTGCTACAAACAAATTCAACTAGCCTGTTATAAAGGGCAAGTAACCAAGGCATTATTCTAGTCCGCAGGTCTAACATAGAAAGTCACGCATGTGCTTTGTTTATAATGTTGTGCCATGTTATGAGGCATGTGATATATTATTGTCCTCGCCTCAATTTGATCCTTGACTTTATGTTCTCGTAGCACATGCATCAGCAATGGCAAAGATTCTTGCCCCTACTTTTAACAGTTTAGCCCCACAGCCATGCATGCGATCCAGTTAGAAAATTGCTGGCTGGCTGTTTCATCAACCACCATGATGAAACTACACACACACCATTCTAAACCTCTCAACTTTCAACACCATGTTCCCCGAATTCCTCACAAAGCACTAACTTGCTACCACCTTTTATTTCACCAATCAATTTACATTAATTAAACAAATGATGCTCAGCAATATAACATTAGACTATAAAGAAAACAACAAACAAGGAGGATCCCGTTTAGGACTACCGTTTCTTCCTCAATATAATCAATCCAACATAAAAATTATCCTACAGAATTTCCATGGAGATTTGATGAAGCCAACTTAGAACCCCTAACAGCCTCCTGGATGGCACTGCTTCTCATCTCCACGACCTTCTTGTGACAGTTTGAGTGCAGTGATGCTACAAAAGTGGGGCTTGCTGCCGGCCTGTATTCGGGAAAGAGGCGGCCAGACCTGTATCGAACACCACAAGCATTGCACAGTGTTTTGGGACCCATAGGTCCCTCTCTCCATTGTGGGGTCTTTGTCACCTCACAATGCATGCATTTTCTGGGGGGAACTGACTCCAGTGATGAGGATCTCATCATCTCAACATCATCACCTGATAGCAGGGACAAATCCTTTTTCCTTTGCCCTTTTACTTTGTTCGATAGATTCCCAGCAGCATTTGTTCCAAAATCTAATTCAGAGGCAGCTGTCCTTTGATGTTTTTGCAAAGCTGGTGAATTAAGGATGAATGGAATTGAAAATACAGGACTGAAGCTTGAAGGACGCTGACGTTTACTTCGAGTGCGTTTTGCTGGGATGACAGGTAGATCAAAGTTGGAATTCTCAACTGAGGAAGAACTGCTGTTTTCAAAAACTGAAACTGGGCTGTTGGTTTGGAATTGATGCAAATCTTTTCCACTGAAAGGGGCATTCTGGTGGGGAATGGTTTTTCCATATGTTGGTCCAGGAGCCTTTGCCAGCTGTTTTATTGGAGAAATCCCGTTACACTGCAATGTCAAACAATCATCAAACCAACAAAAAAAGAGAAAAAAAAAAAAAACAAGAATCAGATGCAACATCAGTGGATATGATTATTTGAATAAATAAGTGAAAGAATTTCTTCCAACATGCACATTTATACTCCACAAAGCAAATCACATGACAGGACTGCTACTTTTCAATATGTATACTCATAGTTATCAATTATCAAATGCTGTCGAGTCAAATCATCGTAACTCAAACTACTTGGGTCTTTTTGCAATTTCAATTTGCAATACTGCATAGGATAGTCTCATCTCAAGAAGGTGTGACTGCAGACACTGTAAATCATTTTCTGTTTCATTGCCATTAAACAGTATACCCCTACACGTAGGAGAACTCAATATCTATAATCAGCCCCAGCCTACTTGTATCAGCCACATGACCATATGCAAGGAGTTTCTTTAATTTAAATCCATACAAAGACAGAAATAGCTTTGGGTAAGGGGTCAGATATTTAGTACTGTACCCTACCATTTACCAAATACAAGCACATAAGACAAGCACTCATCTAATCATCCACTTCTTAGGAAAGCAAATTTTTACATCTTTCTATGTATGCATGTCACCCATTCACCATTCAAAATAACTAACACTTAACAAAATTCCAAGCATTGTCCGAGTATAGTTATCAGAACTTTCTCACTGTCTGAGAACAACACCCCTAATAATATATGGCATGAGTTCCAAGGTGTTGTTGAGACTTAAAGACTTAAAAACCTACATGGGGTCCACCAATATATTTCAAAATATCAAGTTAGCTGCAAATTTATTATATCGAAGTTCATGCTATTAAACCTCTTTCAAACATTTTAAAGACACATTTAACTGAATAAAATATTAAAATTGATGAGTAATATATATATAAAACAGAAATAATAATAGCAATTGTTAGAATATTTCATATCTTAGATTATCTCATAGGATTAATTTTCCTATTTCCTCATTATCTCTTAGGATTAGTTACCATATTTCCTTATCTTATCAAGATTTGTTTCTCTAATTAGTTAGAATTATGATTACTATTAATAAGGGTTAGTGCTCTAGGTTTTATGAATATATCAATACACTAATACATTGTAATGCATCTCAATTACTATCAATTCAGTGTTTCAATCTCTTTTATCTCTCTTCCTCACTCTATGCCTAAAATCCCATAATTTCAACAGTAGTGAAAACAGTTTTGATTTTTGAATTTTAGAACCTGATAGTTATGATTGATAAATCTTTATCATTACATAACTAAAAATTATCCAGATGACTTATTATGCATTATAGTTATTTCTTTTACTTTTTTTTCTCTGTGTCTTCCTCTTTATTCTTTCTATAAACCTTCTAATGCCATCCAAAAATGTACACCAAGAGGGGAAGTTTCTGCAACCTGAATGGGAGAGGAAAGAGATTACCACCAAGCTTCCTACCTTCCTCCTCCCTTTGTCGCACAACCCTGAAAAGTTCCAACTTTAGGTGCATAAAGGCTGAGCACTACAGACAGAATAATAGCAGCAACTCCAGGACATTTTAGGTCAGTAGCAGATGAAATGCAGCAACTTTTCTCACAAATTTGCTAACTATTACATGTTTTATAATGATATTCTGTTACAGCCAAGAATGAGTAAATGACATTGGCAGCACACTTTCAACGGAATTCTGACTACCACCACAAAGTCTGCATATGTAATTAAAGTTGCTCAATAATCCTGCCTATTTAGTAAATACACGAAAACTGAATCTCTAACCCTTTGTTCCACTTTTTACTCCAATTGCCCAATTCTCCTAGATCATACCAAATTCATCCAACAAATCTCTTCTCTTACACATTAAGTATTTTGATTACCAATATTTTTGTTTGGTCAATCTGACAAAATTCCTAGACAACAGCATTCTAGTTTTCCTTAGAAGTCACAGCTCCTGCAAAAATTCCAACTGTAAAAAGTCATAGTTGTCTAAGTAGCAAGACACCACTCCTGCGACATTCCAACTATAAAAAACTCCTAGTTGTCTAAGTAACCGTATTAACATCTCCTATCAAAGGTCTGCGGTGAAAGTTCAGGAAAAACATTTCATTCAGAAAGTATAGATTATATCAAACAACACAGCCATTGCCAGCATCTGAACTTAAAAAAAAAAAAAATCTAAATCACCAAAATTTCTCCTTCAATGCTGATGTATTCATGCAAGGCTTTTAGAAAACAGTTTGGACACAATGACCGCAATTTAAAACCTTGCATTCATGTAATTTCAGTTTTACGTAATAAAAACCCCCCACAGTTAATTCATCAAATATAAGTGCACTGCACTGAAGTGTCATCATGACTTTCATTGTACATAGCTACAAGGACAGGGGCAATATGCAACAAAAGAATTTAAGCCGGTAAAAGACATCACACTCTACATTCCTACACACCATAACTGAGAACAGAATACTCACAGAAGCAGAGAACCCCATCATCCCAAGTTGGGGACTTTCATTTTGAGCTTTGCCACACAGCCCAGCTGATGATGCTGAAAAAACATCAAAACGTGGGTCTTCAAGGCATTTAAATTGAGCATCGCAGTCTTCTTCCACAACATTAGCTTCCACATCATCCAGTGGGAAATCAAAAAAATTGATGACATCATCAAAAATCTCATCTGACAGACCATTAAAGTTATTGTCGAAAAACCAGGAGTCCTTCATATTAGCAATATCCTGTTCCAAAACATTACACTGCATAAGAGGCAACAAACATTACATTGTCATTCCTTGCTTATGATATTTGGAAAAGAAACAACACAAACCACCCATCATTGGTTAAAAATCCACAAAATTTCATAATTTATGCTATGTTCTCTGGTCTAATTTGGATAATAAGGCAATTAACTTTGTCACAATGAAGATGTACCTTATAAGTATTCACAAAGAAAGAAAAAAATCCAGCTAAAAACAGTAAAACACCAGTCTTTCATAATTTCTTCCAAGTTGAAAAGAGAAACAAAATCACAGACAAAATAAGGAAAATGCATGCAATATATGATGTTATAAGGAAAAAAAAGAGACACAAAGGAGAAAAAAAATGAAAATGAAAAAAGAAAAAGAAAAAGGGAGAGCTTGAGAGACCTCAGACATGGTTTTGGTGGAGTGAGGAAATGGAGCACATTGTAGTGATTTGGAAATGGACAGAGACAGAGGAAAGTTTGCGGATTAATTTGAGACAACACATAATAAGATCTTGAGGAGTGAGAATCTCTGTGTCTGAATTTGGTAAAATTAGGTTTTATTTTTCTGCGCCACTAGCGCTACTTCCATGCGGAAACCCTCATCCTTCTCCCGTGAGTTGAATAAATATTTCCCTTTCGATAATAGTAGTCCATCTATTTCATAACAAATTTTAACCATTATTAATGAGTTTAATGGTTATGTAGTATTAATATAAAAATTTTACATTGTTAACCAATTATAATTTATTATTAGTATGACTTTTAAAGTATTTATTATAAAAGTCAACAAACTTATAATAAACAATAATTTCTAATTAAATAACAGTGTAAAACTACCGTGCTACTGTCAATACATGTATGTTTTCTCTTATTATATTTGCCTTTTATTAAAAGGGTTCCTCGTTGCCTAGACATATAATTATGGTTTTGTCCACTTTAAAAAGTATAAAGCTAGAGTTACTAAAGCAAAATCTAACGTACATTAAAAAACGAGAACGATGTTTTAATTATTCATTGATAATTTATAAGATTTCATTCGGCTTTAGTTTATGGAATTTTAACGTTAAAAACGCGTGACGGTAATGGTAGACCTTTATAAACCTTTTTTTTTCTTAATTATGTTTTATTTGAAATAAATCATGAAGATAGAAAATTTCGTTATAAATGCATTGCCGCTCTTCTTTTTTTTTTTTTGACACAATGAATGGTAGTTAATATATTTGTAGCGCAACAAAACTGTGGGAAGAAGGAAAACATAAAGAAGGTTGGTCAAATGAGGTGGTAACGAGGATGATGGAGCATGAGATATGGATCTAAAAGGAATTATTTAAAGGAAAAATAGTTGGATCTAAAAGAAATTATTTGTTTGAATGATTGTATCGTTCCAGATTTGATAGAGTGATTTGCTCACACACACAAAATAAATAGAAAAACAAAAAAACAACAACAAAAATTGATTGAGCGATCACCGACGAAGGCACGAGACCGATGGAATATTACACACCTATTTTTATTTTATTTTAAAGGAATGGGTAATTTTCTTTTAACTTCATATCCCGACAAATATTACTGTAAGATTTTTTTTTTTTGGTGAATGCTGCAAGAATAAAACACGTTTGGATAAGTTTTACAATATGTTTTTATATTTCATAAAAAATGTATTTTTATAAGAATTTAATTAAAAGTACTATTATTTAGTCACAAATTATTATATATATGATAAAATTGTTAATTTTTATAATAGGAATTAAGGTCAATGATAGTTTATAAACATTTTCTTCTCTTAATCTATCGAAAGCAGTTTTTAAGGACAAAATCATGATTGTCCACCAAGTGCCAAAATAGGCAATACTTTGGATGCGGTGACCCTAATTTGAAAATTGGACTAGACTAGCCAGTTCGACCAATCTGACCAGGAATCAATCTAGCGACCGGTCTGTTAATTTTAAAAAACCAAATCATTTTAGAATCGGTCAAGAACCGATGCAAAAAATCGATTTGAGCAAGTGCTTTTCAAAATTTTTTTTTTTTTTAAATTTAATCTAAAATATTTTTAAGATAAATAAAAATACATATTTAATAAGAATTATAAATATGTATAAAATAATATTTTATTTTAGTTTTTAGTGTTATAAAATTATGATATTGTATTTATTTAATATTATTTTATATATTAATTATTTATTATTATTAATTTATTAATACCGGTTCGATCATGGTTCAACCACGATTAAACCATTAAACCATTAAATCTTAAACCAGTGTCTTGACCGATTGAATAACCAGCTTGACTTTAAAAATATTGACCCTAACGATGTCCGCAAATTTGAGGTCGGAACATATATCATATGAAAAAGTTGATAGACACGAAAACTAAGATAAAACTCATTATATTTTTACAATTAAGTTTTTCATTCAAATAATGATACACAAACCTTTTTTAATAATAAATAATTCTATTAAATTTATTTTATAAAATTTTAAATATTTGTCGTCATTTAAATAAAAAACTTAACAGCAAAGATGTAAGGACTTTATCTAACTTTTTCCCCAAAAATTACTAATTACATAAAAATTCATTTGTTAGAAAAGAAAAATATATATTTTTAAAAATTTTAGATATATTTTTAATTGAAAAGACTTAAATATATGAATGAACCTAACTCACAAATAGCACTGTCGCAACTTATTGGTCATTTAGGGGGTGTTTGATAGAAAGGAAGAAAATAGAAGAAAAGAAAGGGAGGAAGTGAGAAAAGAAGAGAAAAGAAATAGGTGAGAAATGAAATGAAAATTAAGGTTGTTTGATTCAAGAAAAATAGAAGAAAAATGAAAGAAAAGTAGGAAAGAGAAAAATGAAATAACATAATCGATTTAGTATAGTAGCAAAATCGATTTGGTATGTAAAAGTTATGGATATGAAGCTTTCATACTATGCAAATTGATTTCTTTAACCAACAAAATCGATTTTGTTGATTCCGTTGTATCATTTCCTCGCAAATCTTATTTCAGCGTAGAACAATCGAATTGTGAGACCCACCTGTTTTTTTAAAATTTCCACACAATTTCACTCAACCAAACAACTCTATTTTTACTACTTCCCTTCTCTTCCACTCTCTTCCTTCCTCTCTTCCTCTATTTTCACCATACCAAATGAAGGCTTAATTGTTTCCATTTGTTTCCATTTATTTATGCTAAAAGATAATACACAAATTAAAATATATAATTAACATTTTGGTTTATATTAAAATTATTTTTAATTTTTAATATGATATTTAATATTCTTCTTCTCTTATTTATAATAAATGTATAAAATATTTAAAAATTATATAATTGAAAATATAATAATTAATATTATTTCAAATTTTTAAATTGACAAATAAATATAAATATAAATTTATTTTAAAAGTAAACACATAAAAAATTACTTATTAAAAATAAAAAATTTCACTTTAAAGATAAAAGACACCTATAATAATTAATTTAAAAATTAACAATGAAAGGTTGTAGTAAAATCAGGTATACATATAATAATTTCTGAAACTGGTTATAATTTTAATTGGTAATTTTTCGATTAATGATTATCATTTTTTATTTCTTTTTAAGTATCTTTCCCTGAAAGAAGTAATTATCTTATTTAATATTCAAACTTTAATTTTTTACATTTAAATATTGATTCTTGAAAATGTGACTCACTTATTACCACATTTATCTTTATGAGTTTAATAGTCATATATTATCAGTGTTAAAAAATTTATACTTTCATCTAATCAAAAATCATTCTTAATATAACTTTTAAATTATTTATTATAAAAGTCAATAAACCTACAATAAATAATAATTTGTAATTAGATAATAGTATAAAACTACTTTACACTGTTGACTATTAAACTCTATCTTTATTCCCGTTGCAAGAGGAAATGGATATGGGTCCTTCGATCAAATAATTCATGGTACTAATTTTCAACGTGGTACCATGCGTGTTGGCAGATAATACGATGGAAAACAAAGATGCAACGCTATTTACGTCCTTAAGGGAAAAGAAAAATGTTAGCAACATTTTCTCTAACACTTTCATAACATTGTAATCTAATCACTACAAATTACCCCATCATTAAACATTTTTTTTAATTTAATAAATACTAAATTACATTATTCAAAGTAAAAGTTGGATAAAGTCTATTACAAATTTTTTTATAAAGAAAAACTCTATCAAAAGAAAACTAAACAAACATTATAGAGCAAAGAAATATTTGTAAATTAGTATTTTAGTTTGTGTATTGTACAGGTAAATTTTTTATATATAGTAATTAAAGTTCATATTTATAATAAATAAATATTTTGAATATATAAATTATATTATAATTAAAATCTATAATAAAAAATATATTTAAATATATAAATTATATTTTAAATTTACAATAAATAATTTAAATTTTGTTATAAAGTTATTTTTAAATATTCATAATTTCTTTTAAAAAACCTATTGAAATTTAATTTAAAGATAGAAATGAAAAATAGTATATTGGAAATGGTAGGTTGTTAAGAAAATAAAATATACAAATAAAAATAAATAATTGAGAGATAAGTTTTTCGGGGGCTAGTTGTAAGATAATATGTAAAATGCACTTTCAAAGAAAAAATTTAAAGAATGTACAATTAAGATAGTGGGGAGAGTGAAAGTCTTACTCTCCAAGTTATGTATTTTAATTTATAATATAAAAGTAGTAGATATTTTATATATTATAATATTAATAAATTTTTTAACTCACTAAGGTCGGCTGAGTAGTGAAGAATTTAGATAATTTACATGAAGTCTTAGATCCAATTCTTATTGTTGTCGTTGTACACACAAAAAAAATACTAGTAAATTTTTAAAAATAGAAATAACAATATTTAAAATTTAAAGGAAAATATGTATAATGGATTTAAATAAATAAGTTAAAAATACAAGTAATTTAGACATTTAGAAAAAAGATTAATTTTCAAAACTTTGAAAAGAATTAACTTAAAATTATAAGTAGTTGAAATTTAAGATAAATAAAATTTTAATATTTGAATAAAAAAGAAAAATTAGCATAAAAATTCGAAAAATTTAATAATTTGAAATTTAAGAAGTAAATAATAAATATTGAATAACAATGAAGTCATATAAAAAATGAAATAAAAACCGTTCACGTGATAACAAATTATAACTTAAATTTATAATATGAAATTGAATAATTAGTTCATAATTTTGGAATCGGAAGTAAGAATATAAATATAACTCCTTTGGTCCTATAAAGTATAAACACACCGTATTTGAAAATAACTTTGGACCGATTAACTTTAATCGGGTCATGTATACTCACTTAATAGAATAAACTCTTTCTGTATAAACTACAATATTTATCTTAAATGAGAGTGTTTTAAGAACTATTTTTAACGAAATTATTTTTAGAACTTTTTTTAACAAGCATGTTTTTAAGAATTTTTTTTAACCTCTTATATCTTTCAATATATTATTTTTTATCTTTATTTTTAAATTGAATCTCAATATTTTTTAAAAGAAATTATTAATAGTTAAAAAATAACCTTGTATCATAATATAAATAGTTTATAATAAATCTAAAATATAATTAATATGTTCAAAAATATTATTTATTACAAATTTTAACTATAATATAATTTATATATTCAAAAATATTTATTTATTATAAATTTTAGTTAAATAAAATAAATATTTATCCTGTGCATTGCACAGAGTAAAATACTAGTTTTTATATATATACAAAAATTTAACTCAAAACGTTATTTAAGATAAATCAAATATATAAATGTGATTCTACATCAATAACAATTAAAAACCAAATATCTTTATCGATAAAAGAGGTGATCTTATACGTGCGGCAACACAAATGTGCATTCTTGCACCGAAAAATAAAGGTAATTAATGTGAAAGAAATCATTAAAACGGGAAAGAAAACGTTCAACCACTAGGATAAGAAAGAAGAGACAATATTTGCCATGAAAGATAGGTAGATCTGAAAATAAAGAAACATGCTTTTCAGATCTACCTTTAATTAATAATGCAGATCAAACGAAATTATTAGAAATCATGTCAAAACATAAAAAGGAATTATTAGAAGAACATCAGAAAACTATAAAATAACTAACAATGCGACCACTAGGGAGTCCAGATGACACAAGCACACTAGCATGCCAAGCCTTTTCTTATTCAGTTTGTCTTCTTCAACCTAGTTACACTGATGGAAAATGGAAATAGATCCAGATGACGTGGTAGTAATATTTAAGAAAAAGATACAAAGGAAAACATAGGCTTTGCGACGGAAATCGACTGAGAACTCAAAGGATTTTAACAACTAATTTCATTTTGGACATATTTTTAGTCGATTAATCTGTGCTACGAAATATCTTCACGCTTTCAAAAAGGTTTTTTTTCCCCCCGGTGTTTTGAAATATTTATCTTCATAATATACCATGTAAGCAAGATCTAGGTCCTAGATATGCTTGATGCAAGTTGTCTTTGATTTTTCTATTTCTTTTTACCTATTATTTTAAAGAAATTTTTGCTTTTTAATAATTCTTTTTAAAATTTTAAGATAATTTTATTATTTAGTGATTATATCTTCATAAATAAAGAGAAAAAACAATAGCATATAAAATGTAAAAACAAGCAATAAAAAAGATAAATAATAGGCTTAAATATTTATAATTCCTAAAATGAGCGAGTTTTGATTTTGGTTCTATAATTATTTTTTTAGTTTTTATCCATCTAAAATTTGAAATCACTATTTTTTGTCTATATAAAATATGAAAATTTTTGTTTTGGTCCCTATAAAACATTTCGTTTTGATTTTCATCTCTCTAAAATATGAAATAACTATTTTTGGTCTTTAACGTTTATTTTAAGGTAGATAAATAGTATTTATTTTAGGAATTTAGAAAAAAATTTATAGGTATCACATGTTGATATAGTAACTACAGACACTAGTAGGTGCAACCTAAAATATTCACTTGACCTTTTGTTAAACACATAAGTAGTTAACAAGTGTCACATAATAATAGGAACAAAAAACAATGATTTTAGTTTGTTGAAGATGAAAATCAAAGAAATTTTTTTTATAAGGATAAAAATCAAAACTCACTTATTTTACATGGATTAAAAACATATTTAAGCCTAAATAATATATTAAAAAATTACAAACAATTTTAATATACATGATAAAATTAATTTCTCCCTCCATTTATATTGTATATCTCTTTAAAAAATTAAGTGTTAATTATTTTATTTTTTAATAATACCTTTATTTATTGGTAATTCACTTAAATATGTAAATAATTCCGAACTATATTCTAACACTTTTGATAAGAATAATTTTGTAAAAGAAGTCATTTCATCGTAATAATTTATGTAATTAATATATTTTTTTAAAAGTGTACATTATTTTAAATGACAAATAAAATGAGATAGAAAAAATATTTTTCTTACTCTATATATTATGACCTTAAATAATAGATAAATAAAGAAGTGGAGATACAAATATACTACAATGTTTCTGATTTGAACCTGTAATCCCCAAAATTATGATTTTGATGAATACATTTTAACCATCAACAATGTTATGCTTGCATTTACAAGAAAAAGAGGAAGACATAGACAAAAGTGGTTAGGACACGGAATGGCCTCACAAGTCACACAGGGTAATGCAATTCGACACGGTAAAGGCTATTAAAATACAAGACAGTGACAGAGAAGAGGTCAGTGCATGCCACAAAACAAGAGGGAATTTGGAAACAAAGCAGGTCTATGGTTGTCTTCACATTTGCTCCTTTAGCAGCAAAATCCTGTGTAAAATTCATTGTAATCCTAGTTTGTTTGGAATCTTATCAAGTGAAGAGTAGGCCCATCTGCTAACAAACTCATTGGCAAT
The DNA here is from genome assembly GCA_004329165.1 of Spatholobus suberectus. Classification (NCBI taxonomy): domain Eukaryota; kingdom Viridiplantae; phylum Streptophyta; class Magnoliopsida; order Fabales; family Fabaceae; genus Spatholobus; species Spatholobus suberectus. The sequence continues at coordinate 9,297,586 of CM014736.1, forward strand.
GTCCGTATCCACATTCACCACACCCAAACATGGAGAGGGGAGAACCTTCTCCTTGTCTGCTTCGTATTATTTTTCTTTATGATCGGAAATGGAGAAGGGCAAACAGATCTTAACTTAAAGGGATTTGGACATCTGAACTGCTCTGCTGCTGCTTTTTCCTTTCGGTTTTCAAAATAGATGACTTGGACTTGTACTTCAATCCAACTGCTCCTGCATTCAGGCTTTATGATTAGAAAATCATAGTTTCACCTATTATATTTTGATGATTTAAAAATAATAGAATTCGTTATTTTTATTATAATTAATCTTCTGAAAATGGTTATCGATAGTTGAAAAATCGTTATTATTTACAGCTACTAACTATCTTCAATTAAATATTGTTGTTATATTTTAATTAATTAAAAAAATTATTAATGATACATACATGCATGTGACTGTCCTCTTTCTTTCGAAGCTGCTGTCTGGTTAAGTCATCATTATTTAAAAAATACAACCAAAAAATAGGAAAAATTACTTAATTATATTATTTTTATAACTCTTTTTATTGATTTATTTATTTTTTATCTCTCTTCGTCACACCCCTCACCTTATACCTTTTTCTTAGTAATATAAAAAATTATACGAATAAAACTTCTCAATTACTATAGGGGACTTGGGAAAACTTTAGAACAAAAAAAAAAAAAGCAGACCATTTCAGTTCATATAATTTTTTGAATGGCATAATAATAATAAAAAGTTTTGGATTGAATTTTAACATATTTATCCTAAAAAAATAGTATGTTTAGTGTAAAATAATGTAATTTTGGATTGAATTATGATATTATTTAAAAAAATATGCAAAGTGAAATGAAAATGAAATCTTTTCTCCCCAAAGAGCACGCCATTTTTCCAAAGGAATAAATACCAAGATTTCACTGCCTGAATTGGACCCCACCTGGACACATGCAAAAGGAATGGATGACAAGTTTAAATCAAAGGAATAAAGAACTCACCAAAGTCGGCCTAGTGGTGGGAGGATTTAGATAGTTTCTCTAAGATTTTAGGTTCAATCTCTGTTGTCGTCATTATACACAAAAAAAATTAAAAAATCAGTTCTAATGAAAAATGCAACTTTCATTTTACAAAGATCCGTCCCCCCACACCATCCATCCTAACAACGCTCACAGCACCATAAACTGCTGCAAGATTCGAATTGATTGAAAAAAAATGACTTCTGAAAGTGAGTTTATGGAGACAAGAATCTAGAATTTTAATTATCTACATTTGCAACTGGGAAATTCTCTCCTCCATAACGTAATTGTCACGAGTCCCATTGAAAATTACGGCTTCAGACAAACTGATTTAGAGGCATCAAGATGGTTAAGGCGGCAAGTTCCCAGAAGAAATTCAGGGAGCTCTTCACGCGTGTTTCCCTGAACAAGATGAAATACAGAAATTATTATCAGAGAGTTTAGAATAACAATTTCGTTCAGAAGCCAAATGGCATTGCCATTATCGGAGACTCTTCCACAAGATCATTGATAGATAATTTCAGCAATTTTTAGCCTGCGAATTAATTAAAACAAAAGAAAAAGAACAAGATCACTTTACCTGTATTAAAAAAGCCATCTCAATAACCAGATGGTTGAGGTACCCAAGGACAAGACTCACAACACCTCTAGCAACAGTTGATGATCCAATATCAACCCCAAGCTGAAATGAATGCCACGATTTCCGGATAAGAATTACATGAAAGATGGTTGGCAGCTAAATGTTTGATGCATCATGTATATCTATTGAGCCCAATTCTTTCTTAACTCTAAGCGTGTATATATTTTCCACAGACCACACCAAGGTGTCAACTCAAAATAGCAAGCACGATATAGTTACACCAATTATCTTGACTTTCCTAACAAGTTGCTATTCCACTGATAGTCATGCAAAATTTACCTCCAAATAGTTCTTTCCCCGGAAATAATTGATTTCCAGTGCTTGACCAACTAGGCACGCCTTCTTTCCCACACTCTGCTTTACTATCCATGAACCCTGAAACAGGAATGTCAAGACTTGCAATTCACGGGCTAAACAAATGACGAATAATAGATATTTTGCTTTCATAACATAGACTACATATGCATATAGTTATTGGGGGTCAGAGATTCTAAAATAGAGAGTTCCTTAGAATTCAGTAATTAAGTTAAATCGAGCCAATAACTGACCCAGGAAGAAAAAAAATTGTTACCATATAAAGATCTTTCTAGAAAACCTAAATAAGGTCAAGAAATTGGCTAAAGGTAAATGCAAGGAAAGGAGAGGGAATTCTATTTAAGAGGATGATTTGAGATTTAATCTCATATGGATTCCTACAACTGAGAAAAAGGGTCGATTAATATATCATTTATATGTTTTATGTATTTGGAATGATGGAACCCAAGTAGGGGAAAGAACCATTTCTCACCAACAACATATATAAGAGCGCTATTAGGCTACAATTTAGAGTAGATTGCACCAGTAATTTCTTTTACTCACCTTAGATATGTATGGTATAAGTTTAAATCTTGAATTTCTGAAGGCATCATCACCCTTAATAAAACTCTCTAGCAAAGGAGCGTCTTCCACGGGGCTATTCATCATATAGTATAGTGCTAGGCTATATGTAGTAGAACCTGGAACCTGGTTCATAGAAACACCTAATTAGTGTTGCGCTAAATTTTATGTAACAACAACCTAAGCACAAGACTAGCAATTAACCTGAATGTTTACAATGAAAAAGAACTCAGGCCCTCCCTGTGCTGCATATTTCTGCAATTAACAAAACTACAGCAAATTGATTTTTCTTTATTATAGAAATCATAAGTTGCTACACAATGGCTGAATATAATCGAAGTCAAGAACAACATAATCATAGGCAATAATCAACCTGCACAATGCTCCCAGGACGGCCACCAAGGTCATCTTCCCTATTGTCAGATCTCACCCAATCTGCAGCAACCATTCGCATCAGGTTCCCTTTGCTTTAACCTAGTAATTAATACCACGGACATTTGAGATTAGTGATAGTGTCAATGGTTAAGCAAATAACAACAAAGATAGTGCATGTAGCAATAACAAAGATAGTTGCATGTAACGTGGTTAATCAGTTAGTACCTTCAATCAAAGCATCTGAACTGTGTAATATAGAAAGAAAAAACATAATCCAGTGTTTGATCATTAAAAGATTACTGATGTGTAACAGAATGGAGAAAGAATTGCATGCACAAGAGGGAACAACCAAAAGCAAAAATAATCTGCTCCCTTTGTGTTTGAGAATATTTATACAAAAAGTGATAATGCGTTGTAGCTACCTATACCTTCTGGCGGTCTTCAAGATAATTTTCTCCACGAATCAGGAAAGTATAAGGATCTGCTTCTGTCAAACTGCATGGTAATGTACAAGTAGGATCTTGTGGAAGAGTGGATCCATATGAGTATGCAATACTGTCTTCCCTGACCATATCTTGCAAGTCTACATAACCCCTCTTCTGAACTGCAACAAAATCTCTAGACATTGTTAATCAAAGAAGAAATAAAATAATGGTTAATCATAATATGCAACCAAAGAGGATACAAATCACCTGCAAGATCATGCAACCTTTTCACAAAATTAGCAGCAGTTGATAACTTCTGATGACGAATGTCCTGAAATTCTCACATTCACAGCAGAACATGGAAAGACCAAAGTCAAGCAAAATACAAAGTTTGACAAAATTTCAAATGCAAAATAATAAAAGCATGAGAAGAATATGAGATGGGCAGTCCAGCATCATAAAAATGCTGATAAGTAAATATGCCCAGAAGGAGCCCCAACTCTGAATGCACCTCTTGGAATGTCATAAGCAGTGATGAACACGCTTGCAGTGAGCACCTGATGGGTTTTGACAAGATAAAATGCTAAATTGTAAGGCTATATGAACACTTTATAAAATTAAAATATGCCTAAATACAGCCTGCCTTCAAATGCAACTCTTGGAAGTTGGTATGTCATCAGCAGTGGGTGAAATGCTTGCAGTAAGCATCCAAAGAATTTAAATAAGTTAAAATGGAAAATTGCCAGACTAGACTATGTGAAAAATATATAAAACTATCTACAAACTATCTAAGCAGAAGCACACAAAACTGGAGCATACAGTAAAAGGGAAGGGAAAAAATTGCACAGTTTAACAACTTTAAAAAGTAAGCATTTGATCGGAAGTCCTACTAATGTGAATAACTTCTTAGTAAATTAATAAACTTGATCCAATAGCTAAAGGATCACGAATTCAACATTATCTCTAACTTTTGAAAATTGTAAATGAACATCAATAATATTTCCAAATTATAAATATAGTTTGCCTGCTATAATAGGTTACTCCTCCTTTAATGTGATGGCTGCCTTAGGGTATGTTTGGGAGTTTTTTAAGAGGACGGAAGGGAGTGGCTCATGATGGAATGAAATGGAGTATAATATGACACTCCAATGAAGGAGGGGATTTGAATTCATGTCATTCCCACCTTGACCCCCTAATTACCCTGGGGTGGGGGGTGGGCAATTGTTAGGACTTCAAGTGGCAGGGGAGGGAATAGGAGTCCACTCGTTGCCATTCCACTCCTTCCTTTCTAAATAACTCCCAAAAAAACTTTTTTAAGCATTGTAATTTCATTCCTTGCCACTTCCACTGTTGCCATCCTTCCAAACATAGCCACAGAGAATGTTGTCCATTGCAGAGGTCTTCTGCTTTATTATTTAGAAGTTGAAATTCCAAAGTAATTTACAAAATTTACATTATTTTAAGCATCATAGATGCAGCTATGGAAGAGTCACCTCCTATTCATAGGATAAGACTTGCATTTTTGCCCCGCACTTGAAGCCTTTTTAGAGCATTATGAGCATATCAGAGACCCATAAACATATAGTCGGGTGTCTTGAGTCTGATAGATTATGGAGTAAACAACACCTTGACTGTTTATACAATCTTAGGCGTTCAAAAAGGTTCAGAACTAAAGCAGGGTCTATTAACTGATAGGGAAAGTAAAGCAGTTTTTATCCCTACTAAACAAGCAGATATATAGAACAGAGAACAACAAGAGAGATTTGAAAGCCCATGCAGCGATTGATTGTTACCAAATATATATTGAAAGAAATATCTTATAGAGCAATCCCTCAATATTAAACTCAAAGACACAAAGTACATTATAACTTTGGATTGTTCACTTCTTTTCTGTGCAATAAAAGCAAATATTTCAAACAGTATTTTTACCTGAGACTTCTGGTGACTACATTCAGTCATCCATCCATTTTCTGACTCGTCACAGTCTGATGGTTCTAGAACATCATAGAACTCATCATCAGCATCATTTAGAGTAACAAGGCTTGCATGCTCTGATTGTGTTTGATCTACTTCTCCAACTGAATTATCATGATTGTTCTCATCTGCCTGAATTTCGGTATCAGAATTGATGCCTCCTTCCTTTAGATGAAGCCCGCTGTTTCTAGCTAACTCTCCAGATGAATAATCAGATGAAGAACAACTCCCTAGTCTAGCTCTAAATAACTCCCGTAATGCTGCACATGCAAAAGAAGTTAGTAAATAAAATATAAACTAGAATATTAAATCTTTTAATTAAATATGTTAATATCCAGTGATATAAAATAAATGTGGCCCAGCAGGCAAATAACTGTTATGTCCAATAATATAAACTCATCAACAAAATAAGACTACCAGCAACTCTCCCGAGCATTCGAATGGTTATGGAATGTGCTGATGAAGATTTAAGATAAGATCTCCAGCATTTCCAATCAATAGCTAGCATATGCTTTACAACTGATTGCTTTCCTTTGTTCACTGGTGATATAACATACCCTCCACCTACAAAAGAATGTAAGTTGTCATCCTTCAACTACTCTCATTCACAACTTTTTCCACTAAGCTATCTATCTAGCAACTTTCAACGGCATTAGAAGATCTAAAAGAACAAGATCAGAAATCCTCGAAGTAAACATAAATTGGATATTACAATGACAACAGTGATAAAGTGAAGGAATATGATTTAAGAATCAGTGACAGTGAACTATTATTTAAGTTCAGAATAAAGATTATTGAAAGCAAAGAACATTATGATTCCAAATTGCCAACTTTAAGTTAAATATTATCAGATTTATTTTGAGGCAAAGTACAAGATCAGCAAATAAAATGGAATAAAATGTTTACTATTTCTACAGTTTAAGCATACATTACTTTTAAGGCAGGCACGCACACAGCCTTTCTGGGGTGGGCACCTTTTGTGAAACACGGAATGGTAAAGAATAACTGTGACAAAAAAAAACCAAAGAAGTTACTTCCATGCAGAATGTGTGTGTGCGTGTGAATTTTCTTCCATTATTCACTACTACCATAGGTTCCATCATCTTCTCTCCTCCAATAACGCCGCAACAAGAGATCTCTTCGTTTCATTCCCCTGTGAAACATTATATGAAAAAAATAAAACAAGTAGTGGTACATGATCAGCACTAAAGGCTTGGGTCTTTACCAAGGCAACCAATCACTAAATAGCTGTTTGTGAATAATGTCTGTGTGACCATCCAAGTGCTCCACTACATTCCCCTTGTAGAAACAGAAATCCCATCTGCGAGCCAATATTTAATGATAATAGTAACAAGCTCAATAATATAATAATGCAAAAGGCACTTGACAACCACAGTTTAAAAAATTGCAGTATAATTATACTGCTCACGTACCACCTTGCTATAACCTAACATATCTATCGTTAAATTTTTTATTTGCAGTTAAATTAATTTTTAAACTTAATTATACAGGGCCCAGATTCCTACACCTTGGCTTATTATGGCCATGATCATTGACCATAAAATGACACGATCATGAGTTCAATGTCCAGTTAAAAATTCCACGAGATCTTGTTAGAAGATTTTCTTAGTGATAAGCTTGTTGATAGAATTTGGAGCCCTTTCTCACATGTCATTTCCCAGGTTTTACGGAGAGTAAAGTGGGAAAGGCAATTTGGCGATGTGCAATTATGCTGTTATTATATTTGGTACTTATGATTGGTGAGGAATGTCATAACTTCAATGATTTTTTGTCGCTACTTATGTGGGATAAAGTGATCTTTTAAGCTTAGTTATGGTGATTGGTCTTATAATTTGAGTTTGAGCCTAACTCAACCCTAAAAACTAGCTCAAAAGGTGAGGATTGTCTCTCACTTATATACTCTATTTTGGCCATATCATTGGTTGATGTGGGATCTCCAACACCCCTTCTCACACTGAGGACTGGATATCTTCAGTGTGAATTTGCAAAATTGGATATCTGCGGGTGGTCTGATAATGGTCCGATAGCAAGTGGCCTAATAGGCCCAACAATAAACTACTAAGATAGGCTCCGATACCATTTTAAAATTTTGGATTTGAGCTTAACTCAACCGCAAAAGCTAACTCGAGAGGTGAGAGTTGCCCCCTACTAATATATTCTATTTTAATCATATCATTAGTCGATGTGGGATTTCCAACAATTGGCTAATGTCTTGCCTATCCTAGATGGGGCACAAGGAGATTAGTAAGCTTTATTTGGTTTATTTTCTTTTCTTCTTTGCTCTAGTTTTTATTTGCTCGGCTCTTACACATTTTTCATTCTCTTGTACCATAATAATTCCTTTTTCATCCAATCATAATAATGATGATGATGATGACGATGACGATGACGATGATAATAATAATATAGTAAAATAGAATAGAAGTAACATGCCGACGATGCCGTGATGATGTAATGCTACTCAACATTATTAAAAAACCTAGTTAATAAGATAAAAATGAAACCATTCTAAGATAAACAGCAAATAATATATGTCCTGCAAATATAACAATGCCACTGCTGGAAGATCACATGCACTTAGTGAACTTACTCTGATCTTGAAGGACCAAGCGACATAAGAGTCTGGAAAATGGCTTCTGAAGTTCCATCAACCACACCAACAGCCATTATTGCAGGGTGATCATCCCATTTCTGCAGATAGGACCATATTCAAGAATTCATATTTCTATAATAAATATAAAACAATAATTACTGAAAACAAATTCTGCCAACCTTCCCAGAAGAATCCCTGTCTTTTGCTTCCTTGAATAGTCGTAAGCCTGTGCATTACACCCATAAAAACATTAGTACCATTTTTAGCCAACTCTAGTACTTATGTGAAATTTTAAAACAATTTTCACAAAGCAATGACAACTCAAACAGCAGAAATAGAAATAAACTGCCAACTAGTACAGAGGAGGAAATTTTTACCATTTTGGCAGCCAAAGATTGTCCATGGTGAAGGGGCAATAACATCAGCAGAAGAAAGAGTCCAGTCTACAGAATTTGGGTGACTTCTACTGGAAGATCCACTTAGTCTGTAAGCATGGCACCATGAAAAGAATCGCAGGTCACCCAGGAGATATATCAACAAAACAGCTCAAATAATTGTCAATTCAGACAAGTCGAAAGTTTTTGTTGCAGTATAAATTATTCATAGATCAGATAAAAAAATTAGGTTACTCTACCTAAAGGATTGCCATCTCCTCTTAGAACAACCTACAGCATCATCTCCTCCATCAGGAGCACCCTGCACACGATCACGGCAATTGTCTCATCCTTCCCGAAAAAAGTCCCACCTCATGCTAAAAACATTTCAGATCACATACCTTCAATGATGCCTCATGAAACGACTGAATCCACCTCGCTGCTTCTTCAGGACGGCTTGCTCCTAACTATACAGTACTCGCACTTTGTAATTCAAATCCATAATTGCAAATAGAAAAAAAAAATCCGTATTCTGAACCTAATAGCCACCTCACCTTTAACTGATCATTGTGATTTGAAGTGTTATAGAGAGTAAATATGAAGAACACCTGCAATCAGCACAAAGAATGAGCATCATGCACGCCACCACCAACATCGATTCGAACACAGAATCAAAGACATAAAAAAACGGAAAGAGTGCAGATACTTTTCTGTTAATGCTCTCCCTCCCATTATCCATGACTCGAATGCAGGAATCTACAATCGCGCTTCTAACAGGATCCTGCGAAGAAAGTTCCAGAAAAAAAGTTTCACATCGTCACACTCGATCAAGCAGAACGAAAACGTAATCAGAAAGAATCCACAAACAAAGCCAACGCTTAATTCAGCGATCTCTCTACCACCGAATCGACGCAATTTGAATTAAAAAAAAAAATGGAAAGAGAATCGGTGAAATAATAATAATAAAAAAAAGAAGCAAAAAAGGCATAGACACGAACCTGATTGTTAGAAAGAGGAACGGATTTGAAGCTACGGAGAAGGTTACCGTCGAGAACGAAGTAACGCTTCCGAGAGAACTGAAGTCCAATACGGTTGAAACGTATAAGGTACAACCACCCTTCCATTCTACTACTTGCATCACTTAACGACGCCGATGTAGCACTACTGCTTCCCATTCTCTTCTTTCTTCAATTCACTTTTCACCGTTCACCATTCCAATCTAATCATTGTACCACTACACACGCGCTTAGAGCTATCAAAACGAAACGAAGGAAAATGGAGGAGACGTTGAATTGAAGGTGCGATCCCAGGCGCAGAGAATGGTGTTGTTAGGGAACTCCGCGGAGTTGCAGATTGCAGTTGCAACCACTCAATGCAACTGTTTCTCTCGCTCTCTGGAATGGCTGTGTTATGCCTTGGGTTGGGTGTAACTCTATTGGGTTGCGTATGAGACAAAGATTGCCTGTCAAATAAATTTCTGAACCACTCAAATGACGCTATTGCCCTCCACCCTCCCAATGCTTCTTCCTTCTCTCTTTCTCTTCCCTTTAAACTATTCTTTTCTTCCCACCGCAATCACAATGCTTTCATTGGAATGGATTAATAAAAATAAGTTATACAAATATATTACTTTATGATTTAAGATATTTCTTAAGGAGGTTAATGGTCATGTTTTACATTGTTATCTAATCATAAACTACTATTTATTGTAAGTTTGTTGACTTTTATAATAAATATTTTAAACATCATATTAATGATAATTTTTGATTGGATGATAACTATACATAACTATTAAAGTCTTTCTTAGGTTTTTCTCAGGGAAAAAAGATTCAAGCGTAAGCCGGTGTGGACTTCTTGGTCACTGAAAGTCTCCACCTGGTGAAAAGGCGTTTCGCGTTTTGACCTTCTCCTTAATAAATAATTACAAAACATTGTTTTATTTTAGAAAAATAATTTTTAGATACCTTGAGAGAAATAGAAAGGAAAGAGAGATAAATTATTGATATGATTGATAATGTAATATGACAAGATAAGAGAGATAGAGAGAAATGAGAGGCATTAATAAAGTGTTTGAAATTTGTGGGTCTTCAAATATAAGTATTCTTTATTTTATTGTTTTATAGGTTTATGCAAATGATGAAATAAAAAATGATTTCTTGTTACTTTTTGTTTAAATCTTTAAAAATATGAAACAAAATAAAATAAAAATATAATTTTTATAATTAGAGTTTAATTTCTATGCATCATGAAAAAACCTTTATACAGTTAGTTAATAAAAAATTATCATGCATGATAATTTATGATTGAATAAGAATATAAAAACCTTTTGAACTATAAAAGCATAAAGTATTTATTCTTACAATAATTTACAATAAAAGTCATTTCAATTTTATACTGAAAATATATAAAAATTAAATTCAAATTAAAATATAAAAATATTTCCTCCAAACTCCTACTGTCCGGTCGGTCATAATCTCCCAATTAATAGATGCGCGGAAACCTTGTCAGTTAAAACAAGCAGACGAGGTTTTTGTTAGCTCATCGAACAAAAAGTTTTTTCTAATTCTTCCTTTCTAGCTTGAATTTTTCAACTTTTGATAAGGAATAAAACCGTGTTACTCTATTCACGAAGGGTCCGTTTTATTTTAAAGTTAGATAATTTTAATAAAATTAATTTTAAACTATTAAATATAATTCTTTCTATATATAAATTAAAATAACTATTTTAAATAAAAATATTTTTAAGAGTTATTTTTCAATAAAAATGTTTTTAAGAGTTTTTTTAACCAAAACTTTTTTAATAATTTTTTTAACTTCTTATATCTTTTAATCTTTTTGCCTTTATTTTTAAATTAAATTTTAATATTTTTAAAAGTAATTATCAATAATTAAAATAATCTTGTATATAAAATGTTTATCATAATCTAAAATATAATTTATATGTTCAAAAATATTTTTTATGAATTTTAATTATAATATAATTTATATATTTAAAATTATTTATTTATTATAAATTTTAGTTGTATAAAACATTAGTTAAAATATATGTTTAAATACGTTTCTGATTTCGTGAACGCCAAAGTTTCTTCGTTTTTGATCTCAGAAAGTTTTCATTCTGGTCGTCCATTGGATTATTTTCAATATTATTTTACAGCTGTAGCCTGTAATGTACGATTGGTTATCGTAACAAAATCTCAAATGCCTATCCAGCTTATCAGCAATTATTAATTAATAAAAACTACGATGAAACTCGCGTACGTTTCCTTCCGGAAAACAAATCATTGATAATATTGAAAGGAATATTCCTTGTGACAACAATATTGCATTGTATATCTCAACATATATATATCACAATCAATCTATGAGATTAAGATTAAAAAAATAAAGAGAAATTGTAAATTTTCATTTAAAGCACAAATCAAATGTAGTGACATCAATGAGATTAAGTCTTGCAAAAGAGATTTGTTCTTAGTAAAATGGTGAACTATAATTTAAATATCTGTTAAGAAAGACATTTAACTATATTTTGAACAAGATTGTTTATTATATTGCTATATTACTTATATAAGATAATGTAAGAAATAAATAAAAAATACAATGTTTTTTCATGGAAATGTTTTAAAATTAAATGCTTAAACTATAAAAATTATGGAAACTACATTATATAGTACATGAGAATAAATAACAAAATGTTAAAATTTCATATATTTTAAAAAATTACTTAATTTTTTTTATAATGAATATTTAATCACGTGAATTATTGTCACATATTAATAAGCGGACCAAAATTAATTTTTTAACAATTAAATAATAAAAAAAGTATAAAATCAATAAAAATTATAAAGTATGAATTTTAAATTTTAATTTTTTATTATTTAATTCTTGAAAAAATACAAACTATAAATTTCTTAAATTTATTTATTTTTCTTCATATATGAGTTCGTTGATTGAACTGAACTATTTTCTACCGTTTATTATATTTAAAATGCAAGCTGTATTTTAAAATGTACATATCCTTTCAGTTATTCTAAGAGCCAAATTTACCTTGGGCTTAATCAAGGATAATGAAACAATAATAGTTATTCTCAGTCATCAAGTTATAACACGTGTATTAAACTAGCAATCATCTATCAACATTACATTAGTTCGAGTGAAACCGACTCGAATCCCTTAAATAAAATCTCGAGTTCAAGTCTTGTGAATAAAAAAAGATAGTTGAAAAAGAAGATTTCACTAAAGATAGTCAATCAAACTCTCCGACAGAAATTTATCATTAGCAAAGTTAGTAAATACTTCTTATCTATAATATGGTAACAAAAAAAAACTAGCAATCATCTGTTGTGTTAAAAATACATTTATAAATATATGTAAATATAAAGATATAAAAAATATAAATTAAAAATTTTAATTTAATTAGTAAAAAAATATTTTATTAGTAATTCAAATATAAAATGTATAGACATTTTTTTTTAATTTTTGAAAAACATAAATATTAGTTTAGTTATTAAAAATTATTTTAATAATATTTTAAATGTATTATTATATTTAATGTTAATTATAAAAATTTAAAAATTGATTAAATATATTAAAAGAATAAAATTTTTAAATTTAATATTTAATTAAAATAAAAAATATTAATTTAATTTTCATATAAAAAGTTAATAATATTATAAAGTAATATAAATATCTGAATATATATATATATATATATATATATATATATATATATATATGTATATTTGTGTGTGTGTGTGTATATGTATAAACTGAGTATATGTATAAATTACCTCAAGACTTAAATTTATTGTATAAATATTAATAACATAAAATAATAACTATTCCAAAGAAAATAATTATGATAGGCTGTTGATATTAAATGTTATAACTGGCAGCAAGGAATAAGTGATGAGTCTATCTTTTGTTGTAATTTATTTTGATAAAAGGACAACAAATTGTGGAATGGGACCTAGATAACCAAATACGCAAATGCACGTATGCATATTCTTCTGAAGATGCCAATCCCGCTGCCTTACAGATAGGAAAGTGAACGGATGGAGAAAAGATGCTCATGTATTCTACGTTAACGCGTGAGTGTGTTTTTGTTTTTGATTAGATAAAGTTTTATTAAGAGACTACGTAATATTACAAGAAATGCTCACTTAGCATGTAAATAACAAATTTGCTTACAAAGTAATGGAATTTGAGAAAATAGCCCCAAACCGTGTGCTGTCAGAAGATTATAAACCTTGATCAGTGCATCATACATAACCCCCACCTGTAATGTTAACCTAGGCAAAGAAAAAAGAGATCACGTGTAACCAATACATACAAGACTCACCCTTGTTAGGGCTCATTTGGTAGCTAGGATAAGATAAGATAAGATAACTATCCTGTCATGTTATAATATGTTGTTTGTTGCGCTAACAAGATATGATAACATTATCCTACTCTTTATCCTATCATGATATTCTAGTGTATTTCTTATCCCAAGGGAGGAGTTGGATTGAGAAGCAATAGGATAGAATAAACTCTCCCTATATACAATTATATACAATATTTGTTATAATATTTAACATATTACAAATAATTATATATATAGATAGTAATATTATAATAAATATTGTATATAATTATATATAAACAAATATAATATTGTTATGAAAAATATATATAAGATTTATACATAAGATGTGATATATATATATATATATATATATATAATATAGTAATATTATATAAATTAATATATATTACTATATATTATATTTATTGTTTACATTTTTTTATTATATATATATATATATATATTTATAATAATTTTCACATGTAAATTAATTATATTATTAATTAAAATATTAAAAATTAAATAATGAATATTTAAATATTTTTAAATAAAAAAATTTAAATAATAATTATAATTTTTAAAATCTTATATAGATTTTTTATAATTTTAAGAAAAGCAATTATATAAATAAAAAATAATATTGTATATTTTAGTTAAAATTATATTTTTTTTGTAAAAATTAAATTAAAAGTTGCTTTCTAGAAAATTATATGTAATTTTAAAAAAAAAAAATTTTGTCATTTGAACATGTTTTATATTTTATTTTATTATTATCTAATTTATTATCTGGTGTGCATAGCTTGTCTTACTCTTATCTTATCATGTTCTTTATCCTACTTTCATATACTATCCTATATTTTCTATCTTGACCACCAAACAATCTGTAAAGACAAAGTAGTACAAAAATGGGTTAAATTATATTTTTTGTTTCTTTATTTATTTTTGAAATTCATTTTTGTCTTTCTATTTTAAAATTTTCAATTTGATCCCTCAATTTTCAAAATTGATGCAATATTACTCTTTCCGTCAAATTAAAATTAATGCCAACCATCATCAATTAGTGGTAGTTAAAAACCACCACTATTTAAATTTTAATTTATTAAACTTTAAAAAATTATAAAGATTATAAATAATTAAAAACATTATACTTTTAAAATAGTGGCAGTTTCAAACTGCCACTAAGAGAAAATTTTTAAAATGTAAAAAATTATAATTTAATTAAAAAAGTAATCTAATAAAAATTATATTAAAAAATTGGACTTTAAATTTATAAAAATTATAATAAAAAATAATAATTAATCAAAAACTGTAATTTAATCAAAAATTATAATTTTAAAAACATAATTTTAATTTTAAAATTTATAATAAAAAATATAATTATAAAGTTTAATTTAATAATTTGTTTATATTATAAAAATTATAATTTTAAATTTATTTAATTAAATTTTATTTTATTGAAATTTAATTAATTTAAATTTATAAAATAATAATACTTTAATATTTTTAATTATATAATATGTATAACATTAATATTTTTAATTTATAAAAATTATTATATTATGTTATATTATATTATATTGTAATTATTATTTATAAATAATTATTTTTATTTTTTATTTTTTTAATTTTTACACATAATGAATATAAAATTATAAATTAACATAATATAACAATATAAAATTTAGTATATTAATATTAATATTTCAATAAATATAATCAATTTTAAAATTATTGATAAAATATAATAATGCAATAAGTTATCAAAAAAGTAAAAATTATTAATAATTTCTTGCATTATTATATTTTCTTAATAAGTTTAATTATATAATATATTTTATTTTTATTATAGAGTTTTTTATTTTTATATCATAATTTTTGTGTTTATTATATAATTGTTTATTTTTTATTATATTAAAAAATTAAAATTTTATTTATTGCATTATTAATATGAAAATTTTAAATTTCATTAATATTTTTTATTAATAATTATAATTTTTTGAAAATTTAAAAATAAAATTATCATAGTGGCAGTTTGAAACCACCACTATTTTAAAATTATAATTTTTTATTTTATAAATTTTAAAGTTTTATTAATTAAAATTTAAATAGTGATGGTTAAAAATTGCCGCTAATTCTTAGCGACTGTTTAAAACTGTAGCTAAATGTAAACCCTACGGCGTCAATTTCAATTAGATGGAGAGGGCAACATTACGTCGATTTTGAAAGTTAAGGGACGAAATTGAATATTTTAAAAATAGAGGGATCAAATTAAATTTTGAAAATAAATAGAGGGACTAAAAAATATATTTTAACATACAAAAATGATTGTTGCACATTTTTTTATAATTAGATTTGAGCCTAACTTAACCTTTAAAACTAGTTCAAGAGGTAAGGGTTATCTCTTACTTATATACTCTATTTTAACTATATCACTAGTTGATGTGAGACTTAGATTTTTCTTGATACACCCCCTCACGCCCAACACTATTAGGTTGATGTGTAGATAATATGATAGGTGATCACCATTAATGGATCTAAGATAGACTATGATGTCATCTTAAAATTTTAGATTTGGACTTAACTCAATCTCAAAAACTAACTAGCTAAAAAGGTAAGGATTACACCACTTATGTACTATTTTAGCTATATAACTGGTTAATGTGAGACTTAGATTTTTTCCAATACATTCAACAATCTATTAGACACCTACTAGATAGATAAAAGAAAAAAAAAATTATAAATATGATAAATGACATGATATAATAAGAAGAGAAAAATTTGCACGAAACAAAAAAGAATAGGAAGAGAGACATAGAGAGAAGTGATGAATATTAATGGAGTGAATAAAATGATGGGTTGTCCAAATATAACAATCATTTTTGAATACCTATTTTTTCAAACACCTAATTATCACTCATTAGTTTTTGTTTTTTTTTTTATCTTTCGCTTTCTATCAGATTATATCATCTAGATGTCAACTAACATTTTTGAATGTTCAAATATTATTTTTGGTCCAACTATCATTCCTCAATATAATACATGGGATACTGTTGCCAAAACCGAACGAATGGGAATTTGAATAACAAAAGTCCCCTGCCTAACCAGATGGCATCAAAACAAGATTGCAGAGACAGTGCAGTATGCCGCAGCAGCAGAATCCGACGAGTACAGTGCTGTGCTGTGAATGACTGAAAATTATGGTGTGTATTGATAGCAAGGCTCTAAGGCCGTTTGTGATCTTTTTCAGGGTGCATGCTTCTGCGGTTGTTTGGGTTGTTCAGTACTTACTTTTCCACCTGAGGTGAGATCTTATTAGATTATGTTCATAGTACGTTTCCCGCGGCTTCTTATAATTTGTTCTTTTTTAGGCCATTCGGTGCTGAACAATTAATTGTCCCCTGCTCAATGGGTATGGGTTCACAGATCATTGAGATTTGTTGAACAGACGTGTTTCTAATCTAACGGGTAATAAGCCACATGACACACAGTCATGGTAGTTCGATCTGCTGTGATAATTTATGGAGCGTCAGTGACAGTATGGATATTGAGGACGCTTCCCCTATCCTGAAAATAACCCTTCTTTCTTGTTTTCTAACTTTTCTTTCAAATCGTGTCTCCTTGACCATAACGCTCTCTTTAGTATGAACTATTAGTAATTAATTAGTCTCATGGGCCCGGGCGTTCATTTGTGCATGATATATGTACTTGAAATGCACCCACTTGATCCGTCTGGCATGCATAGACGAAAGTTAATTATCCATCCTATTCCTCCATTCTGTGCCATATCCTCTTTTTATTACAGCTCTCAATTATAGGAAAAGATGCTTTTCAGAAGGAAGCAACATTTAAAACAAATACTTGGAAGAATCAATTATACATCGGTATCACCCGCCTTATAATAGTTACCTACCTCACCTCTTGATCTTCAAGTTCTCAAATTAATTAAGCATTGCATTTACCATTTCATCTCTATCGAAACGTACATAATTAACGCCAACAAGTGGATATAATAAATTATCACGTGATGATATAGTAAATACTTTCAAATACAATAATCCGTTGTGTACTGTGTGCCCATACTCGATGGTCGATACTAAACATTAACAAATTAAATGTTAAAGGGGTAGTCAAAATGCTAAGTGAGTTTGAGTTCAGTAGTAAAAAAAAATTATTTGCTATAATTTATAAAGAAAAACACCTTTGGAAATGTATAGTCTTACTATTCTAATTTCTAAGGTGGGACTAATCTCACACTTAAATAGTACTAGGAATCTTCATAATTTACCTCCCCGCTCTCCCCACCAAAAAAAGTATGTAGGAAGTTGTTTTTCATTTTTAACTTACACGCCCTGTCACTTTTTTTTCTAAACTCAATCATATACTTCATGTTTCTTAAAAAAAAAAATCATATAAATAGGTGGCCTACTAGTAAACCACCTCTCTACACCGTCAGATATATGAATTAAAAAAAAATTAATGATTAAGATTTGTTGATCTGATTAATAATTTCAACTATTAATTTTTTTTTTTATATATCTAATGGTTTAGAAAGGTAGTCTATCGGTAGACCATTTAATATACTTTTTCACCCTAGAAGCCAGCTTTTTTAAAAGGAAAAAGTATAAACATGAATTTTTAATATACTTTAGTTTTTCGTAAAAGACAAAATTTTATAAACAAATAATTCCAATTTATGTGAAAATTTTACGAAAAAAAAGTTTTGATCAATCAAAGGCGAAACATGTTCAGCATAGAGCAGCTCGCCCGATACTTTATTGATATATATTTTCTATTTCTACAACGCATCCATTAATTATTTGAAAAAAAAAAAATCACAAGTTACACGATATCCCACCAAACAAGTAGACTTTTCCTCTCGCTTTAGAACAATGACATTCTAATCCTGTTTCAATATTATGATGAATTTATCTATTATACTTACTTTTCTTAGTTATTGTGTTAGAGAGAATACAGTGATTTGGAGCACGTTTGTTATACCTTTTTTCATAAAAAAAATACTTTTAAAAGTTTTTCATACATTATTTCAATTTTTTAAAATAATCTGAAGGTGAAAAGAATTTAAAATTTGAGTAAAATCAAAAGTTGTTTTGAATAGTTTCTCATAAAATCAGCTATTTTTTTAAAGTGATTCTTATGATTGTAAAAAAACGTAAATTAGTTTTTACTTTTTTTTAAATGTCTAAAAAATAATCACTAGATTATTTTACGTCAAAATCACTTTTTTTTTTAATTTGTGACAATTTGGCCCTTAATTGTTTAATGTTATAATATTCTCTTGAAACTTTGATTCTTATAAAATAATTGAACTACGGTGATTTGTTTACAGATGTTTATGGAATTCTAAAATTGGATAATGTTTGTCCCAAAAAAAATAATAATGACTTAATTGGCATTTTTAGTCTTTCTTGTTTGAACTATTTATAATTTTGGTTTTTATCAAGTCTTTTTTAAAATAAATTATGTCCTTTTATTTTTAAAATTAACAAATTTAGTTATTTTATCAAATTTTTTTTACCTAAATTAAACTCTCAATTTTTCATTTTTAACTCAAAATCTTCATAAAATGAAACAATTAAATTAGAATTTAATTTTAATACATTTGTGCTCTTCTTTAATAACTAATTTCTGCTCTTCTTTTGGACAACTTTCGTTAATAATATTTCTTTGGCTAATTAGAAAACAGTGTAAAAAAAAATTTTAAATTGTCAATGTATTCTAATTATATTTTAAACTTTTAATCAGAATAATAAAATCTCAAGTTTTCCCTCTTCAAACCCTAATATTATATATATTGTATATAAAATTCTTAAAACTGTATCATTTTTTTATTTCTAAATCTTTAAAATTATTTCATGTCCCAAATCCATCATAAAACTCCAAATATTTGAATAGAAAATAATAAATTAAGGATTTTGAATAGAAAAAAAAAATCGACAAAGGGACTAAATTTACGTGATTTTAAAATTAAAGAGATTTAATTAGTTCAAAAGAACTTGAAAGACTAAAATTATACGTAGTCCAAGGGTGATCAGAAGTATAATTAATTTAATTTTAATTATTTTATGAAAAGAATTGAAGTTTCAAGATAGTGAACTATTCCATTACAAAAAAAGAGTAATTATCGTCTATATATTAATTATAATATTGAAATATCTAATTCAATTGTATATGTGACAATTTTGATGATTCACTGGATAACTTAGGTTTGCCAAATTTTCCATTTCATATTTAGAGGTCACTTCCATACTATTATTAACATTTTAATTATAAAAATAATTTAAAATTACTAATTTGATCCCTTAATTTATTTATTTTGTTCAATTGGACCTCTCTATTATTAAAAGATTAATTTAGGTCCCATAATTTTCAAAAATGTTCCAAAATTACCCTTTTTCATCCACAATGACATCATTTTCCACTACATTTAATTTTCCACGCCATTAGTGTAACATTGGATGAAAAACAACGTCGTTTTAGATGAAAAGAATAACTTTGGAGTGTTTTTAAAAATTTTAGAACCTAGTTGAACCTTTTAATAATAAAGAGACTCAAATAAACAAAATAAATAAATTAAGAGATCAAATTAATAATTTAACATTTAAAATACTACACAAGTATTGTTTTAGACTAGTGACTAGTGAGATCACTTGATTGACAAAGTAGGAAAAGAATAAGAAATACATTAATGATGAAGAACAAAATTAAACAATTTTTTAACAAAAAAACAAATCTGAAATCGCGTTAATTATTATCATTTTTAAGATAAAAAGTTATATTCATCTTTTCTTGTGAATCTCGTATATATAAACTTATAAAATTCAAATTTAAAATCTATTGAAAAAATTAAGAATCCTTAAAAAAAAATCTGAAGTTCAATTTCAAAATAATTAATATAAAAAATTACAGGTTTTCAAAACCTGTCAATTTTTTTTTTTAAATTAACTATTTATTTAAGAGTAATAATTTTTTCGGGTACTCAGGATATTTCCTGGTTTAAAATCAGAAACTAATTTCTCAAAATATAGAAATTTCTTTAAAAATTTGATTTCTCCTAATAGATACTTTTGCATCTCTTTAAGAGTAATAAATAACCTATGCTGAACATTTTTTGGTGAAATTTAGGAGCCAAAAGCCCCCAGATTAACATAAAATATAAAATATTTAACTAGTAAATGTTCACTTCAAAAAAAAAATCTATAAGTTCTGCCTAACTTTATTTTTCTAAAAAAAATTAAAAATTAAACTTCATTTTTTGGCTTTCAAAACTATTTTTCTATTTACTATATTCAACATTTTGACATTACATTCCAATTGACAATCACTTGGGAGGAGCAGAGCGCATTTTGATTCAAAAATTGATTTAAAATACTCTCAATGATTTAAGTCGATTTGTTTTTGTAGATATTTTTGCCTGAGTTATACACGTACGGTGTCTTCTTCTTCTTCTTTCTAATTCTTTCTAGGTTCATATATATTCGTAGTCATAATAAGGTTGTTCTTATCCACATGTTTGGCTTGAATTTCTAACATTGCAAAAATTCTTCAACAATGAATTTATTTTTGCTTATCAGTTAAGTCACTCTTAATAAATATACACAAGTGACTTATATTCATGCATTAAAACAATGATTAAATTAATAGGCAGGTTTTGTTATAGTTTTACTGAAAATAAGTTGCTTATTTTAATTTTTTATCAAATTCCTTTTTAAATAAAATTTTACTAAAATAATTAACTAAAAACAAATAAATCTACAAGAAAACATTACATTAGTGTCGGACATAAAGGAATGGCCACAAAGCCATCACGCATAGAGTCAACCTAGCTATCTCTAGGCTGACACTATATTATCTAAGTTTTTTTTTTTTCAAAAGAAAATGTGTGTATTTGCTTTTATAAAAAATATATATAGTTAGTGTTGGCCTCAATTGTCTCTACATATTTTTTTCTAAAAACAAAATAAATATCTTGTATCAATGTCGGCTAAAGCCGTCACTTTGTATATATTTATTTTAATTAAATTTAGTGTTCGGGTCAACTGCGGAAGACTCTAGATAATAATTAAAACAATTTAATTAATTAGTATTCTAAAATGTTTTGAATACTAAACATGAAATTGGCATAATACTTCCTTCCTTCGTGTATCTGAAGTTTCATGCCTTGAAACCCAATTTTGCTGCTCCACCAGACCACTGCTTGTCGTACTCCATTGCCGATCCACCTAACCACCACTTGTCGTACTCTACCAAGGTATGTTGAAATCATCTTTTGATTTGAAAAACAAAGATAAGAAATATATACTTTGCTTTGAATCTAAGTCATTAAATGCCTAAATGCCTCTTCATCATTCAATACCCACATTCTCATTTCCCGTAATTTGAGTTTTTCTCTCTAATCTCTTCTTCAACATTTTAATTTCTTCTTCCTCAAATCCCTTCTTCAAAGAGATATTTTTTTCTTAACAAGAAACAAAATTGGCTATGCCTATGGTTAATTGGAGTGTTGGTCTTGACTTCAGTGTTGCTCATAATAGGTTGAGAGCTTTGGAGCAAACCATTTGCAGTGTCGTTTTGTTGAAGGCCTCATCTAGGTTTGCTACTACTAAGCCATTTTGCATCCTTAATAGAAAGAGGTAGGGTAGCTATGATCATTGGTCACTTATGGATAAGACCTTTTTTTTTGTTGGTCTTGTATATCCTTGATTACACTGGTTGCAGAAAATTAAATATTTTTCTTAGTAATATAGATTAAAAGTGTAAGTGTTTGTAGCAGCATTGTCATGGACAGTCAACACTAGGGGGTCCATCGTCTTTCTAACCTCCATAACTGGTTTTGAAAAAGGCCTTTATCTAGGAGCTGCTACGTATGCCTCTACCTTAGCAGGAGTGCAGTAATTAGTTAGGGTAAGACCAATTATAACTATTTTTTTTTATTTCTTGGTTGTACAAATTACATAACTGTGATATTGTCTATTTTGTCATTTTGAAGATAGGGTTATCAAATTCCATGTGCTTTACATTTAGGTTCTTAATAAGTAATTGTTGGAAAAAAATAAAAAAGTAAAATAAATTCAACTTCTCTTATAAGTTTAAATCAACTTATATTCCTTAACTTTTAGAGATGTTGAATGGGGAACTTCCAAAAAAAATTGAGGTATATGAGTTGATTTTAATTTGTGAAAGTAGTTAAATTCATTTTATCTTCTTATTGGAAAGTTTATCCAAATAGGACCTTAATGTGTAAAAAAAAAAAAAGTAAGATTTTCATAACTTAGTGATAGTGTTATGGAGTTTCTTGGCTCATATTATAAAATTTTGTTAACATTTTATTGAGAGAACTTGTTTTTTCTATGCAACTGAAACTGATTACACCTGAATTACTCTTTTGTATGATTACTTTTTGTCTTCTATTGATGATTGACTCGGTTACTATACTACCTGTATTGTTTATACTTATGATTTGGATTACATCTTGGTATGTTAGTTGTCTAATGTCAATGTAAGTTAGAATGAGAAATGACTATAGTTTTAGTTTTAGGAGCAGTGTCTGCATGGATTGCTTATTAGATGAGAGGGAACATATGCCTTTGCTACATGTTCAAAAATAAGATGTTGCTAAGGGAAATAAAAGTAGGATGATTCAAGTGCAATCCCTTCCACACCATAGAAAAAGGGGGAACTATCCCACCCTACAAAAAGGGTAAAATTGCATTAACCATTCTTAAAACTTCTAATCTCCTTTTAGTCTCCTCTATCTTAATATTTATTCCCATTTTTCTTATAATATAGAAAAGGCAAATAAACCTCAGAGAATTTCTGCATGGTTGAGCAAGAAACTTAAAGAGAGAATACTCCAATGGATTTAAACCAATATAATAGTTCTCATTCTCATGTAACTGATTACATATAATTGATTCATAATAGAGCTTAACCATCTAGAAAACTTCATTAGGAAGTTTACGGTCCTACTATTATAATGAGATAAGGAAAGGAATTTACAAGAGAAAGATTTAGCTATAGGCTTTCTTTTGGATATTCTGATCAAAATTTATTTAATCTGACTCTCCACTGTAAATACATTTACAATAAACTGTAAGACTGACATAACATTTAACTATAAATTCCACACATTTAGTGAATGTATATGTCGATGCAATTCAATATAATAGACTCTCCCAAGGTTGCTTAAGATTAATCAATACACTTAATATATATGGCTTCACTGCTTCATCAAATGTATGTGGTGAAAAAGGAGGACTTATAACTGAGGATCCATGCCAATTAGGTGTGTTACTAAATGGAGTGCCCAAACTAGACATTGATTTGGAAAAGAAAGTGGGGGAGGAGAGTTGTACCAACTTAGACAAGAAGGAGCCATAGAGGATGGTATTAAAATGGCCATAAAGGACTTGGGTATGAAAATGTTAGCATTTACTACTTCTACTTTAATTTGAGGTCACTTCCATATACAACTTGACTTTTTATAATTATTTTTATTAATTTTTTAAAAACTTTCACATGTTAAAACCTTCTAAGTTTAGCATATCTACCTCTTTAAATTTTGAAAGTGGATTGTATTCTAACAAACACCAAAACTAATTATAATTAGTTGTATCTTAATAAATTCAAAACAATTGTATATGGATTACCAAACACGTATGTCTTTACAAAGGTAGTGGGAGAAATGCTTGTAGAAACTCTAAAGAAAAATGTGTCCATTATTTACAAACACCAAAACTAACAGTAATAAAACACTTTCCCATTATTTGTATCCTTCAATTTCGTGGTCCTACATAACAAAATGGATAAAAACATGCATATACTTAAAAAGGTACTATTCTTGAAAATAACTTACTCACGTAACTAATGAATAAGCCAATCAATTGTGTAACTTGTCATTTAGTTTCCTTAGGATCCAAAATGTTTGCTAGGCTTAGCTTTATGATAAGAACTTTATCTACTTTTAGCTATTGAGAAAATTCATAACTGTCTTATGTGTTATCATTCCTAATTGGTCACCAAAAACATATTTTATGGCTAACACAACTCAAGGGCACCCAATAAGCTTAAGGCAGTGTCAAAACAAGTTTTTGTATTACACATGAACCCAATATGCATAAATTCCATACTTAATGTGATTACTCTAGTTTTCATATGTTTGAATACTCCTTTCCTATCTCTAAGTTCTGTTTGTATTCACCATTAAGCATCCAATAACAAGTTAATAACAACGCATGCACCAAAGTGCCCAAAATGGTTATGAACAACTAACAATGAATCTTTTGTGTATCTACCCAAACCAATTCTGCATAATTTTGTAGAACTAAGCCCAATACTAACTTTTAAGCATCCAATAACAAGTTAATAACATGAATATGCACCAAAGCACCCAAAATGGTCAAGACGACTTCCAATGAATCTTCTGTTTATTTACCCAAACCAATTTTGCAAAATCTCAATACTCACTATTTTATTAATTTAGCTACGTTAAATTGGATTGAGTGATGGTTTGATGCATTTTTATCCCAAAACCAAGGGCATCCGAGACTCTAAGGCACCTATACTCATAGTTCATGCTTTGCTCACACTTCAACTTGTTAAAAGGTTCAAACCTATCATCTAATGATAGTTACTAGTTTACCAATGCTTGGCCTAGTTGGTCATCTCCTAGATGTGATGTTTAGTCATTGTTTTACCAAACTTACCCGAACCAATTCTACATAATTCTTCAGAACCGAGCCCAATACTAACTTTTAAGCATTCAATAGCAAGTTAATAACATGAATCATGCACCAAAGCACCCAAAATGATCAAGAATGGTTTCCAATGAATCTTCTATTTATTTACCTAAACCAATTATGTGAAATCTCAATACTCACTATTTTACTGGTTTAGCTACGTTAAATTGGATTGAGTAATGGTTTAATGTATTTCTACCCCAAACTTGAGAGCATCCAAAACTCCAAGGCATCTATACTTATGGTTCACGCTTTGCTCACACTTCAACTTGTTAAAAGGTTCAAACCTCTCATCTAATGATAGTTACTAGTTTACTAATGCTTGGCCTAGCTGATCATCTCCTAAATGTGATTTTAGTCACTATTTTACCAAACTTAAAGACTTAACTCATGACTTTGATAAAAAAATGACATATTGTGCACTTTAAGCTTATAGCTTTATGAGTTTAGGTTCTATTATACAATACCAAGGTTGCTTTGTTGCATAACGACATTATGAAGGCTTGATTGCAAGCTTAAGAACACCTTAATGATAACATACTGATTTCATAGCATTTTGCTATCTTTTTCTAAGGCTTGGCCGAGACCTACCTCAGAGGTTTAGGCTGAAAGAGCAAAGATCGCACAAGAAAGGGGTTGAATTGTGCGTTTTTGAAAAAAAATTTCACTTAAGCAAAACGAGTTTGTAAAATCAATTTGAGAGAAAGGATAATAGAGAACAAGAACACAAAGGTTTTATACTGGTTCACTCAAACTTGAGCTACGTCCAGTCCCTTCACCTAGAAGGTATTCATTAACCAATCTTAGGTTACACAAGTATTCCTTCACTGCCTTTTCAGGCCTTACAACGCAATCAACCCATATTGCTTAACCACCTAAGTATTCTTTCTCACTAAACTTCTCCAGGCTTTCATAACAAAACAGTTGTTTACAACAAAATTTAACTCACAGAGTGAGGATGTAAAAGATTAAGCATAATATAGAGTTATTTCAAAGAATATTCAAAGATTGTTCAGTAGATGTAAGAGAGTAGTTTGTTCTTTTTGATTATGTCTCACAATTAGCGTCTCTGTCTATCACTCATCTTCATTCTTCTATCTTGATATATATATAGTCTTCATAATAAAAGACCCGTTGAAGATGATTCAACTTCAGTCTTCAAGAAAGAAGTGCATGTATCGAGCTTTCAGACAAGTCAGAAAAGGTAACTTTTGAGCTTGCACCAAAACGAAAAGTGCAAGATTGCGTTGGCAATTTGCTTTTCTGAACATTCTTCATTTGGCTTGGCAGCTTGATAAGTTGACTTCCTTTTTTGAATAGCTGCGCTTATGCACCAAAAAGCATCTGTCTTTCATTTAATGCTTGAAATGTTTGAATATTAGATCTCTTAAAATGGTAAGGCATTAGTCTTCGAGATATGTATGAAAGACGTATAGATTTGACGAGTATTTAAAATACTTAGTCATTTAAGGGCTTACGTCTAGATGAGTCTAGTACAAGCGTCTAAGCTTAAGACATTTACTCTTGGACGCTCATCATATATGAGTATATTGGATGCTCGTTACGACTGGGGTGTTGGACGCCATGGTTTTGGATGCTGTAAGTTCGTTAACTTTAAACAAAAACTTAAACTTTAATAAGTTTGTTATCTTCAAAATTTTGAGGAACTAGATGCTTCATACGTCTTTGATTCTAACACAGGCATTCCACTTCCTTATTTATCATCACTTGTTCACATATCACAATCATATAAGCACTAGGCTTTTCACCTCACTTATTCACACCTTCCATAAGTGAAACTCATCATTCTAGTTGTAGGCTTGACTTAAGTAGTCATTCATTTCATCGTATAATAGAAAAATCATACTACACACAAAATTCAAACATGTAAAGCCAATGCATCCAAAACATGGCATAAGTCATGATTTTGGGCTTCAAATACATCATTCACCATTAGATTTTCTTTCCAACGAGTTAACAAGCATATTTTTAAGATCGAAATAGTATATAGCAAATAAGTACATGCAACACCATAATATATCAATTGAATCAAATGTTTTATTAAGATTGAATTGCATAGTTGATGTACTTGTATTAATATTTATCTTGATTAATTAAAATTGCATTGGTCACTTGAATAGTTAATTACTAGCAGGATGTAGGTGAAAAAAGAGTATATATATATATAACCTTTGAGTCGGCTAGAATAAAAAAAGCAATAAAGTTGGCCAAACCCCCTTTAAATGAAAATAAAAATAAAAATAATAAAAATAGAGTCGACTAAGCCGACTATACAAGAAAAAAATATTAAAACAATTAAAGATAAAGTCGGTTAAGCCAACTCTAAATGGAAAAAAAATATTAAAATAATTAATGATAGAGTTGGCTTAGCTAACTCTAAAAGAAAATAAATTAAAAAACTTAATGATAAAGTCAACTAAGCCAGCGCTAACTGAAACGAAATTTAAAAAAATAATTTAAAAAATAAAATAGTTGGCAATGACTTTTTATGGTGATGGTTAAGCCAACTCTCAATAGTATCAGTCCTAATAACCGACGCAATAATGTTAGTGTCGAGTGTTTTAGAGTTGGCAACTTTTCCGACAAATGGCTGACGATATGGCAAAATTAGAGGCAGCTTTTGGTTGACTCTAAATGCCTTTTCTGTTGTACTAAGTCTCTGTTTTTTTTTTAAATTAATTATACGAATTTATTAGATAACTTAGATAAATTATAACAACTATTTGAAAAATAACACAATATAACAATTTCTAGCTAGAATTTAGTTATCTGAATATTTGAATAAATTTTTTTATAGTTTGACAAGTATTAATGATCATTAACGAGGTAAGATTTACTTTTGTTTTTGAGAGAGAGAGAGAGGTGAGACTTACTAAACAAAGTAAAATATAGAAATCCAACTATTAACTTATAGACTATATATATGAACCTACTTGATAATTTGATGAAAAACTGAAACTTGCGAAATAAACTATATAGTTATTAAGTGAGAATATTTATTTTAAATATTAATATTTTTTAGTCTCTATAAAATTATCAAATCTTAGTTTTAGTTTCTAACTTTTAAAACTAATTCCTATAATTTTGAAAATATCCAAATTTTAGTCTCTAAAACTAACATTTTTTTTTCTATACAAAGACCAAAGTTTGAGAATTTCAAAAATATAAAGACTTAAAAACCAATATTTTAAAAGTCGGAGACCAAAATCAAAATTTAATGATTTTTTAGTGACTAAAAATATCTTTAACCCTTATTTTAACGATTTACTTGCATTTAATTTCATATATATATATATATATATATATATATATATATATATATATATGTATGTATGTATCAAAAGAGAAAGCCTTTTTTATATGAGAGTAAGAGGAATGAATATTAACCATTAAATTTTATTATGAATAGTCAAGAATAAAATATACAAATTAAAATTATGTGAGTTTTTTAAAAAGTCACATGACTTTTTAAGTGGTCACATAACTTTAAATCATGACCATCCATATATGGTTGTATGACCCAAATTTACTCATCCAACTTTCATATAAAAATGACCCTCTTAATATATATATACCCCTTATATATAAATATATATATATATATATATATATATATATATATATATATATATGTGTGTGTGTGTGTGTGTGTGTGTGTGTGTGTGTGTGTGTGTGTGTATGTATATATGTATGTATGTATGTATGTATTAGCTATCTATATTTTTGAATATGTTAGATTTAATTTTAATTATAAATAAATATGAATTGTGACTATAATTATAGATATTTTTATAGAAATCTTAATTAAATAGATAAAATACATGTATTAATTTTTTAATTTCTTATTTATTTATTTTTTAAAATTTTGAGTTTTTCAATTAAAAATGATTGACTAAAAAATTTCATTTATGGAAAATACTACAACACGTTAAGATGAAACATTTAAATAAATAATAATTGTTTGATATAAATGATGTATATGGTGTTGAGTCTCTCCAATGGTGTTTTCGAGATTCTGTCACTTGATCAAATAATTTTGATGACTTAACTTTTAGATTAGTTAGACTGCATTTTGTAATTTGTAGGTTTTGAGTGGAATAACTATTATTGGTTTTAAATGATTTAGGTTTATGTTAAAATTTCACTAAATCATAAGTTGTTAGTTTGGTTCAAAATTGCTTTTAAAAAGGTTTCTTATTAAAAAAAATATAAAAAGTTGTTTTGGAAAGCTAAAATCTCATCTAGAAACTATTTAGGCCATTTTGATATTATTCTCAGTTATGCAATAGATTAATTGTTTAATTACTATCATATTACATAAGCATAGTTGATTATATAGATGCAGTAATCAATTACCATAATTATGTCCGAGTAATTGATGACAAAAAATACCTTGATATAGTAATTGATTATTGTGGTACCATAATTGATTACGTAGATGATTATGATAATTACAACTGAGAGTAATCAAGTACAATAATACAGTATTTGATTTCCCCATATGAAATTGTCATAAATTCTTTGTCTTTTAGGTCCATTTGAGCTTCTATATAAAAGGATTATTTCTTAACATTTAAATGACAAATTTTTTACCCTAAAAAAACCAACAAATTTTACTCTAAAAAAGCGTTATTATGCTGTCAAAATTTCGAGCCATATACATTCATTACAATTAAGATTTTAAAGTTTTGATTCAATGATTTGTGCACTGTTAGCTCATTGGCAAGCATACCAAATCGTGCAAGTAAACATTGATGAGTATGAGTGTTATTTCCCAAGGGACTTGCATAACATTAAGTTTTCCACAAATAATGCTATGAATAAGAGTATTTACAAAAACAAGCTATAAGTTCTTATCGAAATTTTTACGAACACTTGGAATGCAGGAAATGGATTAAACAACAATAAAAGAAAATGTTGGGATTTGACTACACTAAACCATCCTTTCATGCAACATAAAGGTTATTCATTGAGTTTACATTCCATTTATCACCACCAACCTATAAATTTATCCAAACCTTAGTCTCGTAGCATAATAAATCTAAATCATTTGATTAAACTAATAATCTCTTGGTTAGCTTACCCAAACAACTTGCTTTAAGAAAAGAGGCTAAGAGATGGCTAATAAACCATGTTCCATTCCTAGACACAAGGTTTACTAGGTGCTCACTTCAGTTTTATGAAAAGAAAATGTTTTCAACAACATTCAAAACAATAAAATCAAGTTATGGAGATTAAACCATAACAAGCATTAAACATAAAAGTAGAGACAAAAATGAATGAAACTTAAACTTCAATAAATAACTTAAAATGTATACATAAGAGTAGGTATAGTTACATCAAACCTAAACTCGGGTGAATATAGTCACTCATTGAAGTGTGAACCAACCAAAATGATGGAGAAATAAAGATGGATTAATGCACCAAGGAAAGTTTCCCAACACTATTCCTCGGCCCTAGGATGAAGTTCAGAGCAGACAGTTATGTCCTTCTCAAGTTTGGGTGCCTTTATGCGTTTTGTCATGTCTTCGTTAAGTGATGTGGCACCGGCTTTTGCTGAGTGAGCCCTTACTTCGTGGTCTTTGGAGTGCTCCTCGCTTAGCGATCAAACTACTCACTGGGCGATGACCTTGATTGCTCTCTAGATTGAATCTCCCTAAGCAAGTGCATTGCTTGCTCAGCAAGCTTTGGCAGCAAGACTTCTTCATGGAATTTGCCTCCTAAACTTGCTCCAAGCCTTCTTCTTCACTTCCTGCAAAAAGTCATCAAAATGGAAGTTAACTGTCCTAATTACCTGTATCATATTCCTAAATCCTAATTACTTACAGCTGAGTGAAAATTGGGATTAAACAAAGCATTAAGTCCAGAAAAATGAGTGATAAGTGCACAAATAAGTGCCAAAAAGATATGCATGATTGACACTTATCATGCATCAAGAAAGTTTGCTACTACAATGTTATATTTTTCTCCATTTTGTGGAGCTTGAGTGAGGTATCTCAAGGGTTCAAGAGTAAGACATCACTTAGTTGAATGTATTTTGTGCGAGACAAAGACGAATCTTTATAAAAGAGATGGGAGCTATTCCCCTTCAATTTGTTCTTTTATTAATATGTATATATGTAATCTTTTATATAAGGATGCCCCCCCATTTCTTTTAAATGTATATGTAATGTTTGATGTAAGCCAAAGCCCACTTTAATACTTATCACGTAAAAAAATCAAATTATCAAAAAAAGGTAAACTAGCTATTGTTGATATACTTGCGTAGCATATTCAAGAAGCAAGTTCTCATTTCCATTCCTCTTTTTCTGTTTTGTCACAAAAAAAAAAATTGTTTCTCACAAACCCTTCTTCTTCTTTGCTCTTTGCTTTGATATAACTGCATATATAAACTACATTTCCAGACTTATTCATTTGTCTTCCTATTAAGTTTGCTCATCTATCTCTCTCTCTCATTTTTTTTTCTTATTTCTTGTTTTAAAAATTAACATCTTTGAGTTTTTAATGTTAATGTTGTTTCAAGCCTGTTCACCTTCCAATCAATGAGTGATGAGCGTGCATTATTGCTACATTATTAAAGTTGCTTCTTTATTAAACACCTAGAGACATTTGATGAACTGCATTGTTGAAGTATGTGAAAAATGTGTTTCTCTTTTACTAGTTTGTAAGACCTATCTATCTAGAAGAAAATATATATCCAATGTCGTGTTTGCTGATAAATGTCTATAGCTTCGATAATTCACTAGTTCAATTGTTTTTTCTTCTTCTTTATTTTGGTAGAGTAATTAATTGGATTTTAGTTCACTTGTTTAGTAGTTCTTAAAACATTTTTAATAGGTTATTGTAATACTTGGAATTAAACAAAATATTTTTGGTTATTGTAAAACAAAACAAAACATTTTCATTTAAAGTCTAAATTGTAATACTATGAATTAAATGTAAAACAAAACATTAAACGAATTATAATTTTTCTTTTTATACCGAGTTATAAAATAAATTTTACATTAATTTGAGAGTAATTTTTTTAATAGGTACAATGATGAAACATAAAAGGATAGATGTAATTTTTAAGAGGAAAACAATCAATGGAGATGAAAATAACACATATTCAACATCTTCATCTCTTCAAAAGCATAATTCTAATGATCTAATTATTCAACCAGAGGACCTTCCTTCCAATATTCAAAGAGTTACAACTGATGAATTTAATGTTAATTCTTTGGAATGTGACATAGGAAAATGCCCTCAAATATACAATATCTAGTAAATAAAAAATATGAAATTTGAAGAGTTTAACTAAAATGGGATCTAACTTGAAAACTATCCTTTTTCCAAAGAGAAACATTCAAGTCGACTCCAATCTACTTGGTTTGAAATGTTTCTTTTTTGGCTAGAGTATTCCTCAACTAGTGACAGAGCTTATTATTTGCCATGCTATCTATTCAGTAAAAAGCCAAGTGGTTGTCCTCGGTCAGATGTATTTATTAGACCAGGATTTAAATCATGAAGAAAGGTTAATGCTTGAAATAATTGTGCATTTCTCAACCATATTGGAGATAATCCTTAGTCACCACATACTAATGCAATGAAAGCTTGTGAAGACTTGTAGAATCAATCTAAGCACATCAAGAACATTATAATTGTGCAAAGTTCATAGCAAATTTGCAAGAGTAGTTTGCATCTCAGTACTTCTATTGATATAATTCGTTGGCTAACATTTAAAGCTTATGCTTTTAGAGGCCATGATGAAACACCCGAGTCAGCAATAAAGGCTTCTTGGGATGATTAAACTTTTAGCATTATAAAATGACAAAGTGACACGTGTTAGAAAATGCTTCATATAATTCAAAATATACTTCTTGTCAAATTCAAAAAGAAATTTTGCATATTGTTTCTAAAAAAGTGAGAAGTTACATTCGTGAAAAAAATTGAGAATTCTAAATTTTGCATAATTGTTAATAAAGCACGTGATGAATCAAAAAGAGAGCAAATGATTATTGTTTTGCGGTTTATACATAAAATTGGTCATGTAAAAGAATGATTTTTTGATTTGTGCATAGTAAGGACACTGCAACTGCCACTCTTAAAAGAGAATTATGTGATGTTCTTTATAGGCACAACCTTGATGTTTCCAATACCCCAAGGGCATGATGGTGCTAGTAATATGAGAGGGGAATGGAATGTGATGTTCAATCTACTCTCTTTTATTTTTATTTCTAAATTAAATTTCAATAGTTTTTCTTTTAAATTGACAATAGTTAAAAATAATCTTATATCACATTTTAAATAGTTGATTATAAATTTAAAACATAATTTATATATTAAAAATATTTATTTATTACAAATTTTAATTATATTAAAATTAACAAATATTTATCTTGTGCAATACATAGGCTAATATACAATTATTTATGCAATCGTGTAAGAGTAAAAAATAAAATGAAAATAAAATAAATTTTTATAATTAAAAGTGAAAATACAAAACATTTTTTCTTCCTTTTCCAGTTCTCTTAATTTCGTTTATCTTTCCATAATCATCCAAATAAACTATCTCAAAAGAATTAATGCTGTATTCTAGCTTCCCTTTTGATCAATTCAATTTCTTTGAAATGATTAAAGGAGCTTAGACCATTTCAATTCATAGAATTCCTTGCTATTTGTTCAAAAGAGATTTAAGGCTTTTTCTGGTGGCGGAGCTTAATGTAGCATTCAGTATTAATGATTTTAAAATGGAATTACAGGAATATCTAAGTAACATAATATATATGCTGGTTCTCTTTATCTGTTTAGGTCAAGTGAGTTTTATTTATTATATGATGGATTAGATTTAAAGTAGGGTTGAACTTGACAAAAAAGGTAGAGAGTTACCAACTGGTGGAGTTAACTTTTAACAACTAATAATTGAAGCCACAAGTAGACCAACAGTCGTTTTTTCCGTCTAATTGGGATTTACGGTGATCGTCTTTAATTTAAGTATCTACTCCAATTATCTATCATTTTTTTTAATAACTTTCCCCCATTTTTGATTTGTTGGTAAGTCACCAATTAATGTTAATTGAAAATCACATCAAAGCATCAAGAAAAGATAGTACCATTTCTGCGCCGAATGCACCGATATAGTATGAGAGTTCAAATAAACGGAATGGGGAATCTGAATTTATTCTTGTACGGCGCTGAATTGTTTATTACTAAAGTTTTGGTAGGAGCAATGTTATCAGACTCAGACTGGTTATTGACTCGGTCAGGGTACTAGGTTACTAGGTCACTGGTCGAACCGGTGGGTTATTGATTGAACCGTATAACCCGGTCCATATTAAAAATTCTAAATATTTCATAACCTGTAAAGTTTAATACTTCAAAAAACCATATTCTAATTTCTAACAATAACACACATTATTCTCTAGAAATTTTTAAAAGTCTCTATATTGTATACAGCCACACAGATCAAAGATTGACAGATAATAAACTTTCATAGAAGAAATTTGTGACTACAATACAACTCTACAATTACACAAATATTTGGAAATTAGAAATTTAGAATTAATCTTACAAAACTGCACAAGGGTTGCCGGTTTGTGGATTGTCTGAACTTCCAACAATAAAGTAACGGGGAGCTTTCGTTTGTGTCATCGCTCGTCATTATGGTGCTTCCCATCACTGGTGAAGGAGCAGAATTGCTGACGAGGAGGCATGACGCACGACGCCCAGAGGAAGAGTCGCGCTATTGGGCTGTGAAACGAGGAGGAGAAAGTCGTGTTGTTGGGTTGCTGAGCGTCTTGATGTCGGTGATGGAGGAGGAAGCAAGACGAGGAGAGGCACGCCGGTGCTGCTGGTGGACGACAAGCCGACGAGGGGCGAGCTGCGAGACGACGGGAACGAACAGAGGCAGGGGAGAAATCTCCACAAAACAAAAAGAAAGGGTTTCTGATTATTAGCTCCGGTCCTTAAACGAAATGACGTTGTTTTGGAACTTCAAAAAGACAAAAAAAATAAAGTGACCCAGCCAGTTCGACTTTTAAACCGTCTGAGTCACATCGGTTCGCACCGGTTCTGTGGCATATCTGGTCAAACAAGTGACTTGGACCGGTTGTATGGCTGGTTCCCGGTCAAACCGGCAAGTCCGAGCTGAGTCTTATTACACTGGATAGGAGTACATGGGGCAATTAGATTTACTAGTAGAACATGATAAGAATATTCAATTTATTTGTGCATTCATCAATCAATTTATTATCTGCGTGCGACCTAATCCATGAACAACTAACTACTAGTACAGATTAAATGCAAATTTAGTATACACAATCATTAATAAATGAAATTAGTTGAGAAGTAATGAACTCTAGTTCATCCCTCGGCACAAAACAGTTTGAGGGACTACGTCGTAACTTTGATTTTTTTTTTTTGGTCAACGTCGTCAGTCGTAATTTGACATTCTACTACCTTCGATGTCTTATAAGCATCGGTTCTTTTGGGAAATTTGTCTACGATCTTTTGTTAGGGTCAGTTTATATATATATATATATATATATATATATAATTTGTTTCTTCTAGTTATCGTTTTATTAGTTTAATAATATTAATTACTGTTTTTCAATTATATTCAATAAAAAAATGAAAAGTAATTATTGATAGAGAAATTAATTAATAAGATAGATAAATAATATAATAGAAAATCAGATAATAATACGAGTAAATGTATGTACATATTGACAGTGTAAAAATTTTTTATGTTGTCATCCAATTACAAAATTATTATGTATGGTAAGTTTATTAACTTTTACAATAATTATATTAAAAGTCATACCAATAATAATTTTTGATTGGTTAATGATGTAAAAAAATTTACACTAACAATGCATAGAAATTA
Organism: Spatholobus suberectus; assembly: GCA_004329165.1. Classification (NCBI taxonomy): domain Eukaryota; kingdom Viridiplantae; phylum Streptophyta; class Magnoliopsida; order Fabales; family Fabaceae; genus Spatholobus; species Spatholobus suberectus. The sequence continues at coordinate 9,333,859 of CM014736.1, forward strand.
AATTCTAATAATATAAAATAAAAATATTAACTTTAGAAAAACAGGCCATGCACTGACAGTGTAAAGTAGTTTTATACTGCCATCTAATTATAAACCACTATTTATTGTAAGTTTGTTGACTTTTATAATAAATATTTTAAAAGTCATACCAATGGTGAATTTCAATTTGTTGACAGTGTAAAACTTTTTATATTGATAGTGTATAACCATTAAACTCTTAACTTTATTTCTTAATGAGTCAAATTTTTATAACTTTTAAAATAATAATTATTAAAGTCAACAAACTTACTATATATAATAATGGCTTAATTATGTTTTTAGTTCTCCAAATTTGAGAAATGTATTTTTTAGTCTCCCAAATTAAAAATTAATCTTTTTAGTCCTTCAAATTTTAAAAATTCCTATTTTGGTCCCTGAACGCTAATGTCTTTTGTAAATTGGCTTATGTGGTTAATGGAGGACCAGTTAGCTTTGTCAACATGTCATTATTCATTAGCCACGTAAGCCAATTTACAAACAACGTTAGTGTTCAGGGACCAAAACAAAAATTTTTAAAATTTGAGAGACATAAAAAATTAATTTTTAATTTGAGAGACTAAAAAAATACATTTCTCAAATTTGGGAGACTGAAAATATAATTAAGCCTATAATAATTTATGATTAAATCACAATATAAATCCCTTTACTTTCGGTACACACACTATCTATCATTTCTTAATTTCTTTCATGACCTTGAACAACGTTTAAAAAGAAAAGGAGATACTATCAAATATCAACAATGGTTGGGACCTTGTTGGGCTGATGTTGCTGAGCCCATTAAATTTGTTATGGTTGATGTTCAAGCTTTTTCTAATGTCTGACAAAAGCAGCAATTTTTTAGCGGACTATTTTTCTTTTCTTTTTTACTACAAGCAATTTTATTTTATCAAGAAAAAAGAGTAAATTCTCACACTCGTGTGTTTGGGTTTGATTATTTTCTCGGATTAAAAGCTACTTTTACTTAAAAAGCTTAAAAAATACTGGTTAATGTATTTGGGGTTTGTTGATGAAAAATGCTTAAAATATTAAATTATTTCAATAACAAAGAAAAAGCTTTTCTACATATTAGGCCGTGGGATGATCATTATCATTTCCAATCGGATTGAGAACAATCATATATTTCAAAAGTTCCCGTATCACCCTTATAGTTTTTAATTTAAAATTTTTTGGAATGAAAATTGTGAGGTTATAATAAATGTCGGCAAGACAACTTTTTTCAATTTAAAATTAACCTTTTCCATAAATTTTGTCAGGCAGTGAAATGAGAAAAAGAAACAGAAAAGTTAATAATATAATTATCTCATACCCTTTTTAATAATTTTAGTATATAAAAGTGATTTAATTTTATCATCCATACAAAATAGCTTATGTAAAAATGTTTTTTGATAATCATATAAATTTAGATTATATCATAATCAATTTTTAAAATATTTATTATCTATATAATCAATTATTAAAATATATATTTTTCTCAATTAGTCCGAACGCACATTTAATAGGGCAATAGGCCATCGATACATTAACAAGGAAAAAGGTTTATGGATACCAAAATTAAAAAGTTTACGCTATTTTTTTTTAAGAAAAGCTTAAAATACACCGTTTTTCTTCTTATTTTAAAAATACAATTTCCTTCTAAAAAAAATACAATTTCCGTTCTTAAAAAATTAATATATGTTATATTTTAAAAGATTTTAACACACATGTACTTTTTAAGTAAGGTCTTTTATCCTCATGACAATTAATTATGAATCTTTATTATTGAGTTTAAAACTTCAACAGTTAAAGTAAGATTATAAGCAAAGTTTTAAAGCTAATTAGAAGAATACTAAAAATATTCCTTTCTTATTTTAAAATCTTAAAATTAATAATACAATATTTAAAGTTTAATTAGACATTAATAACCTTAAAAGTTTTAAAGACAAAAAAAATATCCTTTGACTCATTTATGATTATTAATTATTAATAATAAACTCGTTTAGTTTAACATAAATTAAAATATAAAACGTATTAGTCTCTTAGAGAAAGAGTATAAGTTTAAAAATAAGAGAAAATAAAAGAGTAATTAATTTTTTTTAGGTAAAGGATTGCAATTGACTCTAAAAGAAATTAGGAGACACTTCAATTCAACATCTCATAAAGTTTTTTACGGCTTTCTTTCATCAAGCAAAGGTTTGTGAAGTTTGATTAGTAACTCATTTTACTTGTACTTATTAAGTTTCTTTGCCTTTTTCGTTTACAATATTTAATATTTGTCTTTGGATCTCCTCACTTTACTCAAAAGTAACACAAAAGTATATCGCTTATGATGGTATTGAGAACAATAGATCAGAGATGAATCTAAAAATAAATGAGTATATATTGCCCTTTTCATAATTTCGTTTTATAAGGAAAAAAAACCCCCTTTAAAAATAGAAAACGTTTAAGCACTATTAATGAGTATACCGTGTATAATAATTTTTTAATAAATGCAACTGGTATATAGAAAGATATATTAAAGGAAAGAGATGCTTAAATTGAAAAAAAGGTTATGCGTAGTTGTATTGAAAGAGAATATAATTTTTTAACAAAAAATTTAAAAAGTGATATAATATTTATATCTAATGTGATATATGGAGGCGAAGCCAACTAAGTTGCAGGTGCTTTCGCAAAGCAGGGTCTCTCAAATAATGTATGTTTTTTATTTTTTGCCAGACTTCTTATCGCTTTTGTTATTAGCAGATTCAGCTAGCGCATCTTTTTACCAAGGTTATTGATCTTGGGGGGGTTTTTGCTCCTTTTTATTCCAAATATATATATATATATATATATATAAGGTCTAGATTAAAATACTTATGGATTCAAATTAAAACTTTATGTAACTATCAAATCTTTAAAAGATTCACTAAACAAAATCAAATCTCTGCCGTTAACCTATTACCATTACCACCATGACCGCCACCACCACTATGACCCCCACCGCATCCACCACCACTGCTGCCACTAGGGGTGTACACAGGTTGGTTTGGGTTGGGTTTTGCCAAATCCAATACCCGAACCGATCAAAATAAATTGGGTTGGATTGTATTGAATTTGTGTAATTTTTTTTATCAAACCCAAACCAAACAAACCCGATCAATAACGGGTTGGTTTGAGTTAGGTTCATAAGTATCCATTTTTATTTAGTGATATTAAATACACTTTTATATAAAAAAAGAAGAATTATAAAAATTAAATTATATTTTTTAAAAATAAAAAATCATAATAAACGTTGTATTGTTCACTACGTTTGAATGATGGACTTTACTATGTAAGCTAAGGTCCAATAGTCACATCCGCTATTTTTATTATAATTGACTTGGTGGTTGATATATATATATATATATATGTTTGTTTGTATGTTACAATTAAAAGGAGTCAATTCAATATTGAAACACTCATTATTCATAATTTTTTTAAAACTAAAAATATTTATTAATAATAAATTTAAAAATTATTCATGTCAATGGGTTGCATTCACAGGTTTAAAAATAAAAACCCGTTACCCAACCTGTATATGAATGGGTTGGGTTGGGTGCTACCTGAACATCCAAAAAATTCAAACTGAAATATTTGGATTAGTTTGGGTTCACAGGTTCACCGTGAACACCCCCAGCCACCGCCACCATGACCGTGACCACCACTACTATCATGACCTTAGCTGCCGCCACCATTACTGCCATAATTGATGATAGTTATGGCGATGACAACAATGGTTATGATGTTAATACATCACCACCACCGCTATGACCACCATCGTCACCACTACCATAATCGTTGTCGCCACCACCGTCATGACCGTTGACGCTGTCATTGCCGCCACCACCATCGTTGACGGTCATGACCGTGGTGGTGGCAACAATTATGGTGGTAGTGGTGATAGGTTAACATCAATTTTGAAGAAGAGTGACATGATAATTGAGATCTTTTAGAGATTTAATTTTTATTTGGTAAATCTTTTAAAGATTTGATGATTACATGATATTTAAATTTGAATTCTTAAGTATCTTAATCTAGGTCTTTCATTTTAATTTAATGGTTGAGATTAATCATTCTCATTTTCATCTAAGAAGACCATTCTTATATGATATGCCTATATATATATATATAGGGAGCAACTCCTGTGAAAACATTTGCTTATATGAGAACATGAGAACAACTAATAATAACCTTTAGATCAAGATTAAAAATAATAGACATCGTTGTTACTGCCGTCACTATCCCTACCACCATCGCCCCTCCTTCACCACCACTACCACTATCGCCACCACCATCACCATAAGAGGTAGGGGTGGTGGCAACGACATTTTTGGAGGTAAGGGTGGTGGTAGCAACAATGGGGGGGGGAATGATGGTGGGAGGGGTGGTGATGACGGTGGCAGTGGCGGGTGGCGACAATGATAGTGGTGGCGGGTGACAGTGGTAATGGTGGTGAGGGAGGGGCGATGGTGGTAGGGATAGTGACAGTGGTAGCAACGACATTGATAGTCTCATAAGAGGTGTTTTTAATAGGTTTTAATCTCAACCATCTATTATTTTTAATTTTGATCTAAGGATTGTTATTAGTTGTTTTCATGTTCTCATATAAACAAATGTTCTCACAGGAGTCGCTTCCTATATATATATGGATAGAATGAAGGTAAGGAAACCCTTGATTAAATAAGATTAAACATGAAATAAATACGTAGATTACTGTCTTGGCATCAAACAAAATAAGAGGAAGCCAAAGTTGAAAATGACCGGAAAAGCAAAAAATAAAAAAAAATAAAAAAATCGATGAACGTAATCACAATAGAAGTTGAGGACATTTGTGATGATTTTTGAATTCATACCTGTAAAATAAATTGTAAACTACAGCACGAAATGTCCTTATTGCATACTTTATGTTATAAATTTGATATATTATTCTTAAATGTGAGAACACTTTGTATCAAATAATTTTCTTTATTTTACACAGTAAGTATATAGATTAACAAACAAAAAAATATATTTTTTGAAATAATAAATGATTTTTTTTTTGTAGTTTTGGTGTGATAATTTTTTTTCTTTTCTAACATTTTTTTCTGGTTCCTAGTGTTTGTGATAAAAAAAAAATGTTTATTATATTTTATTTCTCCTAGTACCACAAGTGGTCTGGGTTAGGTTAGGTTTGGCTTATTTAAGATCCAATCTAATTAAGTATAGTCAGGTTAGGTTGGATTAGGTTTGCGCTTTTTTCTAAGCAACCCAACCTGACCTTAATCGGGATGGGTAATAGGGTTAAATCATTAAAATAGGTTTAAATATATTTTAAGTCCATATAAATATGACTTTGTCTGATTTTAGTCTTTACAAAATTTTTTGTCAGTTTTAGATCCCTAATATTTTTTAAGTATTCTTTTTTAGTTCTTATCATTAATTATGATTAATGTAGTGCTGACATAACTAACAAAATAAAAAATATTAATTAAGATAATTAAGGTAATGATGAATATTTTAAATTAAGATACTTAGATTATTTTTAAGTACATGACAATTAAGTAATGTATTTATTGTTTTATTTAAATAATTACTTTTATAATTTATTTTTAATTTTTAATATATTATGAACATTAATTGTTATTATTTTTAATACTATTCTTACTTTTCAATTCACTAATTTATTTTTAACATTATAATTTTTTTTAAAATTTATAATTTACTTATATGCCTATAATTTACTTTTAATAGATTAAAAATTATAATTATATTAACTATTCATAGTAATATATTAAAATTAAATTATAAGCGTATAAGTAAATGATTTAAAAAAATTACAATGTTAAAAATAAAATAGTGAATTGAAAAGTAAGAACAATATTAAAAGCAATAAAAATCACTATTTATAATATATTAAAAATTTAAAATAAATTATAAAAGTAAATTATATGTAATTATCTTATTTGTATAAAATAATAAATACATTACTTAATTGAATTATACACTTAAAAATAATTTAATTATCTTAATTTAAAATATTCTTCATTACCTTGATTATCTTAATTAATATTTTTATTTTGTTAGTTATGTTAGTACTAAATTAACCATAATTAATGGTAAAGACTAAGAAAAACACTAAAAAAATGTTAAGGATCTAAAACTAACAAATTTTTTTAGAAAGATTAAAATCAGATAGAGTCATATTTGTAAAGACTTAAAACATATTTAAGCCATTAAAATTAATATAATTTTGGAGATTCAAAAAAAATCAGAAAAAATAGAAAAAATAAAATACCTAATTAGTTCAACTCATTTAATGTATATCCAATTTAAAATTCAAGTCTAACTATACAAATTCAACACTCACAAGAAAAATACAATATATGTCCCAAATGACATAATACATTTCATGTCCCAAATAACTCTAAAGTTACGTTTGAAGAATGAATCTGAGTGAATAAGTGTTGATAAATCTTCAATGATATTAGAATAGAAATTAAAAATGTAGAATATGTGAATAATTATAATATTTTACATTTTTTATAAATATAATATTAGGTCGGATTGGAAATGCATGAACTTGATACCCAACCCAATCTTTATTCCATCCCTTAAAATAAACCTAACTCAATCCACTAAAATGTAGTTGGGTTGAATCGAATTGGTTGAATTCCAAAATTAATTCTTTTCAATTTTTTAAATTTGTTTCTTTTCTCCTAAATCTAAGTTATTTATATTTTTTAACTTATTTATTTAAATTAATTATATATATTTATCTTATAATTTAAATGCTTTGTTTTTTAAACTTTTTGTTTAAATTGAAAAAAATACTCCTAGTACGTAAGAAAGTACAATACGCGGACCCGGGTACTTGTTATTAAAATCATTTTTTTGCTATTTGATGCAATACCTGGCACACAGACAATGGCTAGAAATGTACGTCAATGCATATTTAAATTAGTTTATTTTGGAAAAGATATTTTGTTTAGATTTTTGATAGACTTAATAAAAAAAAGCTTATTACGCTACATCACACTAAGTAATTTATCCATATTTTATTTTTTAATGGTATAATTCTTAAGTAATTTTATATGTTTATACTTTTTATTTGCATTTAATTTTATTTCACTATTTGAGTATTAATTTTTTAAGCAACAAATTAGTTTTTTATCCATAAACAACCACACCTTATATAACAAACAGTGATTAAATTTAAGTAACTCACCTTGCTATCTAGATTAGCTTCAATAAAGAAAAAAAAAGAATGATTTCTTAATTTAAACAACTCACTTAAGTAACTCTATCTTGCTCTAATGGGCTCAGAGCACATTAAACGGAAAAATAAATTTGAATCTTACACGTAATAATATGGTTCTAACTTCTAAGAAACCAGAGAATGAGTAGCTCGCTCACTACACATACAACATTTGAATTTTCATAACAGAGTTCAGATTAATAGACAAAGATAATTATAAAATGAAATGCAGCAGTTAGTATGATTGTTATTGAGAACAACATAGCGATGAATCACAAAATAATTGATGTCTACCTTTTCATTGACACAAAAAAGGGATTACAAATTTATGAAATTTGAATTTCCTGTAGTTTAACGAATATATGGTTGGTAAAGGAGATGCACCGACTTAAAGTTACAGAAAACTTATTAAACAAATTTGATTTACACTCATTACAAGTTCCCTAGAAATTGAAAGAAGCCCAAAATATACGAAATCTCAAAAGACATGGAGCCTGTTCTTTCAAATAACAGAATCCTTGCTTAATTTCTTAGGCTCATGATTTTCCTCGTTTTGATTACCCACGTTTTTCCCGGCCAAAAGCGGTGAGCTATCTTTGTCTTTGACCTATAAAGAATAAAAAATGAATAACCAAATTGTCATACACATTTAGATAGAGCAAAAAAAAATAAAATTCAAGAAACAAAGGTAGAATATAACTAAATAAGTACCTGAGAGGCCAATGGGAGATCACTAGCTAATTGTTTCTTTTTGTTCTCCTCAGTGCAGAAATAAGAGTACAAGCCCATCCCAAAAACGGCAATTAGTATTCCAATAATGTTCCTTCCGGTGAAAGGGTCATGCAGTAATGTGTAGCCAAATCCTAGAACAAGGCAAGTCTTGAGGTGGCCTAGCACTTGATAAGTAACCGGAGATGTTTTGCCTATGACCAGAAATGTGCTGAAGTTCACAGAAACAGCTATCAAGCAAGACAAGATGATGAATGCCTGGATTTTTCATCAACAAAACAAAAACAAAGACCCAAAATTATCAGTCATATTTCATATGGCAATTCTACTAATTACTGATAAATGTTAGTAACACATATCTTACATACTCTTTTCAATTTTATTATTGATTAAAATTTAAGAAATAATGTGGGTGAGTTTCACTCATAATGTTATCATTCGTAATAAATTTCAATTAATAAGAGAGAATATTGAAGAAGGTGTATTAGAGGAGAAATTATTACGTGGTTTAAAACTATGTGTCCATAATTTTGACCAATTTTTATGTGATATATAATTGAAATTTTTAATAAAACTCAATTAAATGTCATGTGGAAATTGGTCAGAACCATAGTGGTCTTGGACCATGTAATAGTTTCTCATCTTAGGAGAAATTATTACATAGTCTAAGATCACCACGTGTCCATGGTCTAACCAATCTTTACATGGCATATAACCGAGATTTTTAATTTATAAAAAAGAGTTTATAAAACTCAGTTACATGTCACATGGATATTAGTCTGGTGGTCTTGCCCCTAGACTCATATATACATATTAAATATAATATAATAAATGGTTTGGATTTAATATTACCAAGACTACAGGAGAATATTTGTAGGCAAAGACATTTTGCTTGGTGAGCATCTGATCCACAACAGGGCCTGAAACAAAAAGAATTGCTGCTTGGAATGGGGCAGAATGGTAGAGCAGTTGGGTGGAAGAGACGTTAAGCTTCTTCTGTATTGTGTTGGTCAGCTAAATTGAGAACTTGGTTAAGAATCCAAATATATCCAATCTTCCTCAGCTTTAATTCAGGTAATTAATGATCAAGTCTAATTAGCCATCATAATTAATTGATAACAATAATTACGTGCTCCAACTGGAAGAGTAAGCACCAAGCAACAAAGGATACAATTTGGCCAACACATGTCGTTATGATTGCTAGAAGGGAAAGAATGGTTCCCACAAAATTGAGCTGAAGGTCTGTGATAGAGGCAATGCCAACTCCCACAAGTAATAGGAATAAAGAGGATTTTATTTTCGTGCTGCACGTATTAGCACAAAGCTTTACATTAACACATGACCATTGTTTAATTTGAATATTACGAATATGAAGTCCTTTCAATAACTTATTACCTGAACTGCTTCTTTAGGAAAATAGTTTCTAATAATACAGTGAATGGTATGATCGCAAGTTTTGTCATCTGCAAAATAATCATCCCGAAAGGTAAAATTAATACGTGTAGAATGATTCAGAAGACAACGTTAACACATATATAACATATTGTGTCCTAAAGTTTAAAAAGAAGTGCATTTGGTTTCTATGCTATTATGGTAGTAAAATATTGGGGTGAAACCTGGTAGAATCCAATAGAATTAAAGCCAAGACTCAAGTTGAGAAATCCAATGGAGACGCCATTTAGAATACCAAAAAGCACGACCGTTTTCAAGTCAATGGACTTGGTTACGAACAGATTTAAGCGTTGAGCCGCATGGAGGGTGCAAAATGTGACCATCAAATGCCAACTAGTAAGCGTTGTGGCTGGTCCAATTGGAATTAAAAAAAAAAAAAGTTAATTAGCGGGATAAGGTATGCGGATACTAAGAAATTTGACTATCGATCACCAAAATTATATGATCTTTAAAGAGGGAACAAAATGATTATCACCGAAAGGGAAGCCAAGATTGCTCATCAAGGCTTTGTTGCAGATGACAATGGAGACTGAAGAAGCCACCGAGAGAAATAGTGCACCAATGACACCCAATTGGAAGCTTGACATCTCTCCCATCTTTTCTGTGGATATACTTTTCAAGATTCATCAAAGTGCAAAATGAGAAGTTTATATCATTTAGTTTTGTGAAATGAAAAAAAATAAAATTTTCATAGAGCCCTTTTTCCAGCACTGTATTCCAGTTTAATGTCATCCAATCAGACATATACTTTTCTTTAAATATATATTTAATTTTTTTTTCGGCCTTTATTGTATCAATGTTACCTTCATAATTTTCAATTTAATACAAGTATAACTTCATCTATCAGTTTATTATCAGATAATGTGTTCCTTAGCTTTAACTCTATGGTTGGTACCAGAAAGAAATTAATTAACACGTACCTTATTTAATATTGATTAAGAGGAATAAATGATATATTAATTTGAGATCGAGCTTGGAGCTATTGCGTGGTAGGAGCCCTGAAAGGATCAAACAAGATAACAAACTTGTGACTAAGCAGAAAATGAGAATGATCATAATTCATAAAGCATATCCATATAGAACTGGGTTCATGACATACCTTGGGAATGATGAAATGACTCTGCAAGGTGAAAGTAAGGGCTCCTCCAACTCCAAAAGATCACCCAAGTTCTCAGGCTAAACGGCAGCGTTTATAGGCAGAGAGAGTTGTATTAGAGAAGCCTAATGTAGAGAGAAATAACAGTGAGTGGCAGTGGATTGGAGGGTAAGCTTGTATTGGAATGAAGCTTATGTGGCCTTTATATTTTTGATGGGTTGTTTGTTGCCTTGTTGGTGCCTAATTAACGCCGTTAACTTCTGGGGATGGCGGGAGTTTAACGGCCATTTGAAGCAATATTGTCAAATACATAGAAATCTTAGTTAACACAAGACATGTTTTGTCACAGTAATTGGGATTACCAAAATGCCCCTGTGGTGTGCACAGGAGTGTTCTTGTAACTGCTACCCTTTGCGTCCGAGTGGTTGTCGTCAAACAAATCAAATCACATTTTCCTTTAGAATGGCCAGAGCAGCAAACAGCAAGATTTGGCGGATAAGGTGTTAAAATCAGGAGGGTGTTTTGGTCCAAATCGGATGCTGCATATTTATTCTATAGGCTAGCTAATGTCATTACCAAACTCTGTTGTCCCACGTGGCTTTCATAAAATTGTATGCTAAATCGAGTCTTGAGTCACAAGTCAGGAAGGTGAGCGAAACCAACATTTCTTTTTAGGCCAGGTATCTGGCATTTTAAGCAACACTCTCTATCCCATTCAACAGACTTCAATCTCACTCCTAATTACCATACGAGACTTTCAATTTTTATTTTTAAAGAAAAGTTGTGTGTCCTTCTTGCTCCTCCTCCATCCAAAAACCATTGGATGTAAGCTGATAGCTAGCTACTATACTAGTATTTCTTGCTCAAATTTCGTGCTTGTTTGACAATCCTATTCAGTAGAGAACAGTAAAAATCTACGACACATCTGAAGATGATGTAAAGGCGTACTATCACCATGTTTAGATAGAACTTTTTAATAAACACTTGCACGAAGATGAAAAAGTAAAATAAATTAGATTTGTCCGAAAGTTAAAATTAACTTATGTAGAAGTTAAATTTAGTTTTTAGAGAAGTTAAATGAGTGAACTTTTATAAATTAATTTATGCTTAAGCTAATTTTAATTTATGTGAAAAACTTGATTTATTTTATTTATTTTATTTTTTTTCCTATAAGCATTTATTGAGAGGTTTATCCAAATAAAATCACAAATGTTTGGTGTTCAAACTAGTTGTCTTGGATTAGCTTATGCACAATATGTACGTCCGAACTAAAATCACACAACAACAAATGTGACTTGTGAAATTGACATCATATATGTATAGCATGTTTGGTTTCATATTATCAATATGATTTTCCACATTTAATCATAAGCAAATGGTTATAACTTCTATGTGCATGTTTGGATCTCAGTTGAGAGAGTTCAAAAATACTTTTATTTTCAAACAACAATTTTTTCATTTTTTATTTGTGTATTAAAATTTGTAATTTTGTATTGAAATTCGTAAAAATACTTTTTAAACTTTAATCCAAACATAACCTACATCGCCGAATGTTGATGTGATTCTTTACTTTCTTATAGGTTTCCAAACATGGTGGTAGATTTCTTTTTCTTTTCTTTGCACAACTTACAACTCTTTATATTTTCAAATTTACCACTTTGCGTCATGTTTAACCTTATTTTTTATAGAAGGAAGTTCATGCCTTGAAAAAAGTCCGTGCTGTTGTTGACTGCAATTTCTGTCTCCCTTGGCAAGCAAGAGGAATGCTACCAAAATATTTTTTTAAAAAGACATTCTTTATTATGAAGTCACATTCTGTATTAGTTTGAGAGTTATATTTATTTTCAGTTATTAAAAAAGAAAATGACCTGATCATAAAAAAGATTTTAAAAAGATATTAAAAAAGAATGTTTAAATAACATATCCCCACAGAACACGGATTCGGCAACCAATTGAAAAAAACTGTTCATGAGTCTTCCATGATTTCTTTCTTTGTGGTTAACTCCTTCATGACCTATCTATCATGTTAAGTCGTCCCTTTTCTTCTTTGTCGTTGATGCTCATCGTTCATCCCTCTTTTCGCGTTCTGAGCTGTGAGAAGGATTTAACTGCTGGCGCAGCTAGTGGTGGTGAAGCTGCCTAGGTGTACATTGGTTTGGCCATTGTTGTAGTAAAAACAGTGTTCCTGAGTCTTAAGGATTAGGATGTGGTTTACTTGTTGTTTACTTATGGGAACGGACGTGATTATTAAATGTGTTTTTAATTCAATTTATTTTGTTTTTTTTTTTTGCTAAATTACTAATTTAGTTTCTTAATTTATTTATTTTATTTAGTTGGGTCCCTCTATTATTAAAAAGTTTAATTAAGTTCTATAATTTTCAAAAATGCTCTAATGTTATCTTTTTCGTTCAAAACGACACCGTTTTTCATTATGTTTTTCACGCCGTCTAGTGTAATACTAGACGAAAAACGACGCCTTTTTGAATAAAAAGAGTAACATTGAAGTGTTTTTGAAAATTATGAAACTTAATTAAATATTTTAATAATAGACAGATCTAATTGAATAAAATAAATAAATCGAAGAACCAAATTAGTAATTTAGCCTTATTTTTTTTATCAAAAATTTTGAAAATCTCTAAATGATTTGGGTTAAAAATAAACTGCCTTGAAACCAATTGTAAATTTTGCAACTTTTGTAGGACATCTCAACCTTTTAGTATAAGGCCGACTTTGTGTATTTGAATTAGCATTTACAAAATTGATTTTGAATGGAATTGTTTTTATAAAATTGATTTTGGTTAAAATTGATTTTCAAGTGAGATGATTTATATTTGGATGTTTTTAACTTGAAAGCAAGTTTACTATAAATTTTAGTGTAAATTTTTCAACCCAATGCAAAAACTACTCCTTCTATCCCAAAATAAGTGTTGTACTAGGTTTTTTTTTTTTTTTACACAGAACAAGAAAAACTAATAAATAGATGAGAGAGAATAACAATTTTACAAAATTAACCTTAGTTTTTTGTTGGAAACGATGTAGTATAACAACAATATTCTGCTTATATTATGAGGGATATAGATGGAAAAAAATAATTAATACTATATTGAAAAGCTAAAAGGATACTTATTTTGAGACTTATTTTTTCTTCTTACATGATATTTATTTTAGGACAAAGGGAGTACCTTTTTATCACTTATGGTCAAATCAAAGTTTTGAGGCAAAATCAATTTTACCTAGCAATAAACAAACATCTATATTTTTATAAAATCAAGTTTGATTGCGGTCAAAATCAATTCTCATTGTTCTCACCATGAAATCAAACACTATTAGTGGCGGAAGGTATAAGTGGTTTACATGAGATTTTAGGTTCAAACCTTGTTGTCACTATTGCATGAAGTCTTTAATATTTAAAAAACTCACAATTTTTTATTTAATTTTTTATTTTTAATTTTTAAATTAATTTCTCGTAAAATATTGTTAGTATCAAATGATCTTTTTTTTTTTTCATTTAATCTATTCAAATATGTCAAATTTCTTTTTTAATCTTTATTTAGGTTAAAAAAACCAAATGGGAAACTCTAAGACCAAAAAGAAACAAAAATTAAAAAAGGATCATTATATAAAAAAATAATTTATGAAAAGTTTGTTTAAAAAAAATTAGGAATTAAATAGTAAATATTTGAAGAATAAAAAACTTAGGGTTTGTTTGACCCAGTTTTATTATTTAAAAGATATTTTAAAGTTGAAGATCAAAATAAAATTTTTAAAAATAAAGTAAAAATTGTTTGGTAGTTTTAATCTAAAGGTTCTTTAAATTAAGTTTTATTTCATTGTCTTACATCGATTAATTCATGATGAAAAAAGAGGAAGATTGAAGTATATAACTTATTTTTAAAAGTTAATCAGTTAACTTTTTTTAAAGCTAATTTTTCCTTCTCTTTTCTTTTATAAAAATTAAGCTTCCTAATTTTTAAAATATTTTTCCGCATATATGTTTGCCCAAATTTTTTTTTAAGGAGAAAAAAAGTAAAAAAAAAAGTTAGATCATGTACTATCTTAATTAAATCAAATTGAAGTTTTTTTTAAAAAAATGTGAAATCGCTTTAGTAATTGCTAGTGCTCCCCGCCTGATGGCAGCATAATCTGGAAGAATGGAATCATGTTCATCGGGAAGCAAAACAACTTGCTGAGCTTTTTGTTGAGTGTAACTTTCAGTTGGGATAAAATTTCCCATGTTTCCCGGCTCTTCTGGCTGATTCCGCATTTTTTAGTTTAGACAATTATATTCAAGTCAGGTAGAATTACTTTAACATAACTGTATATTTAGAACTCAAATTCAAGACCACTAATTAAAATAAAATAATTTTATACCAATTGATCCATGCATGGTTTCTGTCTGATTCCATTGAGATTTCTTTTCCCAGATGTTTTTAGCTTTATTTTCTTCTTTTTGTAGGTTTCATATTTCAACAACAACAACAACAAAATAAAAGGTGCCCCCGCCCCACTAGATGCTACGATGTCCAAACCCAAGATCCACATAACTTATCCGAAACTAAGCTTATTACTTATGATTTGTTTGAATTAGACGTGAAATGAAGGGGGAAAAAATAAGAGGAAAAAAAATAAAATTAAAAGAGAAATAAAATAAAAAATTATTATTTGATAATTAAAAATAAGGAAAAAAAAATTTCTCTTTATTTATTTGAATAAGTAGAAAAATAAAAATAAATAAATAAATTGTATAAAAAACTTTGTATACTAATTTAAAAAAATAAATTTAACTCAAAATGTAAACCTTTAATGATATTTTTTTTCTTAATATAAGATTATTTATTATTTTTTGTTATAAAAAAATAATTTTAATTTTATAATGCAGCACATTTCCCCTCAATTTCGTGGCACTTTTGGGGGAAACTTTTATGCGTGAAACCTACTTAGAAAAACTTCCTCCTATTTTCATCTAAAACAAATAGTAAAAAATTAGAATTTTTATTTTACCTCCATTTTCTTTTTTTCTGTCTATTTACCATAAAAAATACAACCGTTATGGAATGGTACTCCTGATTTGAAAATGAGTATAGAAAATAAGTAGCATGTGACGCAAAAAGCCTGATTCTTGCATATTGGATGATTTTCTTTTTCCTTTCATAACTTAGAATTATAGGCACATGTTGTAATAAGTTTAATTTTGATATATTTTCAATATAAGGAATTTTACAACTATCAATAAATTAGCAATCATCCTTAATATATCTTTCAAAATAATTATTACAAAAATAAACCTTATCATACATAACAATCTATAATTGAATAATAGTATAAATAATCATTTACATTACTTGTATATTCTAATTAAAATACTTGCAAGTATAAAACTTATATATTTTTTAGTTATAAGTATAAAACTTAAATGTTCTTCTATCTTTCAATACTCTTATATAAAGTATATTTTTATTGATCTAACTTTTTTTTAATCAAATTTTGTAAATGTTGAAAAAAATGTTCAATTTATTTTTGTTTTCATATTTTAAAATGAGTTTATTTTTTATACATTGTCAGTGTAAAAAAAATACATTGTCAATTAATAAAAAATTATTGTTAGTATGACATTTAAATTAATTATTATAAAAATTAACAAACTTCTCATATATGGCAATTAGTGATAAATTGTACAATTATAAAAATTTTTTATACTATCAATTCACATATTATTTACTCTTTGTATATTATGTTAATCTTAATACATAAAAGATTAGATAATTTTAGATTAATATAAAATTTTATATGTACAATCTATAAGACAAGAAGTTTCAATCTAACGGCTGATAAAAGGTTATTCAATAACATAAAAGTGATTAACTTACATTAATATAAATTAATTCCTCAAAAAGATGGCTCAGAAAATACGCATGGCACCTGAGGGAAGAAAACAATACAAAACAAATACCATCGAGTGTACATAAAACATGTACAATAGGAAGATAAATCCATCTATCAACCCTTCCTCCCATTACGTTTAAGTCCTTCAAGATAAGCCTTATCAGCATTGGTTAGGCGCACTTGAAACTGGGCCCATTCGCTTTTGCATCTGGCTCGGACCTGAAAGGGTATTGGCAAAATGTCGAATCGTAATACAACTAATATAACTCTTCTTGCATTTGCTACTCTACACAACTGCATATGTCTCGCTAATATAGTTTAGGTTAAAGACATTAGTTGGTCCTTAAACTTTTGGAAAATTTTTAATTAGGTCCTTGAACTAAAAAAATTTGTAATTAAAATTAGGTCCTTGAACTTAAAAAATTTGTAATTAAGTCCTTGATCTTTTATGATTTTTGTAATTATTAATTGTAAAGATTAAGAACTTAATTACAAATTTTTTTAGTTCAAGGACCTAATTAAAAATTCTCCAAAAGTTTAGGGACCAATTGATGTATTACACCTATAATTTATAAGAGAAACCAACAGTGCAATTGTGTAAGCAAAAAACTGAGCAAATACTTAGTAGCATCATTGAACAGTAAGTATACATACCGAATCCGAAGGGTTTTTCCCATTCTCAGCCTCTCCCTGAAAATTATGCACACATATCTCAAAAATTATATTTGGAAATTAATACAAAGTTTCTTGCAAAAGTAAAGGCCCTATGTACTGTCATGGTGAGTAGAAACAACTATTTCGTTCCTGTACCCCGGATGATAAAACTTTTTGACTCGATAATATATGCTTTTGTTCAACAACACATATCCATATCCTCGGCAATATAAATATGGAAAAAGATAATCATTACTCAGGAAGACGTCCTGATGTCTTTTACCTTCATCTTTTCGTTTTCCTCTAATAGCTATGAAGTAATCCCAACTCCACCCCCACCCCCCGAAAAACAAAAGTGAAAAGCAGAAAGAAAACAGGAAATAAAAGAACATCATCATCTGTGTATACTATTCTCTCCAACAGTAAAAAAGTGCAACTCAATGTATGAGGCTCCCACCAAGTGGAGTATTAGGGGAGGGTTTGGGGGGAAGAGATGTACCCAGCATCAGCCTGCAAACACACAGGCTGTTTCCAGAATTTGAACTAGGGACTTCCAAGTCACAAGGCTACCACCATACCATATTGTCAAGGCTTGCCCTCATCCAGAAACAAAAAAAAAAAAAGAGCACATGCAAATGGAATTGTTTGATGCATGCATTAGGGCTCCGTGGACACTAATTTGGTGATGGATGTATTTGGGTTCCGTGGATGCTAATTTGGTGCTTTAAGGGAGTGCTTGGTACGCAAAATCTTTTTTCATTTCAGGAAATTACATTTCCTAGGAATAATGTCCCTTGAAAATCATGATTTTTGGGAATGTTATAAATGCTTGGTATGCTCAAAGAGATTCTTGGGAATGTTAGACAATGTTTCATGAGTATGCTTTAAACTTTCCGACCTTCATGGAAATCTTGGGTTCCCATCTCTTCTCATGGGAATGTTCTGTTGGGAAACATGGTTTAAAAAACATTCCTGAGAATGTTAGGGTCTGTTTACTTCTATTTTCATGTTCTGTTTTCACTTTTAATTACAAAACTACTACCTTGTTTTCAATCTATTTCTTGTTTTCAAAGATTTGTATAGGAAATAGAAAAAAAAGTTGTTTTCACTGTTTCTTATACAAATCTTGGAAAACAAAAAAACAAGTTGAAAGCAAAGTGACAATTTTATAATTACAAATGAAAACAGAACGTTTTCTCAATGTAAATGGGCCCTTAATTTTCTGAGAATAATTTTTAAATAAGTCCATACTAAACATGGGGATATAATATTCCCAACTTAAGATTTCTGGAATACTTAAAGGGAATCACTCTACCAAATACCCCCTAAAGGAATTGTGCAGAAATATTAAGGCAAACTCATAGGAACACTATTAATCCTGAACATAGCAAGGTGCAGAACACAAAAACTTATGATAAAATATAGGCCGTCAGATTCAGAAGGAATGTCAGTATCAAGGGCAGAACTACTAGAAGTCTTTGGAATTTCAAATTTCACCTTTTGTTATTTTTTTATTTACATAAATCCCTCTAAAATTAACACCTCTCTCGCCCCCCAATAAAATAAAATAAAACCCTTTCATCTTAGTTTCACCTCTGACCAATATGAACTTCTAGTCATTTAAACCTTGTCCAGAATCAACTTTTACAATTCACACACAGCAACTATACTTGGTTGAGGAGGTGGAAAAAAAAGGAAGAGGAAAATAAAAATATGCTTGGAAGTTAGAGCAACAAAGTCTAGATATCTTTCACACATATTTTGTTATGTCATAAAATTACATCTTTATTTTCCACCTGATCAACCAAGCATAGCCTACGTATACAGATATACTCCTGTAGGAATTAAAGATATTGCTGATTTTATTATTAGAGGAAACAGGGATTTGATTTATTTTGTTTTAAAAATAAGATCTCCATTATTGTTTGTTTTTATTTGTTTCTGTTTATTATTCCTTGAATCAAGGAATAGACTTTAATTTAATATTTCTATATAAGCAGTACTTTTACTGCTGAATAAAAGAAGAGAGAAAGTCTTCCCTTTTTACTTTCTACAACTCCCAATAAGTAGATGCATTTATAAAAGCACTCAATTTAAAATGTTATCATCAAAAAAAATAAGTTGCCCTAAATATATTGTAAGCAAGTGAGGACTAACCTGTCTCCCCAGAGAAGGAATTACTTGATGAACAATCCATTGTGAATCAATTACACCAATTTTTTCATGTGCTGGCTGTTAAAGCATGCAAAAGGGATTCAAATTAAAGCTAATTAAATAAAACTAAATTGTTTGTTCTAAGAAGGTTTTATTTAAGTAATGAAATCGTAAACCCATATTTACTATTTAGCACAAAATATACAGGTTCCACACTCAAAAAAGAAAAACTAGGAAGGTAAATCATAAATATGAAAAGACAAAAATGGTACTGCAGAAGCCTCTTCGACTAATTCAAGAACAGATAAAACCAAAAAAAGCACAAGCCAAAATTCATTAATATGAACAGAAACACAAACACAACACGCTTACACGACCAGGATCACAGTGTTGGATAAGTTCAAAAGTCCAAAAAATAAAAATAAAAATTATGCTTGAATTAGATCATTTGATTATATTCATATGGCTTCTTATGAGCTTGGCACCTGAAGGCACACATGACCAACTGAAGCATACCCACCTATGAACAAGTTTAACAAAAAGGGTTCAAACTCTCAATGTTAGGAAGGGGTAAAAATAGATAGAATTTACTGACCTCTACACATCTTCTGAGAGCAAAGTCCAATCCCCATCCATGTACTAGATCATTCTACAAGTAGACATTTGGAAAGTACATCAGTGTAATTACTAAGATTATATATCATGCAAGAGAAAAATTCACCTATTCATCCAGCTATGTTACTATAGCCATCATACGTGATATGGAATATAAAATATACCTGAATCATATGCCACACACAACGCCAAGCTTCACGAGAAAAGACAGGTGCCATAATTTCCACAAATCTAAAATAACAAAAGATATAGTAATGTTAACAAAGTAGACAAGGAAAAGAAAATCTAGGTAAATGATATTGCAAATTTGCAATACAACAATTCAACTTTGAACCAGTGTAGAAGAGATAGCATACGCAGCACAAGGAGGCAAATGTGGATCACTACACCAGCCTGGTTTCTCTTCTGTAACCCTATTTGCCAACACATACAAAAATGTGTCAAGATTTAAGAACACATTCGAAGGCATGATAAAAAAAGCACCTTATTACATCAATGACTAAAGTTAGAAAGAAAGGAAGGGTAAAGGAATACATGTGAACTTCTCTGTCACCCCTCCTTTTTGTCATCTCCCATGTCAATCCATTATTGGGCTCAAGACCAGGCTGAGAGATCTCCAAACCATGTTTTTTCACTAAGTCAATATACCTGGTGAATAGAATACAGTTAATCAAACTAAAACTTGCAGTGTCAAATTTGAGCAGACTAGACAGATGAAAATAATACTTGTCTCCATTGAAGTGTTCTACTCCAAGATCTTCATCCCAAATAAAAATATATTCATAAGCAGATACTATATCAGGGTGCAAAAATCTTTTAGCATACCACCTGCACAACACCAAGTATGAGAAAATTGTATAGAAGCAAAGGAGTAAAGCAATAAGATCACTGCTCCTAAGAATGATAAGGTCTTTTAAGAATTCCAAAGTTAAATGTGATCACAAACAAATAGGCTTCCCATGTCCAATACCTATGACTTCCATAAGTTAAATGCAAAAAAAAAAAAAAATGATATGAAAAAATTATACCATTTCGTTTGTTTCCTTGCGCTAATATGGATTACATTCTTTGACCACTCAAATTGATCCCATTCACTAGTCCGGCCATCATAATGAAAGAGCAAAATTGCAAAATCATCAGAAAACTACAGAACAATTTGATAGTCAGCAATTTTGAAGAAAATATGAAATAGTAAATATACAAATAAATTCATATATATGAGTGTAGTCAATCTCTATAACCTTTTCCACTGAAGCATTGATATTATCCCTCTGTTCATAACCAACAGTGAATGTAACTAAATACTTTGGCTTTTTCTTCAGATCCTGCAGCATTCATGGTTTCATTAGATAATATGCAAGAAAGATATCAAAGAAATAGACATGGAACATGTCAGCACTATCCACACCAGCTTATCAACATGCATACCTCCTGACACACTAACATGCAATGGTCTCATGCATGAATAAGAGCTGCATAAAGACAATTGAGATAAGTGCACATCTCCAACCAATATGGACATGCAAAGCATGCGTCAGGGGACACAGTTTTGATTTGTCTCCTATATCATGTGCAACTTAGATGGAAGAATGAAAGAAATATAGCCACACGGGGCTCTCTATTTTCCTGTGACACACCCACCATCACAACAATAGACAACACTTGTAAATGAGAGAGAGAGAGAGAGAGATGCACTTAGGGGTTTGTTTCACTTTCATATTTATAGTACTATGTGAGACTTAACAACTACAAACTACAGATAATTTCTTGCATCATAAATAACTGTATGTCAACATGCCTCACTAGGTTCACCCCATAATCTGCGCAAATAAAAATCAGATTCTGATACAATAATTCCAGGGGGTAGTGTTTCAGCTCCACGAGGATTTGATGGAACATATATCTGTGAAAGTAGAAGTTTTGAATCAGACTTGATTTGCTTGTTAAATAGTATGCTGCAAATCTAAAGCAAGTATAATTGTATAATGATGACTGAAATCTATAGCCACAATGCAGCATGAATCACACCCAACAGAAAATAATTCTAGAAAGTAGTTTAATCGTAACAAATATCTTGACACTCATGGATCATGGATGAACTATAGCTAAAAGCACATTCAACTTTAATGTTCATCAAATTGCTTTAGCAATGAATTTTTAATCTTCCAAAGTTGATAAGCTCCTGATTTGTGAACATCAGCACCCAAATCATTGTTCTACAAACAGCTACAAAATGATATTAGTTCACACAATAGACCATTGCATCTAATTACATAAATTGTGCACCATTTTGACAAGTTGCTAAGTTGATAAGCTCATGAATGCCTGCACCTAACCATTGTTTTATAAGCAATATATAAACTTAGATTAGTTCAAATAAAAACTTACTTTCACTTTTTTCTTTTAACAAACAAGCATATTTTTATTTCCTTTCTGGAATAAAACTTTGTGACAAATTTTCTTTCTGGTAAGGTTTATGTCATATCTAAATATAACTAAATATGGAACAAGATCATCAATAATCAACCACAAATAAATTTTAAAATATAAATCAATTAAAAAAATAAATATTATTAAATTAAATATAAATAGACAATTCAACTTGAACTTGTACACCTAAAAATCTTAATAGAATGGGATCTAACAGAAGGTTTAGTTCATGCTCTTTTCACCCCCTACAATTAGCCATGGAGAAAGCTTACCCTAATAGCTCACATAGATCAAACCCAACCTTTCTAAGGAACAATTTCACCTAATATATCTGTGCTAACAACCAAGGGATAATTATTGATCTAAACCTGCAGCTTTACATTTCTGAGAATATACATGCATTCACATCCATCTAAAGAATAAGCACGGAAATTACCTTTGGTACTCTAATTGACCCTAGGGCTTCAAGATTTTTGGTTCCAGAAGACTCGTCAAGAACAGCGGGAGATCTATCTACTTCAGCTGAAAATCTGTCTATTTCAGCTACAGGTACATTAATAGAACTCCCTACAGATGAAAGTAAGCTAATCTGCAAAATATAACGAGAGGGAAAAAAATTAAAAGGATGATATATGGGTGACAAAACATTGAAAAAAATTACTGTTGTAAATATTACCTTAGTTAAATGCACGGATGAAATTGAAATACCAATAAAAAATCCAAAGGCAATTCCCATAATAGCCGTGATGAGAATCCGGGTACTATCATTTGATCTTTTAAGTGGACTAAAGAAGAGATAGTAAACTAATTTCAGAAATTTTGGTTGAGCAGACACACAGAACTAGTGCAAGTAAAATAAAAATAAAACCTTAATACTATTAAGATACAAAACAAAGGCAGGCATCATTACTCTACAAAACAAATTTGTCCATACCTGCGATGCATTATTCCCGTCCAGTTAGTATCCACCACAATCAAGTCAAGATATTTATCACCCGGAAAAGCCCCAAATCCTCACGCAAACACCAACGCAAATATATCATCCTTCAATAACCAAAAATGTGACCAAGTATAAGACACAAGTAGGAGCCGGGCCAAATGTGCATTTGTTATTTATTTGCCATGCACACATCTATCTGTCTTTCCATCCAAGTGAAGGCATTCGTGGAGATATCCAAGTGCATGATGCATAGGTGTGTGAGTGAGTTAGGGTCTGAGTGTGTGTGTGTGTGTGTGTGAGAGAGAGAGAGAGAGAGGATAAACTTGCAAAAATAATTGTAGATTTTCAGTAACATATTGAAGACATTGAGACCTAGACAGTATCAAGCATTTAAAGCGACAAGGATTGTGCTAGTGGTTAGGTGCTTTGCACGATGCCACAAGTTCAAACCTCATTGTTACTATCGTACCAAAGATAAATGGATCAAGCATTTTCAAGAACAAAGAGAAACCTGATGTAGTTTTAGCGTCAACAATTCAGTACATTCACTACCGATTAGTAAACATTTCTATTTCTGAATTCTCATTCTCTATCAAACTCAAACCGTACCATAAGCCACAACCTATCACAGCGCAAGTTTCCCCCAAAAGAAAAGCAAAATCCACTAAACGAAACTAACGCGGCGTCAAACAACCACCGAAGAATAAAAGCGCGCGATTTCAAAATTGCATCGCTGATCTGCGTCACTGAATCTCGCGAAACAAAAAACGAGTAACAGATATTCATTCATGCCGCACACTACGGTCCTCGTAAAATGATAGCGAAAACACAACACCGAATTCAAGCGCTTCCATAAACTACAGCGGAATGTAGATTTTAAACTCGTCCTACGGGAAGAGGGAAAAAAACGAGTTTCATTAAGCTTACAGAATCAATTGTAGAACGCTAGGGTTGACGCTTGGCTTCTTCTATCGATCGAATCAACAGCGAGCGATCGAGTATGTGCTGAAAATCATACAGAAGCAAACAGAGGCATGGCCATTTTTCAATGTCAATGTTGAGGAGGTTGTGTAGCCTAAACTGAAAATTTCGCTCTGCTAATTCATCTGACGAAACTACCCCTGCCTTCGATTTTCTACTTCCGTGCCTCGCCTTATTTTTTTAATGGCCTATGAGAGCGTGCCATGTGGTGGACACGTGTGCATGACCTCGCGAGTTTTATTTTGACCGGTCAACACACTCCGTTGGATTGAGTTGGAAGCCATGCCATCGGATGGTTCAGAAAATTAAGAAGCATCTGTAGGGTCACCTCTCGTTTTCTTTATTGTGTTTTGGAACTGATCAACAACACTTTTTTTTTTTTTTTATTCATTTAAAATTATTACATTTTATTCTTTTTCAGTCTGAATTTCTATATATTTTAAATTTTGCAATATCTTATTATTTCTTATTTGAAGTATATTTTAAATTTTGTATATTTACTTATACATAATTAGAAAAATAGCATATCTAAATTACACTAAAAAAATTATCTTTCCCTCGTTCACTTATGTAAAAAAATATACACGAATTGGTTAATAAAAAAATACATGATTCATAAAAGGTCCATCCCTGATCCATGCATCAAAGAGATGCCAACTCCCAGTTTTTAATACTGGACCTTTTTTTTTTTTTTTCGGTGATCATAGCATTTAATATAATATAAATATGATTGGCGGTACACGTAATATTTGCTATTTTCTTCGTGCAATCTTGATGTACTTCTTAAACGTTGATAACTTGACGTGTCAACCTATCGTTTTCTCAGCGAATGTTAAGTATGATTGCATTTTTAAGCATCACCAACCTATCACTTTTTTAGACTGAGGTTCAAGCGCAAAGGTGGCACCAGTTATACTTCCAAATCAAGCTCGGCTTCCAAATAGAGAACCAAAAAAAAAATAAAAAATTATTGAATCATTGTAGTTTAGTATTTGTAGTTTGGATATAATCCATCCATTATATAATAATAAATCCTTTCATTTGTTATTTTAGTATTTAACACAAATAAACAATCCAAATAAACAATAATTGGCTATTTCGAATACACGTGGCCAACAAGCTTGAAGTGGAAACCAGCTCAAGCCTTTCAGATTTAAATATGAAGTTATGTTAAAAAATTTGACCCTCTACCAGAAAGCTTTCTTCCTCCGGTGCTTATATTTCTAACGTAACTTAAAAAAGAAAAGTCCATAGTTTTTACTATTGCAGGAGAGTCGAGAGTGGTAATCTAAATCGGTTCGGGCATGCTGAGCCCACTTAAGGTTTTTGCTTTTTTTTTTTTTACTCGGGCTTTGCCCATTTACCTAACAAAATTTGTTGACGATTCTATAATTATAATAAATAAAAAAATTATTTTTTATGCATTGCTAATGTAAAATTTTACCCCCTCAACTAATCAAAAATCATGATAAGTATAACTTTTAAAGTGATTATTCTTAAAATAAAAAAACTTACCATACATATTAATTTGTAATTGAATCTACATTGTGAGTGTAAACAGTATTTACTCTATAAATGATTTCTCTTGATGTCATGTTTGGATTTGAACTAGTCACTTCACAATATCAACAATTTAATTACAAATCTCAAGATGTTGTGTGTTCCGTCATCAAATATGAGTGCAACTCCTTCCTATTCCCTTGCAACAAAAAAATCGTGGACCCAATTTCCCATTGAATTTGAAAGTAAGCAGAATTGAATACATAAAATGTGGAGGATAAAAAGGAATAATTAATTAATCGGAACAGACTCCTTAGAATTTGGAGCAGCGGTGTGGCAGACTCATCATGGTCCACGATCACAATTTCTGTGGCCTTGTTAGCGAATTGGCTGGGTTACCCGGTTCCAATCTGTGCGTGAAAAATTCTTTTGGAGGGTACATTGCTGCCCACTGGGTCACATAACCAGTAGAAAGTGCTCGCCACCATTTAACATCACTGACTTGAACTATGTCACACGAAAATTATAGTGGTTTCGGAGATATAGGCAAGACTATGTTCACTGTCAGTTTCTTTGTCATTAGGGTCAACCGGAAAAACAAATGAGCCAGCATTTTTGTACTTCTGAAGTTGATAAATGCAATTAAAGAAAAAGAATTTTAAGAATCATGAATAACCTGAGACAAATCAGCAACAAGACTTAATAAAATAAAAATCGTCCGTAGACAAGGTTGGTTAGTGATGGATGGTTTGTTTTGTTAAAATAAACTCACGGGCTCGGAAGTCAGAACGTTAAATAAAAAATAAATTAATAGGACATTAATGAAAGGATAAGGTAAGATAAGAATCCTTCATACAAAAAAACAAAAGAATGGTTGAAAACATGCTTTGTAACCCACAAGGACATTAAATGTTTTCTGTATGTGGGGTTTGAACTTAATTTATACATTAAATTTAGCTACCTTTTTTTTTTCCTATTAGATAGTGTGGCATCAAAGGAACACATTCTTAACTAAGATTGTGTAAAGTCGTCTTAGAATCAAAAGACAAATTTTTTTTTAATTTCTTTTACCTGTATCATTTTGTGAACAATCCAGCTAGTCTCCATTATTTAACAAGTAAACAATCTAGTAAAAATCTTGAATTTGCTATGGACAAATTGTAATAAGATGTGACAATTCTTTTGGTAGACACTAGGGAGAAAGTTCGATTTTAATTCTTAAGTCAAAAGCTAATATATGCCTAGTGCAACCTCTACTACTTGTTAGTGTTTGTCAACCCAATAGCATCAACTAATTGTAAAATGTCACACATATACTGGCGTAATCAAGTTAATGATTGTTTGACTTGTATCGTCAAAGTTTAAATAAATTATCACGGGTATACTATTCTAAATTCACCAACTAAAATATAACTTCATAAAATGGTTTATTCACCTACTACTTTATAAAATGGTTTTAAAAAAATGTCAACGTGGCGTAAAAAAGTAGAATTTGACCTGAGGTGATAGTCTAACCAAATGTTTTCACTCCAACGATTGCTGATATCACTGTTTTATGATATGAAATTGGAAATCCAACATCTACAGCATCTGAGACCGTAGAAGAATGCCTAGTTTGGGATGGGAGAAGAAGGAAAACTGAACGGGAGGTTATGACTTACGAAAGTTGGTGATGGAGAAAGTAATGGAATGCATTGACTTGTTTGGTTAATGGCTGATTTGCTGTCAAAGACGAGGCATTGTTTGGTTACTATGGCAAAGAATGCAAGTGTTGGCTAAAGCCAAGGAAGATTGAATACAGAAGAGATAAATTAGTTAGAAATGTTATATATTGGGACATTTGATTGGACACATTAATTTCATTGCTTGGTTCTCTTGCAAAAGAGAGAATTCAAATAAATGTTGGTCGCTTAGGTAAGAATAAATCTCCATCCCAGTTTCTCTGTTTTCGAATTTTGATCAACGGATTGAATCTTTAAAAAAAAAATAAAAAATTCAAATTGAACACAGTAGTTAACCTTCATAGCTAATTGCAGTCAAATGTTTACACTAACAAGGAAATGTAAGAGCACCAAGAATCCGGCTCCAGGAAATTGTGGTCATCTCCGATAATAGTCTCTATGACTTTGAAATTCTAACTAACAACTATCCTCTACACAAACTTCCATCATCATCTAAATCACCATCGGATTTCACAATGAGAGGACTAATGTAGTTGTTCACTTTCCCAGCTTAGCTTGGAGACAACTCTTTCATGTTGTGGGAAATATTCCTATAAGGGTGAAACCAAACCTCATCAGTTTTACTGAAAGAATGAAAGCTAGTTAAAGAAATATGAAGGAAATAGCTCAACTACTTATGGCAAGGTAGAAGAAAGAAGATATAACAATTACCTCCATTTTTTTGACAAGTTCTTTTGGTGTTGGGGCTGATACAATTATATGGCGAGCAGTGGGGCTGATGAAGCCTTCCTCCACCGCTTTGTCAATGAAAGACAAAAAGGTATTGTAGTATCCATCAACATTCAGCAATCCCACCTTCCAAAACCAAAACTTTGGTTTATACATGTGTACCCCATAAAAGTGTAATAGACACTGTTCATAATTATAATTCTAGGATGCAATGGAAATTTAATTTAGGAAAAAAAAAAAAAACTTTGGAGCATGAGGAGTTTACCGGTTTATCATGGATGCCAAGTTGAGCCCATGTTATCACCTCGAGGAGTTCCTCAAGTGTCCCATAGCCACCTTTATGCACATAAAGGATATAGATTACCATTATAGAGTGTTTCTTTTTAAGCTTAAAAAGATGATTGTGTAAGTACACTACATCGCAATAGTAAAAAATAATTATATATATATATATATATATAGGTTTCAAAATTCAGACAAGATAATTATTTTGGCAAATACTTGTTAGAACATGGGGATGGGCTGAACAGGCTGCCATCATATCTGCTTCAATTACATGCTAATTTATTGAAGGAATTTAATAATTTTATTTTCTTTACTTTTTACATATTTTCCACAAGCATCACTAAAAGAATAATATCAGAAACCTCCCAATAATTAGATCTAAAAAGTTTAAGTAAGGCTATAGCTTTGAATTTGGATATTCTCATTTTTCTGCTTAAACTAAGCTATTATCTATGGGTTTTTTCCCCCCGGGGAGGTGCTGGGGGGCTTTCAATAAAATATATCTATTAAGGGAGAGAAAACTGCTCAAATCATGGGTCCATATTTCTTTGGGCCTTTATTGGGGCCTTTGGGCTTTCTTTTCTTTGATATTTTGCAGTGTTGATCCAGAAAAATAAAACTTAAGTATTGAGATACAATACGAGTATGATTAGGGATTAAAATTTAATTCCATTTATTCTCGCATACGAAAAGAAAAGTTAATAAAAAAAAAACTATTGGTCTTGTTTTTATATAATCTCTCTCTCTTGGTCTTTTTCTCTCTCTCATCCCAACAATTTTCTAATTTTAAAGATTTTAAAAGGAGATTCAACTCCTCTAAGTAAGCAACTCACTTTAAAGAGTAAACTAAGTAATTTTAATTATGGATCAAAAAAAATTAAATGGTCAATAATACATATACATACATAACCAATCGTGCATGCAGTAAAATATTAATCATTAAAATTTTCACCAATAATCGAGATTATTTGCTTTATTTTGGTGTATATATGGTTTTGGACATGCACTAAGTTAGCGTGTACTGGATATTTGATATTTTTAAACTTAAATCTCATCTTGGAAATTTTGTCAAGTGATGCACAATTGAAGCGATGCATCACGCAAGTTAAAAAATCTCTATTGATAATGTACGCAGTTTTTCTATATTCCAATTCTTGGTGAAGTTTTATTTTATTTTAGGTTTAAAAAAAAATTCCCTTAAATTTGGGTCAAATTAATTTTTGATCTTTCAAATTTAAAAGTAATTTTTTTAGCCCTCCTAATATAAAATAACTCATTTTTGGTCCCTATTTTGTGATTTTTTTAGTTTGTGATAAGGACCAAAAGTGAGTTATTTTTAAATAAAAAAATCACTTTTAAATTTAAGTAACCACAATCAAATTTGAGGGACTAAAAGATAATTAAGCCTTTATTTTAAGTAAGGATCCATTGTAATAAGAAAAAATAGTACATGTTATGAGATTCAAAATTATTCGATTTAATACATGTTTGGTAACATTTTTTTCTTCAGTAAAACATGTTTGGTAGCATTTATTTTCAAAGAAATAATCATTTTTTATTTTTAAAAATTAATAAAATTAAACAATTATTTTCTTAAAATAAATTGAATGATTCGCAACATTACTGAGTTGTTATAATAGAATAAAAAAGTTTCTTTTTAGGCCAATGAAAAAGTTTTATTACTCTCGTATTCCAACACACTATGATTTGGAATTGACTAGTCACATGTAAACATTTTGTGGCGCGTACACTATCAAGGAAGAAATAATCGTACAGTACCCCCGAAATCATACCTGCATAATGTTTAATTTGAGCATAGGTTATATATATATATTTATATATATGAATTTAACAAAGGCATAATATAATAACGGTTTTTTTAATTATTATTGGAATAATGGTTAAAAAATAAAATAAAAATTTGTGAACAAAGAAATACTATCAACACACTTCTTTGTAATTAATTTGTGAACAAAGAAATACTCTTCTAAACACATTATGTTGAAATTGAGTCTCACTTTTTAATTAATGAACTTTACTCATGATTTTGTAATTAATTTTTAATAAATTTTAATTAATAATAGAGAGAGTGTTAGAGGTATCAAGAATATTAGATATTTGATTTTTTTAATAATTTTTTACTTTAATTTCGCGGGGGGGAGTGGAGACAGATTTTAAATTTGAGGATTTTTTTTACTTTATTTTCTTAACCATAAGAAACCCATAACAGTAATATTGAATCACGTGATGTTAATTTGTTAATGTAATTAAGAAAAGAAAATGGTGGAAGCATAATGGTTGTACCAACCGGGTAAGGCAATAAAGGCATCAGAGCGCTTAGCCATCTCTGCTTTCCTTTGATGCATGTCTGCTACTGCCTTCACTTCCCCCACTGTTTCTCCAGTGAGCTGCAACCCAAGTCAATCCAAATTATCACTCAAACAGATTCATAGTAAAGTGGAAACAGCTTTTGCGCGTGAGAGAGAGAGAGAGAGTTGCTACAATGCAATGCATGCCACGGAATATCAGGAAGCTAGGGAGGGGGAGCGGTGCAATGATGAGTGCTGCAGTCTTGCACAGAAGTGTGCTCAATTGGAAATCATATGACCACCCTTTTCCCCTCGGGGGAACAAACAAAAAGATCTCAACAAAGTTACTTACCTTCCTCAGTGATACGAATTAAAATGGGGTGGTAAGGTAACAAAACGAGAAATGCCATGAGAATCTAAAGTGGGTATGTGGAACTTAGGGAGGACAAAATGGTACAGAAGGGAAGACCCCAGATTGCCAGGTGTATTCAATTCAATTTTCATGGATAATCTTATAAGTTATAAATAAATGTGAACGGAAGAACTCCATACAATATATACAAGAAAGAAGCAACCAACCACTAGTCCCACTTGGAGCCGCACATGAATAACAAAAAAGGACAAGTGTGACATTGGGATAACAAAAGTATGGTGGAAATTCACTCAAAATAGGATGTCAAAGAATTGGCACAAGGGTGGGTGGAAGAAGAGCATATATATTGTGGTAAGATAGGGAAAAGATCTAGATAATTCTCTCTGTCTCTCCCCCTCCATATGTGTTTAGTCATTTTCTTTTTTATTTGCAATGAAATGTTTCCAAAACACCTTAACATTACCTCTCTTGGCATAAGTGTCTTGGGAATAACTCTGCAGACAAAAGCAAGACCAAAATCAGTTGACTTCAACGAAATATATATATCACCAGACGAAGAAGATGCTTACCCAATTACATGGCGGCCACCCTCGTAAACAGCCTGAGAAATCAACCCCATCAAGCCAATGCTGCCCCCTCCATAAACTAGATCAATATTTCTTGACACCTTTTCAATACCAAAGATTATGATAGTATATGTCAATAACTCTAATTCCGTGAACCTAAGAAAGATACATAGAGTAGAGTACGAAAAAATGGACAAATTCATGAAAAAGCAGAGAAGTTGAAACGAAAACTAGATTAAAAGACACGAGTAGTTGACTATGCCGGATTGTAAATCCTAGTATAGCAGTAAAAAGGTGTAAGCATAGAAAAATTGAAAAATGAAAACAAAAGTTAGAAAACAAAAGTAAAACAAATTAAACAAAGAAAGAGAGAAATTGACGTAATTCAAAGTCATACAAAATAAGAAAAAGAAAAACTTAAAGCAGCACATGAGAAGAAATCCAATTTATGGGAATTAAAGTTAGATGACATTAGAAAACAATAGTATTTGTTTGGGTAGAATTGCTCCAAAAGGAAGCAGAACAAATAAGAGAGTGAGATGGGCATTACCAATTCCCTTCCAAGCTCAATAGCAGCATCCTTATAACTAGTTTTGTTCCCTGGACTACTGCCACAGAACACACAAATCCTCTTGAATTTGGATTGCTTCATCTCTGTTTCTTTCTCCATCTCTCTCTCTTTTTTCTCTTGCTATCACACACACTGGAACAACTTCTATGTCCCACACTGAACAAAATGGATGAGCGGTTGATGGTGTAAAAGCGCGTCTATACTATATATAACGGCAACACAGTCCTACTCTTGCACACGTCCTCACCCCATCACCGATGATGACGCTGACTCGCACAACTTGTACGTAGAGACTGAGGGAGACTTGATCCAATGATGTGTGTGTTTCTACTTTACCATGGTCCCCTCTCTACCACCAATGAAACTAAAAAGAAAAAAAAAAATTATTACCAATCCATGGTCCTATGTCAAGATCATTGTGCTTGTGCCTTTATTTTTTTAATTTTTCATTAAAATGTGTATTCCGGGACACAGGAACGGATGCCCTATTGCCTTGTGATTCAAATTTCAATGACTAATGACACCACCAACCCCGTTAAGGATAGCCTAGAATTTTCAAATGTCAGCTTCAAGTGAAGCACACATAATTATCCAAGGCCCTTCATTTGGGGCATTGCCGGCCTGTCTAGTACCTTGAGATGTAACTTGTGTATGCTAGACACAGGAAGTTGACTAAATATCGGGTGATATTCAACTTTGTCATAAGTCTAGTAGATGTAGATTCTTTTAATTCTTAACGCATAGTTTGGAATGCACTGTTTGTGATGAGCTCGTGAAACCCTTTCCCGCTCCACCGTTCTTGCTTCACATTGTCAATTCTGTTGTGACTAGCCAAATCATAGGTATCTTCATCTGGGTTGACTTGTGATCTAGTATACTTTATCACATTCGCATCGTTTTGGCATCCAACTAATAGTGTCCACCCACCAACTCATATAATCTATCTCTCTCACACTGTTCCTTCTAATTCGATCTGTTAAAACAATGAACACATAATTAACACATCCAAGTCTTACAGATACACAGTGGTGCCATTTGCCATTTGCTAATTGCCAATACATATGTACATCATATGATGCCATGGATTATAATATGTAAGATATTATAAAGTTCGACAAGGTTTACATATAAGCTTTCATTCGCATGGTGGCCCATCATCACCCACATTGTAATGCATGTACCCTCAGCCTCTTTCATTCACTGGACAAACTTGATGCATGACTAGGAAACATTCATTGCTTTTCATCCATCAGATTAATTATGTTAATTATACAGAGTAGAAGCCACTCACCTCCATTTCATTTTCTATCGTAAGTAGGCCAATCTTGCTGTCCCTATATTTTTCGTACTCTACACTGTCTTTTCATTGTTTTGCTACCTGTAATTAATTATGAATTATTAATATATACGAAGATTATTTTTGTCTAAAAGAAGAAGTATTTTTTACTAGACATAATCTTATTCAAAAGGAAAACATTTATAAACATGGAGCTAATTTTTCTAACATAGTTTATACACACAAGGTTGTTAAACTCGAGAGTTTACGTAAACTCGTAGAGCTTCCGTAGACTTAACTCATAAACTCGTAAAAATTTACTTACTATAAAAAATAATATTAAACAAATCTATTAATGACATATATGCATAACATAATAATTTAACATTTCAACTTCATAATAAAGCAAAGTAGCAAACCATAATAATAAAGTGTGATAGTACATTAATACTAAATAAGATTAAGCTACATAAATGACCAAATCATATATAAATTC
This sequence comes from Spatholobus suberectus, assembly GCA_004329165.1. NCBI lineage: Eukaryota > Viridiplantae > Streptophyta > Magnoliopsida > Fabales > Fabaceae > Spatholobus > Spatholobus suberectus. The sequence continues at coordinate 9,367,847 of CM014736.1, forward strand.
ATAAAAACATAAGATACTAAAGTGAAAAACATTTTAAAAGAGTTAATTTCTTTAAATCATTTGAGTTCTAGTAAAACACTGTCACTATGGGGTAAAGGGAAGGGGGCAAAAATTATATTTGATTTCAAATTCGTCAACTCGCTTCTTGATTTGAGAGTTTATGGGATTTTACACAAGTTTAACAACTTTACTTGAGTTTATCCAAAAAGAGTTTGACAACGATTAACTCAATTTGTCTACATAGAATTATAAAATCATAAGAGTTTAAGAGTTAACTCGAGAGTTTTACAACTTTACACACACACTCACAAGGCTCAAATATGAGATATTACATAAGAAAATTAATCATGTATTGCCTAAACCATACAAGAAATATTTTAAATTATTATGTGAATTTATTAAATTATTAGTGATTTTAAAAATCAATTTGTTTTGATTGTTACGATCTCCTGAGTAACCGTTTGGTCTGGATAACATAAGGCTAACAAATTGTTACTACATTATTAGGAAACTTTTCACATAAGGTTAACAAATTGCACCTCCAAATTAACCCCTTTCTTAGTACGCACACACCACTTTCTAATTAAAATGGTTTATTAACCCACTTGGTCTGCAAGATGGATTAATTAAAACCTCAAAGTTTGTATGGTTTTGGCGAATTCATCCGTGCAATAATAGATGTTCAGCAGAGGCTAAAGAGGAGAGGACAAATTGTGAATGCGTACCTCACTGACACCAATATAGCTTTAGCTATAGAGGATAGGTAAGAACAAGCATGTGCCATTCACTCCCAGCCATTCTTTGAGAAGAAAATTATTACAAGCGGTCAGAGTCCTATTGGAAAGAAACATCTCCATGGCCAATAAGAACTCGACGCATACAAACCTATGATCAAATTGGTTTCACCAAATTTGGAAACATTTAATCTGTCACAGATTCTAGTTTGAGGTTACCCTTTCTGTCTGCCTCTTATATTACAATCAGCCAAATTTTTTGACAATGTTAATCAACTAGCAATAAAGTACGTATCCCATTTCTTCTCAGATAAGATGTGTGGCATTATGTTGGCAAACAATTGCGATTAGCCTTCACTTTCTTTATCCTTTGTTGGGGCAAAGCATTACATTGTGTTTTTATCAAAGAAATATGTTCAATGAAAGAAATGGGGTTGTAATTAATTTAATGCTCTAGGTTTGTGAATTAAACTAGACTTTTCATCAAATCAAAATAAGTGATCAAACAAGAACTACTCAAACTAATTTGTAAATATACCAGTATATTCTAACCTGAATTGCTGAATTTTATTATTATATTTAAGGACTTGTCAAACACGAAACTCACATTAAGTTTTCATTTTTTTTGCTTCCTCGCATGTATCTTTATTTAAAGGTAATTGTCATCAAAATACTATTGAGCCCAAATGTGGATACCCACGGATTCAAACATTGATTCATCACGTTTTGCAAGACTAATCCTTTCTGCTAGACCCAACCTTTATTATTGAACTCATAAGTCAGACATATTTGTTAAATAAATAAGATCAAAACTTTTGTAAAAGTTTATATAATTAAAAAAATTTAGTCTATTAGGTCAAATCATTTAAATCAATATAAATAACAACAACAATAATGATAATAGGTCAGTGTATTCAAAACTTAATAATATTATTGTTATATTAAATTTTTAATGTAATATTTTGATATTATATATTAGTTTATTTGAAATTTTAAGTTTACTAACCAACATATAAGTTTACGTTTATTAACCTATTTAGATATAATTTTTTTTTATCTTTTAAAATATTTTACTATGTCTAGTTTATTTAAATAAACTTTTCAAGTCTTAGACTTTTAAAAATGTCAAAATTTGTCTTAAAAAATAACTTATATCAAGTAAATAAATAAATTTCAAACTTTAGATTTAAAAATTAAATTAGACTCAAATTTTATAAAGCCTAATTTAATGCAATTCATTTTCACCCCTAATTATATCCGTGCCCAAATTTTCTTTGGTGGAGGTAACCGGTCTTAGCACTTTTCTTTGCCCTTTTTGTTGGGGTTTCCAAGGAGACATCATCTCGTGCATTTGCAAGCAAATGAATCATTGAGTTCCTTCCGCAACTAAATAGTGGGAATCCTACTCAGATAATCATCCACGTACTACCTAGTTAATAATTAACACAAATACATCCACTTTCCATTCTCTTTATTCATGTTATTATATTTTCCTCATGCCTTGTAGACTTGTCGGTGCAGATTTATGAAATTGTATTTCTTTAAAGTACATCCATGTACAAGGTAATTTCCATGCTGGGTCCAAGATTGTTCACTTATAAGAAGACAGAGGCTAGTTGGTTAGCTTCTGGGGTTGTGCAACAAATGAATAAAACAGTAATGGCATATAGCATATTCCTAATAATCCCTCTTAATACTTTATAGAAAAATTGAATTAAATGAAATAAAAGTAAATGCTAATTTTATCAGAAAATTAATGCTACTTTTACCATATATATATCCTCGTGTTCATTAGAATGTGTCTGATAATGGTGGATTCACCAGATCTGAGAACTAATGCTAGCTTTCGGTCGCTATTCCCACAAAAGTAATTACATGTTCTGGACGGAAAACTGGAAAATATGATTGGGGAGGCAAATTCAATTAAGTCCGCATTCTGTCATATTCGTAAGAGATTAAAAGGTTTGTCCAAGAGTTGCCTTTTCGGATAAGGCACACATCTCTTTCATCATATCGTTCCAACAACGCAAGCATTATGTTTTAGCTAATCCATGCATATACTATGCTACCCTCTCCAGAGCATGTGTTAGAAAATGGGGTCACTACCTTTGTTAATGAAACAGACCTTGTCTAATTGAAAAGAAGTCTTAGGACTGTGATGCAAAAGTATGCCTACTAAAAACATTTCGAATTTTCACTTTTTTTTTTTTTTGGGGGGCGGTCTTCTATATTAACCACTAATCTTGCCGTGTTGCATCTAATAAAAGTTTTAATAAAAATTAATTTATTTTTATTTGAAAGTAAATAAAACTAAGTCAAAGGTTGTATATCAATGAGCGTTATTGACAATTCAATTAACCAAGGTCTAAACTTATAAAGGGGGATCAGATGTGGGTCAAGAAGAGTAGCATAGCATCATTGTTGAGAGAGAGTAGTGGTTGTCAACTTCGTTAATAAACAAATAGTACTCCCCTGAACCACCAACTTCCCATCTGTCGTTCGAGGAATGTGTATCACAAAATTTTCCCGCTTGCAGGGTCACTTCTCTCTCAATCAACGTCCAAGCAAAGCTTCCCGTAACAAACCTCGCCATTTATATGGTGGGAGAAACGAAGTTGTATACGTAACTAGAGGTGGCTTTGCAACTTGTCTTCTGATTAGATTAGTATAAACAAATTATTTTGCTTTTGTTGGCTCTCCATGATGTTTCCAAATCAAGTAAAAGTTCTCACTTTTGTTTGATATAATAGAGAGGGCAACAATTCAGAGAAAAAATTGACACAGAATTTATAACTATTGATTGAAAAGCTAAACAATTGACACTGTAATTAAATACATATATATAGATATATAATTATGTATATAACTATTTAAATCTTAATAGTTAATTTTTTAAATTAATAAATATAACTCCATACTTTAGTCTATCTTATAGATCCATACGTCAGACTGGCTAAATCAGAAAAGTACATAATCTTTAAAGCCAAATTCATGAGTGAAATTCCAGTTGGTCTACAAATCAGTACACATGCTGCTTTCCAAATAGTGTGGTTAATCTCGCTTTAATTTAATTCCACTCTTCATCGTTGAACCATTTATGAATGTGCCTGATTAGTTGTATTTATTGCTTATGCTTTTTGTATGGTGCTGATGGTTGGGATAATAGCTTTAGAATCTTTCTCGAAGATGATCCCTTTGTGGTCATATTTTAAAAAGGACAATTCAATTAAAAATAGAGTTTCATATCGATAATGTGTATAATTTTTTAATGTACATATTTATTATGCATATTGTCGAAGTGAAACTTTACTTTTGATTCAATAACACTTAAAATATTGTATCTATGTTTTGTCCTTTTAATGAAGATTATAAAGATGAAAAGTTGCACAACGTCTTAGAGAGAGCATGTCTATATAATGGATATTGTTATATCTTTCAACAAACTTTTCTACAAATTTTCCTATTACTTTTAAAAGAAAATATTAAATAAAAAATAAAGCATTTAATATCTTGAAAAAACAAAACACATTCAATACTTACCAAGAAGTAGGAGGATTAGTATAAAGATATTGTAAAAAGATTTAAAATTATTCATATAAAACTTACTAATCAATATCAAATACATACTTCTAGCGTATTACAAAGTCGTTGATCTAGTTAGATTAATGATAGAAATTTTTTTAGTTTAAAATGTTTATTGAAAACTTAGACTAAAATGATTTTATTTTTATATATAATCACTTCTATTGACTTTTTTGATAAGACGAATCACTTGTATTAATTGATAATCAAGTTTAACATTTAGACATTTTTCCTAGTTAATATAAATCTTCATTATAATTCTTATATTTGTTTTGGACAAGGTCCTCACCCAATTGTTAGGATTCGGCTACATCTTTGGGCTTTTAAGCTTCCTGGACACCACCCCGAAGTCAGTATATCCATTTCCTTGACAATGAGCTTAGTCAGCTATCAAACTCGAACTGCTCAAATACATCTAACAATAGACATGAGTCTTGCATGCAGGAAGCACTAGTTCTTCCCTAGCAACTTTTCTGACAACAGACATATTGTTTATGTTGGTTGATCACTTGACACGCAACATCTTAGACTCTTATATATATATATATCATCATTCCTTATTAATCTTTTCCAGGTACATTCAATTCTCTATAACTAATTGTTCTTCTATTGGTTCACTGACTTAATGTATATTTGGATATCAGTTGAGTTCAGCTAAACTCATGTTGAATGACAATCCAACACTCACCTTGATTCTACATTTATGCAGTGATAAGTATAAAAATTTTGTTCAATGTGGATCAAACTAGTTTTCAAACACAACATTAGGCGTTAAAATCTTTACACGTGGCCACCACCTCACCCTACAATCTCAAAGTGACAAAATTAACCCTACATCGTAACTTTGGCCTCATCTAGTACCACATGGACTCTAGTGCATAACAATATTATAAATGTGAGTCATTGTTCTATAATGTGAAAATATTTCTTATTAACATTCTTTGTTCTTGGGATACATGTTCTCACAATTATTTAATATTTATTTTTATATATTTTAAAAAATTAATCTATTAATTATTTTTAAAATGTTCTTTTAAGTTAAGATTTTTAATTTTAGGTACTTTAACTTGTTTCTTTGCATATATTTTTTAAAATTGATGTGTTTATATATTCTCAAATTAGTTCTTTTCAATTTTTTTAAGAAATGTGCTCTTTTCTTCCTCAAACCTTAAAGGACTTTTATTTATACATTTTAATTTTATTTAAATTTAAAAATTTGTGTTTTTAATTTATAATTTATAATATAAAACATTTGAAACCTCATTCTTTGCAAAGTTTTTACATGTGTCGGATTCTCATGCATTGCCTTCCTTTTGATATTCTTCCAACAACTTTAAAAATACAATAAGTTTTATATTTTCTATCTCGAAATAATGAAATAGGTAATTAAGCTTTTATTAAAATTACATTCAATTTGAATTTGAATTATGTGTAATTTGAATTATTTACAATAGGTAAGTCCTTTTTAATTTACGGACAACTTAGTCCTTAGTAATAAAATAACAATATTTATCATTAATACAATAAATTACGGAAACATATTATATAAATTATATATATATATATATATATATATATATATATAGAGAGAGAGAGAGAGAGAGAGAGAGAGAGAGAGAGAGAGAGAGAGAGAAATATTATATAAATTAATATAAATTATAAATTATACACACACACACAACAGATTGATTACCAATGGTGAAACTCTCAATATTTACTTTTGCAATTTTTAGATATATCAAACAGAGTGCGAGAATTGACGTTAGGCTTAACCTTTGGTAATCTTCTTCCTAACCCATAAAAACCTTTGTTCTTCTTTTTCTCCATTTTCATTTCTTCACTTCCTTCTCCCTTTCTCTTCTCCTCCGTCATCCACCTCCTTTTCCCCATTTCTTCGCCAGAAAACGTAGCCACACAATAGTGCTGGATGGATTGTCAACAATGTCGCATTAGCAAGGAACTCTCTCCGAAGTGAACCAACCACCTATCGCTTGGAAAACCACAACTCTATTGTACAGAAAACAATAACCAACTTGCCCATCTAGAAATCTAGAACAGTTCTTAATACAACTGATCTAAAAAGTCTTATAAAAATTTTCAAAAGTTGTAAAAAGGCATCAACATTTTAGATGGGTTGTACAAAAAATTGATCTAGATAAAAACTTTCTGGATCATTTTTTAGAACAACTGATCCAAAAATTATAGTCAAGAATTTTAAAAGATGTAAAGGGTGTCCACATTGTAGATCGGTTACTAAAGAACTAATCTAGAAAATACTTTCAACATTGATTCTTAGTATAATTGATCTAGAAAGAGTCTTTTAGATCAGTTCTACAGCAACCAATCTAGAATGTTTATGCCATTATTATAAAAATGTCATCGTCTAATACATATGCATTTATTTATAATTTTACACTCTTTCTCTATTCATTTTTAGTGTATTTAAGCATATTTTATTAGTAAATTTCATATTTTTATACTTCTAGTTCATATTATTGCTTTTTATTTAATTTATATGTGAGAAGGAGAAATCTCAATTTTTGAAAAAGATGAAGGCCAACTAAGATCAAGCGGAAGAAGAAAATAAGAGGTTATAAATCACTACAATTTCCTGTGAAGTGCACATCATTTATGGACCATCAAGAGAATTAATTAGAATAATTCAAGTTTATGTGTTATTAGGATTCTTTTATATTTTATTGTAATTTGGACCTTTTCTAAGACATTTTATTTTTATTATGTTTCATGTCTGCTTTAGAAACCTACTTATAAATAGGGTTTAGAAATATTGAGGAGACTTTTGTTATTGTTGCCTCTCTTGTGACAGTTGGAGTTTTCTACCTTTTCTTTTCCTTCTCTTTGTACACATGATCCCATTACTTTCATAAGGAACTAAACATTTCTTCTACTTCAAGGTTAATCAAAGTTATGTTCTTCAACAATGATTGTGAGGTATAAATATTTTCTAGGTTAAATTACTAAGTAAGTCCCTAATCTATTTGAGAATTTTCAAATAGGTCCCCCCAAACTAAAAAATAAATAAATTAATTGGATCTTTGATCACGTAATTTTTTTTAATTGAGTCCTTGGGATTTTTAAAGTTAGCATAAGTGTCAGTTTCTAGTAGTTTCAAGGCATAAACTAACCACAGGGACCTACTTTTTTAGTTTAGGGATCTAAATATAAAAAATTAGTTTAGGGATCTATTTAATATTTCTCCAATAGTTCAAGGATTTATTTAGTAATTTAACCTATTTTCTATCTCTTTTTCTTTTAAAGCATTTATATTTCTAATGTGTTTATTACCAAATTATTATTTTGTTAATTGTGAAAGAGCCTATTATCCAATTAATAGGATAGTATAAAACCAATTAGAGTAATGGATCCATAATTGTCTAGTAATCCTAATAATTATTGGTAAAACAACGACCTTCGTTGTATATGAATATAATCTAGTTTAAATAAACAGAACTTGTGTGCTTATTAGTTAAAATTGAGTCTCTCTAGAATTTAATGTTATTGATCAACTAAATTCCTAAAAGCTTCTTTAAGATTGTCTTTTAGTAAACAAAATAATCAATGAGCTTTTCTTCATTATGGGGAAAGTAAGCATAAATTAGTTATTAAAGATTGTTAATAACTAGAACTAATTTGTTTAAAAGAGAAAATACACATCTTTAAACCAATGATTGATCCTAAGAATTAGAATTAATATTACAGCTTGGGCTAGAGTCTCTTAAACATTTTATTGCCCTGTTTATTATTTATTTTTCAATTCTATTTTTCTATTCAAACCTCTCATTTTCTTTTATTATTTGTTCTAATTTCATAATAGAAGTAAACTTTACAGTTTATGTGAATTTGATTTTACTCTACACTTTACTCAAATTCTTTTATAAAAAAATGGTACAAATAAAATTTATTAGTTTAATATTCATCACCACCTCATATACTAGATTGATTTTTCAAGAAACGATAAAAAATTTCGATATAAAATACTTTCTTTATACTAGTGAAAAAACTTGAACATGCTCTTAGTTACTGTTTTAACATAATTACTGCTTAAAGCTTTTATAAAGAACAACGAAATTATTAAATATTTTTATTGTAAAAATATAAAAAATGATTTTAGATTATTATTTTTTTACAATATCTTCTTACTAATATTCTTATCTTATCTTATCTGTTGAATAAAAAATATTGAATACTCTTTATATTTTTAAGATGATAAATACATTTATTTTTTATTCAGTAATATTTTTATAATATATTAAAAATTAATAAAAAAAATATGACATACCTTGAGTCTTTGACGTATTTCGTCAACATTTAATGCATCAATATCCACTTAAATAGATATAGTATTATTTTACTCACATGGTCCCCTTGTAATGTCTGCTTTCTTTTTTTCTTAGGATTAAACAGAGGAGGCCAAAAGGGCTACGGGGGAAATATATGCTAAAGAAACTTTTGCTTTAACCCAAAGGGGTTTAGCCTAGTGGAAGCGTGCTAGGTCTGCATGGCTTGAGAGTGTGTATAAGGATACTCTATATAAAAGGTCTCTGATTCGATTCCTGCGAAAAGCATCCCCTTGAGAAGGGAGTTTACCCATGTCGCTTTAACTCTCGGAATTGTGAAGTTCTCCCTCCATAGTTTTTCTCAATAAAAAAAAATAAAAAAAAAATACACCTTTTGCTTTGACAATTCAAAAGCAAATTAGACACTTTTTGACTATCATTGTTTTTATTTAAAACCCCAAGCCTAATCATAGTCCTGCATGGTGCATGCACTTATTAACTCGTAATTAATCCAATGCGTGCACTATTAAGTAACAACCAATAAGGGTATTAGAAAAAGAGGTAACCATTAGTTTCTTTTCTTTTTTCTCCTGCTGAATGTAACAACCAATTAGTCTCTCCGGCTAAATTTCCCTTCACTTCGACAAATCACCACACTATCCATACGATGTAGAGTCCGACTTGGACTTTGATACCCTTCACATGCTGATGTGGTGACTTGACCATTGTAGGATGCATTCATTTGTTTTAATATCATTTGATAGGTGAAAACCTAATTTACAATCAAGGTGTTAGAATGAGGATTCCTTTCTAACAATTTTTGTTATTACATATAAAACCATGAAATTATAAGATCACGTACGTGTGTAAATGTTCGAAGTCCTTCCCCTTATATGATGGTTAGATTGCGTTAATATTTGATCATCATTATTTGGTTTTCCAGAATGTTAGACAAATATTCAAAATTGTTTCCTCAGCGGGTCATCCAACAGTGATGTGATGCAAAAAGTAATACAAAAGTTATAATTAACGGGATCTATGTGTTAGTTGTTGCCGGGTCTCAACATGGGGTTGCATTCCATTACAACGACGCTGACAATGTACCCATAACTGCTAATTATGATCATTGATCCTTTTTGTCAACATGGTTCTGAGCTTGGATAAAGTGTTTTCGACCGAGTAGACCACATATGCACCAATTAAATTGAAAATGGTTTGATGAAATTAGTCATCTAAAGTGAGTGCAAATGTACAATCCAATGAGACATCGTAAGCGTTGCGCGCCGAGTGTTAAAAGTTGAGACAGATGATAACATTTAGGTGAGTCAGCCTCTGTCGAGGCCAAAATGGTTTGCCACTTAGAGTCAGTTGTCTGCTTGCTATCATTGTTCTTTTTCCTGGTGGTGGTGTCTCTGGGAAGGAAGAAGAAGACGTATTTGGAATCAATAAATACAAATTCTTATGTGCTTTTGGGTGAACTCAAAATATTCTCCAGCCAAAAGTTAAGAAAAGAACTATTCCTTCGAGGTACTAAGATTTACTTAATGAGCTGACTTCTTTCAACAGATGTTTTTTCATATACATAAACTCAAAGATTGAACTACTGACCACATGCTTAAGAGACAAAGTTATCCATCAACCATGTCATACTATGTTAGTATATATGTATGCTTAATACTTAAATTAATAGCTAATATATGCTTAAAAGTAAAATTTAGATATGAGAATATATTTTCACATAATTTGTACAATTTAAGTATGTAAATCATTGATTTGAATGTTTACAATATACAAATTGATCACTTAAAAACTTCTGTTTTCTTAAAAGCAATGACACCTTAATTCTTTGTCAATCACAAATTCGTAGCCTCTACTAATTAAATCTTATCATTCAAGTTGGGAAATGAGTACTTAACTCTTCTAAATTTACTCCTTTTTATAAAAAAATATTTAAACTTGTTCTGAACTCGTTTTGACCCAACTGCAACCTACGAGACCAGAATGCAAATCGGTCTAATAACATCCCATCATATAGGTGTTTATAATAAATGAGACGAAATTAGAGTTTATAATATTTATGTATAAAAAGAATGAAATTTAAAGGAATTACATACTCTTTTATTGTTGCGTTTCAGTTTTACTAATGCCCCACGAAAACTTTGACTTATAAAACTGTGGGTGTTAATTATCACTCAAGTGTTTCTTAAAGATCTCCCTTTACAAATGCTATCATGCTTATCGAAAGCTATAGAAATGAACAGGGAGTCGGGGGAAGTTGCAAATTAGTTAGCTTGTGTTTGTTTCAACGTTTGCGAAATTGTATTTGAATAAAATTGAGTTTGAAGTGATGTAATTTATGTTTAGATATTTTTATTTTAAAAGTAAAATAGTAGTAAAACTTAATATAAATTTTTTATGTAACTACTGTAATTAGGGCCTTCGATTCCTTAGTAAAACTTAAAGTTATTTTCACTCAAAATCAATTTTGCACTCAAAATCAATTTCTCAATGTAAAATTAAATATGTGAACATTTACTTAAAATCATGTTAGCTGGTATTTCAATATGATTTTAGAAGATCTAACGTGAATCCAAACATGATGTGAATTTGAGTGAGCGTTGGTAAAATTAATTTTACAAAATTGATTTTAGTTTAAATTAATTGTAAAGTGAAATGATTTATGTTTTTTTTTTCTTTCTAAAAGTAAGTTAATAGTAAAACTAAATATAAATTTTTTGATTAAATGTAAAAACTACTTAAAGTTGATTCAATGTGAAATCAAACAAGTGAACATTTACCTAAAATCACATTAGCTGGTATTTCAACATGATTTTGAAAAATATACCATGAATCCAAACATGGTGTGTGTTTGAGTGAGTGTTGGTAAAATTGATTTTGAACGAAATAATTTTATAAATTTGATTTTGGTTAAAATTAATTTTAAAGTAGAGTGATTTATGTTTGAATGTTTTCATTCTAAAAGTAAGTTAATAGTAAAACTTAAAATTGATTTGGTTAAAATTAATTTTGAAGTAGAGTGATTTATGTTTGAATGTTTTTATTCTAAAAGTAAGTTAATAGTAAAATTTAATATAATTTTTTTGATCTAATGCAAAAACTACTTAAAGTTGTTTTAACTTAGAATTAATATTGGACTCAAAATCAATTTATTAATGTAAAACCAAAATACGTGAACATTTTTCTAAAATCACATTAGCTGAATTTTAACGTGATTTCAAATTATTTAATGTGAATCCAAAAAATAGGTTCTAATTGAAACTTCTTCTTTTTTCAAGCTGGAAAGAAGCAATCATTTGGTTAGTGCATAGAAAAAAGATCCAATCTTGTAATTAATTAAATGATTTAAAGTTTTAGTCCGAAAAAAGGATAATTCAAACTAATCCATAATTTTTATGGTCTTCTTCATCTTTGGTTACGAATGGAAGGACAACTGGGATCATCGGCGACCTTTAAGGATGGATTTATTCTATCATGAATAGAGTCTAGGTTAACAACTCTTGCTTTTTTCTTTCTCGTTTTTTTCTGTTCTATTTCCTTCCCTGTGCCGTCGGTTAAGCCATTGCCCATGGTCAATGATAAAATTCACATGCATTAACAGAGTTGTTGCAATGAATGTGGCTTTAAATCAGTGGCTTTATTGGATGAAAATAGAAAAATAATAAGTACTAGCAAAATTTATAATACTATAGAAGATAAGTTCTAATTACCCAAAAAGGTTAAGTTCTCTGTTTGGCATATGTCTGTTTTTGTATGGTTAAAATTATTTTGAGGAGAATAATTATTTTTTAATCTTTTTAAAAGTTAAAATACAGACAAAAAGATAATTATTTCTCTATACTAAGTTAAATATGAGTTCGGATCATTCTCTTTCTTCCTTGATTATTATACAATAACCAATCAATGATTAAAATATGTGGTTAGTGAATTTGACTCTTCCAAGAAAAATAAGGATAAAGTAAGTAATTTTAATTATTTATAAAAAATTAATAATTAATATTTTAACATATTCATGATTTATTATGTATGTATATATAATATTAACTGATAAATTTTCATCAATAATTAAAATTATTTTCTTTACCAAGTAAATTACTCACTCAAAAAGAGCTGAATCACACAATAGCGACCTGAGAACATCATTAGGAGGACAAATGGTCTGTGAAACTGAACAGGCCCTTACGGCGCTGCACATGATTATTATTGACTCTAACTCTATTTTTCTTATTGACCAAAAAAAAAAAAAAAAAAACTGTTTCTCCTTACCTACCATGATACCTATTTTGGATGTTTATTTTTTTAATTTTTTATTTCAATAATTGTAATGTCACGGCCCTTAATTTTCTATCATCCAAAAACTTTAAGTGTGAGGAATTTTTAAGGTTTAGAGAGGATAAAAGTTAATCTCCATCTCTCTCTTCTTTTAAATAAAGCACTATAAACATGTTTTTCTTTTATTATTTTAAATAAAATAATCGTTTGGCACTTAACAATCAAGGTTAGAATAGACGCACATTCTTTTATTTTCTTTTTCAAATTTATAGAAGAAGAAAAAAAGACAAACAAGACTAGGTTTGCATAAGTGCACTGGAAGAAGCCTGCAAAGATGGGTAGTAGTAATATGAGTTTAATGGTCATACACTGTCAGTATAAAAAGTTTTACACTGTCATACAATTAGAAATCACCATTAGTATAATTTTTAAAATATTTATTATAAAAGTCAACAAATTTATAATAAATGATAGTTTGTGATTGGATAACAATATAAATTACTTTACACTGTTAATACATGACCATTAAACTGTAGTAATATAATGGTAGCGAACTATTATCCTCTTATTCTTTTTTATCGTGCTCGTCAATGCATTTTTCAACGCGCTTCCTCCTTATCGTATAATAAAAATTCACAAAGGAATTTCACGTGGTGCTATACCTTTGTGGGATGCATATGATGAGTGTTTTGGTGGACACATCCATATTCTATGTATGTTCACGCAGAGTCAGGTGTTCTTGGTGGAATACACCATGAATCCATTTGTTGGTACGAAAACTACACAAAGTTCGCAAACAACAAAATAGCGGAATGAAATATAAATGGTTGCTACTTTCATAAATCGTCCCTATTTCCTGGGAAACGTTTATATTAATCAAAAGCACGAATATTATATAAAGCAATCATAAACTAAGGAAGATCAAAAGCTAACCGAAAACTGTAGTTCGACATATGCAGCCTAACGAACAGCAAAAATTATCACTATGTTTGGTAGCACAGAAAAGAAGGGAAGCGCACGGAAGAAAAGAGAAGTATGCAAATTTCTCTCATTTGGTAGAATCAAAATGTTGAAAAAATATTTGAAAAACTTGTGGAACCTACGTCTGAAAATTTCTTCCAAAAATGAGAAGAAATGCGCAAAAATAGGCATTGTTTGCAAAAATAATTGATTATTTTTGTTAATAATCGATTGTCACTAATACTTCCAATAATCGATTACTTTTGCAATATAATTGATTATCCTTTTCTCTTAATCGATTATCCCTTCCTCCATAATCAATTATCTACCCCCCCCCCCCCCCCCCCTCTTGATCGAATATCCCCCCTCTCTTATTCAAATATCTAAACCACCCCCCCCGGGCGTCCCCTCTTGAATATCCCCTTGTCTTACATAATAATAATAATATATTATTATTATTGATAATAATAAAAATAATAATAATAAATTTTTTTATTAATAAAAATAAATATTATTAATAACAATAAAATAAATATTATTAATAACAATAAAAATAATATTAATGATAAAAATAAATAATAATAATTAAAATAATCTTAACTTTCACTCCATTTTTTACCTATTTTTCTTCAACCAAACAACCTTAACTTTCACTCTATTTCTCACTTATTTCTCTTCTCTTCCCTTCCCCTCTATTTCTTTCCTTTCTACCAAACACACCCTATGACTCCAAAAGTTTGCCAAAAAATTATTAAGTTTGAGTAAATTTTCATTTTTGTCCTTAAAATTATAAGAGTTTGTCAATTTAGTTCATAAAATTATTAAAATTTTGTCAATTTAGTCTATAAAATTATTAAAATTTTACAGTAATCTCTAAAATTAAATATCCTCAATCAGGTTAGTCTCTTTGTCACTCCTAATCAATTAATAATGCCAGACACACTAATGTTGTACTTTAGTCTTTAAGTGCCTTGTTGGCATCCACATTGGCCCACATGTGGTAGATCAATTATAGGAAATCACTATTTTAATCCCTGAAATTGTAAGGAACTGTCAACTTAGGACCCATTTGGTATCTAGGATATAACACGATAGAATAAGATAACTATCATATCCTATTGTAATATGTTGTTTGTTACCTCAATAAGATATGATAACGTTATTCTATCTTTTATTCTATTTTATTACTCTAGTGCATTTCTTATATATAAACAAATATAATATTATTATGAAAAAATATATAAGATTTATATATAATATATGATGCTATATATTATATAATATATATTATATAAAGTAATATATTACTATATATTATATTTAATATATATTTTTTTATAATATATTATAATATATATATATATATATATAATAATTTTGACATGTAAATTTAAAGTATATTATTAAATAAAATATTAAAAATTAAATAATTACTATTCAAATATTTTGTAAAGAAAATTATTTAAATAATAATTAAATTTTAAAAATCTTATATAATTTTTTTGTAATTCTAAGAAAAGTAACTACATAAATAAAAAATAATATTGTATACTTTAGTTAAAAAGCTTAAATATGTTTTTAGTCCCTCAAATTTGGGATAAGTTTGTTTTTAGTCCTCCAAATTTAAAATTAATATTTTTGGTCCCTATAATTTAAAAAAAATTGTTTAAGTCCCTCGAAATCACTTGCAACATCATTGATAGTGGTCGATTAAGTCAGCTATGCAGTATCAGCTGAGTTTGGTGTGGTATTTTTACTAACAGGGACGCTATTAGGTGGGTTTTATGTGGCAAATTCAGTAGTGTGTGAATTTATGTGGCAGATTCACTAATAACATTTAGACAGAGAGAGATTAAAACATGTTTTTTTCAAATTACAGGGACTAAAATAATTAATTTTAAATTTGGGATACCAAGAACAAACTTACCCAAATTTGAGAGACTAAAAATATATTTAAGTTTAGTTAAAATTATATTTTTTTGTAAAAAATAAAAAAAATCAAATTAAAATTTACTTTTAGAAAATTATATGTAATTTTAACGAAACAATAATTTCATCATTTGAACATAATTTATATTTTATCTTATCATTATATGGTTTATTTTTTGGTGTGTACTAAATATTAGATAAGATTATTGCTTATCCTACTCTTATATTATCCTGTTCTTATCTTACTTTCATATCCTATCCTATCTTGTCTTTTCATGACCACCAAATAAACCCTTAGTTTCTAAAATTATTAAAATTTCAAAACAGTCATTGAAATTGAAGACTGTCAATTAAGTTGGTTTAACCATCATCCTAGTCAACTAATGGTGTCAAATACACTAATGTGACACATTAAGTATCCTAATGGTTTCCACAGTAGCCAACACGTGATAAATTAGTTACAGGGACCATTTTAATAACTTTTTTTCAATGTTCAACCTCTTCCCTTCTTCACTTTAAAAATAATCCTTGGAACCCTAAATTCTTTAGAATTAGAACTTTAATAAGAACAACATATAAGCGATGATAATAGACATTATTATAGGACCATTTGCATAGTCAAGACAAAAAAAAAAAAGACACAAGTGGAATTATAGTGCATTTGTAAGCTCGAGAGTTAATGGTTAGTAAAACAAAAATTTTAATTTGCAATTTTTCTATTGTAGTTTAATTATGTGAACTTCCAAAAATTGAGGGAATCTAGGGAAGGGTTTCTATACATTTGCATAACTGCTTTTAAACCACAGTAGCTAAATTGCAAACTACAATTCTTATTTCCCAATTATTAACCCTTGAGCTTGCAAATACACTCTATAACTCCCACTTGTATCTTTTTCATTTTATTTTGACCTCACAAATGGTCCTACGTTATCCATCATCGTCTCCTTTGTGTTGTTTATCTTGAAGCTTTGATTTTGCATATTATAAGGTTTCAATGACGTTTTAGAACAAAATGAGATAAAAGAGGGATAAAGGTAAACTTGTTGCAAAAAATACTGTCAAAATGTTCCATGTGACTAGACTACCACGTGTGAGCCAACGTCAGACCTAGTAGGAACTTAACATGCCACATCAACATGTCTCATGTTGTTAGTTAACTAAGGCTAACAACTAGAATAACTTAACTACATTAATTTACATTTTTTTAATGAAACATCTTAAAAAATTAAAACATTGTTAATTGTCATAACTCAAAAGTTTAAAATGTTAGTAAAAAAAAAAACTGAATGATGTTTATATTACATTTTTAATGCACCTTCTTACATAAGAGCCTTTCACCTTGTGTTAGAAGTTAAACTTTTTTTTTTTTTTTTTTAAAAAGCAAGACATCAAGGAATTGATAATACCATGAATCAATTATACTAAAATTTAAGCTGTTGAACGGAGACACATGAATACTATTTATATCACATCTCTAACATGAATCTTCTCTGTTCAAACCACAATTGAACTTTGGCTTTTTGCTAGCTCATCATTCACAACTTCTCGGATTACCACGTGCATGCATTCTACTAATTAAGCATCGTACGTACTCAATTTGTCACTAGAACCCCTATCTCTAATTTATATGAACAAATCATCAAAAAAAATAAAAATACACGTGAGTGGCCAAGAGACTATGTTAACTTACATTCATTAATATCATTCATCAACAGAGAAATCTGGTTCTGCTGGCTTCTGCAAAGAGGTGACAACAACTCCAGAATCTGTCCGAGAATGCAAATTGACACCTTTCCTAGTGCTCCTTGCCACCCTTTGTGCATACGTTGGTGTTTCAGGCTCAGCATTAATTGCCCTGGCCCTTAGTTCAGCAACTTCCTTCCTTTTCTTGTGCCTTCTCCACGCGGTTTGAATGAAACACGCTGCCCATGTTCTCCACTGGTGCGAGTAAAACCTGAATTTATGCCTAAGCTGTTTGCTGTGTAGTCTTCTAAATTGGGATGCAACAAACTTCAGGTCTTCGGCTATGAGTGCAAAGGCCTCCACTTCTGAGATGGCTTTCACTGTTCGAGTGGAAGAAGGGAGTATCACACTGGGCCGTGGGTCCAAGGCCCAAGTTAGCAGCTCCTCACCACAGAAATCACCTGGCCCAATATGGCACGAGTTGAAGAATCCAGCACGGCCCCCGTTGGTGGTGTAAGAATCCAGATGGCCCCGAATTATGAACAGCATCTCATTCACAGGATCACCCTCGCGGACAAGAAAGGTGCCCTCAGTGCACAATGCTGGCTTTAGCCTTTCACATATTGCATCTAGCATTCTCTCGTCCATTTGATCAAATAATGACACCTGTTAATAATTAATAGATGGATAACTAACTTTAATTTTAGTACTATTTTTCGTGCACCGATAATGTTACCTTAACTACTTAGAAATACTCTATATATAACTTTTAAAGTAATATTATAAAAGTCTACAACCTTAAAGAAAAAAATAATATTTATTATTGGATAACAATGTAAAGTAGATTTTTACATCCACTATATTTCCTAATATATAGAAATCAACATGCTATTGGCTTGACATAATTTGTTCTGTTCCACTAGAATTTATTGCTTTGGAGACGGAAAAGGAGTTGATGATGTAAGTAGTATAGGATGAAGCTCGAGTTTATTCATTTTTTAGGCACAGATATCTAAAGTTAGTAAAAATTAGTAAGTTAGAACAACTTTGTAAGTATATTTTGATTAAAAAATTGAAAGGATCCAATTTGAGGAATGTTAAAAAAGAAATTGTTGGAATTGAGTGTATTTAAATTACATTCTATATCTTATATGCAATCAAGATTTAATTTTGAGACGTGGGTGCTCGAAATTAAATATATTGATGTAAAATTTGATGTCTCCTGAGACTTACTCCTCGAACTAGATCTAGACAGAGGTGGCGCTTGATGTCTCTGCGAAGATCCACGGGAAGTCCTTTGAGAAGAGCTTCTTCATCTACTCCTCGTGTAGCCAGCCATTTGTATTGATCATATTTACGCACAGACTCTCTTAGTTCTGGAGGTAGTTGCCTGTGATGCATCCATTGTTCTGTATCAGTTCTTTTCACCCTCCACTCTTCTAAGCGAACAGTGGTTGATTGGAGATATGTCTGCAAAATTATACTTCTATTAGTATTTATGCCTTATTAATGTCATGTTAGGCTGATGAAATATTTTCTTAAAATTCAATTTAGCAAAGTCACTTTCTCCAAGCATGTGTGGAGAAATATGAATTTGTGCGTAGTTTTTTGGGCATGATCAGAAGTACGAGTTTAAATACTGGATTAGACTAGTTGACACAGACTACCCAATTAGTCTTGACTTGTACAAGCTTAAAATGCATTTATCATTCTTTATTTTTTTCTAGTGTGAAACATCCTACTATACATTTTAACATCGAGAAATAAAGGTAAAGGAAGTGACAACATACTTTAATTAATTACCTGCATATTACCAATTAGCAACGCAAAAAGAACCAATCCAAGGGTTGCAACAACAATGGCGACCATTATTTCTCCAACATATGTGCTAGTAAGAAGGCCTTGTCCCAGAGAACTGCACCCCCCAATCAGAAAAGCATTAATTCATGCTCAAAGGGATAAAAGAGCTTCTATTGAGTCATGGGCAGCTAGATGAGAAAATTTTCTCTACTTGCTAGGGAAGAGGAAAGAAAAAAAATATTTCCCTCATTTTATCAGGGTTTGCAGACATCATTTTCTTTTGCTCAACAAGATGAAAACAAAAAACTAACTAAAATGTTATGAAGAAAGCAAGGTGATGATATGATTTTAATGCTTAACTTAGTTGTAAAAGAAAGATGGTAACAAGGTAGAACCACTGCATAACACTTACCTCAGATTCCTTAGGCCCCACCACAGACAAAAGAAGTACTTATTAAAGAATGCCGAGGATGTAACTTGGGAAGTCACCGCATCAGCGTATATACCAAACTGATAGAAGTTATTGTTTGCATTTGGTGAGCATAAATTTGTGATATTACTTGCTATAAACCAGGAGGCCCTGTGGGCATCTTTAACCCTGTGGCAGTCAAAGAATCCATATTGACAAAATGACTTCTCCAAATCGCATACACTTCTCCAGCATGCTTCTTGACGCTCGATTGATAGAAGGTACCAGCAAGCCCCTAAAATCTTTTTAGAATATTTCCCATTCAGAACCCCCCCCCCCCCCCAAAAATAAAGAGAAATTAGGTTCTATAATGTTGACATATGCCAAAACTGGAACCACATTATAGTCTAGCTTGGAAAGAAAATAAAATTTGGTTTCTGTTAATTCCTTTTTTCTTGATGTGAGACTTAATTTTCTTTAATAAACATGATAACAAAAGAAAAAAAAGGCAAAAGGCTTCAGCTGCTTGAGCAATCAAGAAAATTTAGTTTTCATCCACTTACATGGCTAGCCAACATATAAAGCATAAGGTTGTAAGCAGCCCCTGCCCATGCTGTTTCTGTCACAACCCCTGTAGCTTTTACAATTTGTGATGAAAGTGGAAAAATCAAAAGTAGCCTCGGAAAATATTGGAAAATGATGAAAAAGCGAAGGACATTTTTTGTGTTTGCCATGGTTGAACCCCTAAGAGTTGGGATAACAATCCAAATTAACACCTGGAATCAACACAACACAATGGCATGTTTAGCATCTCAAAGCACCATATTTTGCTTATAATAGAAATGATAACAACATAATCTTTGTAACACTCTTTTTAAAATTTATTAAAAATCACAAAATTTTGTAAGTTTTATTTCTTATTTAATGAATTTTACTCATAATTTTATAATTTCCGATATACTTTAACTGATAATAAAAAGTGGGTTAAGAGAAATATGTTAAAAAATGTATTACTAGCATTCATCTTGCTTGTAATAAGAAAGAAACTTTTCAAAAAGGTACCTGATGAAGGGGCAGGGCAGCAACAAAGTCTAACCAGAAACTCTTGTGGAGGTACCTAACTGCAATCTTAGAATATCCTACAACAAGTTCTCCTCTCCCAAAAACCCGGGAAGAAGGAGCAACAAAAGCCGTACGAAACTTCATCAAAATCTGAATCATGTAAAAAACATCCCCCACTGATCTTACCAATGTGAGGATAACTTCAAGAGTTATTCCAATATCAATGCACACTTCATCTCGAACTACTGGCAGATAAAAGAACAAAGGGTCCACAAACAAAGACACCAAACTCGCCACCAAGAAAATCTTGTTCCATCGGTGAATGGTTTGTCCCCTGGGATCTAGTACTCTTCGTTTTACTCTGTCGTAGTCTTCTGAGAACACTCTTGACAACATTCTAGCCTTCAAAAACTTCCCTGTCACCTTTTTCTGAGCCATTTTGGAACTAGGCTCAGGTATTTGTGTCCATTCAATGTGGTATTTAATCTTAACACCATTGTCACCTTTAGTTGTAGGAACTTTTGCAAGTACTGGATCATCTTCGAACCTAAAATATGAAACTTGCAATTAAAACCTTATTTTTGGTGCAAAGAATTAAAACCTTATAATAAATGAGTTTAATTTTTTTGTCCTGTCAAACTAAAAAATTTTATACCGTAAATCAATCAAAAATACAACTTTTAAGCTAATTGTTATAAAAGTCAACAAATTTAACATGACAAGTTGTGATTGAATGGTAATATGAAATCTCTTTACATACTATGAGTGTATAAACTATTTTCTTATTTCATTGTTGAAGGCTAGCATTGAAGTTCAGTAATCTATCTATAGTCTAAACTCAAGTAGTAGTAGTGGTATTAAATAGCTTGGAAATTAAAAGATATTATGAAGGAAACGAACCTTGCAGATCTTGAATTACCAAAGCCCATACCGAATTTCCAGAAGTATCAACCTCTCTTCAATCAAAATTATGAATCTGGGGAGCAATTTAAACATTCACACTTGTATTCTTAATCAATGTTTGTTGAATATCCAAAAGCGCCAACAGTAGTTGCAGCAAGAAAGTGTAAATCATCAAAAGCATAAAAAGAAGATGCCAACAAATTAAACAATAGATTTGGTTTCATACGGTTATTCCAACAAAAAGGGAGTGAAGTGAGACAGATTCCCGAGCATTTCCCTCTGCTGCAAGCAAAGACATGCCACACATTTTACCAACTTCTCACATCTGCAGCTCTTCCACCCTGTTTCTTGATTTGCCAATTGCCACCGACCAACTAGAAACCACTTTGAGGTTGAAAAACAGATGGGTCATTCAGGCAATGCAGAACGGGTTGCAGAGTGAAAGATTTAGAGTAGTATATTTGTTTGCTTCTAGTTGTCACTCTTCCCTTAAAAGTGGGGGAACATGTCAAACCAAGATTTATTTATAAAAAATGCATACATAATCCTAAAGAAAAATATCAAATTATAAGGGAAATTAAAGAGGAAATAATTTTGTGTGTACTGAAAGATTAGTTCATTTTAAGCAGTAGAAATGGCCAAATGGATTTTACTTATGGTACAAGGGATATTGTAATTATATATATATATATATATATCAATAATAGAAACATGGTCTACTTTCGAGAAAAATGTAAGCACACTTGTCGAATCTCGTTAAATCTCTATTGTTCATTGTGTGTGTTTTATTTTGCTTGATTTAGGAATCCAGTTGCTATTGCTAACCAAATACAACTTATGCAAGATAACATTTAGACAAGTACAACCCTAAATACGAATGCAATTTTTTTGAGTGTGACTTTGATGTTTGACATGGTGGCAATTGGCAAGCATCCCACTGATGTGATGAAAGACAAGATTCAGAAAGAAAATTGAAAGAATATGCTTTATGATTACACACACCTTATTCTATATTTAATTATTCATAATTTTCATTGTCTGTGAATTTCTTGAGTGGTTATATTTGGACACCCATAAATTACAAACACCCCATCAATATCCTTCATTTTTTTTTAGACAAAATTTAGATACGGTATCTTAGCTACTGTTAGTATTGTTTTATAATTAGATTTAGAGATTTACCTCAATAATTTAAAAAATCTTTTAATACATGTTTTTATTATACAAATTATCTATGTGAATCTCTAATTCTAATTGAAGAACAACATCAATAATATATAAGGTATTGTATCTAAGTTTTGTCATTTTTTTATCTCTCTTTTTATTACATCACATCATCAATTATATTAATCACTTATTTCTCTTTTTTTTTTTATCTCTCTCTTAAGGTATAAACATTCATAAGCTGTCCAAAAATCATTTTTAATCTCATTTCTTGTCTTGCTTTTATCTTGTTTCATTTTGGACGTGTCTATATTATATGATTCTATCTTATAGTCCAAGTGGAATAAATACAAAAGAAGAGCTTAGTCCGGCGGGTAAGTAGGGTCGTAGGGGTCATACCCATGCAGGCGTTGGTTTCGCTCCAACCAAACAAGTTGTTTGGAGAGAGAGGGAGGGAGGTGAATTGTTAATTTAACATATTTTAAAGTGCGAATGATCCGAGGAGGAGTTGACTGCGTTAGATATGCTGCTATGGAATCTGGACACGTGTTCCTTCCTTGTAACTCACACACTCCCACACCCAGCTCAGCTCAGGTTGCCATAGCAGAGAATCCATTTCCGTTGCCATAACTGGTGCTCAACCAATGCTCTCGCACTTTTCACTTTTGTTCAACTGACAATAGCCCAAAATAGTTAGCGTGAATGGATTTTGATCCTCCACAGTTTTTAGGGAAACTCCATGAATCCTACCCATTTATTTATTTTACTATAATAAATTAGTGGTAAAAATAAAATTTTATTAACTTTAATGGTTAGATATGTAACTACACACTGCAATTTCTTTTGAAACTGTTGAGGGTCGGGATTCTGGCATAAATAAATTTTAAAAGGGACGTTATTATAAAGGTTAAATTAACCTTAAAAAAAGGTTAAATTAATCTCCAGGTCCTAAATTATTTAAAAAAATTAATTAGGTTTTTAAACTAAAAGAAATTGAAATTGGGTATTTGATCTTGTAAAATTTTGTAATTGAGTGGGGTTGTTCACGGGTCGGTTTAGGTTGAGTTTCATCGAACTCATTATCCAAACCGGCTAAAATAGTTTGAGTTAGGTTAGATTGAATTTGTGTAATTTTTCTATCAAATTTGAACTGAATCAATCCAATTAATAACGAGTTGGTTTGGGTTAAGTTTATAGGTACAAAAAATTAAAAATTATATTAAAATTTTTAAAAAAATATATTTTTTCCTTACCATTTTTAAATGGTATTTTGATATGACTTTCAAATAGTTGCAACGTGGCACTTGTTTATTTTTTGGGTAAAATATGTTTTTGGTCTTTCTAAAATTTCTCAAATTCAATTTTTGTTTCTCAAAAAAATCTCATTCTATTTGGGTCTCTCTAATTTGAAAATGCATCACTTTTAGTCCTCAAAATAACATTTAATAGCGGTTATAAAACGTTATCTAAACTACTTTGAGAACGAAAAGTGGTGCATTTTTAAATTAGAGGGACCAAAATAGGACAAAAAATTTTTGAGGGACTAAAATCGAATTTGGGAAATTTTAGAGACACTAAAAACATATTTTACCCCTTTTTTTTTACATTGGAGAAATTAACATTACACAAAAATGGTTCTTTGATAAATGATCCAAGGTGATTCACAAGAGATAGGCCCGCACTCAAATTAAATGAATCTCCAAGTGGATGTTGATTGGGGGATTGTTGGTATGGCGGAGCATGACAGATGAGATGGTTCTACCTGTAAAGACTCTAACACTCAAGTCAAAAGGTGATTTTGGTAGAGTAATAATATAAAAAGTGTTCAAATAATACTTGCATGATGAGTGAAGTATGCTATTTTGTAAGTGGGAGAGATTGGCCCTCAAGTATGTGACAATTACCAATTTTGGTGAGTTGGTGGTTGTAGCCACATCTCACATGTGAAATGCTGCTATCGGGTATATGATATTCTAGTCAACTTTAGCAATCAAGGATTGCCCAACAATCTTCTCAAAGGACTTAGTGTATAGTGACATGACTCAATTGACACGATCATTATAAGACATATGAGACTGTATGAGAGGACATTACCACTTAAACAAATTAATATTCTTCCTTACATTGCTTGTCCGAGTGAGCTCACTAAATGCTCAATGTAAAGTGTCAACCTCGACTAAAGATAGGCTAGGTCCCATTGTCCCTAATGGTTCTAGGGGCATTGGTGAAGAAGTTGTGCCTTGACCAATAGAATACCTTAAGGTTGAGTCTATCAAGTTGGGTCTTTCCAAACACTCAATCTAAAACAATGCATTGAATTGTTTGATTTATATGGTTTTGAGAAATAATTATTTAGGATCTATTTGAATAAACTTTTCCCATAAGCACTTTTAAAAGAAAAAAATAAAAAGAAAAAATAAAATTTGCTCCTCCAAATGCTAAAATTAACTTATGCATAAGTTAAAATGAACTTTTAGATAAGCTAATATGAAAAAGTTTCTACAAATTAATTTATGCATAAGCTAATTTTAGCTTTTGGATAAGCATATTTCATTTTTCCTTCTTATTTTCTTATCTTATAAGTGCTTATGGATAAATTTATCCAAACAGGCCCTTAATTTATAATAATATCAAATCAAAGTTGTATATTATATTGTGCCTTATTTATGTCATCAAATCAAGTTTTCTTAAAAAATAAAATAACTTCAGCCAAAATTTTGAGTAAGAAAGACCGTTGAAGTCGCTACTCAGTGACAATACAATGCCTTCATCAACGTGAATGTCCCACTTTGTTTTCTAATCGTGCGGCGTGGAAGTCGGTGCAATTTTTCACATAATTTATTATGATAAGAATAGTTTCATATACATAGAAAGAGAAATGTTAGTATCAAACTTTTTAGGCTTAAATATGTTTTAAGTTTTTATAAATATAGCATTGTTTGATTTTAGTCTTTGCAAAAAAAATTGTTAGTTTTAGATCCCTAACATTTTCTTATTGTTCTTTTTTAGTCCTTATCATTAACTATAGTTAAATTAGTATTGATATGGCTAACAAAATAAAAAATATTAATTAAGATAATTAAGATAACAAAAAATATTTTAAATTAAGATAAGTAAATTATTTTTAGATTGTAATTCAATTAAGTAATGTATTTATTATTTTATATAAATAAGGTAATTACATATAATTTAGTTTTACAATTTATTTTTAATTTTTAATATGTTATGAATAGTTATTTTTATTGCTTTTAATATTATTTTTATTTTTCAATTCACTAATTTATTTTTAACATTATAAATTTAAAAAAAAATTATAATTTACTTAGACGCTTATAATTTACTTTTAATATATTACTTTGATGCTATTTTTATATTTCAATTCATTAATTTTGACTAATTGTATTATAATTTTTTTTAATATATCACAAGTAGTGATTTTGTTTATAAAGATAAATTAATATATTAAATATAAATTATAAGTGTCTAAGTAAATTATAATTTTTTTAGAAAAATACAATGTTAAAAGTAAATTAGTGAATTGAAAAGTAAGAACAATATTAAAAACAATAAAAATTATTGTTCATAATATATTAAAAATTAAAAATAACTTATAAAGCTAAATTATATGCAATTACCTTATTTATATAAAATAATAAATACATTACTTAATTGAATTGCATGCCTAAAAATAATTTAAGTACCTTAATTTAAAATATTCTTCATTACCTTAATTATTTTAATTAATATTATTTATTTTATTAGTGAAGTCAACACTAAATTAACTAGAGTTAATGATAAGGGCAAAAAAAAAAAGTAAAAAAATGTCAGGAATCTAAAACTAACAAAAATTTTGCAAGGACTAAGATCAGATAGAGTCATATTTACAAGGATTTAAAATATATTTAAGCCAACCTTTTAACATATTTTTACTATTGACTAAAATTAATTAAAAATTACAAATTTTAGTGAATCTTACATCTCATTTAATGTGACTCTTTATTGATTTTAAAATTTTTAATAAATTTTAACCAATAGTATAGTACATGTTAGAAAGTATGTTAATAGCACTATATATATTGTATAATCAGGTGGTATACAAACATGTGGGCTTGACTAATTAATCCCCCTTTCTCACCGAATCGTTTTAACTGTTCCCAAATGTTGTAAATCCATATTTAAGGGGGGATCATTTAAAGTTTACTCCCTCTAGTCTTGAATATAAGAAAATTAATTCACACTAATTAAGTAATTAGTTAACATTATTTAATTTAGTAATCCCATTCAAAAAATAAACTTTTTTCCTAAATTGCTCTTCGTTGGAACTTGATATCAAGAATTAAAAAAAGGTAATTGGAAATAGAATCTCAATTAAATAAATGGTATTTTGAGGATGATATTATTGAATAGGGTGAATTAGTGAAGATTTACTTATATTTTAAACTAATATACATGAGTCTTTTTTCTTTTTCTTTTTTCTTTTTGCTTATATTCAAGATTCGATGGCTTAACGTATTGGTATCGTATAGGAATTAAGAAATGCAATTAATATTTTAGATTTCATAAAAATTATTATGCAATTTTCTAATATATATCTTATCTTTCATATTAATTAGATTCTCTCTCATTTATACTTCTTAATTTTCATTTTCTCAGTCCACAATAAATGGTTATAGATATAATAGGAAAAAAATATTTAATGCTTAATTGATATTGTAAAATAACAATAAAAATGGAACATTTTTTTTTTGCTAACATGTCAGCAAAATGGGACAAAGGGAGTATATTTTAAAACTAGTATTTTAATCTGTGCATTGTACAAAATAAATATTTATTTTATATAACTTAATTTTATATTAAATAAATACTTCTAAATGTACAAATTATATTATAATTAAAATTGGTAATAAATAAATATTTGTGAACATATAAATTATATTTTAAATTTATAATAAACAATTATTGTAATACAATATTATTTTTTAGTTATTGATAATTTCTTTTAAAAAAATATTGAAATTTAATTTAGAACTAAAAATGTTAAAAATGATAGATTGAAAGAGATGAGGGTTAAAAAATTTCTAAAAATGTTTTCATTGAAGAATGACAACTAAAAACGCTCTTATTAAAGAATAATAGCTAAAAACACTTTTATTCAATATAACTATTCTTATTTAATATATAGGATGGATAGTTTTATACTGTTATCATATCACAAATCATCATTTATGATAAGTTTGTTAACTTTTGTAATAATTATCTTAAACATCGTACTTCTACCAAAATAATTTTTAATTGACTTACGGTGTAAAAACTTTTACACTTTCAATACAAGCCTATTAATCTCCCTCACACAGATATAAAAAGTATTTTTATATATGTCCAAAATGTGATAATATGCAATTTTTTTCTCCCAACCCGTAAATCCGAATAACATTGTGCACTTATTATTATTTATTTTGATTTTGATTTTGATTTAAATTTCCCATTAATTATAAGAATCGTGATATTTTGTTGAACTTTGTGACTGACCATGCAAAAAATATACACCAAATTTTTTATTTTTACAACCTCTTTTGTTTGAAAAATAATTTAAATTTATTATAGATTCATATACTTGTTTTGAATTTTCATATTATATAATATGAGACGCAGTACATTTCGGGTACCATGCATAAATTAACATGACAGTTAGCTGTGTACTGTTTTTTTTTTTTTTCCCCATATGTTACCTGTATAGTCTATTGTATTGGATAAGCTATCCTATTGTACATATGAATGTGATATAAGGTACTAAATGAGTTGCTTTTTTTTAATTTTTTCCTCAAGCGCTGATTTTATAGTTATATTTAAATTCAGCATATGCAACAAGTTATGTTTTTATCATGATTATGGATGGAAATGAGTTGGATAAAGGTAAGTTTTATAAAGTTTAAGTTTAACATGTTTACTTGATACAAGTCTTTTTTAAAGCTTAATTTAACCCATAAATTTATTTAAAAGTTCATTTTATATATAGTAAGGCATATTAAATAAGATTATATATATAAGCCTCGCTTATATATAGTAGTAATGTTAAGCTTAGGAATGCCCATAACTTGTCTCCTCTCACTAATATACTTAATTCAGAATTAATTTTGAAAGCCTTAAGTATTCGAGATTAGACTTAATGTATTTTAAGAACAGATTTAAATTATACTTTAAATCGTCCCTACCTATTCCAATGTTTCATATTCTTTTAAAAAAAATGTAATTTTATAAATAATTATGCATTAATGATAAAACTTATTAACCTAATAGATAATATTTTGTACAACATAATGTTATATTTTTTATATTATTTATCTTAAAATATATAATATAAAATGTATCTTAATTAGAATTTTATGTTTTTGTAAGAGAAATATCAGAACACACTATCTCACCCACTATTTTATATACACTCTTTGTTATTGGCTAAATTTTATTAAAAATCATAAAATTGTGTGGTTATCATTTCATATTTAACAAGTCTGTTCATGATTTTATAATTATAAATAAATTTTAACTAATTGTGTAGAGTGTATTAGAAGAAGTATATTAAATAGTATATTACTAATACTCTTTTTTATAATTCTTATATTTAACTATATATAATATAAAAATTAATATATTATTTCAACAAATTAAATAAATTCAGTCTTATAACATATCATGACAGATCTTAATTGAGATTCAAGTTTAAACAATTGACAATATCAAAATTTCAATTCAAATAAGAACGAAGTAAATTCGTCCCAAGTCATAAATTAACCCCCCAAGGCCCCAGCAAATAGTGTAGCCAGTTTTGTTCCCCTTCAGAAGGGTTGACAAGCAGGCCTTGTAACAGAACGATCGGTTGTACCTTCTGGTAGATGTATCAAATTGTCAAGCTAAAGTACAGACTGAACCCATGCTAGAGGACCCATCCCAATATATATATATATATATATATATATATATATATATATATATATATATATATAACTGCAGACACTGGGCGTCCAGTGCCACTCCTGCTGGTAGTTTAGTCTCAATATTAATTACATGTTTGGAGGAGCCTTTCCCGACCCTCACGCAAACATGCACATTTATAGATATAAAAAGTAATGTTGTGAAGTACTGTATCTACTCCTTTATATAATAAATAAGTCTATTCTTTTTTGTCTTAGTTATTAAAAACATAGAATCATTTTCAATTGTATTAATGACTAATTTTTTAATACTCTTAATTTATTGGTGAAGTTTATTAATGAGACATTTACTTAATCTCTATGCAAGTAAATGCATCATTAGTCAATATAAGTCACACTCATTAAAAAAAATTAGAACAAAACTTAAAAGCAGTTTCGTGGATATTGGTGTTATTCTCCAACAAAAATTGAAGTTTTATCTCGGTAATTCACATTGACATTTAATAAAATCTTTTATTACACAAATTATCAAGGTGAAACTCTAATTCTTATTGAAAAACAACACCAACAACATATATGAAACTGCATATAAGTTTTGTCCAAAAATTATCTTTTAAATTACGTACTAGTAGTGTCATTGAATATAACCATTACTTAAAACTATTTCATTTTATGGGTATTTCTAGAATAAAATTTGAATTTATGAGATTAATTAAAATTAACTAACTTGACTTTTTTGATTGGTCTTAATGAATTAACTTTTTGTTTCTTATATAAAAAACTAGAGGTAGTATACTTATGTTTTGTTGTAGCAAATTAAAATTGCTTTCAAAAGTATTTTATTTTAAAATTGAAAAAAAATTGTGTCTTGGTGTCAACATAATATTTTCCCAAGTGTTACAAACTAGATTTTGACTGGCTATATTTCAATTTCTTAAAAGGCCACAATTCAAAAATTGAAGTTAGTTCGAATTATAATGTGAAGGTGTTCAAGACTCCAAAGGATTACTTCAAGGTTGAAATTGAGACAAGAAAGTCAAGTACGAAAATGCAACAAGTGACAAAGTGTTAGAAAGTGATGCATTCGATAAAAGAGTTTAAGTACTTCGAGTCAGAAGGAAGTTACTATCAATTATTAAGTGTTACATGGATTGAAACACAAGTCAAGATCCTAGTTAGTCAGTTTTAGGCAACTCAACAAGTGTTTTTATCAAATTTTTTGATAGTTAGGGAGGAAATCTATAAATAATACCGTTGTAAATTATTTTTTGTTGTTGAAACACATTACACAAAAACTTTACAAAGATTCGACAAAACACTTTATTAAGATTTTGAATCTAATAACTTGTTTGCCCATTAAGGTCTCAATTAAATTGTTGAATTAAGATTTCAACTCATTCAACTGAAAATTAAATGTTGTTGGCTTACCAAAACTTAAGTGAATTTTGATTTTAAGTCCCTAATACTAACATTTAGAATTAAATGGTGGAAATTTACTAAGATTTTGAATCTAAGTTATATCAAAATTACACAAAATTCATTGAAATAAATTTCATTATCGACAGTGTGTTTAGATGAATGTTTATAAATTAATCTTAATTAAAAGTGAAGTAATTCATATTTAAAAAAATACATTTTTAAAGTAAACTTACAAATATAAGAACTTGATACAAAAAATATATTTTTTCACTTTTATCCAAACACCCTTTTAAATGCAAATTTTATTGAGTGTATAATCTATGTATTGATAATGTGAAGGCTTTTTACATCATCATTTAATCATAAATTGCTATATATGATAAGTTTGTTAGCTTTTGCAATAATTATCTTAAAAATTATACCAATGATGATTTTTGATTGGTTGACAATGTAATTTTTTTTACACTAACAGTACATAAAAATCAAACTCAATTTTATTTTATTTTGCTGCAACTAGCCATGATTCTGGTTTGCAACAATTTCCGACGTGAATTTGAGTGATGCGCAATAATTTGAGAAAATAGATTACGTAGTTTTACACTGTCATTCAATCACAAACCACCATGTATGATAAGTTTGTTAACTTTTACAATAACTACATTAAAATTCATACCAACAGTGATTTTTAATTGGTTGAGAGTATAAAACTTTTTACACTAACAGTGCATAGTTATTAAACTTTAAATATTTTTATTACAAAATTATTTTCAATATAGTCGTTTTCAACCATCAATCCCTCCATTTTAAAACTCATTTATATCCAAAATTAATTTTATAAATAAAAACTGTTCAAAATTAAGTTTGGAAGTGTCAGCTTAACACATATTTAATTCATAAAAAAAAACCAAGTGAATAACCATTTTACAAACTCAAAACACAAAATTTGCATGATACAACTCACCTTGCCTTTTCACCCGCACCCAAAAAATTATTTGCAGATGATACGATTATTACAAAAAAAAAATGCTATTTACTAATAGATAAAAAATGTAAGTATTAGGATTGTTTTTATTAGTATAGTCTTTTGCTTAACAAAAATTAAATTATTAGTATATACACTGTGAATCCACATAATACTATAAGCATTATATTAATATTTAATATATTAATAGTTGTTTACGTCTGAGAACAATGAGGAGCTATAAAGCTAGAGGCTCAAGAGATCTCAGCAAACCCTAGTATGCATGACCTAACATGATCAAAGGGTTCATGCTTATTTATTGAGTGTTATTGGGCCAAAAGACAGGAGGTCCAACCATCCTGAAGAGTCCTCAGTAGGTTAGTTCACTTGAATGTTATTGGACTTAAGGGTCAAATGCCTATTGTCCTAACTGGACAATCCACAATCCTACAAGCACTCAACCTGAAAGGTGTGAATGCTTGCTATGCTCGATTGGCCTATTTGGTCAGACAGTCAACAACTCCTCAAGCACTGAACTTAAAAGACATAAGTGCTTATTATACATTGAATGGTCTAATAGTATATATCAATATTTTTATACTAACAAAATTGGTTGTTAATATAATATATCTTATTATTAATATAAATTTGCAATATTTATACTAATAGGTTAATTTTATTAATAAAAAGTTACAGTAATACAAACTAATTTGTTAATATATGACTTTTTTTTAACAGGCAGGGATAAGTTTCAAACTATTTTTTTATATCATTCTTATTTTTTAATAATAAAAAATCTATTTCAACACACGTTAATCTTTATATTTTTTACAAACAAGAAAGGCATTGACCATTTTTCCTTCATGAAAGTATAAAAGAAGCATATAATAATGTGATGTACAAGCAATATAAGCTCCTTTCCAAAGGAACATTGCGTTTCACGAATGAGAATAATCGGACGTTTGTTCGGATGTGGGCTTTAGTAGGCCCGAATTCGAAGAGAGTATGCCCAGCCCAAAATATTGGGGACTAAGCAGATGGATTCGTCCTCATTCTCAAATAAAGGAAGATCGGAGAACAAAAATTCACCATACCATGCTCATCAACGAACCTGAGATGAATTATTACGATGCTCATTTTTTTAATATTTTAATGTATTCTCAAATATTTATTATTTTAAATAATAAATCTTAAATATTTGATGATTCATAAAGAAAGTGAAACACTATATATATCTGCATAAATGCAAATATAGGTTGACGACTTCACGCAAGAAATTTTTTCTACATGTACAACACCCAAAGTCTGGAGCTTCAATATGATGACGATTTTCATTACTTTTCAAGCATACACTTATTGGAATAAACTGATGTTAAAAAGAATTGATAAAAAAAAACTAATGTTAAAAGAAAAGGTTCGGGAAATATAATTTGGTTTTATATCTTGTTTGGAATTGCATCCATTATCTCTTAAACATGCATGCTAGTTGTTGTAGCTTGTTTGGAATTGCATCCATTATCCCTTAAACATGCATGCTAGTTATTGTAATCGACGTACGTTTATATCGTGTTTCCAAATATGAATTTAATTTTAATATATAGTCTATAATATTGTACATTATCTTTTAATCATTTATTATCAAATTATTAATTACCATAATCATTATTCAGAGAGTCTAATTCTTTAAATGACTAGTATTTTAATCCATGTACTGCACAAAATAAATATTTATTTTATATAATTTAAATTTATAATAAATAATATTTTTGAATATATATTATAATTAAATTTCGTAATAATTAAATATTTTTGAACATATATATTATATTTTAAATTTATAATAAACAATTATTGTAATACAATGTTAGTTTTTAATTACTGATAATTTCATTTAAAAATATTAAAATTTAATTTAAAACTAAATATATTGAAAATGATATATTCAAAGAGATAAAAGGTTAAAAAAATTTGAAAAACGCTTTCGTTTAAGAATGACAACTAAAAATATTCTCATTGAAAAAGAATAGCTAAAAACGCTCTTATTCAATATAATTATTCTAATTTATATATAGAGAGGATATGTTAATAATATATTATTGAAAAATTGACCAATGATCAATGACTTTCTCTTATCTTACACAAATTACTAAGGAAAATATTTGGGCATTTTGCAAATAGTAAAACAAAATTAAGGATAAAAATTACCACCTTTAATTATTACCTAATTGTAGTCATGTATCAAATTAAGAATAATATTATCCTAGGTTGAACACAATTCATTATAATTACCCGTTTTCATCTAATTTAGTAGTTATGTTAATAGAGTCAATTTTTTACTGAAAAAATGTCGGGTAAAAAGACCTAAAAATCGTGTCGTAAGTCTTTGCCGTCCAAAATTTGTGCGCAAGTCCATGACTTGAATATTTTAAATTATGCACTTATTTATTCTTTCAAGAGCACGAATAAGATATTTTACATTTTCTGTAAAAGAGTAATATGTTATTCTTAAGGATTTAATTAGCAAGTGTTATACATTATGTATGTTAATTAATACAACTTAAAAAGTGTTGTCAATACTCGATGTTTCTTTTTTTTTTTTTTTTTTTTTTAAAAAAGGACATGTCGCATGTAAAATAAAAATATACACAATTCTGTCAAAGAAAGAAAAAATTCTAATAAAGAAAAATCACTTATAGTTTCCGTATAATAGAGGAGTGACTTTTGTAAATAAATGCATAGAGATTTATATCAAACTATGAGATTTAGCTTTAATAAAAGATTAAAAATAAACAATATAAAAGAGTTGTGTGAGAAATGCATTACTCAATTAGGGTAACAAGAAGATAATAAACTAAGAATTAATAATTATACAATTAATTTAATTTTCTACAAGTAATGTATGTTTAATGTTTAATGAAAGAAACTAAAACTAAGGAAACAAAAAATGCTTGAAGACTTAAAATGACACACAAATAATTTTTGTTGACATGACAAAATTATGCTTAGAATTTCAACATAGATTCTTTCCGACACACAAATTTAAATCTCAAATTCAATCACAAGGAAATCAAATGCCACAAAATTTGAGATTACAGCTACAACCAAATAACAACATTGTTGCTTAAAAAGGTAAATTAGTTTTCACCCTCCACCCCAAGTTTCCTGGCAATGGCTCATACAAAAAGAAAATCCTAAAGTACAAATGGTTTGACAGAAAGAAAAAAAAAAGCAGCAAACAGGAGAGTGAGTCTAGAGGGGAGGAGGCCCTGTCTCGAAGAGTGGAGGAAAGCAGCAACTACATAGACCGCAGCAGCACAGAAACCATAAGCTGCAAGAAATAAAAACAAAGAGAGGGTCAATTTCACTTTTCATTTTAGGGGTTGTATAATTCTAGTAAAAATAAGGT
This sequence comes from Spatholobus suberectus, assembly GCA_004329165.1. Classification (NCBI taxonomy): domain Eukaryota; kingdom Viridiplantae; phylum Streptophyta; class Magnoliopsida; order Fabales; family Fabaceae; genus Spatholobus; species Spatholobus suberectus. The sequence goes on from CM014736.1 coordinate 9,403,376, forward strand.
TAAATAACCCCATGAAAGATGATTGATATAATTTTTTATATTGTACCAACCATCTTTAAGTACATAAAAAATTATGTCAATAATTTTTTATGAGATTGTTTAACCCCAAATTTTACTTGGAATAAGTTAAATGGCTCCTTCATTTTATATTCATATTCCTTACTATAATGTGCAGTTGCTCAACTTAAGCAAAGAGAAGTTCAGTTCAAGTTGCTTACCATGTATCCAAAAATCCTCGTCCAGCGGGAGCTGGACTTAGCAACGGTGTGCTTGGAGGAGGAGGTGGATCCATCACCTACGTGTACAAGGGTTGCCTCAACGGTTCAATGAACAATAAGTCTTGTAGGTTTCTTATGTACTACTACTAGTCCAAACCATCCATTCCACAAGTCATACTCTCATCTACCATTCAAAGGCTGGTATATTCAAAATCATAAATGCCACTCCCAACTAACATATAAACTTTGTAAACTCGGTCCTAATTACTCCTTAAAAGTTACTCACGAGCAACCATTCCAATTTATTAGATTCAGGACGTAGAATGTCGTAATGTACATAATTTCACGGGTGATGTGTCTATCTGGTAACACGTGATATCAATCCCCACTGATTGGTTAACACTCACACCAACCCATAAAATAACACAAGAACTGCATGTTATCAATAAACAAACCTTAATTTATGACAAGACTTGCTGAAAATAACACAAGAACTGCGTCTAAAACAACTATTTTCGGAATCCAAAATGACTTAGACTTGTTGAAATATGAATATCTTTGAAGTGAACAAACCTAAATTTGATTTAAATGCTTGTGGGCACGCACGGCTTCTGTAATAAGTTCAATTCAACTGGTTCAAAGGTCAGTGCTATTGCTAAATATCATTGCAAGTTTACTTTTGACAGTACAAGTATCACATTCGAATTCTACCCCAGATAAAGTAGAACCAGGCAACCAGCATCACCTATGCTCTTTCTGTACAGCAGTACAACAAATATAGTTCTGTGATATCTAAAACAACACCTATGTACAAAATTCTTCAAAGGAAAGTGAAAAAAATAAAAATAAAAATAGATGAGCATATTCTCAATACTAGATTGCATCCTCTAGGCTATCCCACTACAGTATAGGGTAGTATAAGCTACAGAGCTGTACCACCAGTCCACAACATAAATTCCTCAGACTTCTGCCCTCTGCTTCTCAGCAAGGGAAATTGACGTTTGTCATGAAAAATGATTCAAAACGGGGCTCAGTTAAATCTACCATTTCCTCTTCTGATGCATGCCAGCTCTCACCTTTTGAAGTAAACAAGATCAAACTCTCCATATGCTCAGTTGAAACTGTATGTACATCTTCACTTTCGTTCCCAACATGAAGATTATGGTCAATACCTAGTGGCAATAAATTACGAGATGGAAATCTACTTGATGGATCTTGTCTTTGCTTCTCTAAGTCCTCTGGTTCCTTTACATGTTCAGCAAGAAAAAAGTCAGGATATGGTTCGTTTTTAATACTATGTGAGGATGATCTATAATGGTAGCTGATGTAAGTGTAACTATCAGACAAACAAAATATACATCAGACAAAAATTTTGAAAAATAAGAAACATGTCCAAACTAGAACAATGCAGTTCAGAACTGAGGACAGTGTGCACCTGAAAAAGGCTCATAGGAATGTTTCTTCTCCTTCTAGATTTGCCCGGGGAAATACTTGAGAGAATTTGAACAACTTCACTCATAGTTGGTCGACTGTCGGGATCCAACATCAAGCACTCCTTTGCTAAGTATGCCATTATCTGCACCTCTTCTTCTGGGAAGTTTCCTTTCAATTGTGGATCAGCCAACTCCGTTATTACTCGCCTACTATCCTGTAAGCGAGGAGTTGCCTAAAACAGAAGAAGTTTGGCAAGCTATGTCAATATTTTAAGGCTCATAATCTCTTAGTAGAATTCATTAAGCAAGCTATGCTAGAAGTTCAAACTGAAGCAGGTAATTATCAATAAACTCAATCATCCAAATTCGGGGATTGTAAATGGAAAATAAGATTATAAAGGACATGATGATTGGAAAAACTACATGTTAGTATATCTCAGCCATTATACAAAGATTCATTCTCATGAAAAATTTGGTCATGGTCTGACTACTAAATTGAGGACATGGAAAATCCTCCAAATAAGGACAAATGCAAGTTTAGGTTAATGTAATTAGGAATCATTAATTTACAATACCCATATAACAAGACTTTCTTCTTTGCCTGCAGATTTATGGATGGGTTGCCGACCACTGATAAGCTCAAGAAGAACCACTCCGAAACTGAAGACATCTGACTCAATAGAGGCTCTCCCAACAATTGCATACTCAGGTGCAAAATAGCCAAATGTTCCCTGCATTCTTGCTGGAGAATCTGAACAACTAGGGTGGTCATCAGTTCTCAAGTTTTTAGCCATACCAAGATCAGTTATCTGCATATTGATTATTTGCATGGACTGTAAAACCCCACATCATTTAAGTTGCAACTTCCACCTACAGTTTAGTTATTAACTCTATATGTCTTCAGGATTATAGTTCTGCAGATTTAACTTGACAGTACAAAAGACATTAAAAACCACTAAAATTAGAATTTGCTTTCAGTAGCTTATTACCCTCTTAAGTTGTATTGTCTTTTCTTAAGAAATTACTCATTTGCTAGAAGTTAGAACCATTTAGAACAACAAAGACTCATACTTTTGCTTGCCAATTTTCATCCAGAAGAATGTTTGTTGATTTGACATCTCTGTGCAGAATTCTTGGAGCAGCTGCTTCATGAAGATACTCCAAGCCCCTTGCAGCTCCTAATGCAATTGTAACGCGAGTGGACCAATCAATTTTTTGTCCAAAAACTCCATCTAAGCGGTCTCTCAAATTTCCATTAGTCATGTATTCAAACACTAGCAACCTTTGAACATTTTTTCCTTTTAATTCTGAGCAGTATCCCACCAATGGCACCAGATGACAATGATGAAGTCTAGACAATAGTTCAATCTGAACAAACAAAATATTTGTTTTAGGCTTATCCTTGTTATCTAGACACTATAGAACATTGTAATATAGCATGACCAAGACCAACCAAAGAAAACTGAAGCAAGATTAGGCACAACCTCCGTAAAAAACTCAGAGTCTGCCTCAGGCCCTCTTTGATCTCTTAGTCTCTTGACTGCCACATTACTACCATCTTTCAGCCGACCACGGTATACATAACTGCTTCCACCTAGTCCAATTAGGTTGGAAGATGAAAAGTTTTCAGTGGCATTTTCCAGTTCAGCAAACAAAAATTGAATAATATTTCCATGAAAGGTTTCTCTTCGGCTACCAAACGACAAAGAGGCCCTCTGAAAACATCCTAAATAAAAAAAAAAGAAGGGAAAAGGGCAATTAAGAACCAAAAAATAATGCCAAAAAAAATTTGACAGTTTGAAACAAATACACTTTAACTAAGAAATTAGACTTCAAGAGTAGTGAACACAAAAACTGACTTACCTCTAATATGACTAATAGGAGAATTTATAACAACTTTTGTTTCTGGCACTGAAGAAGTCCTATGACTAATTAAGTCGGTGGTACTATTGTAACTTGTTTCCTTATCTGATGAGATCATTGGTGATTGAATAGGACATCTCTCCCTTCGGCAGATATGACATACAACTGAGGTAAGAAATGCAAGAGTTGTGCATATAACACATATTGATAGAATAACTACTACAATCTTGCTCGAAATTTGTTTCTTTGAACCTAGTGGCATCCTGACAGTTCCTGCAGAAACACTCAAAATTATAAATTAAACTGAGTACCTTGATCTGAGAAAAAGCCATTTAGTTTCTATTAGAAGGTACAGGATTATGCCATCTGTAAGACACAAATATGTTGAAGAGAAAATCATTCTTCATAATAAGAAGTGATATGTTATGGAAAATCCTGTTTTAAACCTTCATAATTGAGAGTTGAAAAGGGCTTTAAAGCAATTGGAAAATGTTGTGGTTTTGGAAGTTTTTATACCATGATTATGGTTGCATCAACCGCATTTTCCAACAATAGCCCATAATTTCTGTAATTACAATGCTACCACAATTTAAACCGAATCTTTTTTACACACGGAAGTATGCATTTTTGTTCTTTGCATAATAATAACTGGTTTAGCATTAGTCCATCAACTTCAGTTTTAGAAATCATCAATCAGTGAACAATAGAGATGGAAGCAAAAGAGAAAGAAGGAAAAATACCCCAGGTGCAATTGCAGGCATTAAAACAATTAAGGTTATGGCCATCTGCTGTCACTTTAGGAAACCCATTCGGATCACATATGCATGTCCATATGGATGCACTCTCTTCAGCATCTACAAGGAAGGAAAAGCAGTTACCAAACAATATTCAGGATGTGACAGCAGTCTCCCTCTTTCTCCTAAAATAGTGAACCCATACTGCATTCTTTTCATAAGCATATCAATTAGCAACTATAATCTCCCTATTTCATCTATGTGCTGAATACGTACACTATTCCTACCTTAAGCATGTCATCAATTAGTGACCACAACACTACACTGCCTTCCCAAAAAAGTAAAAAGTTGGTGGAATATTTTCATGTTGAAGTGCCAATGTTTAAACTTCAAATTTTACATTACATTGGGAGGATGAGGCTTGGCCTGCACCTACTTACAATATTTTATCCAATTAGTTTTTGGCAATCTACAATGAATTTTACCTTCAATAAATGTAAATTGAAATTTATTAGTAAAGGAAACCATTATGAGTTTACACAAATCTTATTTTAGCAGGCACCTTCTGCAAAAATGCAGTTCAGTACATGCACAATGGCAAGGCCCAAGTTAAGTAATAAACTGAAGATGGAAGACTAAAATGGGAGAGGAATTATCCACAAAAGGCTTGTGATCCTCATGCCAATAAAAAAATTACCAGTATACCTGAATGGCAATCACATGACTTGGAACAATTAGCAGGAGAGTATATCTGATTCCCTTGGAAAGAAGAGCATCTGCATTTCCATTTGTTTAGGCCAGTATCAGAAGGTTTATCTGTCGGTATAAACAAGCAAAAAAGAAAAAGAAAAAGTATAATGGCTCATTTGCATTCAATCTATGACTGAGAGTCAACATGTAAAGTGTAGAACCTCTATAAACATAAAATTACTAAAATCACATGATATAGAATGCTCATTTATGATACTAACTTAAAAATGAGAGCTGAATCAAGAGAAAAAAAACGAAACTGATATCACTTGTTTTACGTTGAAGGGGTAAAGTGTTAAAGCTGCTGTATACTTTATTTATCTTTTGAGCAAGCAAGCATCTAAATATCAGTACACAAGGTATACTACTGGTGACATCTGGAAAGTCAAAAACCAAATGTATTATAAATGGTGATACTAACCAGAAAATGAGTGCTGAATACAGAGCAAGCTAATAACAAGAGCAACAGCGACACTGAGTTCACGCTTCATTTATTCCAACCTATACACTACAAGGAAAGAAAAGGAACATTTAGTCTTACACAAATCTTGAGCAAGAATTTTCCTCATGTTATGAAACAAGGCACATTAGGTGATTTTGAGCAGATGATAAGCACCATACGGCTACATCGTGTCATAGATAGATAGAGAGATTCCCCAAAAAAAAGAAAGATAGATTTGACCTATTAATGGTTTTTATGTTTTCAAAGTACGAACATACAAGGGCTACATTAGATTCAATCTGAAGACTAAATCCCACCAATCCATAACATTTGACAGATGGTTGAGCTGTCAAACCATATAAAAAGTATATCTGTACAAGCCCTTTAACATGACTCTGAAACAACCAATAGAACTTATCATGATCTTGAGTATTTGTACTGGAATATACTTTTCTGCTGTAAGATTGCAACTGCAACTGGACAAACTTAATATGATACACACACACATATATACACAGGTATATGAAGCAGCATCAATTGATGAACCTGTTAAAGGGGACAGACTTAATCTCAAACTCTCCTGGGTCCGATCATCATCTGTGGATCAGACAGATAAACTAGCTACAGGAACGACAAGATGCATGCAAGCAATCGAGAAACAGGCAACAGCACCCCCAGGTTTGAGTTTCGTTTATTTATCCATATGCTGCAGCAAAAAATGAATGACAATCATTACCTACTGAATAAGGTAAAAGGAGATAGGGACTCTCTTTTGTCTGACCTCAATTTTGTGGGCTGTGTATGTAAATAAGGTAAAATGAGTAAGAAAGAAGAAATGAACGTTTAGCCGACAAACTCCTGATTTAAGGTCATGCTATCACGCAAGTGCTGAAAATCAAATATGAGGTGACCCGAGTAGGGACTGGATTGATTATAGTAGCATAGGACAGTTACAGTAGGTTGAGGACCAGCATAACGGATCCATAATTGAACATCAATCCGCAACTGATATATGCCTAAACATAACATCATACAATAAATATAGAGAGTGAACTGCAAGATGGTATTTAACTCCTACGAATAGAATGAACTTGACAACTACCAAAAGAACACATCCTAGTTAACAGTTTGAAGTTGTTTTGGCGAAAGCATGTAAATATGTAACGTAAGTTATAAGAGAGGTTGAAATAGAAAAGTCAAAGCAAGGGCTGCTACATCTACCAGAGGCTGTGTGTGCTGCTTTTACTGTAGTGATGCTATTATGATTATCATCACACCCTCCAAAAGGCTTCTACTCAATAAAACTTTAGTCCGTTCTAATAGTGGGCCCAGAATCAAATTTTACTTGATAACAGAGAATGTATTAATGAGCTAAAGTGAAGAAAAGCAGGTGAAATTTTAGAGTAATGGGAAGGAATTCATTTTTTACCAAACTGCATGTTTAATGTTTTAGTCATGCATACATCACCCACCTTTTTCCTTCACTTTCACTTTCACGAATGGAAAGGAAAATATTAATTCCTTAGCATATCAATGTTGTATAAACATATTAGAAATGATATTATGGGGAATTAAGAAAGAGTATGGCTGAACGGACAATAGCACCGAATAGAAACCCGCTCTAATGGGTCTATCCTTTAAAAACTTTATCCACACGAAAGAGGAAACAAAAAGAGCTTTAGAAAAGGATCCTTGTAGTCTACCACCTCTCTGAAAGCAACCCCTTTGGTTACTGACAGGGACCCTTTAACGCCTTTAAATTCTGTTCATTCATAACTAAAATAAACAACGTACTCCTCATTAAACACATTTCCAAGGTCAAGGTGTGCTCACCCTCAACACGAAGTGGAAAACATAGGAGGAAAAAAAAAAGACATTATTGTTACGTTATTTTTACATCATTTTCTTTTATTGGTGTAAAAGAATATAAGAAAATGTGTACAAAATTCATTGTCTAAGGGCTTTGTCAATCGTCATTACTGGTTTATTCCATGAGAAAAAAGTGAGAAAAGGAGAATGAAATATATCAAATGAAAGAGCTCCTCCTCCTTAGTGCTCTTGGCCTGGAGGGCTTTTATAAAATTTTGTATCTATTATGTTAGGATTGATAGAATTATTTTCTAATATATTTTTTCATTGAAACATTTAAATAATAAAATTATTTTATTTCACGACTCAGCCTTAATTATCTAAACTTGACCTACCCGGTACCACTTACGGCCTTGGGTTGAAGATGCTAAACGAGCACGTTAAGAAAAGAAATAAATGAAAGGATCATACTTCACAGTGAGGTTTTTTAATTTAAATCAAACCGATGTGCCCAACGATCTGATTGTTTGTCGCTATGGGCCCACTTGAGTAATAGCGTCGGCACAACAAAAATATTTTCATAAAAAACCAATGGGGCCTCTCCCTTCTGCAATCCTTCGTGATTTTGGTTTGCCTCTTTTCCACTTCCCAAACACATTCAACGTAAATTTATCGCTCACATATCATCCATGTTGATTGGAATCGACAGATCAAACACACATTAAGTACAATTCAGATCTAGATAAAACTAGTAAGCAAGCATAGTTTGTAGCGCCTTGTCTTTTCCGAGGCTTGGTTATATTATTGGTGGCTGTTGTTGGGCCTGTCTTACCTTGAATTTGAATCATACTTCATTAGCCCCCTAAAACAATCGAACATAAAACACCTTTCACAGAACTAAGAATACAATTGAAATTTATTAGATTGAAGTGCATTTAAGATAAATCAAAACGACTGCTTTGCTATAATTTAATCAAATTAGAATCCTAAACTGCTGCTTCTTGTATTGAATCAACTATAATATATGTAATAGACGGATTATTTTATACGTGGGTGGTATATGAAATCCCATGCTGCAATGCATGATGCCCAAACCAGAAGACCTATAACAAACTGAACCATATAACTAGAAAAGGAAAAGCAAAAGGAGCAACACTAGTAAAAAGAATCAGAAGTATATAGTATACCATGTATGTAATTCAATGAAGAAATTCTCTCAAACATCTCCACTGCTACGTTGCTATACCCTCTTCTCCAAAAGATGTACAACTCAACTAAAAACAAAAAACATAGTGCATAACTACTCAGAACTCATTCCTTTCCACTTTCCATTATACCCCCCACCTTACCAAAACCATTAGGGAAAAAATAAGTAAAAGAAGAAACATAAAGGTCTCCACACAAGTGTATGTATTGTGCTGAGGAGAAATTCTCAAACAGTTCCCATTACTATTTTTTTGGCTGCCGGTCAGAATAGGATCTAGCAGGTCTGAGGTCATTTGCAGGGTGTGGAGGCCTCAAAAACATGGTTTGGGAACGGGTAACCATGTCTACCATGGAAGGGGTTCGGTATGCTTGCACAAAACTGGTGCTGTCTGTAGAATCTCCTCGTGCAGTTGCCCTTTGCCATGAATGAGCACACAATCCTGAGAGAACATAAGCCCTTCCGGACTGCTCATAAACACGTTGGTTTGCCATCCTTTCCTGCATCTCCTTCAATTCAGCAGAAAGAGCAACACATAGTTGATCACCAGCTTTGGCAGAGATAGTTTCAGACAGTGCCTGGTGGCATCTCTCTAGAACAGAAACTGCAGCAGCCAAATCACCACGTTCAGCTTTAAGTCTAGCCTCAGCCATTGCCTCAGCAGCTCGAAGCCTGTTTCGCTGCTTGTCTACTTCTATTGACACAACTACATCTCTAGCTACATCAGGTCTCTGAATCTTGACTTCACTATTTACTCCCAACCCCACCATTTCTTTTGTGATGGGGTCCCTATAAACACCTCTAACCATCAACAAAGACATCTCATCACCAGACTTATCGACCGGAACATTGACTGTCACCAAAAAGTCTTTTTCTTCTTCAGCATACAGATCTCCTACCTTGATAGATGCCATTTTTCCACTGCCAATCAAGTTAGTTTGGTAACTTCCTGCTTTTACTGAACCAAGTTGCAGACGAGGGTGAACACATAGAACTTCTACCTGTAATTCCTGAACCACCACACTCAATAGTCCCCCAATACACTGTGCAAATGCATCCTGAATCACATCCTCATCTTCAATGAAAGAAAAAGTACCCCCAGATATCTCAGAGATTGAGTGCATTGCAGTAGCATCATGGTCAACACCAAACCCAAATGCATGCACTGGTATATGCAGACCCATACCATTATTACGATGAATGGAGTCTGGGACAAGTGACCGGTAATCGGTTCCAACAATCATCCTGCTACTGTTTATGGATGAATCCTGTCCATCAGATAGTAATATGATACTGCCAACTGGGTTCTTCCACCTGCGGTCAAGAAATACTTTGGCACCTTTCCTCAAGCCTTCAGCAATGTTTGTAACACCGCTTGGAACCAAAGAATTTACTGCCTGCAGTGCCTCCTGTGTTCCAGTATCAGTCATCCTCCGAAGAGGAAAGATGCGGCGGGCTGTGGAAGAGAAGGTAATGACAGAAAGCCTGTCTGATGAACTCAGATTCTGTATGACAAAACCCATAGCTCGTTTTAGTAGTGCAATCTTTGTACCGGACATGCTACCACTCACATCAAGAACTGTGACAAGATCAATTGGAGCACGAGAATTTTGAGCTGATGAAGGTGATGATGATGATTCGGTATTGTTTCTCCCTGAACGAGGGGGAGCTTTGAGATGAACCAATACAGCAAAGTTGTCATGAGAGGCTGACTTTGCAACAGCTGAAACTTCAGGATATGTTCTGATCTCCATTGTGTTTATTATATTGCTATCAGCCTCGTTCATATCATCGGTAACTGAAGGTTGTTGATCCAAGACTTCATCATCATCAAAGATAGCTGGTTCAATAACATTATTACGAGATGCATTTTGTGAACCTGTACCAACTTGTTGGGAAGGAATCCTCCCTAGGACAGTTGTCCAGGAATCATTTCGTGGTGAATTTACTCGGTTGATGTCATTAGAGACCTTAGAAGCACGACTCTGAAAAGGAACCTCTTTCCATTTTGCTCTGCAGACGGGGCAAATCCGATTCCCGTGTTTTACATTAGATGTGATGCATTGGAAATGGAAAGAGTGAGAACACTCTGCAGTAAAAATGGCATGCCCCTGCCCTGGTTTCATTGAGTTCAGGCAAATTGCACATGTCCCCTGCAGATAATGTAGAACAAAATGTGAGGAAAGGAATAAGTGCCAATACAGACTCTACAAACTTTATCAAACAAAACTCTATGAACTTCCTTTCAACCTAGATGGAGGAAGAGGAAAAGAGACATGTTGATGTCACCTAGAACACTAATTAGGACTGTGAAACTCTAACAAGTAACAATCGTTTCACACTGGCTTAGTTAAATCAACCATGTTGATGTCATCTAGAACATTAGTCAAAATGTGGTTGAGACTTGAGAGGCAGCTCAAACGGTAGCAATAACATTTTCAGCAATGCTATTTGATACTAAAGTTTTCATAAGAAAGCTATTATGAATGCCCAATAATTAATTATGGTTGGAGGGGGATAAAAAGGTAAAGTTGAAAAGCTTATAGGTGATTGACAAAATAAAATAAACTATTTTTTTTTAATTTTTCTCCATTCACAAGTTATCTTGTGAGAACTCGTTCATATCATTTATAAATTTTCTAGCATTTATGGAATGGAGATTTTTTAATTATAATAATTATCAAACAAAAAATCACTAGTGAAAAAAGTGACCACATGGTCATGATCCAACCATCAAATAGCAATTCTTCATTAGTCAAGCTTAAAAACAAAAAGAAAGAAAGGCCAGCACATCAAGGTTTAAGAATAGTATTTATTATTTTTATTAAACTATTCTAATTTTTTAAAAATTATAATAAAATTTTTAAAATTTTGAAATATTTAATTCTACTACTATTATTTAATGTTTTTATTTTGTGTTCCTAGAAAACTATTTTAAAATCCGCGAATCTGAGCAATGCCTCAATAAAGTATTCATAAATAAATGCAAAATTTGGAAAAGTCACTATTACATTATTTTGTCTAACATTGCCTCTTCTGTCTAGATGCAGGTCCACTACTAAGACCAGTGCATAAAAAGATGAAATAGAACGCTTACCCATCTTATAACCACAGACGACAATTTACTATTAAGATGCCTAATTACCAAAACTCGAAGATTCCCAGGCATATCTACAACTACATAAAGCATTTTTCAATCTGAAAAAGTCAACGTTAGGTGGTCCAACACAGACACAGCGAGGACATCAAAGGAAAAAAAAAAACAACAACCAGCAAACTACTTTGAGAAAGGCAAAGGCAAATTGCAACTCAAACATTGAACCTTTCAAGAAATTAATTAATAATTATAAAATAAAAATGTCATAAAAGAAAGGAGTAATCAAAGACGATTCATTCATTCATTGCTCTAGTCCCATCTTTTCCCTTATTAGCAGCTAGGATTTTCACAATCAACGGTTAAGAGGTATTTGACTCTTTATATGGTTGGCACTTAGAAAAACAAGGAGTCCAATGAATGAAACAATACGAAAAGAGTAGAAAGGCCTCAAATACAATTCAACCCTTTTCCATATAGGTTTTTCTGCTCTCATCTTATTTAATATCATCATGTTACAAGGGAGACACACACCAAAAAAAAAAACAGTAAAACCTATCATTATTTGTAGAGGGTCCCTTAAATTTATTTTGTGTCGATCCAAATAATTTTCCAACCAAGCACCTGTCCTTAAAGGGTACTAGATGGTAATGGAAATGAAAGCAACACCAAACGACGAATAATAAACCGTTTCCACAGAAGGGCACTATGATTACCCCAATAGAAAGGCCAACACAAAATAAAAAAAATAAAAAAGTGATTAGAACCTAATATTGATTTCTATTTACTATTTAGCATTGGACAAAACTTGGATATACTATTCTAAAGGTGCTATTTGTATTGTTTTTCGATTAGAATTAGAATTTATCTAAGTAATTCATATAATAAAGGTTTGCATTAAAAGATTATGCAATGAAACTCTAATTTTGATTAAAAAACAGTACAAACAACATCTAAAAAACTGCATTTGAGTTTTGTTCTTTTGTCATTCAGAATACTAAATTAAAAAGGAAAAATAAATAAATGCAATGAATGAGCCTCAACCCATGTAGCAAAAATCTTTAATCAGAATCTACAATAAGCAAAAAAACGCAATCTAAAAGACGGGTTAAAAAAAGGAATCTAACTTTCTGTTGGGACCGTGAGAAAGGTTAACGGGCAATGCGAACCTTGGAGGATTTGGATTTGGATCTGGAGAGGCGGAGACCGGAGGACGAGGTTGCGAGAGTGGCGGAGCGGTGACCGGAGGCGTCGCCGGACCGGTCGGAAAAGTTGGTGGCGGAGCTGAGCGACGAAGAGGAATGGTCCATGGTTTTGGGGACTTGAACGCACATGTTGATCCCAATAGCAAGCTTCACTTTTCTCCATTTGCTTCCCATTTTGGTCCAAAAGGGTTCGCAAAACGACGATCAGATCTTGAAGCAATGGCCGCGAAACTCAGAAGGGAATGCGTGGAGAAAAGTTTCAATTTCAATGGCCTTGAGCATTGATGACGAGGAAGGCGAAGAGAGAAACAACAGAGGCAGTTGCAAACAAATGAAGAGAGAGAGAGAAGGTAGTGAGTTTATGATTTGGAATGGTAACGGATGAAGAATGAAGAGAGAGGAGATGAGTGGACGACGGATAGAGGGAAAGTTTGTTGAGAGATCACTGAATTGTAGCAAATCTGTAACTAAATCTGAAGGGGTTATTATGTTAACAAAATTATGCGATTTTTAATGGATGTTATGTATTCCGGTTAAAAATAGAAGTGTTTGAAAACCAAAATAAATAAATAAATAAAAATAGGAGTGTTTCTATAAGGGATATTAGTTATATTCAAAAGATAAAATTTATTCCATACTTGTTTTTAAATAATTAAAAAAATTAATAGAATATTCTAATATTTACATAGTATTTAATAATTGACCAACAAGCACATAGATCAATTGATGCGTAAATCATAGGATTGTATACTCTAAAGGATACCTATAATCTGTAAACCAAAATATATATATATATATATATATATATATATATATATATATATATAATATTGATAATGAATAGTAGTCAATTCTAAAATTATAGAAAAAAAACTAATAAGTAATTAAGTAATAGGTTAAAAAAAACTAGCACTTTAATTCCTTAAATGTATAGGTTAAATATTTTTCATATATAACTATTTAATTATATAGATTAAAATAATTTATTATATTACTTCAATGGATTAAATTAATATGAAAATACCATTAAATATATTTTAAATTTAAAGATAATAATATAGATATAAATTATAATAATAATATTTTAAGATAATATGATTTGTTGAACCTTAAAATAAAATATTATTTAATTTGAATTTAAAGATAATAGCATATTATAATAATAATAATATATAATTTAATGTTAATTTAAAAATAATAGTAACTTTAATAATTTAAAATAAAAAAATAATTTAAATTTGAAGATAATAACAAATTAATAGTAACTATAATTTAAATTTAAAAAGAAATTGTAAAATTCAATCCCATTTTCTTAAGTTGTATGTGAAAATCACTATGTAATGAGAAAATAAAAAGTGAAGTAACTGAAAAAAAAATATACGAGTGAATACTTGAATTTATAATATAGGAGTGAATTAAAATTAAAAAATTTATGTTAATACAGAGTTATGATTCATTTGTTAGAAGTAATCTTGTTTAATTAAAAATAACTAGTATTTTGAATACCAAAAAAAAAACTAGTATTTTAATTCCTACAAATGCTCAAGATAAATATTTTTCTATATAATCATTTAATTATATAAATTAAATTACTTTATTATATTCTTTTAATGAATCAACTTAATATAAAAATTTCAAAATAACATTTATTTTGTTTAAATTTGAAGACAATAGTATAATTATAACAATGATATTTCAAATATAATAAGTTTTGTCAAATTTTAAAATAAGTTAAATTAATTTGAAGGTCCTATAATTTTATAAAGTTTTTAATTAAGTTCCTACAGTTTAAATCACTTTAAAAAAGTCCTTATAGTTTAAAAAATTTGTAATTAAATTCCAACATGCTAACAGTGTTATAACTTCGTTAATTGATATTTAACTTAATTGTATTTTTAGTCTCCCAACTTTGTTCTTATTTATAATAAAGTCCGAGTGTAGGGTAATATGCAAAATTAAAAAAAATTAATAAAAATGTTGAAGGTAGGAATCGAACCCTTATATTTGAAGTTCACCAATAATATTAAAACTACAAGACTAATAACTTTATCTAGTATACAAATGAAATTTATATTATATAAAACTTAAACGAAATACTAGAATTGCACGTATAGTTATCACTACTAAATTAAATAATATTAACATCATATAAACTAATAATATTTAAATTAAAATTAATATATATAAATTAATAAATATAAATGATTATATATTTATTGAATATTAATAATATTAAAATTCACATTAATAAATATAAATTGATAATATATACTTGTCAGCATGAACGGAGTTTGAATCCCCACCCTCAAAGTTCAATAATATATATAAATTAGTATATATTAATAAACTTATGAAAAAATATAAATATATTAGATATGATATAAATATATCAAAAGAAGGTTAATTGAAAATATATGATATAAATATACTTTTTTAGTGAAATATATATATAAAAAATTATTTCATCGATAATAATATCTTATTTTAGTCATTAAAATATGCAAAGAAAAAATAAACAATTAAAACAACACAATTTTATGAAAAAGAAAATAATTTAAAATAGAGTGATTAAATTATAATTGAGATATATAGTATTAAAAAGTATAAGTTATTGTCTATTTTGTTTTATAATATTATATTGTATATATACTAATAGTAAATATATGTGTAATTTTTGTTCTTAGTATATATTATTAATTTATATTTATTAATATTAATTTTAATAATATTAGTATTTATTAATTTTAATATTATTAATATCTTATAAATATATACTAATTTATATTTTTTAATATTATTAGTTTGTATAATGTTAATATTATTTAATTTAGTAATAGTAAGTATATGTGCAATTTTAGTCTCCCATTTAAGTTATATATAATATAATTTTTATTTATATATGAAATAAAGTCATTAGTTTAGTGATTTTAGTATTGTTGGTGAACTTCAAGATTGGGGTTCAATTCCTACCTTAAACATTTTATTAATTCTTTTTCTATTTTTGCATATCACTTACACTCGGACTTGATTATAAATAAGAGAAAAATTTAGAGACTAAAAATGTAATTAAGTTAAATATAAACTAACAGAGTTATAACATTGTTGGCGTGTAGAGACTTAATTACAAACTTTTAAAATTATAAGGACTTTTTAAAAATGTTTTTAACTGTAAGGACTTAATTAAAAACTCTATAAAACTATAGGGATCTACAAATTAATTTAACCTTAAAATAAAATAGAATTTAATTTAAATTTAAACACAATATCATACTAATAATAACGCTACTTCTTAATTAATATAATTTAAATTTAAATTTAAAAATAATTATTATTATGATTTAAAATAAAATATGATTTAATTTAAATTAGATGATAATAACATACTTATAGTAACAATAATTTAAATTAAAAACATTTGTACTTAACAAATCAACCTCAATCTCATAAATTGTATATTAAGATCATTATATAATGAGTTTAATTGTTATGTACTATCAGTGTAAAAAATTTTACACCGTCAACTAATCAAAAATTAGCTTTAGTATGATTTTTAGGGTGGTTATTATCAAAGTCAACAAACTTACTATACATGGTCGGGTTGTGATTAAATGATAGTATAAAATTATTTTACACTGTTAGTGTATAGTCTATTTTCTCTTATATAATGAAAAAAAATATAAAAAAAATGAGTTAATTAAGGAGATAGAGTCAATGAGAGTCTCATTCTCCAAAACAAGTATTCGGATTTGAAATATAAAAGTTGATAGAATTACATTGTTTAATGAAATTTTCCTTATACAAAAAAATTGAACTAAAAATTTTATATAA
Source organism: Spatholobus suberectus (assembly GCA_004329165.1). Taxonomy (NCBI): domain Eukaryota; kingdom Viridiplantae; phylum Streptophyta; class Magnoliopsida; order Fabales; family Fabaceae; genus Spatholobus; species Spatholobus suberectus. The sequence goes on from CM014736.1 coordinate 9,419,956, forward strand.
AGAAAATTAAGCACGTATTACATAAAACAACTTGGCTTTAATTACTATGCACTCTCAGTATAAAAACTTTTACATTATCAACCAATCACAAATCACTGTTTGTATGACTTTTAACATAATTATTATAAAAGTCAATAAACTTACCATACATGGTGGTTTGTGATTGGATGATAATATAAAACTACTTTATACTGTCAGTATATAATTTATTTTCTCAAAAAACTTTTCATTATTAAAGGATAAAGTTTATGGTTTTTAATGTAAAATTATTAATTTTTTAATCAATATCTTAGACCACCCGTAAACAAAACACAATCGTAACTAATGAATGTTAATGTTCCACTACGTTACAAGTCAAAACTTCCCTTTTGTTTTCTGCTTCTTCTTCTTTTTTGGGTACATTTTTGTATCCACCATATCACCATCTTTAATTAATTTAATATTTTAATATTTTATATTTGTTGCACATGACAAACACCAACCGCGAAATGTGAATGACCCACTCCATTACTGTTTTCTCCGGCCCCCGTATTTACATGGACTGCCAACGCTCATTAATATAAGCATGAAAAAAGTACGGGCGTATTCAGTTTGAATTGAATGTTACGGAATATATAAGGGGGAAAGTTTGGCCTCCCAACCGTGAGATATTTTGATACGTAAACTAATAATATTTGAGAAAATAGTTGATACATACTGTGTAAAGAGTTTTTACATTCTTGTTTAAAGAATAATAATTTAACAAAGTTAAGAATTAAAGGGAAAATTAACATAAACAATTAAAAGTAATTAATAATTTTAAATTTAAGAAATAAACAATAAATAATAGTAAAATTACACACTAAAAACAAGTAACATAAAAGATATTGCGAGACTTAAATTTACAATATAACAAGGTATGCTAATAATTACAGAATGACACATTTATTCAAGAAAGAAAAAAATCCTAACTATTCTCTGAAAAATTATATAAACATGATATGCAAATATAATTTTTATTACCTGTTTGGGTTTGAAGGCTGCGTTGTCTTTATCCACCGGCCATCGAGGTTTGTAAAGCTGTGTTAATTGTAAGGTTAAATTAATTTGTACGTGCATAAATTATTTGAGAAATTTTAATTAAGTTTTTAAATTAAAAAATGTTGTAATTAAGTCATTAATTTTATAAAATTTTTGTAATCGAGTACTTAAAATTTTTAAAATCGTTACAAATTGTTATTTGTTGACAGTTTTAAGTCACTATAAACTAACATCAGAGATTCAATTACAAAATTTTACAATATCAAGGATCTAATTATATTTTTTTAATTTAAGAACCTAATTAAAATTTTCCAAAAATACACAGATTAATTTAACCTAATTTTTATTTAATAGAAACTTCTCATTCTGGTTTAGCTTTCGAATAAGCAACTTGAACACATCGTACTGCGATACCCCACAAGAAAGTTCAAAATCTGGTTGACTTTATTTTTATAAGTAAAAGAAATAGACAGAAAAATGGTTCCAATACTAAACTACGAGCTATTGTAATTAATAATTTTCTATCAAAGAAGGTTGCCGACAAAAATAGAATCAAATTTTTTATGTTGATAGTCTCAATCAATTAAGCCAATTCTTCGTTGCTATATCAATAACTTATTTAAAGAAAATATAAGTTGTGAAATTACTTTTTTTTATAATTAAAACTTTAGGAGGAAGGGATAGCACCCTTGGATTGGGGAACCATCCCCATCCCCTGAATTTTTAATTATCAAAATAAAATAAAATGTGAGCAACATATCCGAAGATCTCTGCAATTACATATACTAGTGTGATGTCAGTAACTTGTACGGATATTAAATTTATGATATATGATTTTTTAATATTTTTATACTTTTTAATATATTTATTTATTATTTTTTAGTTTTATAAAAATATATGTTAAAAAATATGTATTTATTTATTTATAAAAAAATATATAAACGGTTATGAATATTGATATATGTTAAAATAATTATATATTCATGAATGTTTTATATCATTTTGATTTATGTAAATATGTCTTGTAAAAAAAATATTCATCTTATAAACATATTTACAATTGTATATAACTTAAATATATACAGAATTTTTATAATAAACATTAATATGAAAAATATTTTAAATTACATTTTGTAATTACTGGTTTTTCTTTTAAAAAAAATATGCTCCCATTGTAAAGAAAATAAGTGAATAATATTGATTAAAAAAAGAAAATAAACATAATTATTTAGCAAATATTATCAATTATAAATAGAAAAAACAGGTCATGCACTAATAGTGTAAAATAGTTTTACACTGTCATCCAATCATAAACTACCATTTATTATAAGTTTGTTGACTTTTATAATAAATACTTTAAAAGTCATACCAACAATGAATTCGAATTGATTGACAGTGTAAAACTTTTTACATTGACAATGCATTACCATTAAACTCTTATAAATAACACAATATTATGATTTGTATTATTACATAATTTATATGTATCATTTATGTGTGTGTGTGTGTTATTAATGTTATTAGATACACATTCTAAAAATTGGTAGAATTACAATCAATCTTCCAAGTTTTGTCAATTAATCTCTTAATATTGACTGATTGTAATTTTATTAATTTTAAGACTGTGTATATAAAAGCATTAGTAATACGCACACATAAATAATTGTATTATTCGCTTCTTTTTTTACAATGGAAACATATTTTTAATATTCTTTCTAGATCCATTAAGAGCGGAAAATTTTTCTAGTCATAATCAAATTTTGTATTCCTTTGAAACATGTTAAGAATAAGGAAAAAATAATACCTTCTATATTCCACTCACACTACTCAACAAAAGAGGGGTAAATCTAAAGGTCTGGAAATCCATTAAAACTCAATGAGTTTAAAAATTCAATTAGATACACAAGTTCTTATTCAACAATGATATCAATTACTTTGTCAATCTTGTTTGAGTTTCTATATTGTTTTATTGGTCCCTTAATCATGATAACAATAATACTGTGATCTCAACAACTATGCAGTTTAAAGGAATAAGTATTGCTCTTTCTCTAAAATATTATTCATTCTATAACCATTGTTGTAAATTTGGACATGTGCTATCTACAATTGTTTAATTGGATCACCTACTAATTTGGGTAGATATTATTTTGGTATTTTTGTCCACGAGCAAGCATCTTCTCCTTCCTTGCAAAGTGTTTTGTATTTTTCCATGACCAAGTTGAAGAAACTATTTATGAAATTTACTTGTCAGAATTTAATTAACCTGAAGATTAAAAATAGAGGAAAATACATATATAGAGTGAGGAAATTGCATAACAATTAATAATAAAGTAGATTTGATAAACTTAACAATAAATCACTCATTAAAACTAAACTCAAGTTTACTTTACACAAAGAGAGAGAGTTGTATTTATAAATATATTTATAAAAATTATTAATATGGTTTTAACCGACGCACAAATCTGAACGGTGATAAAAAAAAGAAGAAGGTATTTTTAGTATAAAAAAAAATTAATGACTATGTACTGTTAATATAAAAAGTTTTACATTGTTAACCAATCAGAAATCTCCATTAGTATGACTTTTAAGGTATTTATTATAAAAGTTAACAAACTTACCATACATGATTATTTGTGATTGAATGACAGTATAAAATCACTTTAAACTATTAGCACATAGTTTATTTTCTAAAAAAAAAGAACACATATTCTTACCTGAGCTTATTGTTTGGAAATCAAACATCTTAGTTCTTGCAGGAAAAACAAGTGTTTTTGACTAGGTAAACAATGAGAAAACACCGTATAGCCGACCCTTACATTTAAGGATAAGATTTAGAGTTGAAGTAAGTAGTTACATGGTTATCAATGGTTAAAACTGAGACTTCCGCGTCAAGTGTAGTTGAAAATAGGATCAAATGGTCAATTCTTAAAAAATAAGTTTTTGGTTATATAGTCAATTGGAAATTTAGATAAAATTTTAGTTGTTAAATGAAATTCTGATCATTAAAGATTATATTTGTAATAGGCTATTTTATTTTATTAATTAATTGAGTTAATAAAACTAACATCAAAATCACAAAAAAAGAAGAAGAAGACTAACATCAAAATTGACACAATTAAATCTTGTGACATGCTCACACAACACAATTTGAAAATTATAAACAATAATAAAATAAAATTTAATTATTAAGAATGAAACATTTTTTTTATACTTGTTCTTAAAATATTTACTTTTATCATTATTTAATTTTAATAATTATAATTTTTTATTTCTTATATATTTTACTTTTTATTTGTTATAAATTTTACTTAAATTAATAAATATCTGTATAATTTACGAAAAGACTTGTCAGTTTACTCTTAGAGATGGAACCCTCTCTTTCAAAATGGGTCCTCTTCTCAGGTAAGGCATATGTGGAAGTTTGAGCAATATCATGGCTTGTCTGTTTTTAATGTGATTGTGTCAGAGGGTGTGATGGTGGATTTGTTCATCTTCTTTTCTCTCTTTTTCGTTAAAGATCTCTATATTAGCTGTGTTCCTGAAATTACTAGGTGAATTTTCAACTTCTTTGGTGTCTTTCGGTTGAGTGGATGAGCCAAAGAAACTTTTTATTTTAAACAAAAAATATTTGTGTACACCACAGATTTTTTGACACCTAGTAAGACTAAGAAAAAAAAAAAATATAAGTTTAATAGATAATATAATTTGACAGACAACAAAAAATAAAAAGAAATAATAAATATTAATAAGATATTTAAAATAAATGAGTGCTCATATATCATTACTCTATTTTAAAACATTAATAAGATATAACTTATAGTATTAATTATGTAGGAGGAATATTTTTACAATATTATTTTTTATTTTTTATCACATTAATTATTTTTTTCTTTGTTGCATACTTATTCTGTCTCATATTATTCATTTTTTTAAACAATATGTATATTTTTAAGAAAAATATTAATTATACTAATTATTATGAGAAAATTATTCTTAATAAATTATTTTATTAAAAGCATTAGAACATACTCGTAAATTTATTTAAGTTTTTATAATTAATAAATAAAAGTATTATTAAAATATAGTTAACATATTTTTTTATATTTTAAAATCATAAATACTTTAAAATAAATAAAATATTTAAAAGATATAAAGTGAGATAAAAGAAATAAATATATACAAACTAATTGTGTACAAATTTAATTTTTATACACTGTTAGTATAAAAATTTTATACAATTAACCAATCAAAAATTATTATTAATATGATTTTTAAGATAATTATTATAAAAGTTAATAAAATTAATATGATTTTTACACTCTGTTTGGTACTGAAGAAGTAACGAAGAAAGGAAGTGAAGCCCGCAAAAGAGAAGAGAACAATTACATTTCTCTTCTTTTGGTAGCGGAGAAATACATAAGAAGTTTTTAAATTTTTTGTGAGTCCCACACAAAATTTAATCCTCTCAAATATACAAGGAATTGCGAAGAAATACGGTGTTAAATGTAAGTTTTCGTTATTATCCTTGCTTTCTTTTTGACTTTTGTGATTCCTTTTCACGTATGACCTAGTATGACCCACCCCTGTTCTTACTATTTCTTCTTTACTTCTCTCAAACCAAACAACCAATATTTCCATTTTATTTGTTATCTACTTCTCTTCTCTTCTCTTCTTTTCTACCTATTTCCTCCCTCTCTATTTCTCTCCTCTTTACCAAACACAGTGTTAATGATATATGATTAGATAATAGTGTAAAAAATTACACTGTGAGGGGATAGAATATTTACTTTTGTGCATATATAATTTGTGATAGGATAGGAGTGTTCATAAACTGATCCAATCCAATGAAAACTGAAAAAACCGATCCAAAAACCAAAAACCGAAAAAATTGAAAATCGAAAAAACCGAAATTTTTTATTGAATTGGATTGGATTTCGGATTTGATTTTGAAAACCGATCCAATCTAATCCAAACCAAACTTATACATGCATATATATTGTCACTTGTAACTTTCTAATATCACTCATGTTTATGTTTTTATTTCTTATATATTTGTAAAATTATCACATAAATTATGCTTATTTATAAAAAATATATTTATTTAAAGATAGTTTTTTAGTAACTATTTGAGTAAAGATACATAAACATAATTATCAAGTTGTGTAAATTTATTTTTAATAATTTATATTTGAAGAGTTATACTAGTATTAGTTATATAATGACTCATTAATGAAATATTTGATATTTTAAATTATTTTTTAATATATTTATTATATATCATATTATTTATTTAATATTTTTTTAAAAAAATAATAGTAAGATTAAAATCAAAAACCGATCCAATCCAAACCATTTTAAATTAGATCAGATCGAATTAAATTTAAATTTTAAACCAAATCAATTAATGATGAATAAATGAATGATGAATCGATGATTTCTTCAAAACCAATTCAATCCAATTTGCAAACACCCTTAGGATATAGGTAGTGGACAACATGGTCACTGAATACTGTGAGAAAAGGGGGCTGAAATGAATGTTAACTGGTATTGTAGGTATGAGCTGGTTGTCAAAATTAAATGGATTGCTGGGGAAAAGAGTAGCCAAAATTGAATGGTAGGGTGGGAGTGTGTTGGTTGTCAAAGTTAATGGATTGCCCAAAAAAGTAGGCAAACATGCATGATAATTTAGCTGGTGGTGTGTGTCTTGAATGGAAAATCATAGTCAAATCAAACGGCAGAAATGTGTGCAATGACAATGACCACAGAAAGGACAGGGGAGCAATACGGTGCAGTATATGCACTAGCCAAATTGCTTCACATCCCATATTTCCATTATTCCATATATATGGTATTAAATAATTCTCAGATACGTTTGGTAAAAAAAAAAAATTATACTCAGAAATTATTATTCTAAAAATCATAGATTTCAAGAATCGTAATTCTTAAAAATAAATAAAATTTGTTTAGTTGATCATAAATATTTTTAGAAATATTTATATTTGTTATTTGAAAATTAAAGATTTTTCACATTTAATTTTAATAAAATTTGTTCATAAACTTTAATTATTTATCACATTAAATAAGCTAATAAAATTAAAATGACATCTTTACTGTAGTAAAATTTTTCTCTTAACTCAAAAAAGTTAGATTCTTTTCTTCCCATAAGAACAATTTCATGAAAAACATAAATAATTTTTTTTTAGAAAACAATGTTTCTTGAAAATGTTATTTTTAAATAATAAACTAAATATCAGAAACAAATATTTTCACTTTCAGATTTTTGAAAAACTAAAAACTTCTCTTGTTCCAAACACCCCCTTAAAGTAATCGTGACACCAAACTACTAGTGCAGCTTAATTTTATCATTTACATTGTCTCCAGTTCACATGGGCCCAATATTAATTTAGATTTAAAAGGAATTATAAATTTTTTTAATTAATAACATATAAAATATTATAATTTTAATTAAGCCTTAAATATAAATCATTTATTAAATTATCACAATTAATTTTATTTATTGTTTTTGAATTAAAGCGGAAACATTTTTTCTAATGAAAAAATGTATGACTGCTTGTTATTGATACGAAAGGAGTAGAGAATGATGATAATTAATAGAAATAATGAAAAGACATAATTTTTTATAATAAAATATAGTCATAATAAGATTTTTTTTAAATAATTAAATACACCAATAGATAAATATTTAACAGAATTATCCACCATTTGAAAAATAACACAACCAAATCTTTTGAAAGTGTCCTTATATGGAATTTGCTAACATATACCAGCTTGATTTTTAGTTGGAATAAGTTAATAATTTATAACTATAATAGTATCTTAAAATACATCACTGGTGTAGCTCGCTAATATATTTTAACTAAAAAATAATGTGTGTATATTAACAAATGCTTGTGGAGTTTGCTAACATACATGTATTTATTTTCTAGTTGAAATACATTAATAAGTTATAACTATAAAATATCCTAAAATATACTTATAATATAACTTATTAACGTACTTTAACTAAAAAATAAGTATGTGTTAACAAATTCTTATTTATATATATATATAAAAGCAGCGTGTCAAGAAAACATAACAAATCTGCAAAGAGTATGCATAATATATTGACAATTTCAATGATCATTACACGCAGGAGATCGAAACAAGTCACTTTGAAATAATCTTGATTTGACAATTTGATTGTTTCTGGAACATTTAAAATTCAGCTATCAAAAAGCTAGAATGCAGACGACTATGGATCTCATTTGACAGTTAAGTTCAACACTTTTATTTTTTATGTTTTAGATTATTGACATGTTACGATTACAAGTATGCTTAAATATTCTTTGGGTTAGATTTTATTTTAAAATTAATTGACACTAGCTGAAATTGTCCAATAAATATATAAATGCATTCTACTAATTGAAATAGACAACATGGAAGTTTTAAATACTTTCTTTTACATATGCATCTCAAATATGGTGATGTTGGATCATTAATCTAACATTGGTCTTATATGTGAATAATTATGTATTGTAAGCTGTTGCTTAAGGTTAAGCCTAATTAAAAGTGATTCAATAAGGTTTGAGTAATTTGGGCTTTAATGTATCTAATAGGATATGGACCTTTAATGTGTAAAGACTAAATGGTAATTTTATTTTTGTGATGAGCCAAAATAGAAACACTAAAAGATAACCATAGAGTTGTCTATAAATAGGTTATGGTCCCCAAGTCATATGCATCATTCTCTCTTTTCTGACATCCCATCCTCAGAAGGAGACAGAGGAAAAATTTAGGAGTTCTCTCAAGAAAGTGCGTATAGACTTGAAAGACCATACCGCATGGCTCTAAAGAGTAACCAATCATCATGAATTTAAGTACGCTTTCGCTTAATTCCTCAATGACTAATATGATTGATTCTGGGTTATAGGTGATGGTTAGAGCTGGCAAAATGGGCCTGGCCTGCTCAGCCTACAAAAAGGGCTGGGCTTAGAAAAAGGTGGCACAAAAAAAATTGGGCCATTTTGGTCAGGCCATTTGGCCTTGCGAGCCATTTGAGTTCGGGCCAGGCTGGCCCAGTTTATATATAATGTGAAAATATATTGTTATAGACATCCCTTTTAATATTAATACTATTAAAAAAATAAAAAATGAAAGGATAATCAGACAGCTCACAGTCTTACACAAGTCACTCACTCAGTACCCAATACTCTTCTTTGTAAGTAACTTGTTTCAAATATCACATTGAGAACCCTAGGCATGCCTCTACTTCCGCCTGTGCCTCTGCTTCTGCCATCCTGACTAGTGACCCTCATTTCGATTCTCGACAAGATGCCTTCTTCCCGACCCTCACCGTGAACGCGAGAGTCGCAACACCCTCCTCACCTAGCCCTCCCCGCAATGACCTGACACCTCCTGGAGTCGTGGTCCTCTCCTCGCAACCTGTCCTAGCCGCGACTCCTCCTTGTCAGCTCTGCCTCACAATGCCCCTGGTGGTAGTGGGAGCCTACTCTGTTTCTGACTATTGTGTTTGCCAGCTTGCCCTCTGCTATTTTTTTTGTCTTGCTTTGCTTCACGGCAACAGGTTAATAGATTATTATTGTTTTCTTTTTTCGTTTTCTATGTGTGGTTTGTATGGATTTAAATTAAAGAAACTCCTTGCATATGGTCATGTGGCTGATACAAGTAGGCTGGGGCTGATTATAGATATTGAGTTCTCTGTTCTCCTTGTTGGTTAATATGGAAAAATTTAGGGTTTTGATTGTGATGGCTACGAAATGTTTGTTGTTTGTTTTTTTGTTGATATGGGCGTCCACTTTTTAAATTTGGACAATTTGGTGTTTTGATTGATAGTTTGATACTTGTCTTGAATTCATGCAAGCACGGATTGAAATTTGTTGCTTTTGATTTGCTTATATTGGTTTTGAAGGATTATTAGATTTGTGGTTCTCAACTTGGTTTGAAAGTCTCATCAGTTTGTCATAGACACTCTTGATCGTTGTAAATAATCTAAGATTAGTTGGTTTGTGTGTATGCAACAAGATAAACCTGGAAAAAGCTGTGTTTTCTTGTGGTATATGGCATTGATTCTATGTTTCATTGTCGGAAGGCGTGGTCCTCCTCTCTTTGTTCGTTTATACTAGAAAGTATGTAAAATTTAATTTTAAATATTTAATATCATTTAAATAAATTAATTTTATATAAGTTTTGACAAAAGAATAATAATTAAAATAGATAATGATGTTAATCGGTCTGCAAAAAAATTCAAGCCAACTTGGCCTGGTGGCTCGCATAGGACTGGGTTGGGCCAAAAAAACATATGCTCAAACACAAATCAGGCCAGCCTGATCCGTTTGCAAACAATAGGCCGGGCAAGCCGGCCTGTCATTTTTGACAGCTCTAGTGATGGTTTTCACCATACAAATTAATTTTGGTTTCAACAAGTGGTATCAGAGCCAATCATGTTTGATCATTAAGAAAATTTATTTTCATGAATTCAGTTTGATTCGTTTTGATCTATATGATTTAAAATTGAATTCAGTGACTGTTTGAATTTCGTATGCCTATGCACTGCTTTACTGCCATTATAGATGTATAATGGAGGTTATAATTTTCTTAACGAGAATGTATAACCCGATTCCATATATTATTGAATTCGGCATTTCTTTTTTTGGAGATTATGATTGTATTCAGGTTTCTTGAATTCGGTGGTTTATCATTGTCCATTCCAATTTATAATGGACATGATTATTTATATATTAAAATAATTATTAAAACTAGTATGCTTTTCGTTTAACTTAGCAGTTACAGTGAGTTTTTGATGGAAAGCATATTCTTTATCCTAGAATTAGATATCACGATTTGTATACATATATTAAATGGTTTTATTAAATTTGCTTTATAAACCAATATAAGTGACGCGGTGCACAGTGCCATTATTTGTGATGGACAATAAATTGATCTCGTGACGGTGATTAATACGGGCAATTGTGGTGCTTAATTGAGTTGTTTATATATATATATATAGATGATTGGGTTATTAATTTGTATTATTTATATAGACTTAATATGCGCGTATATATGTTTTGTTCTGGAAAATTTGCAAGCCGTTATGTGCCTTTTTGGGTATAATTTTTTCAGTAATTTTAAATTTGAATATTGGAAAGTTTATGTATATATATTTTGGGGTAAATTAATTGAAGCAACATGTCACCAAAGTGGCCTTTCTTGTGGAAATTAATTTATTTTGAAATATAAAAAGTTGTGTATTTGTAATTTATATGAATACTAATCAACCCAAACAAAGCTGAGTATTTTACAAAATTGCATGTGCGCCTGTGGTAATGATGCTTGGTAATTATTCAGTTTTACATATGAATAATGAATCGGCCCAAAGGAAGATTTATTGTTTGACATGTTCTTATTATCAGTATTTGATTACTACGCCAACGTATCATTGAAAAGTTAATATTTTGCCCAAAGATAAAATATTAATGGATTTCGGATATCTTGAGATAGGGTTTTCTTTATTTGAATTTAGAATTATTCTTATTTTGAGATAGACTTATGTGAGCATGTTTTGTTTGTTCATTGTTCTCTGTTCAGCTATAAATGATCCTGCGAATATTACTACCAACATTAACTCTATTCCTATGCTTAATGGCTCAAACTCCAAGTCTTGGACAAAAAAATATCTTGATAGTTCTTGGAGTAATAGATCTTGACCTTGCGTTAAAGGTTGACTCTCTCCCACCTCTTACAGATCAGAGTACCTCTAAAAATAAGAGGGAGATGGAAAGGTGGGAGAGGTCAAATTGCATGAGTATGATGATCACGAAGAAGGCCATTTCAGAAGCATTCAGGGCACAACATCTGAAAAGATACCTACAGCTAAGGAGTTCCTTGTGAATATTGAAAAAAGGTTTATCAATAACAAAAAGGCTGAAATAGGTACGTTCTTGGCAAATCTAATTTCAATGAAGTATATGAGTAAGAGCAACATCACGGAGTACATCATGGAGATGTCTCATATTGCTTCAAAGTTGAAAGCACTTAAGCTAGAACTCTCTGAGGACTTGTAAGTGCATTTGGTTCTGATATCTCTTTTGTCACAATTTGGCCAGTTTAAGGTGAGCTGTAATTGTCAGAAAGAGACTTGGTCTCTGAATGAGCTCATCGCACATTGTGTTTAGGAAGAAGAAAGGTTGAAGTAAGACAAGACAGAAAGTGTTCATTTTGCCTCTACTTCAAAGAATAAGGGCAAGGGACTGAAAAGTAGGGGTGACAAATAGATGAATTAGATAAATTTTTAGTCAGATTATAATGGATTGAATAAAATAATTCATTTTGATTCATTAAAAATTCATTTAAAAAATTTAGTCCATCCATGATCCACCTAATAATATCCATCCAATCATCCATTAACAATTTTTTTATGAATAATATATTTTAAAAACTAAATAGTTTTTATTTTTAAAATATTCTCTCTTTTCTCTCTCCTCTTTCAAATCCAATCCACAATCAAAATTTAAAATTATTTAAATTTAAGTCTAGAGTTTATAGAAAATGAAAATAAAAAAAATAATAAAAGAACTAAAAGAATAAAATTTCCAATCTTACGCTAGTATATGTTTGGGATTTATATTCGCCAATAGCGTTGAACTGGATCGTTTTGTCAATTTAAAAAAAAATAAATTTAATGGGTGTATATGAAATAAACTGTGAATTATATATAAAAGGTGTTTTTAGCCGTGTTTCCAAAACTACAGTGGTCAACAACAATTGATGTGTATCTTTTTTTTAGTTTCATTATATATTTATCCTTTATTTGCCTTATGCGTCTTTGTCGTGTGTTATCAACCAAGGGTTAACTTTTTTGTAATTTTGGATGTTTAATTTTTTTTTTTGAAAATTGAACTGTATGTTTTTATTCTTTATTTTACAATCATTTTGATGTTAAGTTAATTAATTTGCTTAATCGGTAGTTTAATGTGAACGAGGTGAATATTTCTTTTTTGGCATTTCCCTGTTTTTCAATTCAAATAGGGGAGAAAGAGAAGAGAAAGAGAGAGAGGGAGAAAGAGGAGAAAGAAGGGAGAGAGGAAAGGAGAGAAAATGGAGATAGAGTATTAAAAAAATAAATATAAAAAATTATGTTGGATTAATTTTAATCCATTAAGTATTAATTAGATGATTCATTGGATTTGAAAATAAAAGAGGATGGATTGTTATCCATCCATTTGATTATGTGATCCATCCAATCCGATCCAAATCTTTTTTATTTTAACAACTAGATGGATTGGATTGAATTTTACATGGATGAACTGGATGAATAACAGATAAATGGATAATTTTGCCACCCCTATTGAAAAAGAAGAAGGATAAGAAAGTTGCAGATACAGTGCCTCAAAAGAAACAATAAAAGAAACCAAACAATCAGAAGGCAATGGTTGTTTCTTTTGTGGAGCTGAAGGGCATGTAAAAAAACATTGTAGTAACTATCACGCATGGCATGCTAAGAAAAGGTTGCCTGAATTGCCGAAAACCAAGAGATGGTGAAAGATACATCTATGTGGGTGATAGCAAGACAGTTGAAGTTGAGGCAATTGGAAAATTTAGATTATTGTTAAAGACCGAATTTTATTTGGATCTTGATGAAACATTTATTGTATCGTCTTTTAGACGAAATTTGATTTCTATTTCTGTTTTGGACAAATATGATTTTTCTTGTTCATTTAGGAATGGAAAATTTAGTTTGTTTCATGACTCAAAATTGGTTGGTTCTGGTTCTTTATCAGGTTATGATAATCTCTATTTGATTGATAAAATTGCTTCATTTAATGAATCACTACAATTAAGTACACGAGGCATAAAAAGAAAATTAACCGATGAAAATTCAGCTACGTTATGGCACAGAAGATTAGGTTAGATCTCTAGACAAAAAATAGAGACTTGTGTCAAACGAAATTCTAGAACCCCTAGATTTTACAGATTTTGATATTTGTATCAATTGCATAAAGGGGAAACAAACTAATAAAAGGACTTTGAACGTTTTAGAACTTATACATACATATATTTGTGGGTCATTCCCTACGGTTGCTTGGAATGGTCAACAATACTTTATAACGTTCATAGATGATTTTTCTAGATATGGCTACATTTATCTCATTAATGAAAAGGCAAAGTTGTTGGACGTATTCAAAAATTATAAGGCTGAAGTTGAGAATCAACTCAACAAAAGAATCAAAAGCGTTAGGTCTAACCGTGTGGTGAGTACTATGGCAAATATGACGGTTCAGGTGAACAACGTCTAAGGCCATTTGCTAAATTCCTAGAGGAATGTGGTATTGTCCTATAGTACACTATGTTGGGCTCACCCATTATGAATGGTGTTGCTGAAAGACGAAATAGGACGCTTAAAGACATGGTAAGGAGTATGATTAGTCATTCTACCTTACCGAAATCATTTTGGTAAAAGCACTTAAAACTACAGCATATATCCTTAACAAAGTTCCAACTAAAGCAACTACAAAAACCCTTACGAACTTCAGATAGGCAAAAAGCCTAGTTTAAAGTACTTACATGTTTGAGGCTATCCAGCTGAAGCAAGGCTTTATAGGCCAAATGAAAAGAAGCTGGACTAAAGGACAGTGAGTTGCTATTTTATTAGATACTCTGAAAGATCTAAGGGGTACAAGTTTTATGATCCCACAAGTAAGTTGATTTTCGAATCAGGAAATGCCCGGTTCTTTAAGGATGTCGAGTTTGTAAGGGGAGATATACTAAGGGACTTTGTCTTTAAAGAGGAATATGTTAATATTCCCACAGGTGCTATTGGCATTGTTTAAGATCCTCTTCCTGACTATGTTCAAGACACAATAGATCAAGACAATGTCGAACCTCCCATATAAAAAATTATTCCAGAAGAACAAACTCTTCCACCTTAAGAACCTATGCCATTAAGGAGATCCACAAGAGAAAAGAGAAGTGCAATATCAGATGACTACTTTGTATTTCTCCAAGAACATGAGGTTGACATACGAATGATGGAAGATGATCCAATCAACTTCCGTCAAGCCATGGAAAGTTCTAACTCTCAAAAGTGGATAGATATCATGAATGAAGAGATTAAGTCCATGAGAGACAATGACATTAGGGATCTTGTCCCATTGCCAGAAGATGTGAAACCCATTGTTTGCAATGGATATTTAAGACCAAGAAGGATTTGAAAGGTCACGTGAAGAGGTACAAGGCTCGTCTTGTTGCAAAGGAATTTGCACAGAAAGAAGGCATTGACTATAAAGAGACTTTCTCTCCAGTTTCTTCGAAAGACTCTTTTAGGACAATAATGGCATTGGTGGCGTATTTCAATCTTGAGTTACATCAGATAGACATAAAGACAGCATTTCTCAATGGTAACATTGATAAGACAATCTATATGGTGCAACCAGAAAACTTTGTTTCGGAAGACTCAAAGAATATGGTTTGCAAACTTAAGAAATCCATCTATGGGCTCAAGCAAGCATCTCGACAATGGTATTTCAAGTTTCATCAAGTGACCATCTCATTTGGTTTTAAGGTGAATTTGGTCGATGATTGTATATACCATAAGTTCTATGGGAGCAAGTATATTTTTCTAGTTTTATATATTAATGACATTTTGCTTGCTAGCAACGATATAGACTTATTGCATAAAACCAAGAAATTTCTGGCTAAGAACTTTGAGATGAAAGATCTTGGTAATGCATCTTTTGTATTATGTAAACATATACACCGAGATCGTTCTCGAGATATTCTTGGATTGTCACAAAAAAGTTATATTGAAAAGGTTCTCAAGAGATATGGCATGTAAGACTCTAAACCAAGTGATACCCCTGTGGTTAAGGGAAACAAGTTTAGTCTCAATCAGTGCCCTAAGAATGACTTTGAAGAAAATGAGATCCAGAAGATTCCTTATGCATCAATAATGAGGAGTCTGATGTATGCTCACGTTTGTACACGTCCAGATATCGTGTACATTATAGGGATGTTGCGCAAATACTTGAGTAATCCAGGATTAGACCATTGGGAAGCAGTTAAATGAGTCATGCGATACTTATAGAGAATGAAAGACTATATGCTCACGTATCGGAGGTTGGATTAGCTTGAAATCATTGGATATATTAACTCCGATTTTGTTAGATGCCAAGATAGTATGAAATCTACATCGAGCTATATATACCTACTAGCTGGAGGTTCTATTTCCTGGAAGAGTGCTAAACAGTCTCTTGTAGCCTCTTCCACTATGGCGACAGAGTTCATAGCATGTTATAAGGTGTCCAATTATGGAATTTGGCTGCAAAATTTTGTCACAAGGCTATGCATAGTGATGGTATTGAAAGACCACTCAAGTTATTTTGTGACAATAAATCAGTAGTTCTATTTTCCAATAACAACAGGAGCTTGACAAAGTCAAAACACATAAACATCAAGTTCCTTGTTATTAAAGAAAGAGTTCAGAGTGGACAGTTGTCTATAGAGCATATCGGAACAAAGTCCATGGTTGCGGATTCGCTTACTAAAGGATTACCACCCAAAATATTTCATGAGCACATTGCTCGTATAGGTGTTATATTATTCAATGATATTTAGTTTTAGTGGAAGTTTCTATTTTTAAATGCTTTCGTGATATAAACATAATTTTGGTTTATGTATGGTTTAAGAATATTTTCTGCAAAAATAAAGTTTTGGTGTATTGACACTCTGATTTTTGTTGTGGTTTAATCTCACTAAGGTTTAAGGAGGACCTAATTGGAATTAGGCATGTTAAGATCACATTACATGGAAATTCCATGCTACACATCCACATCATGATCCATGTCATTCATTTGTATCAGCATATATGACCATTGATGGGTTGAGTTACGATAGATGTAACAAAGATTGCTTTGATCCTATGTTGATATGATTGATGGACCAGATTGGTTATAGATACATTCGGTAATGGCAGTAACATGGAGCTCATATGGTTGATTTTGCAATGCATAATTATGAGGTTACACATAGTCCAAGTGGAAGATTGTTGGATCATTAATCCAACATTGGTCTTATATGTGAATAATTATGTATTGTGAACTATCACTTAAGGTTAAGCCCAATTAAAAGTGATTTGATAAGGTTTGGGTAATTTGGGCTTTAATGTATCTAATATGATATAGGCCTTTAATGTGTAGAGATTAAAAGAGAATTCTATTTTTGTGATGGGCTAAAATAGAAACACCAAAAAATAACCTTTGGGTTGTCTATAAACATGTCATGGTCCCCAAGTCACACGCATCGTTCTCTCTTTTCTAACATCCCATCATTAGAAGGAGGCAAAGGAAAAATTAAGAGGTTCTTTCAAGAAAGTGTGTGTAGACTTGAAAGACCATATGTGGCTCTAAAGAGCAACTAGTTATCATGAATTTAGGTATGCTTCCGCTTAATTCCTCAATGATTAACATGATTGATTATGGGTTATAGGTGATGGTTTTCACCATACAAAATAATTTTGGTTTCAACAGGTGATACATGACCAAAATATTAGAGATTTTTTTCGCAAACCATCGAAATGTGTCATGTTAGGGAAGAAATGCAAGACTTTCCAACATTTTCTAATTTTAAAGTTAGGGAACTCCTCATCAAGTCAAATAAATAAATAAAATAGGGAACTTTGTCGTCCCCGACGCACGTGAATCCGACCAGAAAGTATTGATGTTTCTATAACTTTGGTTTTTCTCCTTATTGGGTCAAGTTTCTTGAAGACATATTGGAAGACAATTTGCATTATTACATGCATGTAGTCCTGCTTAGTGCTTATAATACACATTTGACATTTCTCTATTTCGATCTTTAAAATCTTTTTCACCATTCACGAAATTGAAATAATAGTATATGAATAGTACATTTAGTTATTAGCAATCAAGGCAATATAACATTTTGAGTTAATTACTTTGATGCCTTTCGAGATTGTTTTAGGTTGCATACGATACCTTTTGCATACGATATCTCTCTTTTTTGTATTCTTGTACTAATCTCCTTAATTATTTGAAAAATATTACAGTGATATCTCTTATGCATTACAATAATCTCCCTTAATTGTTTGAAAAATATTATATTGTGTATCCTTATAAGGGAGGTTGTTGTAAATGTTGAAAAAACAAGAAAATTATGTGCAATCTAAAAAAATCTTATGGGTGTCAGTGAAATTTAGGGTGTGTTTGGGACAGTTGCAAAAATTAGATTATTTCAATAATCGATTATTGTTATAATCAATTTTAATCAGAATCAGTTTTTGTTTGGATATGTTTGCTGAAAAACAACTTTAAGATAATTAATTTTGTTTGGATACAAAAATAAAACTAGCTTTTACATAGTAAATTACAAAAAAGAATATATAGTTATTTATTTATATTAATAATATTTGTTTCTTTTTTTAAAATAGTTAATATTAAAACTTGTTGCCATAAAATTATTGAATCCGATTTCTCTCTTCTTCTTTTAAGCAAAAGCAAATTTTATTATGTGAATAGCAGGCCAAGCACAAGCAAAAACAAATTTTATTACATGCAACAGCACAACAAGAAGTGCAGCATGTAGTGTCCTGTACTAGATCGCTCTCACAACGTCCCCTGCAACACCATCACAGAGTTCATCGACAAAAAAAGAAAAAAAAATGTAATGAAAAAGCTTGTTGTCTCAGAAGTAGCTCTTGATGGGGTAATTTGGGGATATTAATTTAGAGAGGGGGAAAAAAGCCTTTTGAAAATAATCAAACAGCTGGAGAGTACTGATGCTATAAAACAACTTATTTTTTCAATTTTTTTTTATAAATTTAAGTTGTTGTCCCAAACACAGCTTATTTTTCAAACAATTTTTTTTTCCCATAAAAACAGCTAAAATGGACAAAAATAAGTTATCCCAAACATACTCTAACATTTTTTAATAGGTAATATGTTGTTCTGATACCCAGTCGAAGGCTATTGCAATACTAATAGTAAGATGGTTGTTATTAATTTCAAGGTCGGCCAACATATTTTTAAGCTAAAAATAAACTTTGAAGTGAGATTTTTTTAAAACTAATAAGAAATTAGAAGCTTGACAAAACCTATGGTGGACTAACTAATCAAGTGGTGTATGGTGGGGAAGTTTATGGGAACTGTTGGATTTATTAATTTGTTATTGAGCGACCCAGATTTTTACGTTGCAACCAGTGAAGTGAGTTTTTTATTTTAGAATTATTTTAATTGGCATAAATATTTTTACAAAATTGTCCTTACTCCCTTTTCTTCTCCTCAAACAAGGGCGACAAATTGAACCCCTCCGAAAGCAAAATTATGTGAAAAGCGTTCGTTGTAGTAGACTCTTCGTGGTCCTACTACTGCTTAATCTTCTCCTCCAAATTCAATTCATCTCTTTTCGCTCCCACCATGCTCTTCTGCACTGGCTTTTTAAGCCAAGATGAGTCCATAATCTTCAAAATCATGATTCGAGTATTTGGGTTCGGGTCGAGGAGCTTAGTAATAAGTCAGCGAGCTTTAGATGAAAACCAGGGTCGACACTTAAAGTCACCATGGTAAATTTTCTTACATAAGGCCACCAAGTTGTCATCCTGAAAGGGTAAAAAACCCCGACAATGAGCACATAGAGGATTACACCATAAGACCAAATATCAGCCTTAGCACCATCGTAGCCTTTTTTTTTTATGAACAAGGTTTAACGATGGTGGATGCGGGCGGCCACTCACTCGCAAATGTTAAATTTTAGATCCACGAGGGATTTTAAGTAAAAAAAAAAAGTGATGAATCCATGTGAAAAATCCAGCACCAACAGTAGAATGTTGATCACACAAAAACAACAACTATTCCACTGACGAAAAGTTTTAGTAGGTCTTCAATGGAGATCTTACAAAGCTTCACCACTTACGACAGTATATCAACGCACAACAACAACAATTATTCCTCCCACCAATAGTTTGATTAGGTATTCCATGGAGATCTTGCAAATCTCTGCCACCTACGATGGTATATCAGCGAAAAATTATAATCCGATGGACTCCCGACAATGCGCCTTGTGGCAATATGACCTAGGTATTCAACTTCGTTTCAAACAGAGACACATTCCATAACTGATATTTGTTCTCCTTTACTTTCATTAAGGGTTAAAAGGTCATTCACATTTTGGGTCTTACAAACATTCTAGAAAGGGCAAAAACATCACTTTAAAATTTACAAAAAAGTTTGGCTGGCGTGTAAACAAAAAACAAAATCGAAAAGATTTACTATCAAGGGTCACCTTTTCGTTGTGCACCATACACCACTTGCTTCATTGGTGCACAGTAGAATAAACCCCATTTATCAAACTAAAAATACACTTTAATTATTATTACACTAGATCAATCAATAATAAAAACTATATAAATATTAATACTAAATGACTTTTTTTTCTGGATAGCCTAAAAAAAAAAGGCTTGGTCACCTCATGTACGAGTCGAACCTGATTAATTTGGTCGTGAAATGAGCTAGGTGATAATAAAAAAAACACTATGTATTCACTCTTATATAATAAACTCAAATTATCATTTTTGTATATATCATTTTTCTTATGCAGATACAAGTATTTCCTATTTTGTGTTTCTTTTGAATTTTTTATATCAAATTAAATTAATATTTTTCCTTTAATTATTTATTCAATCAAAACAATTTTTTAATTTATTTAATCAAAAATTAATTTTTTTAATCAATTGTAAGTATAATAAATTATATATAAACTATATTAAAATAATATTTTATCAATCAAATTAATTTTAAGTTTTTCATAAATAAAAATCTTTAAATATCTGTATTTTTTTATCTACAAAACAATTTTCCATTAACTAAATTGAATTTTTAGTATTTTTAATATTTATGTTTTCATATTTTATCTTTACTTATAAATACTCATGTAATATACGGAACATTTGTTAGTTTTTTTAGTGCGGAAGTTTCAACAAAAAATGATAAATATCCAAAATACTTTTAATTGATTTAATATGAATTAGAAAAGAGATATGACTCTTTATATCAGAAAAGAGATATAGACTGTCATTTCATACGCAAATATGTTGCTTGTGGATTCATCAACCTTGTTCATGTTCCTTCCAAGCATCAACTAGTGGATCCACTCACTAAAGCACTTCCCAAACCACAGTTCACAGCCCTCATTTCCAAGTTGGGTGTTCATGATATATTCCATCCAACTTGAGGGGGAGTATTACAATTAACACTATTAGTTAGTTAGTTTCAATTACCTCTATACGGACAGTGTATTCATTTTTCAGTTTTTATACAAAATTCAAAACTCTTTCTCGTCTCAGATTTCTCTGAACTTAATACAAATTCCTTGTTAGATTTAATAATATTAATAATTATATATTAAATAATGAAATAAAAATAATACTCTATAAAATTAAAAAGTATTAAATAGTAAATTAGGTTCATTTTCTTATATATAATTCTCATATATGTGTAGACAACACATATTTTTTGTATAAATATATTCAGTTTATTTACAAATTCATTTCATTGTTTTCAAATGTTTCTGACATTTCATCATATACCCCCTTCTCTGTTGGAAACTTACACAAAACCTTGTCAAACAAAATTTTATACAGGAAGATTCTTGTTAGTGGGTGTCGGTAAATCCATCGCGTGTACTGGTTAAGTTGGAGGCATGTTAACTTTGAACTGGGACACTTTTTTTTTTTAGTTTTAAACTAGTATTTTAATATGTGTATTTCATATGATAAATATTTATT
The DNA here is from genome assembly GCA_004329165.1 of Spatholobus suberectus. Lineage (NCBI taxonomy): Eukaryota > Viridiplantae > Streptophyta > Magnoliopsida > Fabales > Fabaceae > Spatholobus > Spatholobus suberectus. The sequence goes on from CM014736.1 coordinate 9,441,788, forward strand.
TTATATAGAGTAAATTATATTCCATTACCTTGAAGTTTATTTAAATGTCACCAAACTCTAAACATATTTAAATATTACACTTCACCTCATTTATATCAACTTATTAACATAATTTTTAGAGTAATTTACACCTCCTACCTTGAGCTATGTTTATATGACATAAAATTCTAAACTTCTTCTAATATTATACTCCACCCCATTTGAAGAAACTTATTAAGAGAGATTCTAACAACTGTCAATAAAATATGAGTAAAACAACCTATGCAATGATAGTATAAGGAGTTTTTACATTGTCATCCAATCACGAGTCGTCATGTCTAATAAATTTGTTGAATTTTACGATAACTAAGTCAAACCAATGATATTTTTTATTTTTCTTTTTTATGTATAATGGTGGCACTAAAGTTAGAACCTATGACCTTATGCATTGTGTACAATAATGATTTCTGATTGGTTGATAATGTAAAATTTTTTAGACTAACAATGCATAGAAATTAAACTAATAAAATATTTTGAAATTTTTCATTAAACACTCTCTCTAAATCGAAGGATAATATAACCCTACTTTGTCCCAATATATAACCATAGTTACGCAAATACTTTAAGCGAAAATAAAAGAAAACAAAAGATATTAGTTGCTCATTATTTTAGAGATTTTGATTAAGGAAGAATTTTTAACAATAAAAATCAAATTCTAAATGCAACTAAATTTTGCCTAATGCCCATCTCTAAAATGTTGCTTTCTTTTTTGGATTTTTTATAGGGCACTCTTTTAGTAAATTTAAAGTATAGCAATATTTTTTTTAGTATTTATATAGGATCGTGAACATGATTTGCTAAAGAAAATTAAAGAAATATAACTCGTAAAATGTAAAAGAAAAAGAATATGAGAGATAGCGATGGACTAACAATTCAATTCATTATCACGCATGAATGAAAAAAAATCTATGTTAAAATTAAGAGTTTAATTATTTTGAATTTTTTTTAAATTGCTAACAAAGTATGACTCAGTTAGCAACACCTATTGAACTTTGTGGGGAAGGACCTAAGTTTAATTCTCGCAAAACACAACATTGGGGACACTAGAAGAAAACACTAAAATAGTGTCCACACAATAGCGTCAGCCCCGACACTAATACTATTAGAGTTAGCTTGGCTGACGCCAAGTAGAGGCAAAGTTTCGAAATTATTTTAATTTTTCTAAAAATGTGATAATAATTAATAGTGGTTGTAGCCGCCACTAAGCATACGTTACATTAGCGATTTAATTTAGCTTCACTTTAGCATTGACCTAACCAACGCTAAAAGAGATATTACATTTAGTGTAATAAATACACTTCGGGAATAGTGATTGAACTTCGAATTAACATCGGTTTATATCAACACTATATAAATATCAATTTTAGCATTGGCTACCGATGCTACGTAGAAGCTAAATCATAACTTCCGAATGCTAAATTAAATCACAATTTCCAAAGTCATTTATTATATTTTTGTCCATTTAGTGTCAATGTGGCTAGCGCTAAAGTTGAATATAGTTTCCCCGCGTCTCTTCTTCCCTATTTTTGCCACATCCCTTCCCCTCCCCCATAGTTGTTGCCCCCTCCCCTATCTCTCACCGCCACATCACCTTCTTCTCCATCCCTTTGCCTGCATTGCCCCCTCCTTTGCCTCTGAGTCGCCCCTTCCCCATCCCCATTACTGTGTCGCCCCTCCTCTCTCCTATACTGTCACGCTGCCCCCTTCCCCATACCCCCACCACGTCGCTGCCCCCCCCCCCCCCCCCCCCCGTGCCCCCCACCGCACAACCACTGCGTTGTCCCCCTCCACCCCTTGGTCATAACATGACCAATGCATCATTGTAGTCACAACATCACTGCATCATCATTGTGTCCCCATCGTGCCACCACTATAGGTAACCTCTTGTATGCTATAACTTAATTTCTCTCATTTTCTCTTTTAGATGCATATTGTATTGTATTTGAATTGTATATTATTTAAATATTGGTTGTTGTTGCTACTCTGAGTTTGAAATGCTCTTATGACGTTATTTTGCTCTTTGTTGATTTAGATAGGTTAAGTCCCTGAACTATATTGGAATTTTCATATAGGTTCCTAAATTATTTTTGTAATTAATTTGCTAATTAAGCAAGGGTCCTACACATTTCTTCCAACCATCGCCACCTACATCCATTGGCATTGTTTGGACTTCTTCATCTTATGCTTCAAGAATTGTTACCTTTTCATCATCATCATGTCCATCGTCGCATCCTGCAAGTTCCACCACTCAAAACACCCACCCATCTCAAATCTTTTGCCTTATCTTTGAATCTCCATCTACGTTCACTATTCTGGAACTGCAGGTTTTGAAAGTAGAAGTCGTGCTGGTAAATAGTGTAGCCTTGGTTAAAGAAAATGAAAAAAGAATAAAGTAATCAACCTTTATGACAATTATGATTTTGTTATGAATCAATAAACACAAACCCTTACAGAAGCTTGCTAAAACAACATGTGTAAGACTATTTTAATCGCTCTAGGTAGATGTATGGCAATAGAAAAAATACTTTTCAAAATGACTTTGTGTAATCTAGTAGGGAAAACAAACCTTGACAACTATTGTGGGAAGAACCCTATGTTCCACATGACTTTTATTCCTCATGAAATGTTTTTTTCCATGGTGTATAGTCTGCTCTTTTGGCCAAATATTTGACATAATCCAAACACTACAATCAAATCTTGTTTTATTTCATTTTTCCTGCATTAATTCTTTGCCTCAATTAAATGACCATGACAATACAAAAATATTCCATAGTTTGCTCGTTTCCATTTTAATTGACTGAATCCCATAATTAATTCAACACGCTTTTCAAATATCTTATCAGTTTCAATAATTGTTTTGTCTTTGCTCAGTTTCAATCATAATTAAACTATAGTTAAATTAATAATAATTAAATATATTATAATATTGTAGATAATAAATTTATACAAAATCATAAAAACCATGTCAATAAAATTTAAATTAAAATACACTAATAATGTAAAATTTTATTAGATTATCATCTAATCATATATTGTCACGTATTATAAGTTTGCTAACTTTTATAATAACTACTTTAGAAGTTATACTTAGATTAATTTCTTATTAGTGAGCATTGTAAAAATCTTTTTTTTTTTAAGAGAAGCACCATAAAAATCTTTACATTAACATTGCATGAAAATTAAACTCTAAAATTTTTATATCATATGTTGTATAAGAAAAAAGAAATTCTCCCTAAAGGTTGTATAATATTAAAAATTAATAATAAGTGGTCAAATAATAAGTAAACTTTATGCACAAACCTTTATAACTTGGCATTGAACATTTTTATTTAATTAAAATAATATTTAATTAAATAAAAAAAATTACAATGACTGGTTCACACTAATCTTTTATCATCAGTTTAACACCAGTTTTTACATATTTTAAACTATTTTTACCAAATTCTCAGTTCTCACCGATTTTAAAGTTAACAAATTTTATAAATTAAACAGACTGAATAGTTCACCAATTCACTGATTTATCGTTTGAAAACCTCATCAAAAATCAAATTACCAACCTCAGTAAATGATTTGGTAACTTCCAATAAAATGAAACTTTCCAATTGATTCGAGCGAGTGCACGTTACAAACGCCACCAGGATATTATAAATTAAAATCCGATTTTCCACTTTAAAAGGAAATGTTTTTGCTGCCATTTTAAAATGTTTCCCTTGTACACCGCCAGGAACTTTCTGGTATTGTCCGTTCAGTTGCATACTAACATTCTGCTAGTCGTTTCTAGAATTACAGTCAGTTCACGAATTCACCATGCTTCGTCTTAACCGCCAGCCATTCACGATTCATTCCATACCAGAGAAAATTAGGCAGACATTTAATTACATATATACATTATAGTATATCAATAATTAGAACAAAGCGTTGGGGAAAAAAAAATATATCTACTGGCATTAGCATCAGTACCACGAAATTTGGCCGCCAAAATTCACGTAATCATCTCTCCCAACTAGGGTGAGAAAATAAGGAAAGAAAAAGCTATTGTCATGGTCTATAAGGCTGGAGATGTGGTGCCGGGGCGCGTATCTCACCACCAGCTTGAAGATTTCCTACCGGCGAAGAGATGGTGTTGATATTTGGTAATCTCACATTGGAGAAAATTCCTGGTATACGGTAACCAGCCCGTACAGGTGGTACCATAAGCTGAGGGCTAGCCGTTGTGGAGGGACTCCTGCAAATTGGTCGCAGAAGGCCTACTGGAAGATGAACCAGCAACCAGGGAGGGCCGACTAGCACTTTCTTGTCTTGAAAGCTGAAGCAACTGCTGCTGTGCAAAACTTGAATCTGACATTAAAATAGTGGTTAGGAAAGACTCAAAAACAGAATACCCAGTGCTGCAATGCAAGCATCCACGATTAGTTATATGCATGTCAGCTAATGAGCAGAATACATAAACAATGCACATACACACTCGGACACTCGTAAAAGTACATATTTAAGTCCATAAACTTGTCATATTAAAATAATCCAGATCTAAACAAAAACAAAAACTGCTGATACAATCATTAGATAGCATTCATTAGTTTCATACTGATTTATTTTTTCCCCAAAAATTACATATCTATAATTTATAGCCTATGAAAAAGGAAAACAGCAGGTGCCAACACTAAAATTACTTATGTTCCTTGTTGAGGGTTAGATTTGATATCCCTTCCACATCCCACCAAATGAAGGAAAACCCAGCCCCCTCCTATACTGCAGTGGCAGTGGTCCATCCAAATTCTTTTTGTACAGATTTTTTCTTTTCTGTTTTTGGGGGAGGCGTGGATGGAGGTTTAAAATTGGCCTACACAATGAGGATAAATAATAAAAAGAAGCATAGTATATCCTTGTCAAGAACTCTGCAAAATCTGCACAGCATCTGCCAACTCAGGCTATATTACTTGGGTTGAAATTTGATCAGTCAAGAGAATAGTAGATGGCAAGGAAAACCACTATTACTATTCAAAACTTAGTGGGAGTGGGACTGAAGTGAAATTAGATTTCTTTACATATCAAGTCGGTAATAAAAGCAATATTAAAATTTAGATCTCTAAAAAAACCAACGTACCTTGCTGCATTGCAGATGTACAAGATGCTTTAAGAGTCGAGCATTTAAACCTAAAAGCTTCTGCCAAGAACTTATTCATACAAACTAAATTAAGACTTGTATCCAGAGTCATCTTTGTTTGTTTAAATTCAACTTCAATTTCTTGAAATTTAATATCGTACTTCCTGCGGAGTTCCGCTAATTCCTTTTCAAAATCAGCTTTCAACTGCAATTGCTGCTCCAACAAGAATAATATTACAGTGATCACAAAAGATGAAACCTAAAAATCATTACAGCAATGAAATATAAGTAAACCAGAAACTAACCATATCTTCATGGTATTTCATTGTTTGTTCTGTTACTTTTCGTATTCTATCCAATTCATTTTTGAGTGGATCATAGCTCAAATGCACCAGTCTGGAAGCTGAATGGGTTTCAGCTTGCATATGTTGATAATTGATCTCCAAAGGAGTTGACAAATTTATTGTGTCTGAAGATTGCATTCTTACTTCACTAGGTGTAACTGTAACAGGGTCTGAATTTGAGGCAGGGTGCACAACTTCATGTGAATGTGAATCAAGTTCCAAATTTGAGTCAGGTTGCATGTCCTTGATTTGGAACGGCAGTTGGCTGATGTTCAACTTCAGTTGCCAAAGGAAAATTAGTTGAATCCAGATGGGAAGAAGGGAGCTCTGCAGGTGGAAGTTGTTGCACCCGCTCTAAAGGCTTCATGATCAGTGAAACCTGATTGGATTGATTGGCTGGTACATCAACTGCACTAGATACCAGTTCAGGTTGTTTGGAAGAATGCTGCATCTCCCCAGATGTATCATGGTCAGGAGAGGACTCTACAGATAATTGCTGCACTTGATCTGGAGGATCCATGACATTAACTGATCTAGATACTGGAGTCTCCTGGGACAATTCTGTCATTGTTTTAGGTGCTTCTTCCTGCTGGTCTGATGTGGTCCTTTTATCCACCAACACAGCATTTGTTAAATGCTCTATATCATCACAACAATCAGCCGCTGCTGGAATACTACAAGGGACTCCATCGGTAGTTTGTTGAGCCAAAAGTGGATTTGAAATGGAAATTGTAACCACCTCATCACTTGAACTAGCAGTTTGACAAGGCCTTGGTGATAAAACTCTATCTAAACCTGTGACATCTAGCGGACCTCTATCAGATGCATTCTGTGGACAACCAGTAAAACTGACCATCCCAGGTGTTTCCACAGGTACCTGTCTTTTTGTTAGAGAGACAGTGTCCACTTCATTACTAGTTTCTTGCACTTCAACTTGAGTATGTCCATCAAGTATGCTTGATGGGACTCCATCAGAATTTTGGTGCCGTGGACTCAAAAGGGTATTGTTATCTGGACCATTACTCAATTCATTTACAGCACCTCCATCAGATTTTTGCTCTGTGGATGAAGTAGGATTCACAGCAGTACTATTTTCTGGACAATCAGTAACATTGACAGTCCCATGCAGTCCCAAAAGTTCCTCTCTATCTAACAAACTTACTGTGGCCATGCTAGCAATTCTTTTATCACATAACGGTGAATTCTCAGTGACAGTCTCTGTCATGGCTTCAACCCTATTATCGTGACCCTTTCCTTCTGCAAAATGATTCTTTAGATCATTGTGAGGCTGTACTTGATCACAACTCTGCAAGGATTCAACCCCAGTCCCAAGTTCCTTTGAAGCAACTATGTTTAGCAATTCTTTTTGTGCCCAAGATTCCACATCTTCTACCCAAGTGGCCTCCCTCTCTTGAAACTTCTGTATTTGAGCTACTTGCTTGTCCTCAAGATCCTTGAGACACGTTTCATGCTTACATTTTAGTTCTTCAATTTCTTTTTCATATTGAATATTTAAAACCCTGAGCTTTTCCATTCTCACAACATCGTTGGGAGAGCATGATCGAATAACAGCTGACTGTATTTTGTACCTTCCCTCAAATTTAGCCTTCCCTTTCTCATTAGCTGCTCTCAACCTTTGCTTCTCTTCCTCTTGCAAAAGACGTAGCTTCTTCAGCTGCGTTTCGCACTTCTTCCGAATTTCTTTAATACTTTTGGACATATCTTTTTTGAACAATTCAACCTCTCGTGCTACTCCTGCATAGGAGAATGCCCTATTTGATGGTTCAGAAGCTTTTGGAGAACTGGTATCATTATAGTTTCCTGTACGATATAAAAATATTTTCTTCAGACAACGCAACATGGAATAAATGTAGTCCACCTCTTCTTTCTTACACTCAAACTTCAAATTTTTTTCTGCATGTGTAAGAGAATCCTTGTGATCAAGTTTGTGCTTTAGCAAAGAAGCTGCAGTCCAACACTGAAATTTGCACAATAAAAAAAAGTATGTATCAGTTAATACATACTGAACACAATTAGGTGAATACATGCATTTATATGGGGTAGGAAACAAAAGTCCTACAAACTAATTCACGACTATTTTACTTACTCATAACTAGAATATACCAAAAAATATGCATAATTGCACTCCTAGTAAGATTCTATCTTGTATTTAAAGCTAAGTTCCAAGCTATGACACAAGGTATTTGTTAACTACTTTGCCTAAAAATTATTTGAGAAGACTTGAGGATTAAATGGGATGGACATATGAAGCTCTACTATGATAATAAATCAGCCATCAGCATTGCTCATAATCCTGTTCAGCAAGATTGATTGAAGCACGTTGAAGTGGATAGGCATTCTATCAAATAAAACTCGAATGTGACTTGATTTGTACTCCATATGTGCCTTCACAAAGTCAACTTGCAAATATTCTTACCAAAGGATTATGCAATTCAGATTCTGAAAGAATTATATGCAAGCTAGGAATGGAAAACATCTATTCTCCAACTTGAGGGAGAGTGTTGGAAATAGGAGTATTTAGGAAATATAAGCTTCTTTAATGTTTGTTTTTCAAGTAGCCTAGATACTTGGTATAGCTAGATTCAATGCATCTTAGGAAGTAGTAGTTTCTTAATTGCTATTGCTCTCCTATAAATTGATTTAGCATTAAGTATCTTTGTAATACTCTTGAATATAAATAGACTATTCTTCTGGGTGGAAGATATACTCAGGTATATTCAGAAAAAAAATTTCTCATTCTTCCACAAATATAAAACCATTCATGTGTCTTCACCTAATATCTTAAGCTTTTGAGATGGTTCATGACCATGCCTTCTACTGTAATTCTAGGCTTCTAGCCTAAACCAGATTATTTCAAGTAATAAATACATAATACAGTGATCTAACTCAAGTTTAACAAATTCCACAAAATGTTACTGCAAGAAAGGAAAAGGAAGCCAAGATTGTTAACTCACAAACATATATGCCATGGACGGTAAAAACAATCAAGAAATAAATAAACAGCAAAAAAACAAAAGATCAATTTTCTTTTAAAAAACAAAAGCTGTGTCAGACAGCAAGGGATAAGGCAACAAAGGAGGGAACAAGAATGGAATAGAAGAAAATGCAAGAAATATTCTCACCAGAGACATTTGAAAAGCCTGTAATATTGACAACGGTTCCCTATTGACATGGTGATTGCTCATAACATAATCAAGAAAATTATCAATCATGCTCTTGACGTTATCCTGCATTACACAAAGATGTCACCAGAATATCAATTCAGATTAGGTCAGATTGACATATGAATACAAATTTTGTCAAACCAATTATGATACTCATTAGTATACGAAGTTATAAAAGTCATTCCTTGGAGGAATGCAGGGTTGAATTAGAAGAATTGATGGCAAAATTAATTTTCAAGGTAAATCACAAGGATACAAAATCTAGGGAGACTGGAACTATTCAAAAAGGGGCATGCATAAATTCCACCTTTCTTAGGTTCTGCTTCTGCATTCATGATAATGAGTCAGTTTCATTGATAATAGTTAAAGTCATTATCCATATCATAATTTCAATGCACTCATTACTCAAAGGTTTCATAATTTAACAAAATTAATCCATCAATGACACAAAAGCACCCCAACAAAACTAACCAATCACCAACATACCCCAGAGAAATTAGCAACAGAGCACAGAAACAGAGATAAGATTTCATTAATTTTTTTCTCCTTTATTTCCTTCCACTACTTTATAATTATAATGATAGTTATTAAAAATATGGACCTGATAGGTCTAGAACAAGTAAAATAAGTCTGCACCTATGATTAGATCCAAAATTTATTGACATCTTTACCTTAGTTACCATTTCCAATCCATTATCTTCCTTCCACTTCTCTAAGCGATCTCCTTAGTCCTACCAGTTCAAATTAAAAACCACCTAATTTCCCAATTGATACATCAATGTTGGCTTTTTACCCAGCAAAGATTACTTCAGAACAGCCGCAATCAGAAATTCCACCAAAAGATTATTCAATTTATCCAGTCTCTTTCCCTTCAACCCTAGCTTTTCCAATTTCAGATCAGTAGCATTTCATTCCCACATCATTATAAGCCTAAAATCACAAGTTTCACACCATACCATCAGCAACATTAAGGCAGATTTAGTAATCTATCCCAATATCAGAATCTCAACAGGAACACTATCAAATCAACAAAATTCTTAAGGCCTTTTACATTAAATAATGTTGCTGAACTGTCAATACTTGTATACAATCACATTTCATCAATGCAAACAATCTGGTAATTAAAATGCAATCATATCAAGGGTAAAGGACCAGAGCTGGACAACAGAAGTAAAGCTTAACAAAGAGAAAACATGTTGCATACTGGAAGAAGAAGAACGTCACAAAGCTTAGTGATCTCTGGCTTCAGCAAAAGATGTAAGCTCCTCTGTTCATCATGCTGTCTACTTTTTTGCTCAGATTCAACATTATTTCCTTGAGATCTATCTGACATTTGATCAAGCAAACAGATTGAGTAAGGCCTATAATGGACATGCAATGGATTAGCAACACAAGTAGTTGAACTAAGCAAGAATTGAAAGATATTACCCACTACTAAATCTCCAGATGTTCCTGCAGAAGTATGTAATGGTTTCAGAGGTTTTCATAGAAACCAAAAAGGCTTACAATAATTCTTACTATTTGTCAACTTCATTGAAAAATGAAAGGTCATAATAAAATAAAAGCAACAAATGTGACCACTAACCTGCCTTGATTCCAGCGGATAACTTTTCACTTTCAGATTTTGAAGAAGGCTGATCAACAATATTGTTGCTCACTTTCCTGCGCTTCTTTGCTGCTCCTTCACTTACAAGATCAGGCCCATTGACTGAACCATCAAAATGATGAACTTTCTTCCGGCTCCGTTGACACGAACTATTTATGTACTTCCACCGAAACTGTTTTCCCTCCAAAACTTTTGTCCAAAAAAATTGAGGTGGCTCTTCATGCAGGACCCTAAATTTCAGCTCACCAAGCAAAGAAAAATTTGCACTGTATGTTACCCCATTTTGCTGTACTTTCAATAAAGTTGAACAGTTGCTTGAATCAATATTTTCTCCATCGAGAGATAGTAGGGATGAGAATTCATGCATCGCTTCTTTCAAAAGTGGTTGTCCAAACAAGGATTTCACATTTGATGTACAAGTTTCACCATCATGAAAAGCTTTCAGTTCATTGAATAGAGAAGAAGCACCCCACATCAACAGCATATGACTGGTACTCCAGTTTATGTTCTGTAAATTGATGTCAAGTGTCTTATATTGCTTAGAAAGGATTAAGGCTTTTTCTTCAACAGTGAAAGATGAATATAAACGGAATATTTTTATCAATTCAAACTGTGAATCAAGTGTTATTTTCTGAAGGGATCTTATATCATTCACTGGGTTCCAATCACTATCAAATATAATAATAGTATCAACTGATGACAATTTGATGCTTGGAAGGCAAGCACATGTTTCCAACAAAAAGACAAATCGTCTGTTGTTCTTATCGTTAAATTTCTTCATGGCAGCTTGCTTCTTGGAAGACGAAAGACCTTTATCAATCCGTTCATACAAATCTGTACCAAATCTCTGTTGCAGTAGGTCTTCCAAATAATCTCCTATTGAAATCCTTCCAGAACCTCCAATAGACTGTAAATTCAGTAATAAATTAACACAACTCAATGAACTACCTTCCTTTAAGTGAATGATGACATATAAGAGAAAGAGGGACACCATAATCTAGTCTCATGTACTAACAGACACACATATGCAAGTGAGAAAATTAAAGAAAACAGCTAAAACAGACCTAAACAGAAAAAATGTGACCTCCAAGCCTTATGAGATTGTATATATCAATAAAATCTTGTTAAGAATCTTTTCTGATAGCCCTCACTCATACTGTCATACATGCCAAACAACTTTCATAACTAAAGAAAACAGATGAAAAATTGACTAATTAAAAATTAAGAACTATTAGAGATATAGTTGAATTTACTTTTGTAATAGTCTGTTAGTAACAATTCTGTTATGATTAGTTATAGGTTAGTTACTGTGATGACTCAGCTGTGAGTCACTCTGACAGCTACATATAGCTGCAGTGCTGCACTCTTGTACTCTAAAACTAAATGAATTATTTCACATTTCATCAATCTTATCTCTCAACTCTCTGTTTCTCTCTATTTCTTGATTCCCAATATGGTATCGTGAGCTCATCGATCCTAGCCATGGCATCACTGCATAATTCCGGTCTCTCTCACAAGAGTCACATTGCTAACACCTTCTCGCATCAAATTACAATCATAGAAAAAAAAAAAAGGAAAAATGAAAAAAAAAGCTTCTCCATATACTAAAATTAGCTTATGCATAAGCTAATATGTAAAAATTCTCTCATATTAGCTTTTCCAAAAGCTAATTTTTAATTTATGCATAAACTAATTTTTAACTTAAGTATAAGCTAATTTTCGCTTATGAAGAAGTTTTTTTCATTTTTTCTTCTTATTTCTTCTCCTATAAGTACTTATGGAGAAGTTTATCCAAACAAATCCTAAATTGATCATATATATTGCAGTCTCATTCTATATCCCAACACCTGCCAGCCTAAATTTTACAAACAGAAAGCTCAATGCCATAAACACATGTCAAAAGTGTATTTGAACGTTTCTACTAAAAGATCATTATGTTTGAATGTAAAAGCTGACTCATACATCAGCATGATGCCCAATTTTTTCAAAGCATAGGTTAAAGTAGAAAATACTGAAAAAGCAATTCTACCATTATTAGGACCCAGTTACGAAAGGCAGTTGAACCAAACATAATTATCAATAGTGCACTATAGCAGTGACGTAGAACAGAGCGGCCCTAGGCAACCACAGGACTTCCACTGTGACCACTGTCAATACAGGCCAAACCCATCTCCCCCCACCTGCACACCAATTTTCTGAGTTATTGAGCCCATTTTGGTTATTTTCATGATTCACTTTCTTTTTACATCACATATAGGGTTTATGTTTTGATGCAAACACATGAATTGTGACCTCAACTTGTTTAAAAAAATCAATTATAACCTCTGTTTCATTTCTCACATCTCTGGCCAGCAGCATTGTTTCCAGCCAACCCCAGTATTTTCCGACAGACCCACTGCTCTCCAGCATCCAGATCTCTGTTTCTCTTACACTTGCAAACCTTCATATATTTTTTTTTAACTCTTTTTGTCTCTGTTCTTGTATCTAATGTGTTCCATTCTTATCTATTAATTCCATCTTTTTTTTTACTTTATTCCCATGTTCTCATGCCAGTTAATTATAAACATGTCTACAATTTTGAATATTTTTTTGAGCATTTATATATGTATAATATAAATTAATTATTCTGTATCTATAATCTTCAATACGAAGGTCATCTGCTACAGCATTTTTTAGTTCAGCCTCTTCTCACTGTGATTTGGGATTGATAACTATGGAGCTAAAGACACTAATACATGATGATGTAATGACGTATTGGGAAGACAGTCTGAAAAATGTGTACCTGAAAAAGAATGAGCACCCTTAAAGCATTTTTTTTCAACTCCTCAAGCATTGAATCAAGAAGTTGCAACTTGCCACTTGATTTTATTTCAACATCCAGATACTCAATTGGTTTGAGACCCTCGTTAAGAGACTGTTTCAGTTTGGGATCAACAAGATAGGGAAGACTACAACACTGTCAAGAGATACCACGTTAAGCAAATGTAACTGTTAAGAAAATTTACAACCACTTGACAGCTTTGGAGTTAATTAAAAAATGTAAAGGAACACCAAATCAACTATAAAAAATGCATGTTTGTTTATCAAATTCATTTTAATTTTTTATTAGAAACACCAAATCAGCATGTATCCAATTGATTATATTAGATATGCCATACTCAAATTATAAATATCTTCCTCACTAGTAAGGAATTATTAACAGTTTACCACTAAACATCTAATAATAATAAATGCAAATTAATTAAGATGGTGCAACCAAATATTGCAGCATAAAACAGCTAGATTCTAAACCTAAACCAACTTTATTTTGTCTTTGATTTCATGTCATGCATGCAACTTATTCAGAAAGTACAACCTAACCTTTCGGGTTGAAATAAGAACATCACGAACAGCCTCAACACTATCAGCCTTTGATGATGAGCGCAGAATTGAAGCATTTGAAAGTAAAATATCACAATACTGCTCCAGCTGCACATTAGATATTTGTACAGGAACCCAATACTCAACAAACCTAAAGGAGTCAGACTTGCATCTGTATGCAATATGACTTGCCAACCTCTCCTTCAGTTGAATAACACTGCTATTGGAATTAGTTATTAAACCAGCTTCTTCTTCATTATCAATTTGAGAATCCTTCTGCAGCATGCTTGCATCAATATAATCTCCATCTTGAAGCTGATGACAAAATACTAAGATCAAAGACTTACCCACAGATAAACATAAACATTAAAAGTATATATGAATATACATTGCTAATAGCTATTGTTTTAAAATATTTTACCTTTTGTGCTTTATGGAAACGGGTTCTTTTGTTAGGGTTCCAAATCATGGTAAATTAATTATTGATCTGTACTCTATAATTAGCATTGTTTCACCAGATACATCTTTGTGGTCCAAATGCATGCTTGATGTTAACATATTTGAGCTTGATATACACTTTAAGGCCTTTTCTAACAAAAATTAAGTAAATTGAGGGGGAGGAGAATGATCATTAGTGTTTAACAGGCTTGAGAAAATGACAAAAAGGGAAAGAAAAGTAGACAGAAATTTGAATAATATGAGGGAGAAACTCAGAGAGTTCTCCATAATTATGAGAAATGGTATTACAATTGAACTGTGAGTAGAGATTTGATATTTATAGTGGGACCTGAGTGCAGTTAGAGATAACTGCCTAACACCCTTCTAACAACTAACTGATTATGTTATGATCCTAACTTCTAACTGAAGCTGACTGCTTTAGTTACAGATAACTTCTTATAGAAGCTAACTACTTCAGTCACGGAATTACATCATGTGCATAATACTAACAATGAGGAACAAAGAAATCCAACCAACCTCAGTTGCAGAAGGGACACAAGACTCAGTGACCGTAGGATTATAATCCAACCTGCAAAGAAAGGAACAAATTATTTAGGCATGAAAGCACCTAATAAGTCAAAATGCAGGTAGATCATTATGGACTGGTCAACAAATACAAGGTGCAGATGCTAAAATTCCTGCAAAAGATTCCATCCACATACTTCTACATATTTCTGCAATCAAATATAGTATTAGCAAGGGTTTGGGGAATTGAAAACGTAAGGACACTTTAGAGTTGCAGATGACTTGAGGCAAAGGAGAAATCTGTTTTGTAGTAACTGGTAAGACTACCCAACATCCAAAACCAACATGTTTGACTACAACACAATCAAAAAGGACAAAAGATGCTTATTAGAGATATGCTCGTTGCATTCCATATGCATTTCATATCCATTTGTAATTTCAACTAATATACAACTGTAACAGATTTAGTTCTCTAGTTCTCCATTAGGATTCTGTTACCTGTTATAACTATCTGCTAAGTCAGCAGTTAGTCATACAGCTATGTCATATAAATTCTAATATCACTGTACTTTGAACATAATGGAATTCTAACAGATTCTCAAATCTCTCTCACTGTTTGACTCCCTCTCTCTGCTATCTCTTTTATCCTTGTTGCAATTCTACCAATGCTTAACATGAAATATCAAGCAGAATGTGTCATATGAATAATATAATAAAAGAGATGTATCATATGATTATGATTCATGAATTTGAAAATCCTTTAGAAAAGAATATAATAAAAGAGTGTGTCATACTAAATCAACAATAATGGGATAAATGACATTGTTTCCCATCATTTTCCAACAAGTAACAAGTACCTTATTCGTTTGGAACATGATCCGTCAGTCCCCATAATATTGCCATCTAGCCGTGAAGGGATATTACCACCAGGGATCAAATTACAGCTGTCACCCTTAGCCAACGTGGCAGAAACATCTGAATCCATGTCCACTGTGGTTCCCTTTCTCTTAGAAGATACCAACTTTTCACCACTACTATCATGCCCATCACTGTTCCTGATTAAGTCTTCATCCAATATGGAATTGCTTTTCGGTAACATCTGTAATGTTTCTTCTCTGCAGCAATCAGGCTGAATCCTTTCAGGTACCAAACCA
This sequence comes from Spatholobus suberectus, assembly GCA_004329165.1. Taxonomy (NCBI): domain Eukaryota; kingdom Viridiplantae; phylum Streptophyta; class Magnoliopsida; order Fabales; family Fabaceae; genus Spatholobus; species Spatholobus suberectus. The sequence continues at coordinate 9,457,543 of CM014736.1, forward strand.
GTCTCATAAATTGCGGCATTAGATGGCCTTTCAGTCCCCATAATATTGCCACCTAGCTTTGAAGGGCTACTACCATCAGGAATCAAATTGCAGTTGTCACCCTTAGCCAACGTGGCAGAAACATCTGAATCCATGTCCACTGTGATTCCCTTTCTCTTAGAAGGTACCAACTTTTCACCACTATTATCATGTCCAACACTGTTCTTGATTAAGTCTTCATCCAATATGGAATTGCTTGTCAGTAACATCTGCAATGGTTCTTCTCTGCAGCAATCAGGCTGAACCCTTTCAGGCACCAAACCAGTCTCATAAATTGCAACATTAGATGGCCTGTCAGTCCCCATAATATTGCCACCTAGCCGTGAAGGGCTACTACCATCAGGAATCAAATTGCAGTTGTCACCCTTAGCCAACGTGGCAGGAACATCTGAATCCATGTCCACTGTGATTCCCTTTCTCTTAGAAGGTACCAATTTTTCACCACTACCATCATGCCCAACACTGTTCCTGATTAACTCTTCATCCACTATGGAATTGCTTGATGGTAGCATCTGTAATGTTTCTTCTCTGCAGCAATCAGGCTGAACCCTTTCAGGCACCAAACCAGTCTCATAAATTGCAACATTAGATGGCCTGTCAGTCCCCATAATATTGCCACCTAGTCTAGACGGGCTACCATCAGGAATCAAGTTGCAGTTGTCACCATTCGCCAATCTGACAGAAACATCTGAATCCACATCCATAGTGATTCCCTTCCTCGTAGAAGGTATCAATTTTTCACCTCTATCATCCCCAACACTGTTCCTGATTAAATCTTCACCCAATATGGAATTACTTGACACTAACATCTGTGATGTTTCCTCTCTGCAGTAATCAGGCTGAATGCTTTCAGATGCCAAACCAGTCTCATAAGTTGCGGCATTAGATGGGGCCAATGAACCTAGAGTCACAGTATTTTCTACTAGATCTTTCACAGGCCCACCTAACCCAGAGTCAACTCTCATCTCTTTTGATTTGCCATCCTCAGATGGTAGCGTACCATTCTTGAAGACTTCTTTGCAATCAGAATGACTCCCTTTAGAGCACTCATCAATCTTGCCTCCACTATTGTTGCCACCTTCTTGATTTGACTTATTGATCCTTTTAGACTCTGCAAGGCAATCTTTTCAGTCAAGCAATTAAAAAGATAGATAATATAAATAAAACCTAATAATAATTAGCATGCCTCACTCAGCAAAACTTTGACTTATCTTCATTTTGATAAGTAAACAAAAAAGCCAGCAATTCTGAAGAAAGGCAAGGCATTACTAGCACCTTTAACTACTTTTTTTAGAACATGATAGTGCACATAACATTAACCATCAAACTAGAACTGCTTCTTATTACATTTAGATATGTAACAAAATTCATGGCTCAAATAAAGGAAAACAAAGTTGTTGAAATAAGAATAACACTAGGCAACTCACTATATTACCTTCCTTTGGTAATTCAAATAAAGACCGGTACATTCGAGCAGTCATTCTCTTTACTTTAACCTGGGGTGTTCCCAGATCGTGTTCCTCATTTTCATTTACTTCCTTAGCTTCAAGTGTCAACTGTCTCACGCTCTTCTCTTTTTTTGGCTTATGCGCAGAACTGGATGACCCAGAACTTTTAGAATCTGAAGCACTGGCAGAAGAGTGACTCCTAGTTCTCTCGGATCTTCTCAAAGGACTTGGCATCTCCTTTTTTTCAACCCTTTCAGACTTCCTATTAACGGCAGGAGTCGGTGGTGCTCTCTTTTCAAGTCGCCCAGACTTAGAAGTACTTGAAGGACTAGGAATTATCTTCTTTGATGATGTCTCTCTAGGAGACCTTCTGAGACCAGTTGCATCTGATACATTAGGACGTGATTTTATTTTTCCTTTCTCACCATTTTGCATCATCCTCCCGTTATTATTGTTTTCATCCTTAGCCCTGTGACTAGAACGAGTACCATTTACCATTTGTTTAGCTGAACACCGTGTGAGACCTACACAATAATACTTTAGATCAGTATAGAGACACAGAAACCATCACTTAGCAATTCCTAGAAATTCTGACCGGTATTAGGAAGATTACTCAAAATGCCAGCCAAATGAAACAAAACGGAATGCAGAGAAATTTGGAGGGTTTCACCTTTCAATGGAAAATCAGAATCTCGAACCAATGCAAATGTCGCCGCTGCACACTCGCCACACGTTCGGGTTAGTCATTCGAACCAACCCTAATTCACTAGCAGCAGAAATTACAGAGACGATGATCTCGCAGCGGCGTGATGGAGAGCTCGCAGAGGTTAAAAAACTAGAGCAAAACAAGTATAACCAAAAAAAAATAAAAGGGTAACCGTAACCAGCCTGCATGAATCGTTTGGAGAAGGCGAATGTTTCAGAGAGAGGAGGGATTTTAGTCTTTGGCGTCGGGGAGTGTGTCACAAAAATTGATGGCGCTATACATTCCGATACAACGAGAGAAGCACAATATTCTCAGCTATTTCTTTATTTGTTAAGAAGAATTCGTATTGCCTTAAAAAAAAATCATATTGGGCTACAGTCCGTTTGGTAGAAAAAAAAAGAAAAACAATGAGAAATGGATGAAAATAGAAAGCGACCTGCTACTCCTACCACTTTTTGTTTTTTTCACCCCAACATGTTTGGTAATTTAAAAAAAAAACACCCTTTGACGAAATCATATTTCCGCTATGTAATATACATAATGAAAACACGTTTTTGTTGTGTGTTTAATTACAATACATAACAAAAATATGTTTTCATTATGTATTGAATCACAATACACAACGAAAATATTTTCGTTGTGTATGTTGACAGTTTGCAGATTATTGATTATATATCAAAGACAGCCAGACAGACATACATTTTTGACTAAGGGTGGCAAAGCGGGCCGACCCTCCCCGTTTTGGCCCGCCCCGCCGCTAGCCCGCCAAAAAGAGGCCTAAGCAGGCTGGCCCGCCTGTTGATGATGGATTGAGTTTTATGGCCTGCCCTACCTAAAAGTGGGCTAACGGGTTAGCCCGCCAAAAATAAAAATTAAAATTAAAAAGAGAAACCGAAAAAAATTAAAAAAAAACTAATATTTCATTAATCCTTCAATAACACAAAATCACAAAATACCAAATTATTAATAATTCTTCAACAATAAAAAATACTAATATTCTTAGTCTTTCAAGAATCAAGACAAAGTTCTTCATGATTCATCAACAACAATTAATAAAAAATAATAATAGTCTAGTTCTTTAATAATAAAAAGTCACAAATTACCAATTGTCATTCAACAATACAAAATATTAATAATCGTTCAAAACAAAACCACAATTAAGTAACATATAATTTTTTTTAAAAAAGGATGGCTCGGTGGGCCAACCCACCCCACTCCACCAATGGCCCGTTGGGTTGACAGGTTGGACGAGGCAAGTTAGGCGGGCTGGTGGGTTGAAATCTGTAACCCACCCTGCCATTTTTGTGGTGGGCTGGCGGGCCGGCCCGTCGAGCCCAACCCATTTTGCCACCCTATTTTTGACGTAATCAATGAAGAAAAGAAAGTGTGAACACATCTCTTCAAAGCTTGTCAGACATTGTTTATACACATATTCATCAGGAGATAACATTAACTCATTCTAAGCATCTAACACCTCACATTTAGCAATATGAAATTGACATAACAAGTTTGTTATACTTGAAAAAACATTTTACAATGCATTTACCAGAGCAAGATCTCTATCAATAACAATAACTTAAGGCAAAACATCATCTTTTAAATAATCATTTTACCTTAGTTAATACCCATGTAAAGTTATTTATCCGATCAAATTCCAGATAAGCAAATGCTACAGAGAAGGTCATATCAGTACAAGTAATACCAACAATCTCTAGTAATGGAAGTCGATATTTGTTTATCTTGTAGGTGGAGTCAATAATCAACACAATGGGGAATGCATTTACAAGCTTGGTGGAATCTGAATGTGACCACAATATATCTCTTGCTTGAAACGTATGTTCAAAAGCATCATCGTATAATTCATTTACATTGCTCCAAATACTTGGCATATTAACTTCATCAGAAAAACAATGTATCCCAACTTTCATCCATCATGCAAATCTTGCACTCAGTCAACAAGTAATAAATATGTTATTTAAATCAATTAAATAAATAATGGAAATAATTAAAATTTATAACATCCATAACGCAATCGCAATTCTGTCATGTATATTTATTGGATACATAATGGAATCGCGATTTCGTTATGTATCCAACAAAGATTTTTTCGTTATGTATCAATACACAACGGAATCACAATTCCATTAAATCTTGAGGTGAAGAAAAAAAAAAGGCAGAATAGCTTACCTACAATGATGGAGATGAAAATGGCGAAGCGTGGAGACTCCAGAGAAGTGTGGCAACAATAAGGCAACTAATGGGGACTCCAAGGACTGGGGAGAACGAACAAATTGACATACACGAAGAAAAGAGCTCCGATGAATAACTTCCATCTAATGGTGGTCAAAACATGCGTGAGAGAAAATAAAAAATTCTAAGGGTAAAAGAGTAATTTTGCACTTTTTTGCATAAAGTAGGAGGTGAAAAAAGCAAAAAACAAGGTGGTAATAGCAACTGCCACATAGAAACAAGGCCACAGTTTGTTGTATAAAAAATGTATTAACAATATTGTTAATTTTTATATTGTTAAAAAATCTAAATCAATTAAAAGTTATGTAATAAGTAACTTAATTTATCATATTACTATAAAAAATAACATATCAGTTGAATTTATTTATTAATAAGAAAAAAATAAAAATATAATTGAATATACTTATTTTCTTATGCATCTACAAATTAGAATGAGTAAATAATTTATACACAGATAGTATAAAATAATTTTACACTGTCATCTAATCACAAATTGTTACGTATAATAAGTTTGTTGATTTTTATAATAACTACTTTAAAAGTTATACTTATCGTAATTTCTTATTGGTTGCCGTTGTTAATTTTTTTATGCGTAGAAATTAAACTTATAAGAAATTTAAGTTTTTTTCCTAGTGTTATAAATACTTTCCCATTTAAAAAATGCTACATTATTCTTACTAAGAAGAAAGCATTTATAACATTTTTAAATTTTAAGAAAGCTTTATAATAGTTTTTAAATAATTAAAATTAGTTAAGCATTTATAATATTTTCTAAAAAAACACAATTTCAAAAAAGCAATTATAATAATTTTTAAATAATTAAAATTAGTTAATTTAAAATTACTAATTTAACGTCTACTATTACTAATGTTAAGAAAGCATTTGTAATATTTTATAAAAATTTAAACCAAAAAAAAATATTATAGTTTTTAAATGATTAAAATTAGTACATTTAAATTTAATTATTTCAGGTGAACAACTCCTTATTCACCCAAAATATTTAAATAGAAATTTACATGAACTTGAGAATCGAATCCTTGACAATGAATTTAATTATTTAATCTCAACTATTCTCTATACAAATAAAACATTTATAACATTTTATACAAGTTTAAATTTTTTGGAAGGCATTTATAAAAATTATTAAATAATTAAAATTAGTAAATTTGAAATTACTAATTTAACTCCCAACTATTCCCAATTTCAAGAAAGCATTTACAACGTTTTTTAAAAGTTTAAAATTTCAATAAAACATTTATAATAGTTTTCAATAATTAAAATTAGTAAATTTGAATTTAATTATTTAATTTCAACTATTTTTATTGTCAAGAAAGCAATTATAATATTTTTAAAAGTTTAAATTTCCAAAAAACATTTATTAAATTTTTAAATAATTAAAATTAATAATATTGAAATTATTAAGTTAACCCCAACTATTCTTAGATTCAAGAAATAATTTATAACATTTTTTAAAAGTTTAAAATTACAAGAAAGCATATATAATTTAAATAATTAAAATTAGTAAATTTGAATGTAATTATTTAACTCTAACTATTCCTACTTTCAAGAAAGTTTTATAACATTTTTTTAAAGTTTAAAAATTAAAAAAAAACATTTATAGTAGTTTTTTAATGGCTAAAATATATTTTTGTCCCTTACTTTTTTACTAAAATTTGTTTTTGTCCTTTATCTTTTAAAAGACTCATTTTGATCTTTTAACTCTCAATTTTGAATTTATATAAAAAGAAAAATATCAGGTAATATAGGTTCATTTATCATAAAAGACCATCAGTCAAAGTGCTTTTTAGTTTTGTCCTAAGGAGACTTAGTACTACTGAAGAAATAGTCTTAGTCTTATAAGCAAAGAAGATTTTGAGCTTCGTCTTTATCAAAACAAGACAAATATAGAAGACTACCAATTTTTACTTCAAAAGGCACAAAAAACGAAGAAAAGTAAAAGATAAGATAGCGGGACAATGGTGAAATCATACTTAAATATGAGACAGCTAAAAATCTCATGTTGCATGGTGCAAGTATCAAAAAAGGAGATAAAAGAAATACTTTATCAACTCAAATGTGAGAAGTTAATGAGAGCAATTATTGTTGTATTGAATGCACCAACATTCACATTTCTGAAGAAGAAAGAAGAGCTCCAATGAATATTTTGAATCTTCCTATAAAAGCCTCAATAGAAGATAAGTTATAGAGAATTAAGAGAACCAAAATCACTGTCAGAACAATTTTTTTGAATTATTTTGTACTTAGAAAAACACTCTCTGCAAGCTTAGTTTATTATTTGAGTATATAGGCTATCCTACACTTATCCCTATACCAAATAGATGACAACCTAAGGTTACCCTTGTATGCATTTTTGTGTGATTTGCTAATAGTATGAAGAAGCTTAATAAGAAAGAATACTTGACGCAAGTGTCTAAAGAAGCAAGTAGGGCTGATCAACAATCGATTTCGGATGGGTTCAGGCTTATATGTCCTCAACCAAAGCAAACCAGTGAGCAACAAATCATAAACTGTTTCCATCCAAAACTATGTTCGGATTGATTAGGATGGCAACTTGTTCAATTTTATGGGTAATTCAAGTTGGTTATAACAAGTTTTTTAATACAACTCCAATGGCCACTAGAGTCATTCACTAATGAATCCAAACCCATCAAGCAAGTTGCATTTTTTGAGAACATGAACATTGAATCACCCTCACCTCAATATTTTCCTATCGCTTTCCCAAAATTAACTCATCACTAGAGACAAAGGAGAGAGGGAGAGTAACAAAGGGAGCTTTTTAAAAGCTTGATGTTGAAGACAAAAAAAGAAATGGAGAGAAGGGAGGGAGAGAGGGAGACGAATGAATCAATTTGATATTTTCTTGTTGATTTGATTTAATGGTGGAAATAAATTTGAATAAATAAGCCATAAATTGGAAGTTGGAAGCAGAAATTGGAAACCACCGAAAGAAGCAAGGACAAAAGTTACCTCTATATCTCAAGTCCAAGAGATGGTAAATAAGTAATAAAAAAAAGTACAAACATCAATGTTCCTTTAGGTGATGTGTCTCAACTTGCAAGAAGGATATCTTTTAGGAGCGTATCTTTATAACAAGTAAGTGTGCAACTGTGTAGCAATTGAAAAAGTTGTGGGCGGTGAAAATATCTAGGGACTCATTGCATCTTTAGGTACTTCATCGGTTTGTTCGGACACCGACGAAAAAATAAAAACTAACCCGCACTCAACCACAACAATCCAATTAATACTTATTGTTAAACCACTTAACCCAAAGTTATGTGGTAACCCAACCGTACACCATAGTTTCTATTTAGTTACATCAGATTTGGTTCTGGTGTTGATTTGTTGATCACACCTAGAAGCAAGGATGAAATAATACTTAAGTGGGCCTAAAGATGTTTGGATAAAAGAATACTTATAATTTATAAGTTTGAAACTTTGTCCCTTGTAATTCTATTTGATAGTGGAATTCTTGATGGGTTTGTCAAGAACTAGGCATATTCTCTAGATGAGATGAACTAGTATAAATTGTTGTGTTCTATTATATTTTTTCCTTATCTTTTATATGAATATTTACATAATACACAATTAATATAAAACTTGGGTGTGTAATTATTTTAACTATACAATGCAAAATAGATAATATTTTTAATAATTAAAACAAATGGAATATGTTTATTTTATATAATTTTTTTAAAAATTAAAAATAATATTATTAAGTTTGTGTGTTGCTAGAATTGAACATATTATATTATATTATTTTTTGCTTTCAAATATCTAATTTTATTGCAAATTAAAATCTTGTTATTATTATTCTCAACATTATTGTTATTTTATTTCTTGTATTATATTGTCATATAGCATCTATATGTAATTTAGAGTTGTTAATTTAGGTTGTCCATCTAACCTGAATCTGCTAGGCCAAATAGTGAAGTTAGGTTAAACGAGCTGAGTCCACATTTCTTTTGGGCTGTGAATTTATTGGCCTAACCTAGCTCTATATCGGGGCCAGTAGGCAGGATTGGCCGTAATTAAAATAAACAAAAAAACATATTTAATATACAAAATCCTAAGAAATATATATAAATTTACAAAACATAAAATTAAAATAATTAATAAGGTCAAACCAAATAGGCCTGATTTTCTTCGAGCCTAAATTTTAGTAGTCTAGTCTAGCCTTAATTATGGATTGTTTAAGCTAGCCCATTAGACCAGTTTCAATTTGACACCTCTAATTTTATTCTATACATTGTATTAGTTATTTTAAATTATACGTAAGTACGTATTATTTAACTCAATTACTCGGAAAATTACAGTAATAATTTGTTTCAAACAATATTTTTAACTAATATTTGATTTCAATTGTTTGCTTTTAATTTAATTGCTTTTTATACTTTAAATTATTTAAAGTATTGTTTACAAACTTAAAATTTTATGAAAATAACATTTTTTTTGTTTGGAATATCATTATTGAATTATTTTATCATTTCATTTTTCAAAATTACAATAATATTTAAACTTAAGTATAATATTAAATATAATATAATATATTTAATCATTTTAACTTCATTAGAAATCCTTAATGGAAAATTGATTGAAATATTTGGACGAAAATATCTCTCTTTTAAGTATTTATTACAACTAAATACTTTTCTATAGCTCATATTGCACGATTGTGTTAATGAGAAAAAAAACACTTACATTAGAGAAATTAATAATTAGTATATTTTCTTCTCACAAGTAAAAAATAATATTAAACACATACCTATAACAACTCATTTTATAAAAGTGCTAATGAAATATAAATTTAGAGATTAAAATAATAATTATTTTATTTTAAGTAATGTTTGATTTCAATAATTTGCATCTAATTTAATTAATTTTTATATTTTAAATTAATCAAAATATTGTTTATAAAATCTAAATATTATAAAATTAATAAAATATTTCTATTTACAATATAAATATAAAATAATTGAATTATTTTATCATTTCACATTTTAAAATTACAAAAAAATTAAATTTAACATAATTTAAATATTTTAAAAACTTTTAAACAGAAATTTCTCATACAATTTTATAAATATTTTAAATAAAATAAGAAACATCAATGAACATATAACTAAATATATGTCCCGTAACCCGGGTTAAACGCAAATATACAAATAACCAGAAAATAATGTTGATAGGATAATTAAGTTTATAAATAAGATATACTTTCGAAACCAGATGATACATACAGTTTTTATATATATAACACAAATGCAATGCATCAAATTTTTTGTTGTGATCTTGTGATTATCACCATGGACTTTCATTGCATCACAAGGTTCACATTGCAAGCTCAAGTCACTGTTAAGATGTTTAGGGTTAAATTTATTCATGGATCATAATCGCGATCCATGAATTGTTAATATCATATTGACTCTAAAAACGTAGTTGCATGTGTTGAGAGGATTGAAACTAATTGACAAGCATGGTGTAAAAATATACTCCACTCTCTATATTGACGTGGTCCCTTGCTAAGCATGCAAGGCATGACCAACCAATATTGTAATATTTATTTTATAAAGATAAAAAAAAATCACAAAATTATGATTTAGATGAAAGTTAGTATGATAATTATTTATTCATTATTCTTGTGAGCATACATGACATTTTCACTATTGTTGATGCAGTTGCTAAGCAATTTTTATTTTAAGCTTATGTTTTGCATTGTCAACTGCCTTAAACTTGTGCTTCAATTTCTTTGGCGATCTTTGTAGAGTTGCACCGGGCGATTGTTTCTTGGTTGCAGCGGTCTAGCATTTGTATATGAAATCTACAAGATCAATGAAGAAAATGAGATTAATATAATAATGTTCAATCAATGTTTCAGTTAGGTATAAATTTTCTTAAAAAAATTGAAAGCACATGCAAACAAAACCATATCACAAAATTTGAGGAGTGTTATACTGTAATTATTATTCTAAATTAATAAATTTTGATATATTAGTAAAAAAATTGTTGATTAGCAGTATTAATATTTAGCTGCTTTTTCGTAAACACAAAATGTGATATTGAATCCGAACTTTAATCATAAATTAGCCATTTTCCTGCACTATACATAGGTTGTTAAATTTTTTATTCATAAATAATAAATATATGTTATTTTAATAAAATTGTGTTCAATTATTTTTTATTTATATTATAAACCCTGCATGATTATTCAAATATTATTTTTTGATAAAGTTTAATCCAATATTTAACTTTAATAAATATTATATCTCCTAACACTTTCGTCAAATCCTCTTCCATCATTTACCGCTATTTACTGCTTCAAAATTCAAAATAATAATGAGTTATGAAAAAAAAAATTAGTATAGTTGATAACTTGAATAACGTTGATATTTTAGTTAGTTTGGTTTCTTCTAACACAAAACACAGCTACCTTAATTGCTAACCAATAATTTGTTAGCATTTTGAATTGAAGCATGCATACAATTTTTTAATTGATTAGATAATTTGAAAAGGTCAAAATTATAGTAAATTAATTTTTAATTTGGACGAAAAAATTTATTGTCAAAATTGAAAGTTATATATATATATATATAGGGAGCAACTACTGTGAGAACACTTGCTTATATGAGAAAATGAGAACAACTAATAACTAACTCTTAGATCAAGATTAAAAAATAGACAGTTGAGATTAAAATCTTATTAAAAACACCTCTTACGAGATCATCAACGTTGTTGCTACCGCCGTCACTACTCCTACCACCTTTGTCCCTCCCTCACTGTCACTACTATTGTTGCCGCCACCATCACCAGTAGCGGTGGCAATGACGATAGTGGTGGTGGTGGGGTGGCAATGGTGGGGGAGGCGGTGGGGGTGCGGCGGTGGTGATGGTGGTGGGGTTGGTGACGATGGCGATGGTGGCAGCAACGATAGTGGTGGCGGCGACAATGGTAGTAGTGGTGAGGGAGGGGCGATGGTGGTAGGGATAGTGATGTGGTAGAAAGACATTGATGATTTTATAAGATGTGTTTTTAATAGATTCTAATCTCAACCGTCTATTTTTTTAATCTTGAGTTGTTCTTATGTTCTCATATAAGCAAGTGTTCTCACAAGAGTCGTTTCATATATATATATATATATATATATATTATGTTATATGAAATTTGCTAACGTACACGCATTTATTTTTAATTAGAGTACATTAACAAGTTATAATTATAATGTATTTTAAAATACACCCATAACATAACTTGCTAACGTACTTCAACTAAAAAAAATAAGTGTGTGTACGTTAGCAAATGTTTGTAGGATTTGTTAACACACTTGCTTTTTAATTAGAGTATGTTAACAAGCTATAACTATAATATATCTTAAAATAAACCTACGGCGTAACTTGTTAACGTATTATAATTAAAAAATAAGTATGTGTGTTTTGGTAATATATAGGCATTATACGTTACTTACATCATTTTTACCGTCAACGGCTGCTCGAAGCAACTTGATTTGTTCCCCTGTGACTGTTTTGTTCTGAACACAAGATTGAAAGAGTTATTATTAAAATACATTTATTTTTTTCTTTCATTTTTTTTTCCATTTTTCATCACATAATTTATTACATCTATCACTTTTTTTTTTTTTTATTCTTTTTTCTTTGTATCTTTCTCTTCCTTTCACTCATACACTTCAAAAATAATGAGTATGTTCAACATTTTCTAGATTGAAATGAAAATATTTAAGTAGAGAGTTAAAGAGTGAGAGTTTATATATTAAAAGGAAAATAAAAATAATAACAACAACAATAAGTTCATAATTATATATATTTTTTACAACAATTGTTTAAAAATTAATTTATCATAATCTATATTTTCATAAGAATAGCGTCTCTTAACAATTTAGAACAAACAAATTATATATCTTTCTAAAGTTAATTATGAGGTATTGTCGTTGAAATTTTTTAACAATATCATATATTCCATAGGTTTGTACATATATTTTTAAATTTAGGTACAATATAAAAATAAATTAAAATAAAAATATTTTAAAGAATAAATATTCTAATTAGGAATAAAAATGCATAATTAATTTAAACTTTTAACTTAAAAAAATTAATCATGTAAGTTTCATTTTTTTATATATTCAAAACGTGATTTCTAATAGAATAAACTCTAGTTTAATATGTAAAATATGTTTAATCATTCTTAAGAAAATAAATTTCAATAACATATATAAATGCATTACTATTATAGCTTTAATATGGCATTGTGTCAAATTTAAACTCCATTTTTATTTATTTTTAAAAATGTTGCAGTTAAATTACTGGTGATTTTTATAAATATATAATATATATGGATGATTTTAATTTTCAATCGGCAATAAAAAAACGAACCTCTCTAGTTATAAACGGTCCAAAGAACATTTTCATGGCAAGGAGCAGTTCTAAGAGAACCATTATATCTAAAATACTTGTTGCCAACTATCCCTGCTATCTGCTCTGGGTCAACAATACCTAGTGGTATTTCCCTGGTCTCGTTTTGAGCCATCGACCTTAAATCGGCTTCTATCTAGAAATTAAACAAAAGAGTGAATTACTTTAACTTCACAAAAATAAATTTATTATAGACTTTGTCTAATCACAACCTCCCTTCCATTTGTTAAATATTACCCTGAAGACTGAAGTCCTCCTATTTTATAAATAATAATAATAATTAAATCTCTCTGTTATTGTAAAAATTTAAAATTATTAAATTCTCAAATAACAAAAGTTTTAGAATAACATAAAAGAATAAATAATAAAATAAATTATTGTTTCATATTCAAAATAAAAAAGGTTACTTTGAATTTTTTGTAATAAAAATTTAATAAAAAAATAATTATATGAATTATTAATATTGTGAACACCAATTTTTGTCTGGATAAATAAAAATAAAATATAAAAGACAAGAAAAAAGAAATAAGAGAACTTTTGAAGGGAAAAAACTTCTTTTTTTTTTATGATGAATACTATGAAAAGACAATGTCGTATCTTGAGTTATACTTGTCCGTTTGAGGTGTTCTTTGCACCGTTGAAAAGCTTGTAGAAAGAACTACAACTTATATCTCCACCTCAAAAACCAAAATCAACTTCTATCTTGATGAAAATCAACCCCAAAGTAAGGCATTTAATCATAAAAAAACTCAAGTCCCACATTCTTTCCCTTCACTTAGAAGTCCCACATTAGATAATCTAGACTCATGAATCTTCTCCTTTCCCTATATAAAGAGGTGCCTACCAAGCAATGGAAGGAGGCAAAAAATTCATTAATTATGGACTTAATGCAAAACATGAAGCTTATGAAAGTTTAATATGTTTTTTATTATCTCTTTTATTTTTCTCTCTTGGAACTTTTACTAGAAGCTTGTGGTGGATTGTTTTGTGTTCACCACAAATTGTATCTTAAGGTAAATTTGTTTATCTTATTTTTTATATATATATGTTTTATTTCTCTTTTTTTGTCATTGTTGTTTTGTTAAATTTTATTCTTTGTATGTCATTTTCAAATTAGAAATATTTTATATTTAATTAATTTTTTAGAGAAATGATTAATTGAATGTGACATCTTTTTAATCCCAAGGTTTTAAGGCACAAGTTGTGACAACTTGATGTCTTTAAACTCCTCTCTAAAATTAGAAATGTTAAACTAAAATTAATTTGCGTCAATGAATTGACTTAGGTGTACACCTTTGTTGATTCTATTTTTAGGACATATAAGCCGTGACTGTTTAGAAATCTTAAAATTTAATAAAAAAAATTAAAAAAATAACAACATACAAATATTTTCTACAAAAGAACTATGTGAGTTTGATTCTCCATTACACCGGGAGATCCAGGAGATACGTAAGAGCAAGGGCCCACTCCGGTCGATCTCAAAAAATAATAAAATTTAAGATAAAATAAAAATATTTTTTATAATAAATAAAATTCTTTTTTTTTTGCAATTATTTCTAGGGTGAGATAAATATTTTAAAAGTCATTAATAATTTGCTTAATCGATCAGAGGCAACCGTCTTTATGACGAACGTTGTAGGATGCTAATACTTTCCTACATGTAATTGACTCCCGAACCCAAAATCTGATTTCATGGACCATTTTCTTTTTAGGTTTTTTCAATGTTTTTCCTTAATAAATATTGGTGACGATTTCCTGTTTTTAAAACTTTTTTTTGGCGTCCCGCCGCAACCCTGGTTGCGACAAATATATAGATGGAACAAAACTAATTTAATTAAGAATTAAATAATGACAAATAAAATTAATAGATAGAATAAAATTAATTATTAACCATTAGTGATTAAGATTCAAGTTTTTACTATTGTAGAGGTATTTAATTAATTCTAATGCATATAAAATAAAAAAGGAATCTGTATAGTGTTTAACAAATAGAAGAAGATTTTGTGTAATTAACCAGAGACTCAGAGTATGTAATAAGGGTATTTATGTTAATTTTATTTTAAAATAAAAGTTTTTAATTTAAATATTTCATATTTATAAAACAGGAGGAAATTTATTTAGCTCTTATAAGCAAAAGAAATTTTGTGTAATCAGTACCAACATTTGCGAATCATATTATTCATTACACAAATAAACAGAGACAAGCACAACACAAATCTCCTCGCTTTACTGTTGATACGAACGGATCTGGCCTCCCAATCTTGTATAGAATTCCAGTCACCGCAATCATTCCAATTGTACTTCTATGTACTCTAGATCATACCTGCAATTTGAGTAATATTTGGAAATTCTAAAGCATATATAATGGGTTTCTTTTGCATATGTGATTAATTACAATGTGATAAATGAACAAAAAAGAGAGCACCTTATGCCGTTGATTCTGTGTTCCGTTAATTGAAATAAACCCTGCATTCTCAGTCCAATTTACCTGTATTTTACAAATAAACAAATGAAAGGATTAGAATCAAATAAAAAATAATAATATGGACTTGGATTATGGTAAGCGTACTCTTGAGTTTTTATGTGTGTGTTAACTGGATGACATATACATCATACATTGCAAATACTATGTTGAGTATGCTCATAGATGCTTGCGAGCATATAATCATTAGGCTTAATTGTACTTTTTATTCATAAAATTTTATAATTTTTTGAATTTTGTCTCTATTTTTTTTTTGTAAATTTTGTTCCCTTCTAATTTATAAAATATTGCAACTTTTGTCCTGAAGTTTTAAGCCATCACAATTAAGATAATTTTGTAGCAATTTTTTTTCTTGAAACCACCATATTAAGTAAATTGGATATTTGTAGTTAGTTAATCTTATAGTCGACATTTACTTATAATTTAGAAAAGTATATTATATGTTAATTTGAATTTATTTAATGAAGTATCAAATAACTTTCAAACTTTATAAAAATTTGTAGAATTAATCTATTTAATAAAATCTTTTAATTCTACAGTTTGATCATTGAAATTTACTATATACCAAGAATTATTAAGTGAAGTAACTCTAGCAAGAGTTATTCCTAAAGTAATTTGATTCCCACGATATATATATATATATATATATATATATATACATATTCTTCTCTAAAATTAAAGATACCTAATATGTATGATAAGCTTTTTACCTTTTTAAATTCTTTTAAATAAAAAAGTAAAAGAAAATTATTGCATTTAAAATAATTATTATGAAATAAATGATTAAATACTTAATATTAGTATTAATACTTTTCTCCTTTTTCGAGAAAGGAATTTTTACTTGATATTCCTAAACAAAAAGATAAACCAGCTCAAGCCACACATTATGTAAATGCATTCGTTTCACGAACTATAATAATATTTAAAGTAGGGATCTTCATACTAAAGATAGTGGGTTTAGAAAAAGTGGTTACTCTTTCACAATGTGACAAATCAAATTTCAAATTCTCGCTAAAAGAAGTGTTCATATTTAGGGCTCGACTGTGCCTCAAATATGATGCCTCTGAAAGAAAGATACACGTGAACAAAAAATTAGGGTCTTCATAATTCATTTTGACCCCAACATGACATTAATTTTGACATATTTGGATATTAAAATTGGATTTGATATGTCGATAACTGATTTGGTTTATACCTTGAGTTGTCCTAATTTAGTCTAATATCCTATGTTCTTTTAAATTCCATATTTTTTAATAATTAAGATTTTTTGATAAATAATATTTTAACATGTCATTATATTTATATTGATATTATTTGTTTAGAAATATATATCATGAATAAACCTTAATATTAGTTTTATATATTTTTAATTCTATGTTTAATTATACACAATATTAAAATTTTATATTCCTCTTGTTTCTGAGTCTATTTAATTCTCACAATCTTTATAGTTGAAAATAATCTCTTAATTATAACAGTTAAAATCGGAACAAATAATAACAAAGGAATCAAACAATTAATCAAAGGATAATTCAAACACTTTCTTGTTTTTACCAACAATCTTCTAGTAATAGTGCATAAATCGTTAATGGTTTTCTCATTTTAAAATGAAAAAGGAACATCATTTTCATAATAGTGAGTTTTTTTTTGGTAGAGACTAAGGGCGTAACTGGCTCAGGTTAGGTTGGGTTCAGTAGTATTTAAGACCCAATCGAAATAAAAATAGTTGGGTTGGGTTGGGTCGGATTTGTGTTTTTTTTTCTTTCAAAGTGACCTAACCCAACTCAACCTGACCTTAATCGGGTTGGGTCGGGTCAAGGTCATCAGGTTGGCCAATTAAAACATTAATATAATTGTTATATTCAAAAAAGTAAAAAAAAAGAAAATATTTAATTAGTTTAACTCATTCAATGCATGTTCAATTTAAAATACAATTCTAACCACACAAATTCAACACTCAAGAAAAATAAAATATATGTGAATATTATCATTTTTTTATTAATATAATAATCGATCGTGTTGGGTCGAGTTGAGAATGCATCAACCCGTGACCCAACCTAATCTTAATTGCGTCAACGAAAATAAACCCTAACCCAAACCAAGGTTCATGGGTCGACCGTGACCCGCTTACACCCCTAGTAGAGACTACAAGTATCTTCTATGAGAGAAAATAGTACTCAAATCGAGTAGGGCTATTATGGATGACTAAGCTCTCCTTTTAAGTATTTAACGCAACTGTATTCTAAGGATTCAAACTCAAAATCACTGGTTAAACAAAAACAATTTTGTATTTGTTGATTCATGCGCTTGATGATAATTCATAATATTGAGTTTGTATGCTAAGATACAAACTTTTCTTCATTAAAATTATTTGAATAAATGTTACTGGTCAATTCACTAATTTTCTCTATATTAAGTTATTTGTAAAAAAAATTTAGATCTAAAGTTAAACTCAAAATTATGTAAAAACGAAAGTTGAACACAAAATAAATAATTTTACCATTTCTCACAAAATCTAATATTAAACTTTTATAATTGAGTATGAAGAATATTAATGAAGAAATTAATGATAATAATGCTCAACATTTTGATGAGTTCAAGCTCCTTTAAACTAAGACTCCAACTTTTATTATCCCATAAACAAAAAATACTAAGTGTATCTGGTTTCTTGGAGGAAAGCATCATAATCAATTTTACTTCCTATGAAAGGTGATTTTAGTAAAAATAGAGATATTTAGTTATTGTTGGGTAAAATTGATTTTGCCTCAAAATTTTAATTTAATTAAAAGTGATAAAAAAATAGCTTTTGCGTTGAGTTGAATAATTTATACTAAATTTTACATCAAATTTGTTTTTAAGGTAAAAATATCCAAACATAAATCATTTCACTTTAAAATTAATTTTAAGTAAAATCTATTTTACAACTGTTAATCTAAACATTCACGTAAAAGCGTGGTTATTTAGTTGCACTAGAATGAGTTGGACCAATGTAGTGGTCAATGTTTTTAAAAAATTGTGCATCCGGACAACTCATATTACTTTTGGTATAAACCACTAATTAAGCTGGAATAATCTCATGCCAGTTGATCTATACTTGATGGTGACAAACTCATATTACTAATTACGGTATATTTAACAATATGAAATGTTTCATGTTCGTAAATTAATATATAGTAAAATTTTGATAGATGATATTGTTATTAACACATTGATTTTTTTTCATTAGTGTGTGTGTGTATATATATATATATATATACATATACATATACATATACATATATATATGTGTGTATGTATGTATGTATGTATATACATATACATAGACACATATATATACATATACATATACATACACACATATATATGTATATACATATGTATAATGTATACATATGTATATACATATATATGTGTGTATGTATATGTATATGTATATATATGTGTCTATGTATATGTATACATACATACATACATACATACATACAGACATATATATGTATATGTATATACATACATACATACATACAGACATATATATGTATATGTATATGTATATGTATATATATATATATATATATGTATGTATATATATATATGTGTGTGTGTGTCTATGTATATATATATATATATATATGTATGTACATATATATATATGTGTGTGTGTGTGTGTGTGTGTGTACATACATACATGTATGCATATATACATATACATATACATATATATATATATATATATATATATATATATATTTATATGAGAATGAGAGGAATAAATCTGAACCGTACAACTATACATGAATGATCATGATTTAATGTTATGTAATCACTTAAAAAGTCATGTGACTTTTTAAAAAATTCACATGACTTTAAATGTTTTAATTTTGACTATTTATGATAAGATCTAATAATCAATATTCATTCATCTTACTCTCATATAAAAAAAGTCATTTCACTAGATACGTTTCTTATATACATATTTGAACAACTTTCTAACTGTTTATTGTAAGGTTCAAATCTCGAACGTAGCTAGGCTAGTTAAGTATCCAAGCAATTAAATATTCGTTCAGGTTACTGTTGGCGCTGAAAAATAATTAAGTTTAGATCATGAATATTGATTTTGTTCAAACTAAATTAAGTTTAAATGATTTTTTCTGTTTTCAAAATTTTAATTTTGCAGTGAATAGAATTGATTTCGGGAGAAATATTTCTTTTATTAGATAGAATTGATTCTAAATATGGGACTTATAAATTATATTTTATATTTATTCTTCAAAAAAAAAAATTATTCAAAAAATAAATTAATTTTAAATTATTAAGTCCAAACACAATTTTTTAAGTCAACTCCTTTAAAATATTTATGTAGAAAATAGTAAAAATAATTAAATAATATTTTTATACTAAAAATAAAAATATTTTTTCAAATTACATAGACATAATTTTAATATTGCCTTATATTGGAGAAATCTTGGAATAGAAGTAATTGTGTGTATACACAAGTTACTTACACAAGTAATCAATAAATAATTTACATATTATTTTAATGAAAAATAATGACGTGTCAAGTATCTGTTGACTTAATTTATCAAAAATTTGTGTTGACTATATGTCTATGCAAGAATTCCTCCTTCATTTTGTCAATTAGTTTGGTTAAAGGTTTTGATTAATTTTTTAATTATGGAAGTCAATTTCAAAACCTAATTGGGAAGCACTACTTAATCCATTTAAACTTCAAGTAGTTGAATTTTTTTTTGAACGATTTGTAATGTCCATCAATAAAGTCAATTTTTTACTACATAATAATAATAACTTGCGGTTTATATCTACCCTTTCAACTTATGACATAGTTGCACAGGAGATTTGCGGGGAATATTTGTATGCTTATATGCTTCTTTTTTTATACCTTTCAGACAGTAGTCAAATTTAACGATTTTAAAATACAAACTATATTTAATTTACATTTAGCTGAATTCAATGGTGAGTTAAAATTAAGTTATTTTCGCTACTAATAAAAATCAAAGCAATAATAATAATTGAAATTCAAGCAACAGTGCAAGAATCACACTAATGCTTTAGCTTTAACTTTTAGTGATCTATTACTGTTCTAGACCCCATTAAAAGGATGTTTGCAATAAAAAAATAAAGTCAATATGTTGATCCAATACCATTGAGCCTAAATATGGGTCTGTAAAACCCAACACGATATAGGTTTCAAGAATCTTTTGATCCTATGTCTAATCTCATACAACTGTGAAGCATGTGAGCTGACACGAAATTTGTTAATAATGTCCAAGCGTAAATCATGAAATTCACCTCTGGAGACATTTCTTACGTTTCATCGCACGAGAATAACGACTATATGTAGCCTATAGAAGAAGAATATAAATAGGTTATCGAAGTCTTAATATATCTTCTAACTTCTACACTCTTTACCTCTTCCTACAAATAATGATTTCAGAGTCCTTATAAGTGTATCATTGAAATTAGGCTCAAACAAGAGAAGAATCCGTCCAATATTTCTCCCCCTTTAGACTGATACTACACAACTATAATGTGGGAAATACTTTTTCAACTACCAAAACATCTTAAAATGTGAGTTTGGGCCTAACTTAACCTTACAAAATCGGCTTGTAAGGTGAGAGTTGTCCCCCACTTATATACACTTGTTTGGTTATATCACTAGTCGATGTAGGATCTTAAACACACACCCCTCACGTTGGACATCTCGAGCGTAAAGTTTGCAGGACTAAACATTTGCGGATAGTCTGATAATGACCTGATAGCGGGTGGCCCAATAGACCCAACAACAATTGTTATGATAGGCTCTGATACCATCTTAGAATGCAAGCTTGAATCTAATTCAACCTTACAAAACTAGCTTGTAAGGTGAGGGTTCCCCCCACTTATATACACTTGTTTGACCATATTATTAGTCGATGTGAGATCTCTAACAAAACAGGACAATAGAAGTTGTTCTCTTTAATTTGTAGGCATTTTTTTTATATGCAAATATATGAAAAAGATAGAAAGTAAAAAAATAAATAAATTATATATAATATTGCATATGATATAATTTTTTAATATTCAAATAACGAAAGTACGAAACAATTAAAATTTTCTTCACGAATTCTCTGACACACACACACACATATATATATATAGTGAATTCTCTGATAGTTCATGTCAAATGTAGACGCAAATTAACCGGTGAGTCGTACACGAGTTCAGCATTTGAGAATATAAGAAGCCCTTTTTGAAACCTCGATTCGTCACAAACGTGAATGAAATTCATTTTCCCAAAAACTTCCGTTCCTGAAACTTATAGTGACTTTGAAGGAAGAATTTTAAGAGAGGAATTTAATTTTTAAATAAATTTAAAAGAGTTTAATTACTATGTATTATCAATGTAAAAGAATTTACACTATCAACCAATTATAAATCACAGTGCATATGACTTTAAAGTAATTATTATAAAACTCAACAAATTTTTCTTATACGATAATTTATGATTGGATGACAATATAAAATCTCTTTACACTGTTAGCATATAGACTACTTTTTTCAATTTAAAATACCATACACTAATGGCTTTTTTTTTTGGAAAAACAAAAGAAGAATTTATTGATATATTCAGCACAATATGTGCCAAATAATGAGGCCTTGACACAAGTACAAAAGAGCAGTAGCTTGGAATGCATTAAAATGGCTTGTTTCGATATTAAATTTAAAGAATTTTTAAAATAACAATAATTTTATAGGGGATTCTTTATGAAAGAATTTTTTCAAATAAAATGAAAGAATTTTCAATAACACAAAGAATGAATTTAGAAATTATTTATCTTTTTCACGTTCACACTGTGAACACTCTTATCTTGAAACTTTCATGTGTTCTTTTTCTTTTTTTTCTCTGTCTCTGAGGAGTTGATTAGGGTGGACTCTTGTATATGTATTTGTATTAAATTGCCTTTGTTACAAATGTAGAAGAATAAGAACCAAAGCTGGTACCGACACATTTATATCAATTTGATTTTTGGATAAATTAATAGATGACAACAAATTAATTCATTAACTCTTCCTTCCATGAGTTCCATCATATCTTCCTCTTCCCAAACAAAACCCACTAGGGTTGGCTTGATGATAAGGAGTTGGGGTAGCTTATATTAGGTCATAAGTTCTAATATCATTGTTGCTATTATATATCAAAAAAAATATCTTTATCCCAAACATAGTGATTTCTTCTCTGTTTCAAGGTTTATTCTCAACCATTCTATCCAATAACCTAAATCAGCAATCAAACCATTTTTATCCTCAAATATATATATATTATTAGCAACACTCTCTTTCTAATGCTCTTTCTACTATGACGTAATTGTACTTTTTGCTCCCAGTTTTACAATTTTGCGAAGCTTGTCACCGCAGAATTTTTTTCGTGAATTTTGCCTCCAATTTTCAATTTGCGCAAATTTTTCCCCCAAGTAAAAAAACCGTCACAATTAAAAAAATGCCACAAAATTATCTTAATTGTTGCAGTATAAAGGAAAAACCACCACAAAATGTCTTAATTGTAACAATTTTTCTACTTAAGGGCAAAATTTGCAAATTGGAGGGTAAAATTTGCGAAAAAAATTTTGAGGTGGCAAAATTTATGAAATTGTAAAACTTTGAGGGCAAAAAGTACAATTAAGCCTTCTACTATTAATTGAAATTTATTGAAAAACACAATTTTGGTGAGTCTCACTTCTAAATCAGGAGAGTTAATAAATGAGAAGTGAGACTCACAAAAATTTGTGATTTTCAATAAATTTCAGTCAATAATAATAAAAATGTTAAAAAGAGAATACTATATATATATATATATACCAACTTATTTTTTAATTTGAGTACATTAGCCAATTATGACTAAGAATTATCTTAAAATACATCCACGATGTACCTTGCTAACGTACTCTAATTAAAAAACAAGTGGATGTATATTAGCAAATGCTAGTGGGGTTTACTAACATACATCTACTTATTTTTTAGTTAGAATATGTTAGGAAGTTATAATTAGAATTCTCTAAAAATACACCAATAGTGTACGTATTCTAACTAAAAAATAAGTGAGTATACGTT
Organism: Spatholobus suberectus; assembly: GCA_004329165.1. Lineage (NCBI taxonomy): Eukaryota > Viridiplantae > Streptophyta > Magnoliopsida > Fabales > Fabaceae > Spatholobus > Spatholobus suberectus. Next base: position 9,481,018 of record CM014736.1, read on the forward strand.
AACAAATCCCCCCTCCATTTTTCTTTATTCTTTGGCTTCCACACCCTCTCCCTACTTACATATGCGTCACTTCTCTCACAAAAATTCTGTTTGAATAATCCCAAGAACCTTCGTATGAGAAAGACAAATAATATGTTGAATGGTTGTTCAATACAAAATACAAAATTGATTAGAGTGATTCATCCTCGCAAGGATAAGAATTTGTGTTTCCAAGAAGAAAGTTTGTGTTAAGTGCTGGGATAATTACTTGTAAAGTATCTGATTTCCTAGGATTACCACCAATGAAAAGTTCTAGGTATTTAACAGAAATATATCCTCATATGCTATTTAGAAATATCGAAGCTCCATCATTAAAAAAATCATTTACAATAATTCAAATCAAATTACTTTTATAAAAACTAACTTTGGGTCTTGATATTAATTCGAAACATGTCAAAATAAATTTTAGGATCCATAGATTTTCTATGATTTTTTTATGAAAAGACAAAAGAGTATATTATTGATAATGAGTACAAGGTGTGCTTAACCCATGTACAGCCTTACTCTCAAAAGTTCTAGGCAAGAATGAATAATCTGAAATAACAGAACCTGAAATAATAGAACTATAGAATCATAACCGAGAAAATGCATTTGAAAATCACTCTATCCGAAGGTAGAAGCAATACATGTAACCGAGTTTAAACCCCTATCAGATAAGAAACAATGGCCTGCTTTAGCCAAAAACCATAGATTCTCTATAACAGCCTCTCCCACAAATAAAATGTCATTAGCAAATTGTAAAAGAGAGATTTCTGGATTGTTGCTTGCTTTACCTTAAAGCCTTTAAATATCCCTAAAGTTACAATATGTCAAATTAGACAATTAAGAGTCGTCATTAGTTAAAAATTTGATTCCTAAAAATGAAGATATACAATTTAAAAAATAAAATACAAATATAATCGTTGATTTTTTTGTTGTTACCATATTATAGGTGCAAAATATACAATTTAATAAAATATTATTTATTATTTTTCTTGTATTTTGCCTCTATACTTTCAAAATAATGCACATTTTGCTTTCATATTTTCAAAATATTGCATATTTTGTCTTATACTTTCAAAATATTATACATTTTGCCCTTTAATGATACGTCATTATGTTAATGTCACATCATTGTCATGTCCTCAATACATGTTAGTGTCACATGTATTGTCACATCATCATTAGATTGTTATGTCAACAGTCAACTAACAAAATGAATATTCATTTAATGGAAGGACAAAAATGACAAAATTCACGAAAATTTGAAAATGTGTGAACAAAATGAGCAAAAAAAAAAAAAATTGAGAGAAAAATATACAAAATCATAAAGTTATGAGGACAAAAAGTGTATTTAAACACCGAAACTTTCACTAAAAGCTATCAGAATTAATTTGGTACTTGTTGGATGCGATAAAGTAAAAAGGGCTAGTAATTCATCTTGAGAATCAACAAGGTTGTAAATCATTTATTAAATAAAACGTGTTTTATATTATTCATTTCAGAGTATATAAATATTAGTCGTATGATGGTTGCGTCAAATGGAAAACTTACAGAAAGTCTTGTCAATGTGGTCAAATTGACATAGCTTTTCCAATTTCAAAGCATTGGCCTACCTCCAATTCTCAGTTATTTGGCTAACGTCCCGGTGAGCTGTTAGACTTGTTTTCTTAGATAAGTAAATAGAATAGATGAAGGGGGGCATAATTGGAAAGTTAGAGTAGTGTGGAAAGCATGAGAAATTGACACTTGCTAACCAAAAAGCCTCAAATATTATAAAGATAGATAGATAACAATAACAATAGTAGATAGATAATACATATGATCATGTCAAAATTAATCTATATTTATTGAAATTAATATATGAGAAAATAAGATATGTACTGACAGTGTAAAGTAGCTTTACACTGTCATCCAATCACAAACCACCATGTATGGTAAGTTTGTTAACTTTTACAATAACTATCTTGAAAATCATATCAATAATTATTTCTAATTGATTGACAGTGTAAAATTTTTTACACTGACAATACATAGCAATTAAACTCTTAATATATATTGATTGAAATTTAAATAATTCAAACAATTTATGTAGATGATTTTATTTGGAAAAAAAAACAACAATTCAAACACTTTATATAAACCAAAACATTTCAAATGGTTATTAAAAATATTATCAGTGATATTGAATATCATTCTTTATTTATTAAAAAATATAATTCAAAACCTTACTAAAAAAGCATTTCTACAAAATGATATATAAAAGATTGAAATTTGATATGATATTAAAAATTATACTCACTTAATTATTTACACCAATCAATATAAATTTAAGAACTAAAACTGATAGAATTATAATGAATCAATCCACCAAATTTTATCTATTCACCTTTCAAAATATTGCGCTGTTTCAACCTTATCATCACAAAGGAAAAGCCCTAGTCCCACTTTCTCTCTTTTGTATCACTGTCGCAACCGGGGTCACGACCGGATGGCGAAAAAAAGAAAATGATCAGAAGAGTCGCCACTATGATTTATTAAGGATAAACCATAGAAAAACCTACGAGTGATGGCCTTGAACCGAGAGAAAGGTTCGGGAGTTATTTACGTGTAAGGAAGGTGTTAGCACCCTACACGTCCATCAAAAGATGGTTACCTTTTTATCCTAACGTGTGAAAGTCTTATCTCTTGCTTAGCCATTTTATTTTGAATATAAAAAAAAGGATTTAAAACTTTTAGGTTTTTGAGATCGACAGGGGTGAGCCCCTGCTCCTACGTATCCTCTGCTGCAATGAGGAACTCAGACTCACGTAGTTCTTTGTAGAAAACTGTTTGATTGGTTGATTTTTTTTTTATTATATTTATTTTATTTTTAGTATGATAAAGGTACACTCAATAACCAAATTGGAAGTGCATCTAAAGTGGTTATCAATATACCTTTTAGGATTTTCATAATAGTCAAATAGGAAGTGCATCCAAAGTGACTACTTGGAATCCTTTTAAAAAGAGAAGGTTTAATATTATAAAAAGATTTACTAATTTTATTTTATATTATTATTATTACTTTTTATTATAAAGGTATACTCAATAACCAAATTGGAAGTGCATCCAAAGTGGTTATCAATATACCTTTTTAAGTTTTTATAATAGTCAAATAGGAAGTGCATCCAAAGTGACTATCATTAAAACCCTATTATTTTTATCAAAATTATATTATACATATTAAAAAATGATAACCAAATAAGAAATGCATCTAAAATGGTTATCGTTAATATTTTAAGACTTTGATAATGTCCAAATAGGAAGTACATCCGAAGTGGCCATCATCAAGTTTATTTGTTAATCTAATCATTTATTTATTAAAGAAACCTAGTTATACTTATTATGTACATCTTAAATTAATATATAAAAACGTAATATATAAATTATTATGTACATCGAAAGTAATATATAAAAACGTAATAAGTACATCTTAAATTAATCAACCAAACTTATTATTATTTATATTATTCTTATGAATTTGGTTTCATTGGGAATACGGGGGTGAATCCAGTATTATTAAACTAGGAAAGAAAGTCTCTCCTCTATCTTCCCAGCCCCCAATTCGTGATATTGGGCTAGGCCCAATTTCATATCTTCCAAGCCCCAAAAGAAGGAAAAGGGATCTGAATTCACGTGCAGCTTCCAAAGGTTTGTTCCTCCGCTGCTCTTGCGAATACACTGCCCTCTTGTGGACTCAAACGGCGATGCCGACCTTGTCCCGGACAGCTATGATAGTTCAATGGAGGTTTGCGGCCACGCGGTGGTCGACGACGACCCTCGTCACGACGCAACATCGTCACAGTAACCTCGATTTTAAGTTACAGACTCGCATCTCTTGCCGGTGGCAGCGCGATGATTCGCGGAAGCGACAGGGATTGGTGGTTGTGGCACGACAGGGTTCGGGGAGCTCACGGAAGAGCATCGGCGTATACAGGGATAATGGCACAAAGAGTAGAGGGAACAAACAGGCTGTCGAATCTAACGCCATTTCTTAATGTTGACTTGCAGAGACAGATTTTAATTCATTTTTTATTTTTATTATTATTTTTATCTTGATTTGAATTCTAGATTGGTGGAAATGTGAGAGAACGGTTGATTGTGTTAATGGTTTCCATGTGTCTGTGCAAATGTGATTTGTGCACAGAGATCTAACTCTATTTTATTGTGCTGAGCAATTGCGCATGGTGCCTGTGAATGAGTGTAGAGAAAAAAAATTTGTTTGTTATTTATGTGTATTAACCTGCTGGGAAAATTGATGAAAGTAAAGTAGAGAACAACAACAAAAAAATGCAGGAGAGAGAGACAAATCTATAACCGAAATGTATCAATAGAGTTCATCAAACGTTAAGCAACAGTAAGAAAAGAAATAAGCAAAGACAAATACTACATTTCAAATGCTGTTGATAGTTGCAACGTAACATGAGAAGAATTTGAATCTACATAACCAAAGAGAAATTAAAAGGAAGGAGCCACTTGAGAGAATTACCTTCGCAAAATCTTGTAACCTTGCAATCAAATCTTCAGATGCGGAGAGTTACGCAATAGAGTATCCGAAAATCAATCTCTCTCCTAGAGCTTGTGCTCGCACCCTCTCTTCCTCCGTTTTTTTTTAACTCCTCCTCTGCTTTTCACTATTTCTCCCTTTTTCTCCTTCTTTTTTTTCTTTTTCCACTGGTTCCTTCTTATATTTATAAGCTCCGAGAAACTTGCATTGCAAGTTTTAAATGGTTACCATACCTCCCGTCCCCCCTCTGTGTCCTTTTGTTGTTATTTTTATTATTTTTTTTTTATAAGGATCCTAGTTAAGCCCAATGTCTTATTACATAGGCTCCTTAATCCCACCGGACCCAAAATCTGCAATATTCACTTTCATTTTCTCTTATTTTATGTAGACATTCATTCATTATTGTTTTCTATTTCGAATTAAAACTAAGAGCCCAAAGCATTTTTAATCTAATAAGCTCAAGCAAGAGAAATTTACTTAACTAACTAAATTAAATAATAATAATGACAATTTTTCTTTTATGATAAAAAAAATTATTACATGGGTTGCCCGGATAAAATTGGGTATTCACAATCACAATGCACTATCATCGGCACAGAATTGATACATTGCGCGTGAAAGATATAAGAGATCAAGGTTGAAACAAGGGGGAAAAATGATAAAAAAGGCCATGCACTGACAGTGGAAAATAGTTTTATACTATCATCCAATTACAAACCACCATTTATTGTAAGTTTGTTGACTTTTATAATAAATACTTTAAAAGTCACACCAACAGTGAATTTTAATTAGTTGACAGTGTAAAACTTTTTACATTAACAGTACATGACCATTAAACTCAAAAATAATTAGTTTAAAAAATAATTAAATTAAAAAAATAAAAAGACTTTATCACACAATATTTAAGCTATCTTAAGTATATAAAGATAGGTACTCAATTCATGTAAATAATATAGAAACTAATTGAATCTATACTAGGATTTAGCAAGGTGTTACTTTAAAAACTCAATGTGTGTGTGTCTGTGTTGTAGGAGGGTACAGACTCTCTGTGTGTGTCTGTGTGATATCAAATTTCACATCATCTTGACATGTTACTTAACATTGAATATTTATATATTTTTTAATATCATGTTGTATGTTAAAATTAAGTGATATAATAAACTATTAAATAATTTTAGAACTGTATGAAATTTTATATGCTTAATTTAATTAATAAGAACATCAAATTTAACAATTGGATTGGCTAAATTTGCATTTTACTCAAAGTTAGTTGAATTACACTTTCAATAATATTTTGTAGAATACAAATTTAACAAATTCAACTGTTGAATTTGATATTCTTATTAATTAGATCAACTATACAAAATTTCATACAATTCAAAATTATTTGGTAGGTCATCGCTTTACTTTATTTTAATGTACAACAAGATATTAAAATATATGTAAATATCCAATATTAGATAACTTATTTGGAAAAGTTTGAATTATGTGAAATTTGATACACATGATCATGAAGATGTTATTACATAATTCAATAGTTGGATTTGTTAAATTTACATTCTACAAAAAGTTATTGAATGTGTCAAAGTTAATATATATATATGGTCAGGACTCGTTGACACCAGGTAGTCAAAGTTAATCAAATTACACATTCAATAACTTTTTGTAGAATGAAAATTTAACTTCGACACCTGGTGTCAAAGTTATTGAAGGTGTAATTTAACTAACTTTGACACCTGGTATCAACGGATTCTAACCTATATGTGTGTGTGTGTGTGTGTGTGTATAAAGAGAAAGAGAGTATGTACATTGATAATATAATTTTTTTTTACACTATTAACTAATCAAAAATTGACATGTATGATAATTTTATTGACTTTTGCAATCACGAACTTAAAAGTTATCCTTAACATGATTGTGGTTTGTGATTTAAACTCTCTTTCTCTCACACGCACACATATATATACAACAAACTCCCATTCTAAATTGGTTGATGTTTTAATTAGCATAAAAAAAAATTTCATATTGATTGACATTTTTAATTTTTAATGAAATATTAAAACTTCTATCTCAATTATTTTCCTTAATAAATACTATTGTCTTAAAATATTTAATAATGCATTTATAAAAATTAAGAAAAAGAGGAGGAATATTTTAGTAAAATTAGTCCCTAATAAATACTATTGTCTTAGAGTAATTATTTTTTTAATACGTATAAAAAAACTTTAAATATCAATTAATTTGAAATGGTGAAAGTATATAAACTTAGATCCATAGTCAAAATGATAACAGTGAAGAGGGAATAATAATAGTAACCGAATTTCTATCAATAATATATGAGTTATTAGTATATTACTTGATCTCACACCATAATCTGATACATTTATCAATTAAACTTTTTTTTGTTGAATTTATCAATTAAACTTTAACTTTATAAATATATACACACATATATATAAACAACTTAAGTGAGAGAATTGTTTATATGAGAGGGTGAGAAGAATAATTTTGGACAATACAAACATATATGGATAATTAATATTAAAAATTATTTAATAATTACATGATCACTTAAAAAACTCATATAACTTTGTTATTTAATTTTAACCCTTTGTAATTATGACTTAAATTCACTTCTTTCGCTTCATATGTCTTATATATATATGAGTTTAATATTTGTACACCGTCAATGTAAAAAATTTTACATGTTAATTAATCAAAAATCTTGGTAAATAAGATTTTTAAGGTGATTATTGTTAAAGTTAATAAACACATCATATATGACAGTTTTATGATTAGATGACAGTATAATAACTTTTTACATCGTTATTTCATATACAATTTACTCTCTCTCTCTCTCTGTATAGGTGATTCTAGTTTTCATCCTTTTTGTGTACAATAACAGTAACAAGATTTAAACTTAAAATCTTGTACAAACTATTTAAATTCTAACCATTAGACCGACGTTAGTGAGTTGTTTTTCACCGCTCATGAGACCACTTTAACTCAATAAACATACATATGGTTATTCTCAAAACATATAATAAATCATATAATTATATAGCCTTCGACAGAAAATTATTAAATTATTTATTCAACTCGTCTTTTATAAAATTAAATCTATCGATGATTATCCAAATTCAAAAAAATTTAATAAATAATACCACATTGTGTATAAAAGAAAAATGTTGATATTGTAAATTTGGCGGTATAAACTGGGAATAGCTTAAAGTAATTGATGTGCTAAAAATACACTCAAGGACAAGCGTACCCTTAACGCAGTAGTAATAAAAAGACATTAGTCCATATATCGAACCCAAAGGACTAAATGCCGATTACCAATTTCCAAAAATTCTATATTGTTTAGGTGAAATTAATTAGGTAGTGGGTTGATTCAATAATGATAAATATGAAACAAGAATTGTAAAACAAGCAATGACAAGTAGAGAAAAATTCAGAAAAAAAAATAGGCTTAGAGTTGTAGTTTCCGTCGTGCTCTTAAGTTCCTTCACATCTAATTCTAATTAAACCTCTTACTATTTGTCAATTACCAATATTCCCCTATGAATTGTATTGTCAATTGTTGGTCATAAATTGCAATAGTCCTTTCTAAGTTAATTTCCCAGTTGATCATGTGAGATGTTAAAATCCTAGGAAGGCATGAGGAATAAATGGGGGGGATTAAATTAATTATTTAATCTAATTGGAAATTAGGAATGAAGGTTGATCATACGACAAAACTTAATTTGATTACCCTACACGTCTACCAATTAATTATGGTACGACAGCCGTTCAATTAATCGATTTGAAACATACAAGAGATGATCAATTCCAAGTAAGAAAATAAAAACAGTAGAGTAATCTAATTGACTGAATAGAAACAAGAATTCAATTAAAATTAAACATTTAGGGGTTCCAAACATTAAGTACACCACAATCCTAACAAGAAATTTAGCTACTCATGGCAAGAGGAGATATCATAATTTTAAAGAATACATCAAAGGGCAAAGAAGAAGAAATCTTTTACAAGAAAAGGTTTTTCTCCAGTTTTTGACTCTGAGTATCCTATTGCCCTCAAGAATCCTTCTCCAAAAGTCAAAGACCAAAAAAGGAAGAATTGAGGAAAGAACAAAAATAAGACAGAGATGCCTCTATTGTGCTTTACTCCTTGCTATTTTTAATACAATTTCAAAACTCTGGAGCAAGAGGCTTAACCTGGTCCATTTCGCACAATCTAAGCCCATTAGAGATTAAAATAAAATTAAAAGTTAGACTTTGGACCCGCCCAACGAGGTTGGAAACCTGCTGGGCAGTTTTTCGGAAAGAATTCACTTCACTTTAACGTCGGGCGGGCTAACCAACCTGCTGGGCAGAATACTTCCAGGACAAGTCCCGCCGGGCGGGTACAACCTTGTGCACTCCGTTTGGTGCTTCAAGTCTCCTTTTTGGCCCGTTCTTGTGCTTATAGGCTTCTTTTAAATCCACTTTGATAAGTATAATACTCCTCTATACCTGTGGACTAGATTTCTTTTCTTTGCTCAACTAACTTCTTAAATAAAATTCAACAAAATTAAGGCAATTCATGTAATTTTAAATAAAAAACTTAGAAACATACATCACATGAAATCTTTCATTAATAGTCTATTTTCTCACAAATTTCCTATAAGCTAATACAAAAATTATGTAAACTTGTGCTATAAATCTACAGTAATGTTGTTGGATAAAAACTCCAATTATATACAGATGTACGTGTATAGTACCGATGTATAATCCATCCCCTTCAAAGAAAAAAAAAGAAAAAGGATTAACAGTCTCATGGTCCATGTGGAAACGCATTCACACTTCGACCAAATTACAAGTCAACCTTTTGGTCAGGACTGCACCGGCAAATGTCCTGAATGTCAATGTTTATCTTTAAGATATTTTGGCCCATAGAGTTGCAGCAAGCTTTTATTTACTAGTTGCAGTGGCCTTGCGTTAGTATTTGGGCGAATTCTACGGTATCAAGTTTTAAAGGCAAGAAATAATTTAATCAAAAAGAAAAAAAAGCAAGAAATAATTAGTCTTTTTTTCAACATGCAATTAAGTTGACGTTTCAAAAACTCAAGCAAATAACGAAATAATTGTTTTTGATCAATGAAAAAGAAAAAAACGAAATAATAAAAACATAATGATTATATGGTTAAATTGATCTGTTAGTTCCTATAGTTTGATAGAATTTCTAAATAAATCTTTATAGTTAAAAATACTTTAAAACAGTCCTTTTAATTTTAAAAATTTGTAATTAAATCTGTACATTTTAACGTCTTTATAATTTCGTTAATTTATAATTTATTTAATTGCATTTTTTATCTTTTAAGTATCACAATTGTGTAATTTTAGTCTCCTAATTCTTCTTTTATTTACATTCAAGCCCCTCCAAAGTTAATGAATTTTCAAAAATAGAAAAGAAATTAATAAAATGTTGAAAGTGGGAATTGAACTCCTACAAAGACACGAACATCATTAGGCTAATGAATTTATTTGATATGTGAATGAAAATTATATTATATATAAGTTAAATGTAAGACTAGAACTGCACATATATTTACTACTCTTAAATTAAATAATATTAAGATTATATATACTAATAATATTAAAATCAATATTAATAAATATAAAATAATAATATATACTAAGGACCAAAATTACACATATATTTACTACTAGTAAATAAACAATATAATATTTTAAAATAAAACAAACAATAACTTATACATTTTAATACTATATATCTTAATTACTCTATTTTAAATAACTTTCTCTTTTATAAATTGTGTTGTTTTAATTTTTTATTTTTCTTTGTATATTTTAGTGACTTAAATAAGATATTATTTCGATGTAATAATTTTATATATATTTTATTAAAAAATTATATTTATATCATAATTTTCAATTAACTTCTTCTAATATATTTATATCATATATAATATATTTATATTTCTATAGAAGTTATTAATATATACTAATTTATATATATTAGTGAACTATGAGGATGGGGGGTTCAAACTCTATTCATGCTAACAAATATATATTATTAATTTATATTTATTAATTTTAATTTTAATATTATTAATATTCAATAAATATATACTAATTTATATTTATTTATAATAATTTTAATATTATCAATTTATATACTGTTAATATTATTTAATTTAGTAATAGTAAATATATGTGCAATTATAGTCTCCCGTTTAAGTTATATATAACATAATTTTTGTTTATATATCAAATAAATTCATTAGTTTAATGATTTTAGTGTTGTTTGTAGACTTCAAGGGTAGAGGTTCAATCCCCACCTTCAACTCTCTATTAATTTCTTTCCCATTTTAGAAATCCATTAAATTAAAATTGCATAATTGCAAGACCTAAAGGACCAAAAATACGATTAAATCAAATATAAATTAACGGAGTTATAACAAATTTAGTGTGTAGGGGATTAATTACAAACCTTTTAAACTATAAGGACTTTTTTAAAATGTTTTTAACTATAGGGACTTAATTAAAAACTCTATCAAACTATAAAGACCAACTAATTAATTTAACATAATTATATATGCCCTTTTCTGGGGGGGGGGGGGGGTGGTGGGAGAGGATGCTTAGTATTCACAAATTATATAGTATTTATGAACATATGTTTTTTTTTAGTTTAATAGTTATGTAATGTTAATGTAAAATGTTTTACATCATCAACTAATCAGAAACTGTCGTTTGTATGACTTTAAGATAATTATTGTAAAAGTTAACAAACTTACCATATATGATAGTTTGTAATTGAATAACAATATAAAATTACTTTACATTGCCAGTACATAGTCTATTTTCTCTTTCTCTTTTATAAAAGGAAAAATAGCTAAAGAATTAAAATTGGGGATAAAATAATTATATATAAGATTATAAAGAGAGTCGTTGATCAAACTGAGATATGATTATTGATCTGTGATATAGAGACTACCCAGTTGGACTGCTTTTTTTTTTTTTTTTTTTATGGACCCTAACTAATTAAGCTAATATTCTCTCTAATAATTGTGGCGTCTCTTTTAATAATTATTCGTAGCTTAATTATGATCCCAGCAGCTCACAAAGAAGACCATTAAGTTGTTATAATGCATGGTTTTACTTTTGTGTCCCGTGGTTACGTGAGATAATTGAAATTCATATTAACTTACATCATGAACAGCGACTCGAAGCAATCTAACTTGCTCCTTTGAAACGGATCGTATCTGATCAATTAAACACAGTAAGATTATCGCAATATTTTAAAAAAGAAGTTAAAAAAAATGCTACTATCGTTAAATAACTCATGAAGTCTTAATTAATTGATGCATCATGCCACAAATTAATGAGAGCTAGCTTGCAAATGTACCTCTCTAACGATGGTCCAAGCTACGTTCTCGGTGCAAGGAGGAACAGTCAGCGGACCAATATGTTGGAAATAATTCTTTAAATACATGCTTTAATATTTAATATGAGAGATCTTTAGGCGGAAGCATATAATTATAAAAACATGCATATATCAAGAACAACCCGTTCTTGCTCACATAGGATCTACAACATGTTGGATTACTAAGGATAGGATAAATACCTAAATCCATAATCGGTTCCTGATCTAAGCGTTCTTCACAGAATCTTTGAGACAATTTATCACGAACACAAACAAAGAGAGTCGGTGGCTTTGTGGTTCTTCCTCAACCGAATCTTTTGAGTTCTTGATGGGACCTTAGCCTCTCTTCAGATGGGGAGAAGAGAGTATGAGTTTTTTGTGATTTGGTGTATTGAGGACCATAGCCTTCTTATAATGTGTTAACCTAATAGGGTTCCCATTATCCCCTAATGGGCCAACACTGACATCTGCTCATTTAAGCCCATATCATCTTATTTAAAAAGTCTAATGGGCTCACTTAATTTGACCATATAAAATAAAGTCCACTAATGATAAATAGCTAATATAATTGTCTTATAATATTAGCCCATATTAATTATTGGAATATAAAATTACAACAATCTCCCACTTGGGCTACATATTGTAACAATTATATCACAATTCTTTAGGCGTGCGTCTGTATGCTATTTATCTTTAAACTTTTACTTTAATAATGTGGTCCATCTTATGCATCAATAATGGAACCGCCGCGGCTTTCGTCACTATTGTAAAATGTGACTAAACTCCAATGATCACCACATCAACACACTTAATGACATAGATCAATATGAATGAGCAGCATGGAAATTACATGTAATGCGATCTCAATCATGCCTATTTCCAACTAGTCCAACTTTAGTCTTTAGTGAGATCAATCCAAAGCCCTTAAGCACAAAAAATTTTTTTTTTTGCACACAACAAGATACAAACAAGTTGATAAATTCATAATCTTTATTTCTGCAGAAAAATAAAACAACATAAAGTTTGTATCACAGAACATAAAGAAAGACTCCCACTAAACTAAGGAAACCTCAATGACAACACCCATATGAGCAACATGCTCGTGAAAGATCTTAGGTGTTAAGCCATTAGTTAATGGATCAGCTAGCATAGAATTCGTCCCTATAGGTTCTATTGAAATCTGTTTTTCCTGAACTCTTTCCTTAACCATGAGATACTTAATGTCAATAAATTTCGACTTCATAGAACTCCTATTGTTGTTGGAGTAGAGCACTGCTAATTTATTGTCACAATAGATTTTGAGTGACCTCTCAACGGTGTCAATCACGCGTAGGCCCATGACAAAATTTCGCAGCCATAACCCATGGTTTGATGCCTTATAACAAGCCACAAACTCCGCTGCCATGGTCGAAGAAGCTACAAGAGTCTGTTTGGTAGACTTCCAAGAAATAGCTCCTCCAGCCAACATGTAGATGTAGCCTGATGTGGAGCGTCTGCTGTCGGGGCATCCTGCAAAATCGGAGTAAGAGTACCCAATGATCTCTAAACTGTCAGACTTCCGATCAGTAAGCATGTAGTTTCTTGTTCTCTTCAAATAGCGCATCACGTGCTTCATTGCTTTCCAGTGCTGCATACCAGGATTACTCATATATCTCCCCAGGACTCCGACTATAAATGCTATGTCAGGACGAGTGCAAATTTGAGCATACATAAGACTCCCTACAGCGGAAGCATAAGGAATCTTTTGCATCTCTCTCTTTTCAAGATCAGTAATGGGGCACTGTTTGAGACTAAACTTGTCTCCTTTAGCAACGGGTGTATCTCCTGATTTACTATCTTTCATGCCGAATCTATCCAGAACTGTATCGATATAGCTCTTTTGTGATAACCCAAGGATACCTTGAGAACGATCTCTAAGTATTTGGATTCCTAAGACAAAAGAGGCGTCCCCAAGACCTTTCATCTCAAAATTTTTTGTGAAAAATTTCTTGGTTTCATGCAATAAGCCTATATCATTGCTGGCTAGTAGGATGTCATCAACATATAATACCAGAAAGACAAATTTACTCCCACTAAACTTTTGGTATACGCAATCATCAACCAAATTTGCCTCAAAGCCATAAGAGGTAATAACTTGATGAAACTTGTAATACCATTGACGGGAAGCCTGTTTAAGGCCATAGATGGATTTCTTTAGTTTGCACACCATGGACTTTGTATTACCTAAAACAAAGTTTTCTGGTTGCACCATATAGATTGTTTCATCGATGTTGCCATTCAGAAACGCAGTTTTTACATCCATCTGATGTAACTCTAAATCAAAATGAGCTACAAGTGCCATTATAGTCCTAAGAGAGTCTTTTGAAGAAATCGGAGAGAAAGTCTCTTTATAATCAATGCCTTCCTTTTGAGTAAAGCCTTTGGCAACAAGACGGGCTTTATATCTCTCAACATTACCCTTTGAATCCCTTTTGGTTTTAAATATCCATTTACAACCAATGGGTTTCGCACCTTCAAGCAATTTGACGAGATCCCAAACGTCATTGTTAGCTATCGATTTCATCTTGTTGTCGCAACCGAGGTCACGACTAAATGGCGAAAATGATATTAAAAACAGAGGAGTCGCCACCATAGTTTATTAAGGAAAAACATAGAACAACCCTAAAAAATGGTCTTGAACCAAAGATTGGATTCGGGAGTCGATTACGTATAGGGAAGGTGTTAACACCTTATGACGTTCGTTATAAAAACGGTTACTCTTTTAACTTAACATGTGAAAATATTAATTGTCTTATCCTATTGCTTATAAAATTATTAATCCTATTTTCTTATATTTTTATTGTAGATTTTTTTTAAAATAAATAAATAATTATCATTACTATTTTTATTTTTATTATTTTTGAGATCGATAGGAGTAGGCTCCTGCTCCTATGTATCCTCCGGTGCAATGAGAAATTCAAACTCACGTAGTTCTTTGAGTACAAAAATCGTTTTGTGAGTTGATGTTTTTTAGTTTTTAATTACACCTTGTTATTATTATATTATGATTAAGGATTATTAAAATATTAAATCTTAAATATTTTGTGATATTCAAGTAGGTCCTAGACTCAACATGATAAACCACTAAATCTATTTTTATTTTATTTTTAGAAAAAAAATCAATTAACAATTTATTAATTAATCATGAACTTTATGTAAAATTTTGTGATATTCAAATGGATCCTAGACCCAATATGAATAATCATTAAATCTATATTTTTATATTTTATAAAAAAAGAACAAATTACTAATTAAACTTAAACTTATATAAAGCTTTTGTGATATTCAAATGGATCCTAGACCCAATATGAATAATCATTAAATCAACAAATTGATTTTTATTAAAAAGGAATATTAACAATAAATTATTAAATAAACTTTAAACTTTGGGGAGATATTCAAATGGATCCTAGACCCAACATGAAAAATTATTAACTCTATACTTTTTATTTTTACTAAATTTGAATTACCAAATTATACCACTCAGATGTATCAAATTTATTGAATGACCAAATAGGAAGTAATTCCAAAGTGGTCATGTTTTTTTAAAAAAAAAGATTTAGGAATTGAATTTTTTATTGATAATTTAATTAACTAAAGAAATGTCAACTTTATTTTTCTAATGAGTTGTTTTAAAATTAGTTTTATAAAAAGGTGCTTAAAATAAGCTATTGACGTTGTGTTCCTGAATTCACTACATCTATATAAAAAGACTAAAGCATAATCAACGAAAAAAGAAAAAGAAAAAAGAAAAAAAGACGTCTATTATTCGTTGGCTAAAGAAAGAAAGAGATGCTACTAATTTAAACAATTGTTATTTGCATTATCTAATTCTAAATTGGGCCCAGTGGATCACTTTTAGCAAATCGTTTAATTAAAAGAAAATTTAATGGGCTTGAGGCCATGTTTGCTAGACTAAAACAAAATACCCAAGGCACCTGGAAGAGGAATGTTGCTGCGCTTCATCTGGAGCATTCCGTCAACAGGGAGAAGCTTCTTCCATGCTCACAGATGGCCATAACGCGTGAGGTAGAAGCGAATGGGGTGTTGCGCTATTGACACAGCTGCACATATTTGCTTCATGGCGGCGACAAGGGTGGTTTTTGGGAGGTCGTTGACGGTAGCTTGTGTTACGGAGGCGCGAAAATCTCGGAAGCTCCGTGCGAGGGTCCTGACACTACTTTGCATCGCTACAGAGACGCAAGGAATGATGGAGAATGTTGCGACCATGATTTGCCTCACGCCGGTGGCGAAGCGTGTCAAGGAATCGCAGGGAACGCTGGCCGCGAATTATGACGCAGCGGTGATTTACAGATGAAGGAGTGCTTGATTTTAATTATATTTATTTTATTTATTGCATTGTTTTATTAATTTTTTTCGACAAAACATAATGATGTGAATGAGATTTTGGTGCCTTTACTCATGCTTGATGGTGATTGTAGAAGAGGAATTGAAATTTGTGTGCACGTGTGTTGGATTGATAGATGCGTGTGTACTGATTTTGTAGAAAATATGCTTACGAGATCTTATGTGATATGAATATAGCAAATATGAGAGACGAATGGTGTAGCGTAAAGGAACAAAAAGATGTATCGATGCGTAATGCGTAATATCAATACATGAAAATGGAACAGATAGTATAACAAATTGTAAGCACAATTAAACAAGGATCAGACAGAGAACTACATGATCAAAATGAATAAAGAACAATAATAATAACTATAACCAAGTAAAGACCACAGAGGAGAGGAAGAGATTATACCTCCCTGGCTTTTGTTAAGAAGGAGAAAACTAAATAGCCAGGTGTACGTGGGAGCACAATGAATGAGAAAAAGAAAAAAAAACTCTCCCAATCCTACAACAGTGTCTCTTCTTTCTCCAATTAACAACTCCTCTCTTGATTCCACTTTTTTCTGCTCTCCCCTTTTTTTCTTTCTCTTTCCGTTTTTTTTTGCTTTCTTTTTTTCTTCCCCTCCCCCCCCCCCCTCTCTTTGTAACTCATTTTAAATAGGCCTCCAATGCCCTTACCCCTTCCTCCAATTTCAGTTTTTGTTTTTTTTATTTTTCATTAAATTTTGAAAAGTGGTTTCCGTTATAGATCCTTTCTTTTTTCTTGTATTTTCCATTTTCGTTCTTCTTTTTTGTATTAAGCTATGGGCCTCCAAGACATGTAAGACCAAGAACAAAACAAAAATTATTTGAGCCCAACTTTTTTTTCTTTTTATTATTTATTTAATAAAAATTTATTTTCTCTCTTTTTATTATTAAACCTCTTTTTTTTAAAATTCAATTAAAAAGCTTTTAACCTGGATAAAATTGGGTGTTGACACTCGTCATTCATGGCATCAATCCACTTTTGAGAGTTAGAACTTCGCATAGCTTGACTAAAGTTTATTGGATCTTCCTCAGTCAAGCCAATGCCATCCTCATGTTCTTGAAGAAATAAAATATAATCATCTAAAATTGCACTTCTCCTTTCTCTAGTGGATCTCCTTAGCGGCACTTCTTGAGGTTGTTGAGTTTGAACTATAGGTGGTGGTGCTTGGGGAGGAATCTCAATGTTGTCTTGTTCTTGAGTGATGTTTGGAATAACATCATTATTAAGTACTGGATCTGTTTCTTGAACAATGATAGGTGCAAAGACTTGTTCATTGCTAATGACAGGTTCTTCTTGAAAGACAACACTCCTTATGTTTCCTTCCCCTCCAAACTCAACTTCCTCAAGGAATCTTGCATTCCCCGTCTCAAAGAAGGATCTGGTAATGGGATTGTAAAACTTATACCCGCGAGAGCGTTCAGCATAACCAACAAAGTAGCAACTAACTGTTCTTGAGTCTAGCTTACCTTCATGCAGCCTATAAGGCCTTGCTTCAGTTGGACATCCCCAAATTCGCATGTGCTTGATGCTGGGCTTTTTCATAGTCCATAGCTCATAAGGGGCTTTAGCAACTACTTTACTTGGTACCCTGTTGAGGATATAAACTGCGATCTTTAATGCCTCTCCCCAAAGCGACTCTGGTAGAGAAGAATGACTAATCATACTCCTTACCATATCCTTAAGAGTCCGGTTTCGTCGTTCTGCAACTCCATTCATGCTGGGTTTGCCCAGCATAGTGTATTGCGGAACGATTCCACATTCATTGAGGAAAAGTGCGAAGGGCCCTGGACGTTGTTCACCTGATCCGTTATATCTGCCATAGTATTCTCCACCACGGTCAGATTTGACGGCCTTAATTTTCTTTCCTAGTTGAAGTTCAACTTCAGCTTTGAAAGACTTGAAAACGTCTAGAGACTAAGACTTCTCATGTATTAAATAAAGGTAACCGTACCTTGAGTAATCGTCTATGAACGTAATAAAGTATCTGTGTCCATTCCATGAATCCGTAGGGAAAGGACCACAGATATCCGTATGTATTAGTTCTAAGACATCCTTTGCTCTTTCGGCACCTAAATTTCTTTTGTTTGTTTGTTTACCCTTAATACACTCAACACAAACTTGGAAGTCTGACAAATTTAAGGGTCTAAGAATTTCCTCCAACACAAGCCTCTGAATTCTTTGTTTAGAGATGTGGCCTAAGCGCTTATGCCATAAGATGGCAGAATTCTCATTTAATTTACGTTTCGTACCACGCGAATCCGTTTGCAATATCTCGTTACAGGAATACTTAATATCAAGCATATAAAGATTGTCAATTAAAGATCCGTAACCAACAATATTTGAATCATAAGAGAGACTAACTTTATTATTTCCAAATGAACAAGAATAACCAGATTTGTCCAAAATAGAAATAGAAATTAAATGCCGTCTAATAAACGGTGCAACATATATCTCAACCAAATCCAAATAAAAACCAGTCTTTAAAAGTAATCTAAAAGTTCCTATAACTTCAACTGCAACTTTATTGCCATCGCCCACATAGATGAATCTTTTAGCATCACTTGGCGAACAGCTCCACAGGTAACCCTGCATAGACATACTTATGTGAGTAGTAGCACCAGAATCTACCCACCAAGTGTCCTTGGGTACAGAAACTAAATTAACTTCAGAACAAACAAAAGTGAGAAGTTTACCCTTCTTTACACGCCAAGCGGCGTACTTGGAACAGTCCTTCTTCATGTGTCCTGTCTTCTTGCAGAAGAAACAAGTAAATTCCTCATCTTGCTTCTTCAACTTCTTCTTTTGAGAAGAACTTTCCACAGTTTTCTT
The DNA here is from genome assembly GCA_004329165.1 of Spatholobus suberectus. Taxonomy (NCBI): domain Eukaryota; kingdom Viridiplantae; phylum Streptophyta; class Magnoliopsida; order Fabales; family Fabaceae; genus Spatholobus; species Spatholobus suberectus. Next base: position 9,500,254 of record CM014736.1, read on the forward strand.
ATGTTTCTTCCTCTTTTTATTCTGAGAGGTCGAAGCCAAATGAGCACTTTCAGTCTTATCCCTCTGCAGTCTCTCTTCCTCTTGCACACAGTGAGGATGGCATTGGCTTGACTGAGGAAGATCCAATAAACTTTAGTCAAGCTATGCGAAGTTCTAACTCTCAAAAGTGGATTGATGCCATGAATGACGAGATGAAATCGATGGCCGACAATGACGTTTGGGATCTCGTCAAATTGCCTGAAGGTGCAAAACCCATTGGTTGTAAATGGATATTTAAAACCAAAAGGGATTTAAAGGGTAATGTTGAGAGATATAAGCTCATTGAGGGACCATTTGTCCTTCTGAGTGTTATAACTCACTTTGAATTGCCCAAAGTGTGTAGGAAGTGAGATCAAAACCAAGTGCACGAGCAAATCCTCAAAAAGCTCTAACTTTAGTGCCTTGAGTTTTGATGCGAGATTAGACATCTCCATAATGTACTCCCTTATGTTCCCTTTACCTTTATACCTCATAGAGATGAGTTTAGTCAAATGACTACTCATCTCAGCTTTTTCATTCTTGGCAAAGAATTGCTCTATTGCCTCCAGGAACTTCTTGACATTCTCGCTCTCAGCAATCGAGCCCCGAAACGCCTCCGGAATGGAGCGTTTGATGATCATGAGGCACATTTGGTTGGACCGATCCCACCTCTCAATTTTTGCCTCATTAGAGTTCTCCAAAGTGGAAATGGGTCGTCCGTCCTCAGTGCCAAGTCCAAGTCCATACAGCCGAGAACAATTTCTACAGCCTCTTTCCATGACTTGAAGTTCATCCCATTCAGCATTGGGATTCCATTAATTTGAGTAGTGAAGTTAGGAGCAGTAGCGGTAGCAACTAAAGAGAGAACAATAAACATACAATAACATTAGTGGGCATGTCAAAAGATAATTAATAAGACATGCACAATCAATCTTTATGGCAAATTTAAAGACCCAAACAAGATACCTAGCGCACCATTAATCCTCAATCTTTGGATTGAAAGAACTAATTGCAAGTGGTACTCTCGACGCAATGATCAAACATTGGTGATAAGTCTTGTCAAACAACAGTTGTCTTTGGACACTCCATTGTTCACATGGAAAATCAATCTTTATAATCACCACATATTTACCATCGCAGGCATGTAATTATCCGGCCAAACTGTGTCTTCCTTTGGGCCGAGCACAGTTCGCATGAATAATTCCATGCAACATCTATGTAAATTGAATCGAATCAACCTACGCAACAGAGGTTACTTTGGCAACATGTTGTTTCAATTAATCCAACCAAAATTACTAGACAATAATAAAATATGGGAAGGGTCTAAATTTGTCGAAATCATGCATAAGCGTTGACGTCAATTTTAATTCCATATTTTCTAAATATATCAACAACATATTAGTAAATTGAACAATTTAGAAAACACAATAAATAATATATATATAAATATATATTGCTGGATCCATATTATATATATTAATATAAAAAAAGTTAATATATATTAATATACTACCGAACCTTTCAGTTTCAATAAGAATACCATATATATTAATATACTAATATATTAAAAAAAAACGAACTGTTCAGCGTCAATTACGCTTTCGAAATCATATATGTATCAATATATATATATATCAATATAAAAGGAAGTCAATATATATCTTAATACTTGTAATATATATACAACTAATTTATATAGATACGGCACCCACTAGATATTATCTATTCCATTCATAATGCCGGTCTATACTATGACTACAGTATAAGTACCAAATCTCTTTTAGCCTCACAGACAACATTCCTGATATAAAAGAGGCCAAACGATATGGTTTTATGGATCCAGCAGAATTGACGATAAACGATTCAGTTCTCGCATATATTATATATTCAAAAAACCGAATAAAAATAAATAAATAAATCGGGCAGCAGAATTAACACAATTAGGGTTTATACAGAATTGGGGAAAAACTCATTCAAGAAAAACCAAGAATTATTCAATTAATCAAAAATTAATCCTAATAACCCAACATAGAAGACCGCTCTGATACCACTTGTTGGAAATAATTCTTTAAATACATGCTTTAATCTTTAATATGAGAGATCTTTAGGCGGAAGCATATAATTACAAAAGCATGCATATATCAAGAACAACCCGTTCTTGCTCACATAGGATCTACAACATGCTGGATTACTAAGGATAGGATAAATACCTGGATCCATAATCGGTTCCTGATCTAAGCGTTCTTTACAGAATCTTTGAGACAATTTATCACGAACACGAATAAAGAGAGCCGGTGGCTTTGTGGTTCTTCCTCAACCGAATCTCTTGAGTTCCGATGGGACCTTAGCCTCTCTTCAGATGGGGAGAAGAGAGTATGAGTTTTCTGTGATTTGGTGTATTGGAGACCATAACCTTCTTATAGTGTGTTAACCTAATAAGGTTCTCATTATCCCCTAATGAGCCAACACTCACATCTACTCATTTAAGCTCATATCATCTTATTTAAAAAGTTTAATGGGCTCATTTAATTTGACCACATAAAATAAAACCCACTAATAATAAATAACTAATATAATTGTCTTATAATATTAACCCATATTAATTATTGGAATATGAAATTCCAACACAATATACCTGTAATAGTGCTTGTAAACAATTTTGATCTGCCTAGGGTCAACTACACCCACCACTCTTTCTGCTTCCGCGGTATCAGAAATGGCCTTTAAATGATCCGTTAACTACAAAAACCAAGGGTACATGTCCAATTTTTATTATATATTAGTCCTCACTCACTTGGTCAATTATGCAGAAAGTCAGATACCCAAACACAGGAGTTTAATTTACCGATGACAAGAAAGAATCTGGTCTTCCAATCTTGTACAGTATTCCAATCACAGCAGTTTGTCCTGATGGAGTTTCGTGCACCATGTGTAACTGTAGATCAAGCCTGCAGTGCAATTGAATCTTTAACTATTTTTTATACATACAGGTATAATAGTAAGTGTAAAGGTAAATCTTCCGGTGATTAGGCTGTGTTTTATATATAGAGGGAAAAAAAAAAAAACTCGTGTCTCTTTTTTGTAAAGATGGATATGAAATTTTGAGTAGATATTATTAATTTAATTCTTTGTAAATTCAGAAAAGTACGTATTACCTTTTACCGTCTATGGTGTTTCATTAATTTGAAGATAGCCTGCGCCTGTAACCCATTCCAGCTGCATTCACAATAGTTGGACCAAAGTTAATTTATAATTAGGGAGACAGCAGAAGAAGAACATACATATCGTTGGAAGACTCTTGCTATAATTTCAATAAATATATAAGTGCTAACTAAATTTAATTAAGTTGTTCAATTTGGTAATTTATTTATTTACCTTGATATCGTGGCCCCTATTCTTAATAGTGGCGTTGGAGGGTTGGTAGTTCATTTGAAGCGTCCCTAGATGGGATACTATTTCAACCCTCTCATTCAATAGATCAATCGGCGACTGCATGGATCCATTTTTGCACAAACTCCATTCGGGATGTATGTCTCCCCAACGAGATGGTCCCTTCTCGCTCTTTTCGTCGTAATTAAACTCGCTCTCATCTTCTGTACTTGCAATAAATGAGAATTAATGTGCGGGTCATGTAAATTAAGCAAAGAAAAACTAGTGGCTAATACATATTAGGAACCTTTAATTAAGCTAGTCAAAAATGATTTTTGAGGGAATAAATAAAAAATCATTCCCAAAAATAAAGTTTATATATTTTTGAAAACAAAAATAACTTGTATATAATAATTTAATTTTCTGATAAGTATGCATGCAAATTGAAAACAAAGCGACCAAGCAAGTCGAAGATCCTAACCAACTTCTTGACACATCGCTGGCGAAGAAAGAAATAAAAGTGCCGTACATAAACAGCAAATCAAAACCATGGCAGCAAGCTTCTCCGTTTTAACTGTCATATTTCGGGTTAACTTGAGAGAACTAGAAGGTTCCGATTTGCTAGATGTTGGTGGTGGAGTAGTGCTGGCTATTCTGATACCTACATTTATAAGCGCTCTAGCTATACGTGTCATTCTCATGGTAAAAGTTTTACTGCTCAACCATTTTGCCCTGTTGGTCATTTTTATTTTCAACCTGCTTAGCAAATAGCATGCACGTGATGTTTACACTATAGTATTATATATTCAATTTAATATCTACATTTTTATGAGAAAAATAATTTATATGTAAGTGAATGAAATCAATTAAGCATAATTTGTTTGAGTAATTGAATTAATAACATTTTAAAATTAGCCTATTCCAATTAATATTGCATGCGTTGGGATTGATAATATTTCAGATTTTTACTATATTATAAAAACAAATTATTATTTATTTCTATGTTTGCACATAGGATTTTTTTAAAATATATTTTTATTTTTATTTTTTTAACAAATAATTTTTAGTTATAATAAATAGATCCTCTTCATTTAATATTTTCAATAATAATTTTTTACTCTTTCTAAATTACATGAGTAATTGATATATTAAATATTTTTTATAATTTTTTTTTCAATTAATATTTCTCTAACATCATAAATAAAATATTTTTTAATTATTTGATGCATTAGATAAATATACCTCAACAATATTTTTCATTTTTACATATTTTAATTATTTTTTTGATATAATGGTTTTGAAACATGTATAATAGTGTGATGATATGTCTTTTAATTATATATACAAATAATTTTAAAATATGCTTAAAAATCAACATGGTTCATGCAATAGCATGGGTACCGTACTAGTTACATATTAAAGAGGTAAATTGATATATTAAATATTTTTTTATAAAAATTGTTTTCAATTAATTTTTCTCTAACATCATAAATAAAATATTTTTTAATTATTTTATGCATTAGATAAATATACCTCAACAATATTCTTCTTTTTTACATATTTTAATTATTTTTTTGATATAATGGTTTTGAAACATGTATAATAGTGGGATGATATGTCTTTTAATTATATATACAAATAATTTTAAAATATGCTTAAAAATCAACATGGTCCGTGCAATAGCACGGGTACCGTACTAGTATTATACAAAGTAAGGTTTTGTCACGTGTCAAGTCTCAACTCATACTTAATTCTTTTCCCATGTGTCAACTTATGTTTAATTGATTTTTATAAATAAATTAATTAATCTTTTTGACTTTACAGTCACTAATTATAATAAGTTTTTTCTAAAATAATATTAAAAAATAAATATTTACCAAAAATATAAAAAAAAAACAATTTATCAATATAGTTTGTTGTAAGATGTGAGCTAGAGAGAGAGAAGCCACACATGTAATATAAAGACGCTATTGAGAAGGCGCCAATATTTATTTTCATTTTTTTAAATTAAAATACTGTTACAGCAGAGATTGCTGAAAACCTAAGAGATGGTTGGAAAAATCATGTCAACGGGTTAGTCGTTAGCCTTGCATTTTGTTAACATAAATTAAAAATTAATTTTTGCATGGCTAGTAACTAACTTGGTGACATGATTTCTACAAAATAATCTCTACATTTTTGGAATCTCTGCAGTAACTGTATTTTAATTTGTAAAATATGAAAAAAAATATTGACTCCTTCTCGATCAGTAGGAATCTTTGCAATTAGATGTGGTTTTCTCCCTCCCCGCACATCTCATGTGTCAAAAGGACTCTATATTGTTTTTTGTATATATATATATATTTCTTCGATAAATATTCATTGTTTTAATATTATTTTGGAAAAAATCAATTATAATATCCATTTAATATAATAAGTACATATTAATTTACTACCGTTTTCTCATTTAACAAACTATTTGAACTTTTATAACTCTATTCTCACCATTAATTATAATATTCATCTAAATATAGTAAACGTATGTTAATTGACTTTAACATCTTGCTAAAGTCAATTACCCTGGTCAATTCATGGTCTGCAACTCTTTCGATAGATTGAACGAGGAGAGAGAGAATATTGATATCCAAATAAAATGGAAACAAAATTTTCTACAAATTGAACTTCTTCATAACTTGTTGAAATAAAATAACAAGATATAAAATAATGTGAATATATAAGATGAAATAAAATGTAACTTAGTCGTATGAAACAACATTTTCTAATAATTGAACTTCTTTATAATTTTTTCCTTTCGTATAACCTTTTGAATGGAAAAAGAGAAAAGGAAAATAGAGATAATAATAAAATATGAATATGCTTAATTGAAGTGGTATAAAAGTACAAAAAATAAGATAAATTATTTATACGATGACATGTGAACATAACTAAAAAGAAAAGAATAAGATGTGTTATATATGTAGTTAAGATGCAATAGAATATATCAGGGAGTATTTCTATGTTTTTGTTACTTAATGTAATTTAGCATACAATTTTTTGTTCTTATTCTAGAAGAGAAAAACCATGTGTTTATGTTACATTAATCGAGTAAAAAAAGGTCACATTAATAAATAGTGTAGTCTTTGGATATAATTCTAAAGAGAATAATGCAAAATCATGATCTTAACAAAACATGAACCATGTAGTGATAGAAAAATATATCACCCTATTTCTTAAAATTTTGTAACCGATGGTCACTCATTAATCAAGAATAAAAATTTATTGGATAGAGTGAGTGACATTGAATTTTTTTTAATTAAGGAAACATTATCCTTAAAAATTTGTCCTTACATAAAAGGGTTAAATATGTTTTAGAAAAAAAAAATCAATTTTTTTGGGTAATAATCAATTTTTCCAACTTATAAGACTTTAAAAATAATTTTTTTCCTAAAAAAATACTTAAACAAACATGATGTAAGATATTAAATAACATTTTACAATATATATTTTAAAACAAATTACAATAGAAAAATAAAATTAATCGGTTTAAAAAAAAAGCAGGTTAAATTGGCTCGATGGCCAGTAAAGGGCCGAGTCGGGCACAAAAAAACAAGGCCAGTAACACGACGGGCCGGGCTAGGCCAACTTTTTTAAATGGCCTACACGAGCCAGGGCAGGCCCAACCTTGCCCATTTGACACCTCTAATTTTTGGACAGAAGGTACTTTTCCATAAACTTCACAGTCAACACTTTCCATAATGTACACGCTCCCTTATGGTAGATATCTGAGTCAATCCCTGATTTTTTTTCTCTCAAAGAGAAAGGAAAAAGTCTCAACCTAAATGCTTAAGGAGTAACTCCTTGGATCCATATAGTCTCACAAAGTTGTACAAATGTGTCCATGTGTATATTTGGATTCTCCATGGGTAACCCAACAAAGAGGTTGGCTTGGATCACATGTATTAATCTTGGTTTAAATATTGTAGTGACTATTAGTTTACAAAGACAATTCTAATTGGAACCACAGAGAAAATATTTATATTTGGATTGTTTGAGAGAAAATATTAATTTAACAGAAACAATAAAGATTTATTTTTGACTTTTTCTTGTAAGAAAACAAAGACCACAAGAATGCAAGGAAAATCAGTCGAATCAAATGGGAAAAGCATTGGGAATATATTTCATTCAATTTTATTTAGAATTCTTAATATGTGTATTAATTCAATCTAATTTCTACTTTGTCTACCAATTTGCTAAATTTATTTAAATCTTAATTCTTTAGGCAATGAAAGCTTTATTCCTAATTAAGAACCTTAATTCCTTATATGAAATTAAAAATGAATAAGCATTAAACATAGAAATCTCTAACGATAGCGAGCATCCAATGACTATTCGTATCTTAAAGGATTAATTACAAGGTTTATGTTTCAAAGCACATCCATAAAGTAATTTTTCATTTACAAAATAGATCAAAAATCTTCTTAAGGATGATCAAGTCTTAAGAAGCATTAAGCACAGATAATACAAACACAAAGATAAGAAATCAAATTTTCATTAATAACCCAATTCAGAAATCTATAGATTACATTGAAATTCACATAACTCCAACAAAAGGAGGTTTACCTAGACATTGAAGAAATAGACAAAATATAAAAAGAGAAGAGATAGAAAAATATGATAGATCCTTGAAGAGATGAAAACTTCCACCCATTTCGTCCTTCTTATACTTGTAGGGCTCTTAGAGATAGATGACGGTTGCCCCTAAACTGAGTGTCCAAAGATTCTTAATTCTCTTTCTCTCATACTTTTTATACGTAGGTTGGATGTCTAATTGTGGAGAGAAAAGGCCAAAGGCTTAATTTTTGTGTGTTTTGGACTGTCCATTTGCTCTTTTTTTTTATCCATTCAACTTTCAATTTCTCTTTTTATTAACAAAAATAAAAACATCAAAATATAAGAAAATAAATAAAAATCCTAATTAAATTTAATAGAAAATAAAAATAGATAATTTTTTCTAGTCTAATATTCTAAAATTTGTTTTCTTGAGAACAAATTGAGTTGAAATTCCAAATAATTGACTTAAATTTGTTTAAAAATAATAGAGAAATTAGATAATATAAAGATTTTACCCTTGAAACCTAGTTTTAATTTTTTTACAAAGACATCTTTTAGTTCGATCCCTCCTAGTCCAATTGTCGAGTGAAGTTGACCAATTCTTATCAGGTCTACTATGTATCTAAACTCATAAATGGACCGACCATATGGCCCTATATAGTTACTAGTTTGACTAGGTAAACTGGTCTAGTTATGTGGGTGCTTGAGAACTAGAGCTCTCTTTTCCTATAAAAATGTTTGCACTAAATAGGATTTTCCAAAGAGAAAATGCATGGTTAAACTCCTAGCTCAACGGTGAAAGTTTGTTTGTTGTTTGATCCACCCGTGTAATTCATTTATTAATAATGAAAATAACAAATTAATGAAAGATACTTTACAAATTTGGAAATGTATATGATATAATATAATTCTTTTCGACCCACTACAACCACCATTGATCTTTACATATCTTTCCATTTATGAAATAGGTTTTATGCACTATCATTTCTTTCAACTAAATCAATGATGAAAACATTAACTTTTCGTAGTGATTAGCAAATTCTAAATTACTAAAAACACCAAGATATACAAGAACCGGCAAACACGGATCTGTATAAATGTACTAATAAAGTGAATAAAAATGAAGATCGGGTATATAGTGTAGGCTAAATGATTTGGGTTGAATTCGACCTTCAACCAGGCAATCCTCAAAATGGTAGTATGGCAGTCTTTTCCCAACATATACAGCCAAGTTGCAACCGCTGATATTAATTTTAAAAGAAGGAATTAACGATGCCCAATTATTTTAACATCAATCAACATAGAGAAAATAAGCTATGTACTGACAATGTAAAACATTTTTACATTGTCTTTCAATCACAAATGTATGATAAATTTGTTGACTTTGATATCCTAAAAATCATACTAAAGCTGATTTTCGATTGATTGACGGGTATAAAAAATTTTACATTAACAATGCATAACAATTAAACTCATCAACATAACCAATACCCCTTAATCAGGTGGAATTATCCTATTTTGTCCACATATAAATTCGGACAAAACGTTTCATCATTTAATCAGGTTGAATAACATTTTTAATGGGGATCGCACTTAAGCTTGCCTTATTTGGTGACAACTCACAACCCCACCATTTTATTATTTCAAGTTGACTTCCGAAATCCCCATTTCATTAGCCATGTATAGCCTTTTCATGCTCCTATAAAAGCGGTTGGAGCCTCTTCTTTCTTCTCCATACTAGATCATAAGTGCATCTATAGCATCCAAGCTATATCTGCTGAGTTAACTGACATGCTGGTTAATTTTGGAATCATAGTATATTTATGCTCACATCTGCATTATACCCTCTTCCCCCGTTCTTATTTGGAATCCTATAACTTATGGGACGGATGGAGAGGGGCAAGACACTTTAATTAATATATGTATATATAGAGAGATGGATCAATATACATCGGTATGAATTATACTTATTTTCACATCATTCATTAACTTTTAAGAATTTAATTAGAATGTACTCACAATGTAAAAATTTATTATACTATCATCTAATCATAGATTATCATGTATAGTAAAATTATTTACTTTTGTAATAACTATTTTAAAAATCATATATAAGGTAATTTTTAATTAGTTGACGATAAAATTTTTTTACACAGACAATATATAAAAATCAAACTTAACTTTAAATTAGATAATTTTATTTTAAAACTTCCTGTTGGATTAAAAGTTCTTTTATATATATCATATTTAAAAAAATTTAGATTAATCTAAAATTGTTTTATATTTTGATCATGCACATCAAAATTAATGTAATATATATTTTTAAAATATATATAAATATAAATAATTTGATTATCTTCTTATCGTTGTTCATGTTTTACAAATTTTAAAATGATTTGTAAAAAATATAATTATAATTCAACGGATAAATAAAAATAACATTTTATGTAAAAATTATTAAAACTGTAATTTTATGTGCAACTCATACGGTGTAAGTTTATACACACACACACAAACAGAAAGAAAATTGATAAAAATTACATTTTATATATGTAAAGTTATTAAAAGTGTAATAATATCTATAACTCCTGTAAGTTAATCTCTACTTGTACACACACATATATATTATAAGAAAATTATTAATTTGTATTTTATTCATATTATTATATATGTCGATGTTAAGAAAGTATAAATACTTTTAAATACTTATCATGCCTAGCTTGTTGTATTTATGTCAAAGATATATATGTATGTTGGAAACAGTACAATATTTAAATACTTCTAATAATCTTTTTATTTATTTTTAAACTTTTATATTATATATTATAAATTAGATTACCACATTAATAATTACATAAACTGTAACATTTTATTTTGTCTATAACAACTTATGTATGATCATTTTTAAAGTATGAATTTTCTCGTGATTTATATTCTCTTATTATAATTTCATTTAAATTTATTATCTACATTGTATTATTGTTATGTTCTATGAAGTAACTTTAAAATTTGTCATCTATATATCTTTGTATTCATGTTGTATCCATACCTTGTACGTAAAATTTCAGGAGTTTAATCCTCATATATTGTTTGTATAATAAATTTTATGCTAACAAATTAAAAATTATTTTTGGAATAACTTTTAAGATAATTATCATAAAAGTTAACAAATTTATTAGATATGATGATTTATAATTAAATAATAGTGTAAAATTAAATCTTTACACTTTCAATGTATTTTAATTAAACCCCAACTTTATTCACTTTTATCCTTTACATTATTCCTTGATCCTTGGATGGAGAGTCCATTGCTTATAATAATAACATACCTGTGGTCTACCAAAACATCAATACTGTTAGAAAAGAGCATAGAGCAGGCATGCATACTATATGAGTTCATCTCTCTGATGACTTTTGCTTTTCTGGCTAAATTAATTCCAATTACTATATATAGAGACAGGAAGCTGAAGGTGATATCACTAAGCTAGTATCAGAATGAGGTTTCTGGCAATTGCATTAGTTTTGATGCTAGCATGCTGCTGTTGTATGGCTTCAGATAGGAGGAGCATAGAGGCCAAAATGCATGAAAAACCCAAACAACTTAGTGACCAGAATGATCATCATTCCATCCCTCGTAAAGACTATGGAGATCCTGGCTCGGGCCACTATGACGTCACTGATGATAATGATCATCATTACATCCCTCGCAAGGATTTTGGTAAACCTGGCTCTGGCCAACTTGATGTCACTAACGATAATGATCATTATTACATCACTCCTCGCAAGGATTATGGCAAACCTGGCGGAGGCGAACGCACGGTTAATGATCCCGGCAAGAACCATGGCCAGCATCCTGGCGAGGAATAAAAATATATGGTTGGTATATATAGATGAAGATCATATATATATATATAACTTTGTGCGTGATGTTTGATAATTAAATCGGTTATTGCTAGACATATATATGTGTGTGTAGGTAAATTACCAGAAATTCCTGTCTGTTCCTTGCACAGATGCAAAAATTTCTCAGTACCCATAGATTTGAGTGTATCTCAGTATCTGTATGTGTCGCCGTTGATCAGTGTATATCTATAAAGGAGTGTAGTAAATGTAATCATCGTTTTCGGTTAATAAATAAGGATCTGAGACGGTTTGCTTGTAAGTGCTCCTAGCATTTCTTCAAAAATAAACACACACATATATATATCTTTTCATAACCACTGTGTAAAATAATACAAAAATTATTTGTGGACACCTTAAATCTATTTGACAGTTAATAAGGGAAAGAGATAGAAGAGGAAGAACTGTAAGTATATAATATGATTTAAATGACAAGTGTTAAAGAAATATTTACCGTAAAAATTATTACTCAAAATAATATATTTAAGACAACTGTTTTAAAATAATATATGTACGACAAATGCTAAATGGTACGAATTGAAGTACGTTGGAAGAAAACTGTGCACGAAGATGCATGGGTAATCTCTATTTCATTTCATAATTACTTTTTTTCTTTATTTTGTTAAAGAACCAATAAAACAATTACCCACCTAATTTTGTATTGTTTGGTGCGTAAACCATCCGTACTATATATATAGTGTTGCTCGATATTTAAAATAGTCAGCATATAGCATGTAACGCAGACATATAATTTGCATATTGACAATACAGTCCCAAACTTTCCTTCATATTGATATTTTCATATTAATTCGTGTTTATACACAAGCACATGTCCAAATTAATATTTGAAATAGTTTGCGCTTTTCAAGATCTTTTTCTTTTTCTGCCCTAAGACCAAGTAAAGTTGTAAATCCTTAACACACACACACACGCTAAACATACAGCAACAATATTTACAGCCCAAGAAAAATTGTATTTGTACAATATATTTGAGTTTTTTTTTTCGTATGAAAAAAAGAGAGAGGAAGAGAGAAGAAAAAGAAGTGTAAGAAAATATTGTTGATGTAATTGAGAGAAAAGTCTTATAAAAGGTATTACAAAAAAGTGCTGGATAAATAATATAATTCATTTTTTTATTTCTTTTTATTATATTAACTGTCTTATATTCTCATTACACATTCTTTTTCTTCTCTCCGTATCTCTCTCTCTATATAGTACCAAAAGAGTACAAATACATTTTCCATGTACAAGTAGCAACACTTGAATATTTAACTACCAAAAAGGAAATTTTAGGGGCTATTTACTTTAAGAAAATATTTTCTATTTTCATTTTCTGAAAATATTTTTTTATTTTCAAATTTTTTAATTTTGAAAATATGTTTGGTTTGAATTTGTATTTTTTATTTTCAAAAATATCAAAACACACTTAAACAATTTCCACCATTAGTGACCTCTTTCAACATTAGCCATTTGAAAACATTGCTTCTCCACACAACTTTGAAGCTCCTCCATGCAATCAGAAGGATAACTTGTCGGCAACCACTCTCTCATGCGCCTCTCTTTTGCACCGTGGCTGGAGCCTATGAGAGCCAATGTGCAGTTGAAGCGATTACAGTGAATCTTGATAATATTTACCATATGTGCCACCATGTTTTCATATTTTAGAAAAGGCTGAAAATGATGTTTTTTTCCTTTATTTTCAGCTTTGGGCATGTTTTCAAAAACATTTCCAAAGAAAATGTTTCCTAAACTTCAACTAAACATATTTTCAATTTTATTTTCTGTTTTCTTTGAAAATGAAAACAGAAAACAACGAAACCAAACAGGCCTTAGTGTGCACAAATTCAAGACTTGATTTGAATTAGGCCACTTTTTTCGGGGTCATTTTTAACCTTAACTAGGATTGTGCAAAAGTTGAACTAAATTTACACTTATTTATACTATAAAACTACCCTACAATATAAATTAAAATCTCTATTTAGATTGAGAAAAGTTCAGTCTCTTTACTTTCTTTATTATTGAATTTAATATAAATATTTTTTCCTCCTCTTATTGTAAAATACACACTCCTATAGTACACTTGACATTCTCACTCTTTTCTCTTCAACAACTTTCATTTTCTTCTCCAACAGTTTCCCTAATCTTCCTGTCCTGAGCTCTCCCCAGTAAAATCAACAGCTGAAAATTTCAACAACAGAAAACCAACTTCCCCTATCCTCTTCCATCTTCTCCCTTATATTCTTTCATCTAGTCCTCTATTCTCTTATTTCAAATTATTGCCTATAAAACTAGTTAAGGACATGTTTAGTCCTTGGGTTTTTTTATTTACGATATTCTCATCTTGTTTTTAATTTATTTTTAAAGATTTGTACAGGAAACAAAAAAAAAGTTGTTTTTCACTATTTCCTGTACAAATATTTAAACACAGGAAACAAACTAAAAATAAGGTGACACATTTATAATTAAAAGTGAAAACAAAAAATAGAAAATAGAAAATATTTTCTCAAAGTAAACAAGCCCTAAAATACACAATTTACAGAGTAGGACTCATACTCTTTTCATTCTCTTAATTAGATATTTTCAATATTATCTTTTTTTCTCTTTTTTTAGAGGTGAATTTCACACACCATTCTTGCGATTAGCAAAAATAAATCTCTTTCAATCATCTCAAAACCATCATCATTTTATTTTATTTCTATACTTGATTTTCTTAATTGTCCATCACTTCAAATCTACCTTCTTTTATCTCTATTTCTAAGTTAAATTTTAGTATTCTTTTAAATTGTTAATAATTAAAAATAACCTTAAATCATAATTAAAATTGTTTATTGTAAGTCAAAAATATAATTTATATATTTAAAATTATTTATTTATTATGAATTTTAATTATAGTCAATTAATACATTCAAAATATTTATTTATTATGAATTTTATTCAATAAAAATGTATTTATCACGTGCCATACACATGCTTAAATACTTGTTAAATCATATACCAAATCAAACCATAATATTTTTTTGAGAACTAAATCAAACCATACTTAAAACATCAAAATAAAGTAAACTGATTTTTAAATTCAACCAATTCATTTTTTAATAAACAGTTTGATTAACCAGTTTTAAAATCATTTTCGGTTTTAAACTAGTTTTAAAAAACGGTTTTACAGTCCCAATTTGTTACAATACTTTTTTAAAAACTAACTTTAAATTAGTTTTAAAATAAGTTTTGGTTCAAAAATCGGTTTTTTAAAATCAGTTTTAATTTTTTTTTGTACCTATTTATTCACCTCGATAATTAATCTATGTCGAAAAACTTGACTAGTCACCTTTATTAGGGTTTCTCCTCCTAACCACGTTTTTTTCATCCACAAGATTTGAACTTAAGAGCTTATTTAAGGGATCCTAGCTTAGTTTCAATCGTACTAACATAATGTTGGTAATCAGTTGTTAAATTAATAACTTATATTAAAACTTGTTTTAAATTATTGAATTCAATTTTATTCATAAATCAATTGAAAAATCAGTTTGAAATCGATTTAGATAAAACCGAAACGAATTTGGAAAAATAAGTATAGTTTCATTTTAAAACCATTAATTTATTTTACATAAATCAAACTATGCATCCTAATCTTAACCATATTGGATTTGCAACTTCATTGGTGGTACATTAAAAACCAAGTTTAATCCCTTGTCTTGACACTACAAAAAAAATCTCATTGTTTAGCGTTGAGCTGATGCTAAACAGCAAAAATCGATCCTAAATTGTTAGTGCTAAATTTCTTCGATAAATATTCATTGTTTTAATATTATTTTGGAAAAAGTAAATTATAATATACATTTAATATAATAAGTACATATTAATTTACTACCATTTTCTCATTTAACAAAATATTTGAACTTTTATAACTCTATTCTCACCATTGATAATATTCATCTAAATATAGTAAACGTATATTAATTGACTTTAACATCTTGCTAAAATCAATTACCCTTGTCAATTCATGGTCTGCAACTCTTTCGATAGATTGAACGAGGAGAGAAATCCAAATAAAATGGAAACAAAATTTTCTACAAATTGAACTTCTTCATAACTTGTTGAAATAAAATAACAAGATATAAAATAATGTGAATATATAAGATGAAATAAAATGTAACTTAGTTGTATGAAACAACATTTTCTAGTAATTAAACTTCTTTATAATTTTTTTCCTTTCGTATAACCTTCTGAATGGGAAAAAAAAAGAAAAGAAAATAGAGATAATAATAAAATATGAATATGCTTAATTGAAGTGGTATAAAAGTACAAAAAATAAGATAAATTATTTATGCGATGACATGTGAACATAACTAAAAAGAAAAGAATAAGATGTGTTATATATGTAGTTAAGATGCAATAGAATATATCAGGGAGTATTTCTATTTTTTTTGTTAGTTAATGTAATTTAGCATACAATTTTTTTTTTCTTATTCTAGAAGAGAAAAACCATGTGTTTATGTCACATTAATCGAGTAAAAAAGGTCACATTAATAAATAGTGTAGTCTTTGGATATAATTCTAAAGAGAAAATGCAAAATCATGATCTTAACAAAACATGAACCATGTAGTGATAGAAAAATATATCACCCTATTTCTTAAAATTTTGTAACCGATGGTCACTCAATCAAGAATAAAAATTTATTGGATAGCGTGACTGACATTGAAATTTTTTTAAATTAAGGAAACATTATCCTTAAAAATTTGTCCTTAAATAAAATAATCAATCATGCCTACAAAAAAGGAAGATAATCATCATTTTGCTGTAGACAATTAGTGTTTTACATCTAATAGACGTTCAATGAAAATAAATATCATTAAATAAGAGTTTACAAGAAAAATCATTTCCTATTAATTTATGTCTATTGAATTAATGCTACTATATTGCATAGTTGGAAGAGCATATATGTACTTAACTTTATTTATTAGTTATTAGAATTCTTTTTACTTTCTAAAGGGCATGAACTAGATGGCTGGTGTTGAACAACAAAAGAGACACGCAATCACAACCATAGAAATGAACTTTTTACATTATGTATTTCATTTTTGGAATAACTACAAATTCAACCATATTCTTGAACATATTTTTTTTAACTAACAGAAGTCTTAAAAGGTGATTTGTCATATGTATTATATTTTATACAAGTCTTAAATTTAATGTTATTTTCCATGTATATATATAATTTTAACATATTTTTATAAAATTTACTAACATATATTTTTATAAATGAAAAAATAATAATGAAATACATTAAAAATTATAATATATAAAAATTTGTAGATTATAAACTTAATACATGTGCATGCCACATGTTATAATATTAGTTAAAGATAACATTATTGTTTAAGTATGTGGTTAGGACACCACTGCAGAAAATGCTTTTTAAATAGGTTACAAATGACTTTTTAAATTGATTTTACAACCAATTTAGATATAGCTGATATAAAAGAAATTTTCATTTTAAACCGTAAATTGAACTAATTTAAAAAAACTTTTTAAATTGGTTCTATGTAGAACCGATTTAAAAAATTAATCTTTCTAAATCGGTTAAGGCAAAACCGATTTAAAAAGTTTCATTTTTTTTTAAATACTTTCATTGTTTTTCTCATATACAACCAAATCTTGATAGAAACGGATACCACAGAAACAGCTAGAGAATTCATTTATAACTTATTAACGAACTATCTATTTGAAACTTCATAATATATTTGAAACATATCAAATAAAAAACTACTATTCTTTTCTATCTAAAGTCATTCTAAACACACTATCTATTACTTATTTCAACGAAAAATTTTGTCCAACGTCGGCAGATGTCTAGCAAGTCCTCATGCGGGAATGGTTCCTTATCAATGAATAATTGCAACATAAAAAAATAAAATAAATCATTACCCAGCCACCTACAATAACAGGTATTGTTGTAACTGAATAAAAATTATATTACTTCGTCTCATGAATCCACAATATTTACTGAAACTATGGTCAACATATGTTTCATAACATAATATCCACACTCATAACTCCCTACTTGTTTGTTAGCCTACCAATGAGAATTTTTTTAGAAATGATTGTAAAAGTAATTACAAATTGTAATTGAATATGCAGTTGTAAATTACTTACACAGGGAAAAAACCAACTAGGCTTCCTCCGTAATAACACGTGCCTGCTCGCCAATGTTTGATATCCAATCATGACTTTGATTAGAAATAGATATACAAGACATGTTGTAGGTTTCATAATTATAATATAAAGCATGAATGAAATATATTATAAATAAAAAGTTACCTTTTTATTAGTTGTTTCAAATCTTTGTTGGACTTCTTGTGCAACGAACACAATAAGGCCATACCATTGTCCCTAGGACAAATAATTAGCAATTGTCAATGCAAGCTGCATTGGAAAAAGAATATATGTAATGAGATTTAAATATCATTTAAAATCATTTGGGTAAGAAATAACTTGTGCTTACCAATGCAAGTATGGTGCTTAATCTTAATCCTTATTCCCTATCTTCTGAATAGGCAATGGGTCAATAAATCCAGATACATTCTCCTGGCCCTTTGAGACAGAGATGATGCATGTATCTAAAATATACAAATGAAAGTTAAATATAATATTGAGATGCATATTTAAGATATTAACAAAAAATTAAACTTACAGCAACCATAATTGAAGAACTAAGATATTTAGCATGTCATTGCCAGTACAAATTTCCAATGCATCCTTCTGGGTGATCCACAAGGCTACACCACTAGGTCTATCAAGAAATGTTGGTTCCCAATCTATTTGAACAACATCCATCCCCATACTAGATGCTACCTGCCACAAGCGTGTTATTGGATCAACTTCAGGTTTTGATTGTTTAGGTGGAACATCTTTCTTAGACGGTTGAACATCCTATAAAAAAAGTAAATATAAAATAAGGTTATAAAATACATTCAATTTATTTTAATTTGTAATAGAATTTTTTTTATTTAAGATGACTTATGAGTATACCTTGACTGATGTGACCTTTATAAGTCGTCTCGGCCATTGAATGAACTGTTTAGGTACTTGTCCAACAGTTTGAACCTCCTCGATGGGTACAGGAACTTAAGCATATGCATCCCATATTTGTTCAACCACCACCTTCACCATATCATCCTCAACGGTCATGTGGTGTATGGTAGGCCCCAAATTATATACTTTCCCAAAGACCACTAAACGAACAGGCTTTCCATCAACATATAACTCACACTGCTCATAGATATCAGTGTCAGTCTCCTCCCCAGAAGGATCAGTAGCAGCACAGCTTCCCTTTGTGCTGACACATATAGGGATATGGGCTTGTTCTGTCTGGACATTTGTATTTTGTTGTGAAAGACCCAAAGATGTCAGCTCCTCTCTAATCTCCCATCTCAACTGTTCTTTAAGCTCATTTCTAATCTCTTGCCTGATTCGCTCCACCTCTTCCCTAGTGACAATTCCTGAGGTGGGCCCACTACGTGATGGTGGTCCGTAGTAATCACGAATGCCAACACCTCGTCCAGCTACACAAACCCTACCAAGGTGCTTTGGTTTCTCGATAGCAATAGTTAATATATCCTCACGTCCACGAGGAACAAATGTTTCCTGTGAGGTCTGCTCAACTAGTGAGTCCTACAACATTTAATTCAAGAAATGTGTAAGAAATATGGCGTATCAAGTTACAATTACAATTTGAAATCAAAAATGACTTACAATCTTTTCAGTAACAACACGTGTCTCGTCTGATATATATCCACCCGATTTTAGCGTGTGGGCCACCTTCCATTTATCTCATCATTGTGGTGGTGATGGAGGAGCAATATCTCCAACAGAACTAAATGCCGAAGCTTCCAGTTAACGTTGCCTCGCCTTCTCCGTCATCATTTTCTGTTCAAGCAACTTATATCCCCCACGAGACAATCTGTGGGGTGGACATTCTTGGATGCAATCGCTTGTCCCTTTTTTCTCTTCTCCAGTGAATAATAAGATACTGTTAAATTCAATAAAAATTAATCAAATATTGTTGTATGATTAAAAAAATATGATTGCAACTAAACCTGGAAGACAGAATCCTCCCTCTTTCAACATACTTTTGCCCACGTCTCCTCATCCAAAAAATGCATACTTCTCACATGGAGAAGTGTCTTTCAACTTTCCATATATGTATCTTATGGTGAGTTGTGTCTTAAATGCCCTTCAACGCTCAGTTGCAAGTGACAGCAATTTCTTTCTCAACATGGCATTATGTGGAACATCATAAGTCAACTACAAAATAAAATTAAATAGTTAATATATGATAATAATATGGTTAAATATAATTTATATATTTGAGATTGTAGAAGTAAAATACCATGATAGTTTGTCATATTTGATTATTTACGCTCTCCTCCACATGGTCCCAATCCTCATAAAGGATAGAGACTTTACTCCGAGCAAGGACGCCTACAAAATTAATGAATTTTGTGGCATTTTCACCCTCAGGTGCCCCACTAAGCATGTCAAACTGAATTGGTATCAAATGGCCACCAGCTTGACTGAGAGTCAGTTTTTTTAAGCGTGTACCTTGTCTACCCTTTTTTTTGGTAGACTCATAAGATGAGTTACCAGAAGAATCAACCATGTGCCCGTTTAAAAAAGAGAAAAAAAATTGTAAGTACCATCACTGGAGAAGTTTGAAATTTTCAAAGATAAATATAACGATAAAAAGAATTAAACAATATAATTAAAAATATATAATATCAACAAGAATATACAACAACATAAACATAAATAAGTTACTAACATTGTCAAGTAATTATGTTTTCCCATATTCCTTTGTGATGATTATCATGTGTGGCGTGTACATTATCCTCTTCATTTTCATCAATAAAAGTCGGCATCCATGTTGAGAAAGTCGGCATCCTCTTCATGACTAGTATGCACACTTCTTCCTTGGAGAACCACTGACCATCTCTTGTTAGAAGGATCACTAACATAAACTTGTTTTGCTTGATATGCCATAATAAAAGACTCTTCCTTATAACCTACCTTGCTAAGATCCACTAATGTGAACCGTAACTCATCGGTTTGAACCTCGATGTTTGATGCGCTAAAAATACGCTCAAGGGCACGCGTACCTTTATCGCAGTAGTAACAAAAGGACGTGAATCCAGATATCGAACTCAAATGAGTAAATGGTGATTATTAGTTTCCAGAGATTCTATATTGTTTAGGTAAAATTAAATAGGTATTGGGTTGATTCAATAATGATAAATGTGAAATAGGAATTGTAAAACAAACAATGGCAAGTAGAAAAAAATTCAGAGAAAAATAGGCTTAGGGTTGTAGTTTTCTTCGTGCTCTTATGTTCCTTCACATTTAATTCTAATTGAATCTCTTACTATTCATTAATTACCAATATTGCCTTACGGATTTTATTATCAATTATTGGTCATAAATTGCAATAGTCCTTTCTAAGTTAATTTTCCCGTTGATTATGTGAGATATTAAAACCCTAGGAAGGCATGAGGAATAAAAAAGGGGATTAAATTAATTATTTAATCAAATTGGAAATTAGGAATGAAAGTTGATCATACGACAAAACCTAATTTGATTACCCTACATGTCTACCAATTAATTGCAGTACAGTCGCCGTTCAATTAATCGATTCAAAGCATACAAGGAATGATCAATTCCAAGTAAGAAAAAAAAACAGTAGAGCAATCTAATTGACTGAATAGAAACAAGAATTCAATTAAAATTAAACATTTAAGGGTTCCAAACACTAAATACACCACAACCCTAATAAGAAATTTAGCTACTCATGACAAGAAGAGATATCATAATTTCAAAGAAATACATCAAAGGGAAAATAAGAAGAAATCTTTTACAAGAAAAAGTTTTTCTCCAGTTTCTGACTCTGAGTATCCTATTGCCCTTTAAGAATCCTTCTCCAAAAGCCAAAGACCAAAAAAGGAAAGAATAAAGATAATACAGAGATGCCTCTATTGTACTTTGCTCCTTTTATTTGTAATACAATTTAAGAATTTTGGAGTAAAAGGCTTAACCCGGGTCCATTCCACACAATCTAGGCCCATTAAAAATTAAAATAAAATTAAAACTTGGACCTCAGACTCGCCCAGCGAGGTTGGAAACCCGCTGGGCGGTTTTTCAGAATTTGCTTCGCCTTGACGCTGGGCAGGTTATCCAACCCACCGGGCGGAATACCTCCAAGGCAAGTCCCGCTGGACGATCTACAAGGCTCGCCGGGCAGGTACAACCTTATGCACTCCATTTTATGCTTCAAGTCTCCTTTTGATCCGTTCTTGTACTTATAGGCTTCTTTTAAGTTCACTTTGATAAGTATAATACTCCTCTACACCTATGAACTAGATTTCTTTTCTTTGCTCAACTAACTTCCTACATAAAATTCAACAAAATTAAGGCAATTCATGTAATTTTAAATAAAAAACTTAAAAACACACATCACATGAAATCCTTCATTAATGGTTTATTTTCTCACAAATTTCCAGTGAGCTAATGCAAAAATCATGTGAACTTGCTCTATAAATGTACTTAAATATATATTTATCACAACCCCAAACTTAAGATTTTGTTTGTTCTCAAGCAAGAAATAATTTGTGCACAAAGGTCGAGCATATCCTTCAGCCTCAATTCAAATACAATTTCAATCAATCACAATTAATAGTTGCCCTTTCTTTCAGAATAGTCTCATACATATATTTAGTCAACTTAATCTTAAGAGTCACAATTACTTCCAAAAATAAAACAAGTTAACAAAAGATAGTAAATCCTCTGTCTGCATTCTCTACCTGCTTTACTCTTCTCAAGATTAAGTGTTTTCACTCAACTCACCAAAATTTGGGTTCTATTTACACTCAACATCATCACATATTATTCCTACCATATGCCTGACAAGAATCTAAAATTAATATTATGAAACAAGTGCACACACTTAAGAGGTCTTTTTAGGTTGTAATGGGGCTAGGGTCATCAGTGGTTAAAAATATTTGGAACTAAACTAAGCAATTGAAATTAAGGGACTATCATAGGCATCATCATAGTCATTTCATCACTATTATTCATCCATTGACATTAATATTTTGTGCTTGCCAAGTTTTCAACCCCATCACGATAAACATAAAGAAAATTATACTTTTCTTCTTCTTCTTCTTTTTTGTCTTCTTTTTTTTTTCGAGTTTTTCTATTTTTTTTTTTAACTATACAAATTTGTAAGAAGAAAAGTTTAATGTTATTGTACCCTACCTCAAACTTAAGTCGTTGTTTGTCCTCAAGCAACCCCAAACTTAGAATTCAGCCACAAGTAGCATGTAAGAGCATATTCCTTAATTTCAATCAAGAGGGACAAAATTGTTTTTCACTTTTAAGCTTGTAAAGAGGTAATTTCAAAAACAAATGGAATAAGGCTCAAGGGGGCTAGCAAAGGGTGATTATGCAGGATGGCTAAAATTTGGCCTTGGCTCAAAAAGAAGAAACGTGCCTCTATCATATGTGTGTGAACAAATAAAGCCAAGTTCTAAAGCAAATAACATGCAAAGAAGAAAACACACCGAACAAAATTATCTGTTTAGGCTCAATTCTCACATAGGGATAAGAGTAAAGAAATCATAAAGCACAGACAGATTCAAGGCTAGCAGGTGTTAAGAGGCAATACTCTAAAAGGTCATCTATATCAAATTGTGAGTAACGTATAAAGTGGAGTGACAACTAAATTTGTAGAGCATACAGTAGCAGGCAACAGTCAATAGTGATGATAAAATAAGAGATGAGGCAAAGGCGTCACATAATCATCACATGAACACACAGAAAATGGTTCAATACAGCAGGCCAATAGACATGAAAAAAAAACAGTGACAAAATAAAAATAAGAGAAAGAAGAACACAACCTCAAATATAGACAATTAGAGTAAATGGAAAAGAAATTCATACCTTTAAAGGAGAAATAAAACACTTGGAGATGTGGGTTGAAGAAGAAATTGAGAAAAGAGCAAGAGTTAGGTAGAAAAGGTTGAGAGAAAAGTAAAAAAATCATTTATTTATTTATTTTTGGTGAGGGACCTGCCCAGCGTGGTCATCTGACCGCTCGGTGGCATCGTTTTTTTTTTTTCAGCGAGGCTTCGCAGCCGCCCAGCGGCCTATGAATTGTTCACCTATCGGCGCATGTTCGCCCAGCGAAAAGTGCCGCTCTTGAAAAACTTTTCACCCAGTGGCTTACATATTCGCTCGGCGCCATAGCAGACTTCCTTTTCCAAAAAACATTTTGCGGGGCGGGCAAACAGGTCCACCCAGCGGCTCTGCGAAAGTGTTTTTTTTTTATATATAAAATTTCCAAATTAGAAGATAAAAAAAATAAAAAAAAATAATTAAAAGGAAATACCTACAGGTTGTCTTTTGAAAGCGCTTGTTTAACGTCACAAGCTTGACGGAACCCAAGAGTATCAACTCTTGAGAAGAATGATGTATTTTACCTAGAGCATACCTTTCTCATAGTGCTTAACTTGGTGCCCATTTACTTTAAAGGTGGTGCCATCCTCCTTGGCCACTTCCACCACACCATTAGAAAACACTTGGGTCACTACAAACGGTCCATACCACCTAGACCGCAATTTACCTGGGAAAAGGCGCAAGCGCGAGTTATAAATAAGAACTTTTTCTCTCACATGGAACTCGTGACTTTGTATGTGCCTATCATGCCACCTTTTAGTCCTCTCCTTATACAACTTAGCATTTTCATAAGCTTCAAAACGAAGCTCATCCATCTCATTCAGCTGTAGTAGCCTATTTTTACCTGCAAGCTCAGAATCAAAATTAAGAAACTTAAGGGCCCAAAGTGCCCTGTGTTCTAGCCCAATAGGCAAATGACAGTTTTTTCCAAAGACTAATTTATAAGGAGACATGCCAATGAGAGTTTTAAATGCAGTTCTATAAGCCCAGAGCGCATCATCCAATTTTAAAAACCAGTCTTTTCTGGATGCACTCACGGTCTTTTCTAAAATTCTTTTCAACTCCCTGTTAGAGATTTCCACCTGCCCACTGGTTTGTGGGTGATAGAGAGTAGCCACCTTATGTATTACACCATATTTGCTCAAAAGATTGTCAAATTGCTTATTGCAAAAGTGTGTGCCACCATCACTAATAATTGCTCGGGGTGTGCCAAAACGGGTAAAAATATTGTTCTTTAAGAATTTTACAACACTCCGAGCATCATTAGTGGGAAGGGCTACAGCTTCCATCCACTTAGAAACATAGTCCATAGCAACAAGAATGTACTCATTATTAAAAGATTTGGGAAAAGGACCCATGAAGTCTATTCCCCATACATCAAATAAATCACAGACAGGCATATTGTTTTATGGCATCTCATGATGCCTAGAAATATTTCCAACTCTTTGGCAGCTATCACAGGTCCTTACAAATTTATGAGAATCTTTGAAAATAGTGGGCCAATAAAAACCACACAGCAGTACTTTGTAGGCAGTTCTAGTTGGCCCAAAATGGCCTCTAGCTTCCTTAAAGTGGCAATGAGTAAAGATAGAATTTATCTCATCAAAAGGAACACAACGTCTTACCATGCTATCCCCACATACCTTGAACAAGTAAGGGTCATCCTAAAAGTAATACTTCATATCAGAGAGTAGCTTCTTTTTCTCTTGGTAGGTGTAGTTTTTTGGAAAGACCTTACAAGCAAGGTAATTCACTATATCTGCATACCATGGAAAGGGGAAGATGTGAGAAACAGTTAGGAGTCATTCATTAGGAAACGACTCCTTTATCTCTCCCTTATCAACAGGCTGCATCACACTGTGGTCTAGGTGAGATAGGTGATTCGCCACCAGATTCTCTGAACCCTTATTATCTCGGATCTCTAAGTCAACTCTTGAAGGAGGAGTATCCATCTAATCAACCGGGGTTTAGCATCATGTTTATTCATTAAAAATTTAATAACAGAGTGGTCAGTGTAAACAATAACTTTAGACAAAACTAAATAATGCCTAAATTTATCAAAAGCAAACACTACTGCTAGTATCTCTTTTTCAGTGGTGATGTAATTTTTCTGGGCTTCATCCAGAGTAAGACTAGCATAATATATGGTGTGGAACACCTTATCTTTTCTTTGGCCCAAAACTGCCCCCACAGCAGTGTTATTGGCATCACACATTAGCTCAAAAGATAAGGACCAATCGGGGGCAACCACCACAAGAGTACTAATAATTCTCTCCTTTAGTAAGTTGAATGCCTTTAGGCACTCCTCAAAGAATTCCAAAGTGGCCTCTTTGGTCAGGAGGTCCGTCATGGGTTTTGCAATTTTATAAAAATCTTTTACAAACCTCCTGTAAAACCCTGCATGTCCTAAAAAACTCCTAACCGCCTTCACAGAATTAGGCGAAGGTAATTTTGCAATCACCTCTACCTTGGCGAGATCAACCTCAATGCCTTTAGGGGACACCTTATGCCCCAATATGATGCATTCTTGCACTATGAATTGACATTTTTCCCAATTTAATACCAAATTGGTATCCCTGCACCTTTTTAGAACCAAATTTAGATTACTCAAGCGTTTATCAAAAAAGAAACCAAACACAGAAAAATCATCCATAAATATTTTTATGCAATTCTCAATTAAATCAAAAAATATTGTCATCATGCATCTTTGAAAGGTGGTAGGAGCATTACATAACCCAAAAGGCATCCTCTTATATGCAAAAGTACCATCTGGGCAAGTAAAAGTGGTTTTTTCTTGATCTTGAGGTGCCAATGGTATTTGCATATAACCAGAATACCCATCCAAACAGCAGTAAAATGCATGTCCCGCTAATTTTTCTAACATTTGATCAATGAAGGGGAGAGGGAAATGGTCCTTCCGGATGGTTTCATTTAACTTCCTATAGTTAATGCACATCCGCCACCCGGTGGTTTTTCTTACTACAATTAATTCCTTCTTCTCATTCTCCATGACCGTAGTACCTCCTTTCTTAGGGACACATTGGACTAGACTTACCCATTTGCTATTAGAGATAGGGTACATAATGTCTGCATCCACTAACTTTATCACCTCTCCTTTGACTACCTCCTTCATGTTGGGATTCATACGATGCTGAGATGGTGCCTGGGTCTCATAGTCCTCCTCCATGTATATCCTATGGGTGCACACTGTAGGACTGATGCCCTTGATATCATGGCTCGTCCACCCAAAGGCTTCTTTGTTGTCTCTCAAAACTCGCAGCAACTTTTCTTCCATATACTAAATTAGTTTGTTGACTTGGTCTTCTAGACTTACTCTAATCTTATTATTTTCCTTAGTCTTAGGTGGTTTTTAAAACTTTATCTTTTCATTACAAATAAATATATTTCAGAGGGTTTTAGTGTACAATTTTCTCTCCCACATCCTCACTTTCTTTTCTCCTCTGTACTGTTTGGGTGATATTGAAGAAAGCTTGCTAGTTTTGTTGCCTCAACCATTTTTTGGAAATGGTTGGGATGAGCCTGTTATATCCTAGGAGACTTGCGCATCACGTGGATAAGTCCTTAAGGATAGTGTGAGATCACACATCTCAGGCTTAATTTATTTGTGACTATTCATGTTTGTAGGTTCGTGGTTGATCGTGGATCGTGTTCATTACAAACTATGGATTCAATTAGATGGAGAGATCGTGACCGTAAACATTGAGGATAACACAATATGCTATTAATATTAATCACGTCACTAACCAGATAGATGTTAATCGCACTACATTGTGCTCGGTTGACTTTGGATGATGATTGATCTGATTCCACCATCTATGGTCCTTCCAATATAATTCTAACAACTACATGGTTTTAGTTGTCTTAAAAAAATAATTCTTTGATGACAGTTTGGGCATCCCACTTAATCTTGCCTCATTTAGTGGGGATTCTAAATATACGTATTTAATATTTACCGCATAACACAAACTCTAGGTTGCTCCTGTATATAAGTAGCTTAATTTCTGCTACCTTCCTCGTTAAACATGTCAAACAATTTTTAGTGTATAACCCTAGATAGAGAGGTAATATTACCTAGAAATTTATTATCTAGATTCTCTTGCTACAAGATGATTTATATAAAGTTTCGACTGTTTCGTGATCTTGATTTTGTAGAAGCAAGAAGATAGGAAGAATATGAGGCCTGCCACCTTTGGGGTGATACTCCGTATGATGTTGAGCGTGTCAATGTGCTTGGCCGCGAACATGAAGATCTTCACGGATGAAATGAATATGAAGAACGAGCAGTTTCCAAACCATGAAAATGAAAAGCACAAGCCGGGTTTTGCGTATGGTGGAAGCAGTGTGAATAATCATCATTACATCCCCAAGCAAGACTTCAACAACAATATGGTGGTGATAGAATCAGGAATGGAAGTGGATGATATGATAAAATTATATATGCTGTTATGTTCTTGTTTGAGGCAGAAGATATGGTTAATTCAGGTCTATAAATTAAATAAAAGCTACCCAGAGCCTCTGCAGCTTCAGTGTTATGGCCTATGTGATCTGTATATAGTAAAATATGTATAAACTGTATGCCCTCGTGTTCTATTTCTACGAACTGCAGTTGTAAACCTCTGTATTTTTTTGTTTTAATTTTTTCTTGGAATTTAATTTTGATTTATTTTAGTATAATTTTTTTTACACAGTGAACTACGTACTTAAAAATAAAAATTGTGACTTTTGAAATAATTGTTATAAAATTCAATAATTTTCAATCATAAATCATGCATCTAGATGGCATACTTAAACTCACAAATTAAGAATTTATTACCAATTACTTTTAACCTTAATTAATTTTATTTGAAAAATTTGAAATACAAAACACAAATTAAATGAGAAAGGATAAATTAAGTAATTTCAATTGTTAATGAGAAAATCAATAACTAATATTCTAACACAATCATGACATATTAAAAATGTATGGATAATATTTACTATTAATTTTTTTTATCAACAACTAAGGATTATTTTATTCTTTAAAGTGAATTGCTTACTTTAAAAGAGTTAAATCTATAAATATCATAATAAAGTTAGGAAATAAAAGTATCAATCTTGAAATTTAATAAATTAATTCCTTAACTTAAAATTTAATAACAAATTAAAGATATTAATGATCTCACAATAAAAATTCAGTATGTACCCAAAAAAAAAAACCACCATAATCTCTTCTTTTTTTTTTGTAACTTCAAAATTTAGGAGGAAGGGATGGTGTCACAGTCCAAGGCAGGGAATACCTCCGAACTCAAAGAGTGCTTACAGAAGTACTTACATTTACCTCATCCTAAGAAGACAAGTGAGAATTCGAACATGCGACCTGTCAATTGCAAAACCCAGTTTTGTTCTACTCGACCAATCTCTTGAATTAAACCCACCATAATCTCTATTCTTAAGAACCAACACTCGACTAAATGAAAAGGAAACTTATATCAATTCATCAATAAGAATTCGAGTAAATCGATATATCAATTAAATCATGTTGTTTCTTTATTATAAATAAATATTAAACCTTATTTTTTTATAAAACAAAACTTTATTAAGAAGTATAGTAAAAAGGGTACTCTAACCTATATACAATTCACTCACAAGCCCAATCAAGAGAGCTAAATAGAGACAAGTTATAGAATTAATACATCAATCACAAAAAGAATATTGAACACTATTTATCATAGCCTATAACCAAGTTCATGATTTGACCTTTATCATATCTAAAACATCATTAAAGTCGAAAAGAACAATCTGCAACACAATTTTGTTATGCATATTTCTAGTAGACCATACCACAACTTGCTAAATAATATGACTAATAGGACACAACTTTTTCCTTCTTAAAAGAGAACTAAACTAAATATAATGAGCAAAAAATATCATTAGGCAAGATCCTAGAATAATCAAGCCATGCATAAATTTCATTTCAAATTCGGTTTGTCATTGGACAAGATAAAAACAAGTGATAAGTATCTTCCTCAAAGGAGAAACACAACACACAAGATATACCTTGCACTTGAGACACTATTCATTTTTTACACAGATTAACTCAAGTTGACAACCTATCTAAAATGACCCATCAACATAACAAAATCACTTTGAAGGGAACATAACTCTTCGATTATTTTTAAAAAAATAGAAAAATAGGAATAATGTAAACTCCTTAAAAACAATTGAGACTATAACAAAATATTAGTTGATTTAACTAAAAAAAGGCATGAAAAATCCTTCTTCCTTTACCTGTTGGTCCAACACATCTTTACACAAAGCAAAAGAACCTAAGACATTTATGAAATCTACCAACAACTTCCTCCCACATAAAAGACCCTTCCTCCACACCCATAATCAACACCAATTACTATCAGACCATTATCTCATTTCCATCACATAGGGATCCCTATTAAGTGACACTTGGTACAAGCAAGGACAAGAATGCTCCAGACAATCATTAAGAATCCAAACTTCATGCCAAAATCACAATATTCCTCATTTGACCTTTCTTGTCATACATTGAGGAAAGCAAAGCAAAGGCACACTATTAACACTTTCTATCAAGCACAAATCCCTCCACCAAAATGACCTAAAAAGAGTTATCCATGCACTCTCTATGGGAAGACATCCTATATTACTACTTACAAGAAAATAGTGGAAACCAATCAACATTTGAATCTACTAGAAATCATCAGCTCCATTTAGCTAATAGGCTCAAGTTAAAAATATGTAGGTCCTTTACTATTACCCTAAATCACCACAAGATTTCAAATGATAAATTTTATCTCAGCTAATCCATGCAATTTAAGTGAATCATCTCCACCATACCTAATGAAAGTTCTTTCCAACCCTTAATGAAGACCTTTTTTTAACATTTATGAGAGAAAGAGAGAAAGAGAGAGGGAGAGAAAGATAATACAAAAGGTAGGCTAGATAAAACTGAATTTACTAACACAATGCGATCACCTAGAGACAATTTCTTTCCTTTCCATGTTGTCAACCAACACTTCCTTAACTTAATAATCGGTGCCCCAAGTGTCAACCTTTCCTCGATTTGCATCCACTAGTAGTCCAAGAAACTTAAAAGAAAGGCTACTAGTACCACAATGCAAGGAATTAGTAGTTGCCACCAAAAAGAGCGTCCACATTAATATCAATCAAAGTGCTTTTACCAAAAATTATCTTTAACCCAGACACTAGTTTGAATCCCTGAAGAATAGACTTTAGAGCCCATAAGTTTTCTTATATCATTTCCCTAGACAAAAAAGTGTCATCTGCATACTATGACAAAGAAATATTGATCCCTTCATTGATAGAGAAACCATAAAATTTCCCGTGAGAAAGGTGAACATGCAAGAAGAGAATCATGCTTGCCCTCAAGAAGTATCTTTAGAGTTTTGATGATTTAGCCTCACTTGATGAGTGCAAAGTGTATTGCTTATATATATATATATATATATATATATATATGTGTGTGTGTGTGTGTGTGTGTGTGTGTGTGTGTGTGTGTGTGTGTGTGTGTTTGTGTGTCATGCATGATTAACCCTTATCCTTGATGGTTTAATAATGATGAGCTCTAAATTTAAGACTTAATGGATTAAGAAAGTGATAACATGTTTTCATGAATCTAAAACTAAATTCAAGATGCAATCAATGTTTAAATATAGTTCAAGTTTCATAAAAGTTGAAGGTTTGGATAAAAGCCTTTTGTATGATTCAATTTTGTGTTAAGTGTTGATTTTAATCTGTTATTTTGGTTATGTAATAGGTTATTCTTGTTAATTTGATGTTATAAAGTGGTTAGATTCACAAATAATCTATTATTTGGTTGTATAATCGATTATTGTAAAGGCTTGGAAGTTGGTCTTGCGCAAACAATCGATTATTTGTTAAAATAACTAATTATTTTGTTCTTGACTAATCTCTAGAACTACAAAGAACAAAATAATCAATTTCGAAAATAGAATAATTGATTATTTCAAGTTTTCTCTATAAATGGTGAACTCTATGATGCTTCTACACATGACTTTAAATTTATTAACTTTTGAGAGAGCTTTTCAATAAAGAACACACATTAATCATCATCTTTACAAAACATTTTTCATCAAATCAAGAGCTCAACATGGATCATCCTCTTGGTTAAAGAGAAGTCATCAATATGGATAGATTTGTTTTGTACTTTAGTGTTTACATCTATCATGATTAATTGAGGTGATACCTAACCCTAACCCTTGTGTAATTTTTGGTTTCTTGAGAAGGGTTTTCTCAAGGGCTTCTTATGGTATGTTTCCACAAGGCTTGTTTCAAAGTGTCTTGATAGGTTTTCAAGAATCCTGGTTTTTTGGATTTTGTTGTATGTGATTCTTGTGTTTGTGTAGTGTGCTTGTAAACAATTAAATTACATAATGATATTCCCACTCGGTTTGATTGAAAACTGGATGTAGATCCCAATGTTGGTGATCAAACCAGTATAAATTTGCATGTCCTATTCTTCTCTCTACCCTTTCTCACATACATTGTTTCTTGATCACTCTTTTCATATGCATATCAAATTCATGAGTATCTTGTTCATGTTGGCATATTAAAAACAAGTAAACTATTTTCATTCTACTATAACTATATCACCAAATCAAATTAATTCAAGATTTTTCAAAATTGAGGTGCTTCATCTTTGGAAAAAGATTACGGTTCTTGAAAAAAAATTATTGATCCAATTCATCTCCCTCTTGGATCCAACCTTTTTGCTTAACAAAAGGGCATTGCCCATTAAACCATATACATCCTTAAAAATAATCCAAAAAAAAAAAGGGAGACAAGGGATCCCCTTGCCTTAGACCCCTAAGCAAATCTCCTCTATAGGGAATCCAATAATAAGATCAAAGAGTATCTTATGGAATACACATGCATGAATCCAAGTTCTCCATTTCTCACAAAAACCAAATTTATATAACATGATCTTATTTGGAAGGCTGTAACTTCTTAACCACTAGAGTCTCTACTCCTGCTAATAGTTTAGCACACTCTTTGTTACTGTGGGGTCCTGAAGCACAAGGAGATTTTACCCGTTGGTGTCAATTAGGTGGTCTGTGGACTTTTGTTGCTATCCACTGTGCTTTCGGATTAATAGGTTTCATGTTACGTCAATTTGAACATCTAAATAAGCCCAATTTACTAAGTCGTAGGCCTTTTCAAAGTCAACCTTTAAAATAAAGCATTGCCTCCTACTTCTTTAAACAAAGTTCACCAATTCATTCACCAAAATCATAACATCTAATTAAAATTTTCCGATTTGACAAGAAAGTTGTTTGACAAGAGGAAATTACAAACCCCAAAACCTTTTTTAACCAAGTAGCTAGAAGTTTAGATATAACTTTACAAACACTACTAATCAGAGATATAGGTCAAACTCAAATACTTCTGTTGATTGTCCTTTTTAGGTACCAAGGTGATAAATGAAGTTAAAATGCCTTTTGGATGCTTGGGATGATAATGAAGTTCACGTACCATTTCACAAACCTCGTCCTTGAGAGTGACCCAAAATTTTGATAGAATGTGAAATTAAAGCCATCAAGTCTCAGACTCTTATTCCCCCATAACTCCACACTGTATCTTTAATCTCTTTAGGGGAGAAAATGGGTTGTAAGGAATTCAATGTCACCAAAAGATAGATGACTTGAACTGGGACTCCATCAAGAATAGGGTTGTCCATAAATGGTTCTGTATAAAACTTTTGAATGTAGTCCTTGATAACACCTTTAATGTCCTTCATCTCTTCAATCCAACTATCGCTAAATTTGATTTTGTTTACACCTATACTTGAGATGTGTGTGAAAGAAAGTCGCATTTGTGTCACCCTCTTTCAACCATCTTGCTTGAGCCAAGACTTTACTTTAGACTAAGCCAATGTCATACTTTTGCTATAACAACCCCCTTTCACTCTAAGTCTATAAGAAAGATAACATTTCAAGGCTGCCACAAAATCCAACAGATTAAGCTCTACCACACCTTATAACTTAGAAGTAACTTTACCAAAGCTTTCCTTATAACAACTTTTCAAATTATGCTTTAAAAGCTTTAGCTTCTCTTTGAAGGCGTAGACCCTTGGCCCTAACCATCCACCTAATGAGCACTTCATGTACAAGAGACAAAAAATAGAAGTCCATGTGATGCAACCAACAATTACTAAAATGGAAAGGTTATTTTTAGCCAAGAAAGCATCCAAAGTCCCTACTTCCACAACTTATCTTCCTTACTACTTGTCAAATTGCGCACAACTTTTGTTTTGTGCGATGACATCAATTATTGCACGACCTTCATTTGGTGGCTTTAAATTATTAGTTCCTCTGCAAGCAACATCCACCAACATCTTTGTATTAGGAAGTAAACCCCCATAAAAAGGTTCAAATAAAATATAATCTGGCATGACATGGTAGAGGAACTTTTTGAAAGTCTCTTTGAATCTTTCCCAGTAGTCAAGGACAAACTCATCACCCTCCATTTGATGAAATCATGTAAGCGTACTCCTAATCTTAGTTAATTTTTGGTAGAGCCGACAAAATGAGCCTGGCTCGATTGGCCGGTTCGCTCAACCCGTAAAATGGACTGGGCTAGGCTCAAAAAATGATGGCTTAAATAGAATCGGGCTGATTTGGCCTAACCCGTTTGGCCCGAGTTAGGCTGGCCCAAAATTATGCTAAAAAAATTTCAATATATTTTATTATAATTATACATATTATGTTATTATAATATAATAAATGTCAAAATAAAATTTTTATTATTAATTATACTTCAAATCACGCATATTTATTTAATTATTTGCCCTTTGGCACATACACTATATATTGGATTTAGCCACTGTTGAGTTTATTTTGTACACGTATAGTCATGGTCCACTCGTATGTAGACGAGCCAAAATATATCAACTTGATATTTCAAAATATATAAGCGTAAATATTATACATAATCAAGTCATAAAATTTTAAAAACATAAAAAAAATTTACGTACTTAAATTAACTTATTTAGAAAAAAAAAATCAATTTTTTTGGGTAATAATCAATTTTTCCAACTTATAAGACTTTAAAAATAATTTTTTTCCTAAAAAAATACTTAAACAAACATGACGTAAGATATTAAATAACATTTTACAATATATATTTTAAAACAAATTACAATAGACAAATAAAATAAATCGGTTTAAAAAAAAAGCAAGCTAAATTGGCTTGGTGGCCAGTAAACAGCCGGGTCGGGCCCAAAAAAACAAGGCCCGTAACACGACGGGCCAGGTTGGGCCAACTTTTTTAAATGGCCTGCACGAGCCAGCCCGGCCCTACCCGATCCATTTGACACCTCTAATTTTTGGATAGAAGGTACTTTTCCATAAACTTCACAGTCAACACTTTCCATAATGTACATGCTCCCTTATGGTAGATATCTGAGTCAATCCTTGATTTTTTTTTCTCTCAAAGAGAAAGGAAAAAGTCTCAACCTAAATGCTTAAGGACTAACTCCTTGGATCCACATAGTCTCACAAAGTTGTACAAATGTCTCCATGTGTATATTTGGATTCTCCATGGGTAACCTAACAAAGATGTTGGCTTAGATCACATGTATTAATCTTGGTTTAATATTGCAATGACTATCAGTTTACAAAGACAATTCTAATTGGAACCACAGAGAAAATATTTATATTTGGATTGTTTGAGAGAAAATATTAATTTAAAAGAAACAATAAAGATTTA
The DNA here is from genome assembly GCA_004329165.1 of Spatholobus suberectus. Taxonomy (NCBI): domain Eukaryota; kingdom Viridiplantae; phylum Streptophyta; class Magnoliopsida; order Fabales; family Fabaceae; genus Spatholobus; species Spatholobus suberectus. The sequence continues at coordinate 9,535,913 of CM014736.1, forward strand.
TTTTTGACTTTTTCTTGTAAGAAAACAAAGACCACAAGAATGCAAGGAAAATAAGTCAAATCAAATGAGAAAAGCATTGGGAATATATTTCATTCAATTTTATTTATGATTCTTAATATGTGTATTAATTCAATATGATTTTTACTTTTTCTACCAATTTGCTAAATTTATTTAAATCTTAATTCTTTAGGCAATGAAAGCTTTATTCCTAATTAAGAACCTTAACTCCTTATATGAAATTAAAAATGAATAAGCATTAAACATAGAAATCTCTAACGATAGCAAGCATCCAATGACTATTCGTATCTTAAAGGATTAATTGCAAGGTTTATGTTTCAGAGCACATCCATAAAGTAATTTTTCATTTACAAAATAGATCAAAAATCTTCTTAAGGATGATCAAGTCTTAAGAAGCACTAAGCACAAAGAATACAAACACAAAGATAAGAAATCAAATTTTCATTAATAACCCAATTTAGAAATCTATAGATTACATTAAAATTCACATAACTCCAACAAAAGGAGGCTTACCAAGACATGGAAGAAATAGACAAAACATAAAAAGAGAAGAGATAGAAAAATATAATGGATCCTTGAAGAGATGAAAACTTCCACCCATTTCGTCCTTCTTATACTTGTAGGGCTCCTAGAGATAGATAACGGTTGCCCCCAAACTGAGTGTCCAAAGATCCCTAATTCTCTCTCTCATACTTTTTATATGTAGGTTGCATGTCTAATTATGGAGAGAAAAGGCCAAAGGCTTAATTTTTGTGTGTTTTGGACTGTCCATTTGGTCTTTTTTCTTGATCCGTTCAACTTTCAATTTCTCTTTTTATTAACAAAAATAGAAACATCAAAATATAAGAAAATAAATAAAAATCCTAATTAAATTTAACAGAAAATAAAAATAGATAATTTTTTCTAGTCTAATATTCTAAAATTTATTTTCTTGAGAGTTGAAATTCAAAATAATTGACTTAAATTTGTTTAAAAATAATAGAGAAATTAGATAATATAAAGATTTATGACCCTTGAAACCTAGTTTTAATTTTTTACCAAGACATCTTTTAGGGAATTTTCGATCCCTGCTAGTCCAATTGTCGAGTGAAGTTGACCAATTCTTATCAAGTCTACTATGTATCTAAACTCATAAATGGACCGACCATATGGCCCTATATAGTTACTAGTTTGGCTAGGTAAACTGGTCTAGTTATGTGGGTGCTTGAGAACTAGAGCTCTCTTTTCCTATAAAAATGTTTGCACTAAATAGGATTTTCCAAAGAGAAAATACATGGTTAAACTCCTAGCTCAACGGTGAAAGTTTGTTTGTTGTTTGATCCACCCGTGTAATTCATTTATTAATAATGAAAATAACAAATTAATGGAAGATACTTTACAAATTTGGAAATGTATATGATATAATATATAATTCTTTTCGACCCACTACAACCACCATCCATTGATCTTTACATATCTTTCCATTTATGAAATAGGTTTTATGCACTATCATTTCTTTCAACTGAATCAATGATGAAAACATTAACTTTTCTTAGTAATTAACAAATTCTAAATTACTAAAAACACCAAGATATACAAGAACCGGCAAACACGGATCTGTATAAATGTACTAATAAAGTGAATAAAAATGAAGATGGGGTATATAGTGTAGGCTAAATGATTTGGGTTGAATTCAACCTTCAACCAGGCAATCCTCAAAATGGTAGTATGGTAGTCTTTTCCCAACATATACAGCCAAGTTGCAACCGCTGATATTAATTTTAAAAGAAGGAATTAACGATGCCCAATTATTTTAACATCAATCAACATAGAGAAAATAAGTTATGCACCAACAATATAAAATATTTTTACACTGTCTTCTAATCACAAATGTAGGATAAATTTGTTGACTTTGATAATAATCACCCTAAAAATCACACTAAAACTGATTTTCGATTGATTGATAGGTATAAAAAATTTTACATTGACGGTGCATAACAATTAAACTCATCAACATAACCAATACCCCTTAATCAGGTGGAATTATCCTATTTTGTCCACATATAAATTTGGATAGAACGTTTCATCATTTAATCAGGTTGAATAACATTTTCAATGGGGATCGCACTTAAGCTTGCCTTATTTGGTGACAACTCACAACCCCACCATTTTATTTTTTCAAGTTGACTTCCGAAATCCCCATTTCATTAGCCATGTATAGCCTTCTCATGCTCCTATAAAAGCGGCTAGAGCCTCTTCTTTCTTCTCCATACTAGATCATAAGTGCATCTATAGCATCCAAGCTATATCTGGTGAGTTAACTGACATGCTGGTTAATTTTGGAATCATAGTATATTTATGCTCACATCTGCATTATACCCTCTTCCCCCGTTCTTATTTTGAATCCTATAACTTATGGGACGGATAAAGAGGGGCACGACACTTTAATTAATATATGTATATATAGAGAGATGGATCAATATACATCGGTATGAATTATACTTATTTTCACATCATTCATTAACTTTTAAGAATTTAATTAGAATGTACTCACAATGTAAAAATTTATTATACTATCATCCAATCATAGATTATCATGTATAGTAAAATTATTTACTTTTGTAATAACTATTTTAAAAATCATATATAAGGTAATTTTTAATTAGTTGACAATATAAAAATTTTTACACAGATAATATATAAAAATCAAACTTATCTTTTAATTAGATAATTTTATTTTAAAACTCACCGTTGGATTAAAAGTTCTTTTATATAGATCATATTTAAAAAAAATTAGATTAATCCAAAATTGTTTTATATTTTGATCATACACGTCAAAATTAACGTAATATATATTTTTAAAATATATAAAAATATAAATAATTTGATTATCTTCTTATCGTTGTTCATGTTTTACAAAATTTAAAATGATTTGTAAAAAATATAATTATAATTCAATGGTTAAATAAAAATAACATGTTATGTAAAATTATTAAAAATGTAATTTTATGTGTAACTCGTACAGTGTAAGTTTATACACACACACACACAAACAGAGAGAAAATCAATAAAAATTACATTTTATATATGTAAAGTTATTAAAAGTGTAATAATATCTATAACTCCTGTAAGTTAATCTCTACTTGCACACACACATATATATTATAAGAAAATTATTAATTTGTATTTTATTCATATTATTATATATGTCGATGTTAAGAAAGTATAAATACTTTTAAATACTTATCATGCCTAGCTTGTTGTATTTATGTCAAAGATATATATGTATGTTGGAAACAGTACAATATTTAAATACTTCTAATAATCTTTTTATTTATTTTTAAACTTTTATATTATATATTATAAATTAGATTACCACATTAATAATTACATAAACTGTAACATTTTATTTTGTCTATAATAACTTATGTATGATCATTTTTAAAGTATGAATTTTCTCGTGATTTATATTCTCTTATTATAATTTCATTTAAATTTATTATCTACATTGTATTATTGTTATGCTCTATGAAGTAACTTTAAAATTTGTCATCTATATATCTTTGTATTCATGTTGTGTCCATACCTTGTACGTAAAATTTCAGGAGTTTAATCCTCATATATTGTTTGTATAATAAATTTTATGCTAACAAATTAAAAATTATTTTTGGAATAACTTTTAAGATAATTATCATAAAAGTTAAAAATTTATTATATATGATGATTTATAATTAAATAATAGTGTAAAATTAAATCTTTACACTTTCAATGTATTTTAATTAAACCCCAACTGTATTCACTTTTATCCTTTACATTATTCCTTGATCCTTGGATGGAGAGTCCATTGCTTATAATAATAACATACCTGTGGTCTACCAAAACATCATTACTGTTTGAAAAGAGCATAGACCAGGCATGCATACTATATGAGTTCATCTCTCTGATGACTTTTGCTTTTCTGGCTAAACTAATTCCAATTACTATATGTAGAGACAGGAAGCTGAAGGTGATATCACTAAGCTAGTATCAGAATGAGGTTTCTGGCAATTGCATTAGTTTTGATGCTAGCATGCTGCTGTTGTATGGCTTCAGATAGGAGGAGCATAGAGGCCAAAATGCATGAAAAACCCAAACAACTTAGTGACCAGAATGATCATCATTCCATCCCTCGTAAAGACTATGGAGATCCTGGCTCGGGCCACTATGACGTCACTGATGATAATGATCATCATTACATCCCTCGCAAGGATTTTGGTAAACCTGGCTCTGGCCAACTTGATGTCACTAACGATAATGATCATTATTACATCACTCCTCGCAAGGATTATGGCAAACCTGGCGGAGGCGAACGCACGGTTAATGATCCCGGCAAGAACCACGGCCAGCATCCTGGCGAGGAATAAAAATATATGGTTGGTATATATAGATGAAGATCATATATATATATATATATATATATATATAACTTTGTGCGTGATGTTTGATAATTAAATCGGTTATTGCTAGACATATATATGTGTGTGTAGGTAAATTACCAGAAATTCCTGTCTGTTCCTTGCACAGATGCAAAAATTTCTCAGTACCCATAGATTTGAGTGTATCTCAGTATCTGTATGTGTCGCCTTTGATCAGTGTATATCTATAAAGGAGTGTAGTAAATGTAATCATCGTTTTTGGTTAATAAATAAAGATCTGAGACGGTTTGCTTGTAAGTGCTCCTAGCATTTCTTCAAAAATAAACACACATATATATATATCTTTTCATAACCACTGTGTAAAATAATACAAAAATTATTTGTGGACACCTTAAATCTATTTGACAGTTAATAAGGGAAAGAGATAGAAGAGGAAGAACTGTAAGTATATAATATGATTTAAATGACAAGTGTTAAAGAAATATTTACCGTAAAAATTATTACTCAAAATAATATATTTAAGACAACTGTTTTAAAATAATATATGTACGACAAATGCTAAATGGTACGAATTGAAGTACGTTGGAAGAAAACTGTGCACGAAGATGCATGGGTAATCTCTATTTAATTTCATAATTACTTTTTTTCTTTATTTTATTAAAGAACCATCAAAAAAATTTTCCACCCAATTTTGTATTGTTTGGTGCGTAAACCATCCGTACTATATATTTAGTGTTGCTCTATATTTAATTAAAATAGTCAGTATATAGTATGTAACGCTGACATATACTTTGCATATTGACAATACAGTCCCAAACTTTCCTTCATATTGATATTTTCATATTAATTCGTGTTTATACACAAGCATGTCCAAATTAATATATGAAATAGTTTGCGCTTTTCAAGATCTTTTTCTTTTTCTGCCCTAAGACCAAGTAAAGTTGTAAATCCTTAACACACACACACGCGCTAAACATACAGCAACAATATTTACAGCCCAAGAAAAATTGTATTTGTACAATATATTTGAGTTTTTTTTTTTTTTCGTATGAAAAAAAGAGAGAGAGGAAGAGAGAAGAAAAAGAAGTGTAAGAAAATATTGTTGATGTAATTGCGAGAAAAGTGTTATAAAAGGTATTACAAAAAGTGCTGGATAAATCATATAATTCATTTTTTTTATTTCTTTTTATTATATTAACTGTCTTATATTCTCATTACACATTCTTTTTCTTCTCTCCGTATCTCTCTCTATATATAGTACCAAAAGTGTGCAAATACATTTTCCATGTACAAGTAGCAACACTTGAATATTTAACTACCAAAAAGGAAATTTTAGGGGCTGTTTATTTTAAGAAAATGTTTTCTATTTTCATTTTCTGAAAATATTTTTTTATTTTCAAAGTTTTTAATTTTGAAAATAGAATATGTTTGGTTTGAATTTGTATTTTTTATTTTCAAAAATATCAAAACACACTTAAACAACTTCCACCATCAGTGACCTCTTCCAACATTAGCCATTTGAAAACATTGCTTCTCCACACAACTTTGAAGCTCCTCCACGCAATTAGAAGGACAACTCGTCGGCAACCACTCTCTCATGCGCCTCTCTTTTGCACCGTGGCCGGAGCCTATGAGAGCCAACGTGCAGTTGAAGCGATTACAGTGAATCTTGATAATATTTACCATGTGTGCCACCATGTTTTCAAATTTTAGAAAAGGCTGAAAATGATGTTTTTTTCTTTATTTTCAGTTTTGGGCATGTTTTCAAAAACATTTCCAAAGAAAATGTTTCCTAAACTTCAAGTAAACATATTTTCAATTTTATTTTCTGTTTTCTTTGAAAATGAAAACAGAAAACAATGAAACCAAATAGGCCTTAGTGTGTGCAAATTCAAGACTTGATTTGTGTAACGACCCTCTGTTACTACAGTACTACTCACATTCCTCATTATTTAATCATAAGTTTAGACAGTAACAGAATCTGATTATATCCCAATTCATAACTATAAAATTTATACAAATCCAAAGGTATCATGTACAAATTAAGATTACATACAATAACATAACTTCCTATAGCTGGTCAACTATATAACAATTTACATCAAAACCAAAACAAAAGGAAGGAGCTTCCAGAAAAGCTCTGCCCAAAAAGGTCTCCAAAAGTCTTCATCTAAGACCTCCTCCATCAGCTTCGAGAAGCTGGATCTGCAGACACCTCTCTTTCTGCTCCCACGCCAAACGACATGATCATCACAGGCACGAACCACACGTGCAAACAATGCAAGAGTAAGCTTACTTGATATAATAAAACATATATTTTAAAAGTAAAGTAATAGAAAAATTCCTTCATCCCATATCAATAATCAAATAAAAAATAGCAACAACGTCAACAACAAGGCATTATCCACACCTCTATCACCACTCCAACCATAATAACAGCCATGACAATAAAAAACCAAAACAACAATGCTACCTTCGCTACCAACACACATCATAACCACAGCCATAATTACCAAGTAATCATAACAACAACGACAATACAACTACTACCACTAAAGACATCATTAGTTATAGACAAAAACCTCATTTACATATATAAAAGTTTAAATAAAATTTCATGATATATAGTCACATTCTCACTTAGTGATATCAATCAGAATACTAATGCATCATACTTTCAACCTCTACATATCCAAATCCACAAACACAATAGCCTGAGGTCCATCGTCAGCTACCTTAGTACCCACACAACAACATGAAGTCCATCGTCAACTACCTCAGTTCTCAATCCACACAATGGCATGAGGTTCATCGTCAACTATCTCAACCGCTAACATATGCATACCAATGCATGTATCACCACGGCATAAGGTCCATCGTCAACTACCTCAGCCGCCAACATATGCATACCAATGCATGTATCACCACAATAATCACCACGACATGAGGTCCGTTGTCAGCTACCTCAGCCGTCAACATATACATAAATGCATGTCTTTCCATACAACATCAACATAACCACAATAAATCAACCACAACAATCATCATCAACCCATGCAAGCCCAATCCAGCCTCTTGCATGGTCAACAAGTAAGGTATCTCACCATCACAACATATTACGACTAGTGGAGGCTCTACCTGAGCAACCTTCCACTCAATTACCATTTTTCCCCATTTTATCAAACCAATTCACAACAATAATAAAGAAAACCAAGAACCAAGTTTGGAAGAATAACAACATGTGGAGGTCCTATCTAAGCAACCTTCCATGTCAACACACACCCAACAACAATAATTCAACCAAAATTATTCATCCATATCCACATGCATATTTATTTATATGTCACACCATCACACCACAATAGCTTGAAGCCCACATAACCTCAGCCAACCACATATTCATTCAAAATATATATATCTTCATAACAATCAACTCAATCACAATACACCGCAACAATAACAAAGTTCATACTTTCATTTTACATCAGCACAAACCACTTAAACCAAGCACACATGACAAATAGGTCTTTCTTTTAAAGCTAAACATTTTTCCAATACTTCAAAGGACCACACCTAAACATCAAATCCAAGGTACTCAACTACCTTTCACATTCTTACTTAGAGTCAAGTCTCACTCAACTAAAATAACAAAATCACATTTATTTATTTATTACAGTATCCCGCCCGGCGGCACATCACTGCCGCCCGGCGACATATTGCTAGAGACCTATTTTTTGATCTCTGGTTGATCGGTGCCCAACAGGACAAAAACGTCGCCTGGCGACGTTCTTCCAGGAGCCACCTTCTGGGCTCAGGAAGACCCTCGCACGGCGGGAAGGGGTCGTTGCTCGGCATGGCCTGCGCTGTGAAGAGTATTTAGGCTTTGATTCTTCAATGCCTTAAGTTCTAATTGCTATACAATCATTCCAAATCAATTCTAAACACTTTCAATGCACTTTTAACCAATTATACAACAATTTTTAGCCATAAACAACCTCAAATCTCAAAATCCTTTTTTGAAACCCATTTTTTTTTTCCAAAACTTACATACGCAAGATATTCACCAAAATCAATCGATTCCAAAGCATTAAATCAACATATCAACGACCATAAACATGAAATCAAACAACAGTAAGCTTCTCTTACCTCAAAAGCTTCCAAACTTGAATTTTGGTCCTTTGAGAAAACTTGTGTCTTGAGCTAAAATCATTCACAGATTTCTCCTTTCTCTCCCCACAATCACTAAATCAGGCTTAGAAAGCTTCCAACACTTATCAACCTCAAATCTATAGAGAGAGATTGAGAGAGAAATGAGGAGAGAGAAACTGAAGAGAGAGAGAGAGAAAAAATGAGAGAATGAGGGGTTTCACCCCCCCCCCCCCTCCTCCTTTTATATCCGAGCTCCTCGAAGTTCTCACACGAACTTTTGGCCCACTGAGGCCTAAATCTCACTCAGTCACTTGCCTTGTCCTAAAACTAATTTAACTCAACTGTTTTTCTCTCAAAATCCAAAATCAGACTCTCCACACAACCACATTGGCTTAAGTACATATCTCAAGTTTCTTATTTTTAGTTATTAAAATACTTAATCAAGTATTAGGAGAAACAAGGTGTTACAATTTGAATTAGGCCACTTTTTTCGAGGTCATTTTTAACCTTAACTAGGATTGTGCAAAAGTTGAACTAAATTTACATTTATTTATACTATAAATCTACCCTACTATATAAATTAAAATCTCTATTTAGATTGAGAAGAGTTCAGTCTCTTTACTTTCTTTATTATTGAATTTAATTTAAATATTTTTCCTCCTCTTACCGTAAAATACACACTCCTATAGTACACTTGACATTCGCACTCTTTTCTCTTCAATAACTTTCATTTTCTTCTCCAACAGCTTCCCTAATCTTCCTATCCCGAGCTCTCCCCAGCAAAATCAACAGCTGAAAATTTCAACAATAGAAAACCAACTTCCCCTATCCTCTTCCATCTTCTCCCTTATATTCTTTCATTTAGTCCTCTATTCTCTTATTTCAAATTATTGCCTATAAAACTAGTTAAGGACATGTTTATTCCTAGTTTTTTTATATTTACAATATTCTCATCTTGTTTTTAATTTATTTTTTATTTTTAAAGATTTGTACAGGAAACAAAAAAAAAGTTGTTTTTCACTATTTCCTGTACAAATATTTGAAAACAGGAAACAAATTAAAAATAAGGTGACACTTTTATAATTAAAAGTGAAAACAAAAAATAAAAATAGAAAATATTTTCTCAAAGTAAACAGGCCCTAAAATACACAATTTACAGAGTGGGACTCATACTCTTTTCATTCTCTTAATTAGACATTTTCAATATTATCTTTTTTTCTCTTTTTAGAGGTGAATTTCACACATTATTCTTGCGTTTAGCAAAAATAAATCTCTTTCAATCATCTCAAACCATCATCATTTTATTTTATTTCTATACTTGATTTTCTTAATTGTCCATCACCTCAAATCTACCTTCTTTTATCTCTATTTCTAAGTTAAATTTTAATATTCTTTTAAATTGTTAATAATTAAAAATAACCTTAAGTCATAATTAAAATTGTTTATAGTAAATCAAAAATATAATTTATATATTTAAAAATATTTATTTATTATGAATTTTAATTATAATCAATTAATATATTCAAAATATTTATTTATTATGAATTTTATTCAATAAAAATATATTTCTCACGCGCAATACACATGCTTAAATACTTGTTAAACCATATACCAAATCAAACCATAATTATTATTTTTTTAGAACTAAATCAAACCATACTTAAAACATCAAAATAAAGTAGACTGATTTTTATATTCAACCAATTCATTTTTTAATAAATCGTTTGATTAACCAGTTTTAAAATCATTTTCGGTTTTAAACTAGTTTTAAAAAACGGTTTTATAGTCCCAATTTTTTACAATACTTTTTTAAAAACTAACTTTAAATTAGTTTTAAAATAAGTTTTGGTTCAAAAATCCGTTTTCTAAAATCAGTTTTAATTTTTTTTTTGTACCTATTTATTCACCTCGATAATTAATCTACGTTGGAAAACTTGACTAGTTACCTTCATTAGGGTTTCTCCTCCTAACCACGTTTTTTTCATCCACAAGATTTGAACTTAAGAGTTTATCTAAGGGATCCTAGCTCAGTTTCACTTGTACTAACGTAATGTTGGTAATCAATTATTAAATTAATAACTTATATTAAAACTTGTTTTAAATTATTAAATCCAATTTTATTCATAAATCAATTTAAAAATCAGTTTGAAATCGATTTAGATAAAAATGAAACGAATTTTGAAAAATAAATATAGTTTCATTTTAAAACCATTAATTTATTTTACGTAAATCAAACTATGTAACCTAATCTTAACCATATTCGATTTGCATCTTCATTGGTGGTACATTAAAAACCAAATTTAATCCCTTGTCTTGACACTACAAAAAAAAATCATTGTTTAGTGTTGAGCTGATGCTAAACAGAAAAAATCGATGCTAAATTGTTAGTGGCGTCGGCTTTTGTGTTAGTGTTGGGTTCGACGCTAAATTGTTTAAAGCAAACTTTTTGTGTCAATTTTTTTGGCACCAACACTAATTTACATCAGCCAAACGAATGCAAAAGTTGAAGCTAATGAAAAATTTAATTGGCCAACACTAATTTTTGCATCCATGAAATGAACACAAAACCCAAGTTAATAGTGTCAGCTTCATGGCCAACGTTATATAGATGTGAGTTTAGGTTACTTGCTTGCAAAATTGCTAATAGCTTCGGCCATGCAACTGACACTAATAGCATTAAAGACTATTTGCTTGTAAAAATTGAGCTTGTTGCAGTCATTGTAACTCAATTTAGACCCTTAAAATCGAATTGATGAGTTTAGAATTCCATAAACTACCTCAATACATAAAATGTGATTACGAACAAAGGTTATCTTGGAAACAACCTTGAGAAGAAAATATTTCATGGATGATGATGTTTACCCTCTATTAAGGGTAAGAAGCCCACATAAGACAAAGACAAGGTAAAGAGATATATAAATCCCACAAATATTCAAGAGGTACATTCCTTGAATGAATGGCTTTGAGTTAAAGTGAGCTTATATGTCAAGATGATTAAATAAGCCAAAAAAACTATGTGAAGTACAAACTAAAGTCTTACCAATGTTATTAGTGTGAAGGGTTAAATTGGCATCTTAAAGATTCACTTTTATTAATAATTAGCATTCCATTTTATGTTCCAGTCATTTGAGTATAATTTGAATTGGTGGTGTTCTCATGTTATGTCTCCAACAAGTAACTTGTATAAAAATTTATTCAAAAAGACATTTCTAATTAATTGATAATATAAAATTTTTTACCCTAATATATAAAAATTAAAATCTAGAATTATTTTAAAAAAAATAACGCTTTTTAATAACTTTATAATAGAATTTGTGAAAAAAAAAAAAATCCTGCCACCGCTTTAATCAACAAACACCCTCTTAATTACCGAGATCATGAAACAATGCTTTACTCCATTACCTCTTTATTCACCATTTTGTGGGAGAGAAGGAAATTTTTCCATCACATACATAAATACATTTTCATAAATCTTACAACCTCAACCTTCCTTTACCATGCTCGGGATCACATCAAGTTAATAAAGAACTGATGATAAAGAAAAGGACGCTTAACCAAAAATAACTGCACCTTACACCCTATCTTTTTCATTTGGTTGTGAGATGCCCTCGTTGAACAGCGTATCTCCAAAAGTTTGAACGTCTGCCACCCAGTTTCACTTCAGATTTTCGCAGGCTGAAGCAAAGTTGGGATATAAAAAGTCCACACATTCCCACCTTCCTTCTCAACCCAATTACCGGAACAAATTTTAAATTTTAATTGTCAGGTCTATGGCATGTGAGTCGGTACCACAGGGTGTCCATTTTCATTTTCCCATTCCCAACCCATCACAAAGTTATTAAAATCAGCCCACAAAGTCACGGATCATGTGCCCTCCAAGGTGATGTCTAAGCTGCTCCTCTTGCAATTGTTGTTGGTGTTGTACGCCTTCAACACCATGCCTAAGACCCAATGTTAGTGACACTGACCCAAGTCCACCAACCTCAAGGCCACCATGTCGGTATGGCACAAAACCCATCAGTGTACCGTCCATGTTTGAAGTCATCTGGCATTCCAATTTAGACCGCTTCTCTTGACTCCATTGTTCTTTATTTAGCCCATTTTCCTCAGCAATGGCAGCTATGGATGAACCCATCTCTATACTCTGAAATTGGGTTTCAGGTATTGAATTCTTGCCACTATTGCTCAAAGGCTTATCCACTCTAGGCTGGCTGGTATCACCTTCAGTGCCAGAAGAAGTTCCCTCAGTTTTACCACACTTGTCCTTGGAGCCTGTTGCTTTTGTTTCAAGCATGTGCATTTCCTCAACCATTGGCTTCCACACTCGGACTCGAGCATTTATGAACCAATTTGATACCTGCATTAATCAGTTACACCATTTGTTTCAGTAGTAAAATATAAGGTTGTATCTGTTTCAAGATATCACACAAAATTATTCCAGGAAAGTGAACTGAAAATATCACATTCTCAAGATTAGAACAAGTTTTGAAAAAACATTTTCAGGCATGAATATAAAATATTCACATTAGCTTTACTTCTTTTTCCTACAGTGAAAGGTGGGTTATCTTACATTCTCATAGGAATATAAGTTACTTCTTACTATAACTATCTATATCCACTTCATTCTTCCACATTTGTTGTTCTATTTTTATTTTTTCAAATTTTTAGTTAAATAAATTTTTAATTTTTTTCTAAAATTACTAAATGTCAATCAAACATGTTCATAAGCATAATATTCCTAAATATAGTATTCCTAAGAATGTGATTTCTGAGAGTGCAATAATATCCCTCGAAACAAAAGCCCCCTAACATGAAAGAACATTTAGTGCATGTTGATTGCACGTATGCACGTTTCTCAATTTTTTTCCAAATCCAATTCTAATTTCACACACAAGCTAAGAAGAGCTGCTTTAAGTTGACGTGAGTAACCGCATTAGATAATTCAAACCAAACATGCACTTAGTAAGTATAGTGTTTTTACACCGAATGAGAAGCCAAGCATAACTGACCAATTCCAACCCCTTGTATGGTGTGCAAAATTTAAAAAATCAGAGTGTTAACTTTATGACACTGTTCAACATTAAATTAACAATACAAAAAAAAGTCATTTACAAATAAACAAAAAATTGTCATGCGTTAAAATTAACTCGATATAATTTTTTTTTACAGAAATTAAATTGTTAGTGATAGTGAGCTCATACTATCAATTTGGTATATAATGATGATAATATGCATTAATTAAAAATGTCCACTAATATGATATATTATAGCATTAGTGTAGATCAACATGGCTACACTAACAGTTTAATTTCCATTAAATAGAGAATGTATTAATGGAGGCTAATTCAACGTCAAAGTGTTACTATGTAGCATAGCATTATATTTTTTGTAGCAACTATAAAGGTCCCGCGAAAATAACTCGGAAGAACCACATTAGAACACTCATTTTTGGAAAGCCAGAAATATATTGAAAGATTTGACCAAGGCTATGAACACCCTTTAAAAGCTGCCAACGTGAACGTATGTCAATTATGCCAATTCAATCAACCGAATAAAAAGCCTAGAGACATAATAATGAATTTGAAGGAAAAGGCCCCCACCTGGTTTCGTGAAAGACCTGTTTGACTAGCCAGCATGTGTTTATCAGTGTCTGTAGGGTAACTGAAAAGAAATTCAACAGCAAAAAAGCCACAATTAAATCCAAATGTCTCTTTGGAATACAGAAAAAGAGTCACGGAGGTAGAAAAGAGAGACATAGAGACAAACATACGGATGAAGAAAATGCTCAAATAACCAGGCTTTAAGAATTGCCACTGCACGTTCGGGCAAGCCTCTCTGGGGCCTCCACACATGCTGTTGGGGTTCAAGAAGGTCCGTGGTACCCCTGCCAGATTTGTTCTTTAGAAAGCTTTGGTCCATGCACCTTAGCCTTGCCATGTTTGTGTCAGCTTTACTACAAGTACTGGTGGTGGGCATTGACAAATCCTCTCCCAAGGCTTCGCTTATACGTTTGAGCTGATCTGAGATAGAATTTTTTAGGCACCTGAAGTGTTTTGATACTGACTTGAGAGCCATGGGTATGTAAGGAGTAGCAGAACCAAGACCCGCTACTGACTCGAACGATGAAACTAACCATTTGCATTTGTAGATGGTACTGCTTGCATTGCCTGCTAACCTATTATAAATGGCCCAACGCAACAGTGTCAAAAGCAACTCTTGAAAAGATTAACAAAAATTATACCTAGCATTAGCGTCATCCCAAAAAATAAAATTATTTTATACTAATAAAATTACTCTACCTTTATATATAGGAGCAATTTCATCAGAACCATATTTTAGAATTATTAAGGAACTGTACTTCCGTAGCATGCCCTATAACAATCACAATTTCTTTTGGTAAAATTATTACAAGCATGTTGAAGTATATTACAGAAAATAAGCACAAATATCCGTCAGTTTGACCAAGATGACAGTAATCAGGTACGGCATTGCTTTCCACCAAATCTTTTCTGATGATGTTTGGAACATATTACTAGACTTTGGACAGTGAAACGTACAAGGTTGACCGGTTGACTAACGCTATACTCTAGCACACATTAATTTCTAGATAGATTTAAAAATTACCGTGAACAGGAAGCGAATGCCAAAAAATATTAGGAACACAGCTAAGTTAGTGTGTACAATAAAGGGCACTGATTGGGTGCACCTACCACACTTTTGCTCTGCCTAGGCCTGAAAATTGAGTTACTGCAAATCAACCATGAGTAAAACAACGCAGTCATCGTACCCTATCGTATTCAGAATCTTTGTTTCAAGTATTAAGAATGGATGCACAAAAGGATTACTGGGGTGAATATGTATGAACATGAATTCACAAATGCATCTTCAGATTCTCCAGTCAACAACACAAATTATTTATATTCATATCGGAAATGTAACTCATTTGTGTAGAGGATGGAAGGATTACCAAATTACCATTAAGATGACGCTTTTTTTCCAATTATAGTACAGAAGACATCAATCTAAGACCACTCCAATCATGATGTTGACCATGGTGATGCCCATTAAGAAGCTAATTATATTGGCATTTGGGATGATTAGATAAACTAGAAAAACACTTGATAAATTTTTCCATTGCATCAACAATCAATCAATCTTATTGAATAACTTGATAATGTTTTCCATTGCAAGTTTAAAATATTTGATAAATATTTCCATTGCATCAACAATCAATCATGCTTATTGAATAACTTGATAAAGTTGTCCATTGCAATTTGCAAGTTGAAAATATTTAAACAAAAATTCCTATTTCATAATTTCCCATATTATTTTTGTCAACAAGTAGAGATTGATTCAATTTAAATCATTAAAAATTTCACATTTAGAATTTACAAGATGAATCCTCTCATGTCAAATTCTAATATGACAACGTTATGTTTAAATCTCGTGTCTATCTCTTCCTTGGTATACATAAGAGAATCCATTCCTGGCGTATTTTAACAAAGAAATAAAGCATGATAAGGGAAAATGTAATAAACACAGAACACCATTCAACGAACAATAATAAACATTAGGATATGAACCAAAAAATAATAAACATTAGGATTAAATATGTATTTAGTCTCTTTAAATAGGATAATATTCACTTTTAGTCTCTGAAAAATAAATTGACTTTTTTTGGTCTCATTTATGACAATATATTACATATAGTCCTTTCCTCCATAAATGAAAGACCAAAAAGAGACTTTTTTTTTTTGGTGAAAAACAAAGATCACATCTGACGTGTTTTCATAAATGAAGAAATAAAAGAAAACAAACTATTTTTGAGAGACTAAAAACTAACATTGTCATAGTTACAAAGAACTAAAACTATATTTAACCCTAAACATTAATACATTAAGGATGACAGAAATTAGTAGACACCCTAGATTTACAACCAAAGGCAAGAACTACACATTTAATATAAATTAAGTTCATATAGAACTTGTTTCTTATACATCATTCCACGACAATATGTCACCTCACTTGAAGGACTTCTGACTACATAATATCAAATAGAATATTAGCACTAGCATGATACTTTTTAAAATCTATTTATTTATACAGGAGCATTGGACCTTATCATTTCATTTTTCATTCTTCTTAGTCGAATGTAAGAGTGAGAAGAAGAAGCAATGCCAGTCAAGTTCAAAGGAGACTCAAAGTCTAGGCATCACCGACAATAAGAAAGAAGGGAACGAGATAAGAGCAGCAATTAAAGAGACCACACAAATGAACAATAAAGTAATTAAAAAGGTCTTGAATTGACCATAAGGAGGTTACCTAATCAAAAGGGAGTAAATGATAGCATTACCAACAGCCCAGGTGATATTTTATTATATAAAGTGATGACACCATTATATTCCTTTCCCTTTGTTTTTCGCAAGGGTTGAACAAAAATTACTCCGGTACCCTTTTAGGGATACAGTTCAAACATTTGAACTAGCACAATTCACTCTGGTAACTTCATAGGTAACATAGCAAGAAATCCTGAAAGCTAGAAGCTGCAAAAATTGAAGCACAGACTATGAAACATGGACTCTGACACGACATGGACACCCCAACACAGCTACTGTCTAAAATATAGGATACCGGGATACCGCATATACATACAAAAGGAAAAAGACTCTAATGAAATGAAATATGAATAATATAACAAAAAATAAGTTAATAATATATTCACTTTTTTAAATTAATCTTCTATGTTTTTTCTATGATAACAAGTCTCAAAAAAGGCGAGACGTTATTTTTTTAATATTTTATTTTATATTTTAGGCTAACTTGTTTAAAAGTTGAACAATGACTATTTTTTTAATAATTATAGTGTGTGTCCATTCATACAGAAGTGTTGGCTCAAGTGTCCAAGATGTGTAGAGGTGTCGGCTTAAGTGTCTAAACTAACAAAAAATAATTTTTTTAATTGAACACTTAATTGGAAGTGTCGGACAAGTGTCAAAGAGTGTCGGTGTCAAAAACATGTTTGACACTGCGACACTTTGAACATGAGAGATGTCGGTGCTTCATAGAGCACAGAGAAGGCAATTGGCAAGTTCAAACGTAAACAAGGTCACGTTTTTTGTTTTCCCCATATTCTCCCCGGACAGTGAGACGTTAAACCGGGTTTTATCTTCGCAACCTAACATTTTAGAAATCAAGACTTGTTGGTTGGAGCGCACGGCAGTGTAAAAGCATTTGGCCTTTTTTCATATAACAGTAAGTTTCAGAAGACATATTAATGTGCCAAAAGAAATACATGTAGGAAAGTAAATTACAAAACAGGTTACGGAGGCGGAGAAAACGAACCTCCTCTTGCATGTACAGGAGCTTAGCTTTCTTCTGTTGATAATCTGGCCGCGAAGAAAGACCAAAGCTACTTCCAACTCCCCGATCAGCACTATTTTCCTTTGAAATATTGTACAACATAGATGACGAAGAACCTGAATTACTACCTTTTGCCGCAACCCCAGTTTCATTGACAGTAAGAGTATCAGCAGAAGTAGAAGCACTAACTTCTGGAGGCACCCTCTCTGAAACATCACATACTTTCGCAAATTTTCCACCAGGTAGACAGCAAATCTCATCTAACAACTGTTGAGCAGACTTTAAGAACCTTGAATTCTTAAGGATAGTAGCATACCCAGTGAAAGGGCCAAGGGGACCCACATTTCGATAACTAATACTCTTCGAAGGCATCCCCATCGCGTCTTGAAGTGATTTCCCACAATCTCTAGAAACGATAGATGGCTTCACAATGGATTTCATATGCCTAAAACATTGAGGATCCATAGGAATGCCACATCCACATTGAAGATCTTCTGATGCAGAACCTTGTTCAAGCTGAGAAACAGAAGGTTTGGGTTGTGCATTCGATGAAAGTGACAAGGACAAGCTCTGAGCACTCAGGGTATTAGCACTTGTTCGATTTGTCCACCCAAAACGCAACTGATTTGGCTGATTTTCATAACTCGGTTGAAGCTGATCAACTCCACTAGCATTCCCCACCCAAATGCTGTGGTCATTTTGTTGCATAAGTGAAGCTATGTCTTGCCTGTGGGCACTGATAGACGCAGACTTCACAATATCTTGCAAAGCATTCTGATAAAGTGGAGATGAAGGTGGGGGATTATGCAGTACACCTAATTGCTTTTGAATTTCTCTTCCACCCATTTCACCAGAGGCATTGTTACACTGTACATCCATAAGTTCATGGTAAGCAGACACATTGTTGAGCTCAGCAGACCAAAAAGAATTGGCATTGCTTGCATAATTTACAAACCAATCAGACCCTTGATGGGGGGCACTGTTCCTCCAATTTCCCAAATTACGAAGTTCAGACTGTTCTTTATGGGAAGAATGAATAGCAGACATGGAATGGGGAAATGAACCAAACTGATTCATCATCAGCCTATTACTCGGTTCAGCTGCACCTAGTTCCTCCAACGCGTTCCTTGGAGCAGACAAGTTTGGCATTTCTGATGAATAAACGGCTGGTTCATCAAGCATGTTGGCATTTCTAACATTCCTAACTTGAAGAAGGTCCAAGTTAAACCCCGGGTGTAACGATAACTGTTCAAGATTGTTAGGGAATTCGTATAAATGCTGAGAACTGTTCTGGATTCTCAATTTTTCACGCCGAATTTGCTGTGCTACATGAGACTCAGGCCTTAAGCTGCTCATTCCAACCCACCAAGTTTAAAACTCCGATGACAAAACCTCTTCTCAACGTTCAGTGAAAAGCCTTTCAGAAGGGAACATCCACTGCATTAACCCAGCCCATATTGCTCTCCTGCACAGAAATTCAAAATCAATTTATATGTTAAATTTTGAAAAAGAATAAACAAATAAATAAATTAGGAATTAGTAGGCAATAACAGCTAACACACTCGTACCCTAGTATAATTTTATAAATATATAATTTCTGACATAATTTTAATTTAATATCTAAAAATTATTGCACTGCAGACGCGCAAAGAAAGAGAGAGTAATTTCCCAAGACAGAGGGAGGCAACAGCAAACTACCATAATAATAAATAACATGAGGAAGACAAAACTGAGAGTGAAGAAAGAAACCGATCTAACTTCGTTATTTTCTATAATATTCCCACCTTGTACATGCTTCAAATAAAGCTCCTTGTTCTAGTTTCCTTTCTCAATTCTCACTACCTTTTATCTCCTAGCTGTTAAATAAAAATAAAATAAAATAAATATAAAGCTCGAGGGGCAGCTCCTCCCTTACCAAACACCAAAAGTATATCAATCCATACGTCTCTAAAATACAGCTCCAAAATGATGCTTTTCCACCCACCAAACAGCGCAATATCTAAATATCTCTGTCGGTAACGAAAAACACTGAACGAGAACCACACAATTAGCACTACGAAAACCAAAACAACCTAAAGCTACACGTAAACCACAACGACAACGCTAGACACCTCTTAGTGGCAGGCATGAAAAGCCAGTGAAACCCTAGTTGTTGGGCTCCCTTGAAATGGATCTATACCCTCACCCGTCCATAGCAGCCTCCTTACTTTTAAAACAAGACAAAATTGGGTTGAGCCACAGCGGAGGCACCTTGATAGCATTATTGAATATGCAGAAACAACAAGGAGGAGGTAAGAAACACGGACTACGTTGTGTGTAGGGGGGAAACGACGCAAAGACATGAAGCGATGAGAAGCGACACATAAAAAAATCTTATGTTTCAAGAGGAGGAGCCAAGAAAAGAAAGAAAACGTGAAGTTCTTTATTGTTGTTGTCGTAGGTGTGGACAGTTTGAAAGTTGTGAGGGTGAGAAAGGAGTTAAGTTAAGGTACTTTCACCTGTGTCATGGCAACTTGGCGATGATGGAGACCGAACCGGTTAGAATTCAGAGATGAGAATGAAAGAAGCTTTCACTACCAGCCTAGCCAGCACCACAATCATTATCATGATGGCCCGTTAGCTTTGACGTTTAAATTAACGTAAAGTCGCAGTTAAAAGTTAAAAAAATACTACGCAAGCATTGGAAAACTGTTGTGCTTTCCTCAATAATCAACCAGTGTAGTTGGGGGTCCCTTCACTTCCATCTTCAGCTCCCTCCTTTTTCCATACGCGTGTTTTTTTTTTTTTATATTCTGCATTTGAAACTGTGTCTGTGTTTGTTGGACGCAACGTAAGTTGGCTCACAGATTATTTGTTTGCTCCAAGTCCTTTTTCCTACTGAGTGCTTGGTTTTGTATGGCATCAATCAATAAAACATTTTCAACCATTTCTGAACAACTTTAAATATGTGATGTGATGTGATGCATACAAAACATTTGTTTATGTCGATTTTATATCGAGAAAAAAAAAAGTGTTAATGAAATTTTTAAATTTTTAAATGAAAGACAAAAGGGCAATACTAAATTAAAAAAGTATTATTTCTTGAAAGCAAATACTCAGGTCTGTTGGGTAAGTGAGAAATAAAATGGAAGAAGATGAAAGTAAGTGAAAGTGAAAAGAAGTGGATTATTTAGTAAGATAGAAGTGTGAAAAAATTTTAAAAAAACATGTGAGACTCATCCTAAAATATTTTTGTGCAATTTTGAAAAGAAAAGTAAAGAAATGTGTCAATAATTGCACCATCCGCGTTCACTAGCTCGTTATCAAAGTAAGTAAATTGATTTTGTCTCGAGCAAAATTAATTTACTTGCTTTTAGCCTATGTCTACTTACTTGATAAAACTTTCGACTTTTTACTTCGTTATATAATAATAATAATAATAATAAATATTATTAATAACAATAAAATTAATATTAATGATAAAATAAATAATAATAATTAAAATAATCTTAATTTCCATTTTATTTCTTACTTATTTCTCTTCAATTAAACAATCTTAATTTCACTATATTTCTTACTTATTTTTCTTCTCTTCAATTCTTTTTCCTTCCTTTTTTTCTATTTCTTTCGTCTCTACCAAACATACCTTCAAGATAAAGTCGGCCAAAGAAATTCTCAAGATAAAAATAAAAAAATTATACAATTAAATGAAAATTTATTTTCTAATCTAATATCTAATGTTATGTTTGGTAAGAAAAATAATGATTTTATAATAAGTCATTTCACACCGTATTACATAAAATTAATTTTAGTAGGACCATCGGTATTTACAAGTTATTTTGAGTATAACTGCTCTAGATCAAGTTGGGTGGGCTGATTATAAGCAACAAAAATTTTTTAACGCCTACCTTGTTTTCATTTTCAACTTTCAAGACTTATATTTGAGAAATTGTTGAAGAGGGATTGATTTCCTCGCTACCCCAAATATCAAGTGTTGATATTTTTCTTAGAAAATTTATGATTATTACGTCCAAACTAACTTTAAACATATATAAGTGGTAAAAAAACTCAATCATTTCCTCACGAAGGATATATATTTATATTATTATATTTTAATTCTAATTGCGTATTATATAGTTGAATGAATAAAAGATTCATTTTATTTTAAAACTGTCAAATTGTAAATTGGCCGGAAATAATCATTCATTTCAATTGTTTCATTCTATTTTGTTTTTCTAATCATTTAATGTTACTTATTATTATTATTATTATTATTTGATTAAATACGTACTTAAATTATCTCTACAAAAATAATTATTTTCTTAAAGAAAAGTTTGCCAACGTCACTCACGTGTGGTCTATTATGACTTCAAGTCCTTTCAAATTCAAATTATAAATGTTTCAGGACTGATTCTACTATGCTCCCTGTTTGTATGGTATGGATGCACCTACATATTTCAACCATTGATTAAGAAGAAAATTAGATCTAACAATGAAAATAAGAGAAAATAAGTTACTTATTAATTTTACACTTCAATCACAAATTATTGTATATGATATAATTTTGTTGATTTTTATAATAATTATTTTAAAAATTATATTAACAATAATTTTTAATTAATTTATAGTTTAAATTATTTTACATTATTGATACATGATCATTAAACTCAGAAAATAATCCATTTAATATGTCAAATGCCATAACAAAAGTTTAAATTGCAGATCTGGCCCTCCACTCCTACCATATGAAAACGATTAGTGGCAAGGCAACAAGGTGGACGGTGGTACTAGACAGGCGGCGGGTCCAACACATTGATCGTATAAACTAGAGAAGAAAAGAGCAAATTGAGCAATCGAACTCAAACTAAAACACAAGAACCTATGAAAGCTTTTTATATTGGAGTTCATTGCTCGCCGGTTATACAAACTAATGCTGTAACGTAGCACCCTCTTCCTCCAATCAAAACATGAATGCTCCTAGCCACCACTCCCAAATCATAACTGACTCACCCTACCTCTCCACCACGACTTCGACTGGATCCTTGTCATTTCCTTTCTCTTGCAAATTGTTGGACAGCTAGCTGTTGGTGGAGGTCTAGCTGAAGAATTTGGTGTGTGACCACGATTTGGCAAATGCAGGAGGCTTACGTGAAATGGTGACTCAAGAAGGGGTGTTTGATTGGGGCTTCATCATGGTAGTTTTACGATTTGAATTCTTAAGTCTTAGAATGTGGGTTTGAGCCTAACTCAACCTTACAAAACTGGCTAGTAAGATGAAAGTTGCCCTCCACTTATATACATTTGTTTGGTTATATCACTAGTCAATGCGGGATCTCCAACACATCCCCCTCACGCCGAGGATTGGACATCTCGAGCATGAAGTTTGTAGGATTAGACATCTGCGGGTGGTCCGATAACGACCCGATAGTGAATGGCCTAATAGGCCCAACAACAATTGCTATGATAGGCTTTAATACTATCTTAAAATGTGGGTTTGGGCCTACCTCAAACTTACAAAACCAACTTGTAAGGTGAAGGTTGTCCCCTCACTTATATACACTTGTTTGGCCATATCACTAGTCAATGTGTGATCTCCAACACACTCCCTCACATTCAGGACTGGACATTTGTGGGTGGTCCGATAACGGCCCAATAGCGGGTGGCCCGATAAGCCTAACAACAATCGCTAGGATAGGCTCTAATACCATCTTAGAATGTGGGTTTGGGTCTACCTCAACCTGACAAAACCGACTTGTAAGGTGAGGGTTGCCCCCCCACTTATATACATTTGTTTGGCCATATCACTAGTTGATGTGGGATCTCCAACACACACCCCTCACGTCGAGGACTAGACATCTCAAGCTGGTTTTATAAGGTTGAGTTAGGCCCAAACCCACATTCTAAGATTAAGACTTATGATAGGTTGAAGGTGGAGATGCTAATGAGTAAAGATATTTTTAGGAACTTAAATATAATTGTTTTAAGTTAAAGGTATAATTTAGTCTTTATATATGTCGTGAATTCTTAATTTGGTCCTTATATATAAAAGTTTATTAAATTGGTCCCTATACATGTAGCGCATTCTTAATTTAATCCATATACATAAAACGTATTTTTAATTTGGTCCCTATACATGTAGCACATTCTTAATTCTTATATGGACCAAATTAAGAATGTGCTACACGTATAATGACCAAATTAAGAATACACTACATCTAGGGACCAATTAAGAATCCATAATGACAGCAGGGACCAAACCAATAATGTTTGAATGTATAAGGATCGATTTAATAAGTTTTTATGTATAAGAACCAAATTAATAATCCACGACAAGTACAAAGACTAAATTATATGTTTAACCAAAGTTAAATTAAAGTAACAAATACAAGTAACTATATTTAAACCCATGCATTGTACAAATGCACGGGTTTGTTTAAATTATATAATTTTAATATTTGTATTTATTATTTTTTAAAATATATATACATAAATTGAATTATTAATTTTTAAAATATTTAATGGTGAGTTAAATATAATTATACTAAAATTGAGGAAGGTGATTAATTATATTTTTAATTGACCAGATGTTGTGTTCAAAAATATTATGCCTATTAGAATTTATTATGATTTGTTCTTTCTCTAAGTAACGATAGTGTTACAATACCTATATGAAATGTAAAAATTCAAAAAGAATGTAAGCATAGTAAATATGAATATATAAGTATTTAAATTTGAGTGTTCATTTTTTATTATTGTGGATATTGTGTTAACATGTACTTGATTTTTTTTGTATTTATAGTTAATAATTTTAAATGCATTTATTGTAAAAATTAAATTTATTTTAAATTTATTGAAATAGTATGATTTTTATTAAATATATAGAAGATATTAATTTTAACTATGAAATGTTGTTAAAGTTTTGAGTTCATTAACCTAAATGCAACATAAATTGAACTCTCCTTATTCGTGCAATGAAATTTGTTTATTATTATTGTTGTTGTTGTTGTTGTTATTATTATTTAATTTTAATTTCATTACTTATTACTTTTTATAGTTATTTATCTATAAGAATTATTATATGTTTCATAGTCTACATCTTATAATTTAACTATTATAATATTACTGCATACTACTTTCATATGTTACTATTTTTTTTATCATTTGAAGTGAATTCAAAAAGAGAACGTTATTGATAATAATAACTACACTATTATTGCATACATTGCGATTATTTTATATTTATGATATATAATGGGTATTTCTTATTCCTTAAGGTCTAAATTTATAAGAATAAAAAATCATAATACATTATAATTGACTATTATGAAAAAAAATTATTATTATTATTAGTAGCACTTGAACCCGTGCGATGCATGGGATATTAATACTTATTAGATTTTTTAAAATTGCATTTTAAAATTTATTACTTTAAGTAATTGCATAATAAAATGAGTAAGAATAGGAAAAAAAGAATGAAACATCTAAAATAATTACTACTACATTGCATGGTGAAGATAAAAACAAACACAAGTATTTAATTTGATTTTTTATGTAATTAATTATAAATAAATTAAGCTTAAATTAAAAAATTAGACATCTAAACATTTTAGTTTTAATATTATGTATAAAAATTTAAACCAAGTAAGGTTCTAAAATCTCAATAATAATAATAATTTTATTAAAAATGTATATAACTGCATAATTTTGTTGTAGTAAATATTTTCGTATCACATTAAATTAAAAATTTGAATTCAAAAACTCTTTTAAAATCAAAAATATGAAAGGTTAAAACAGAAAGTTGCTTATGTATTTATATTGTAAATGATTCATAATAATTTATATAAAATTTTAAAATGTTTAAGTTAATCTTTGTCCCTAAAGAAAGGTAAGGAATCATAGTCATGCCTCTAAGTATATTTATATATGAGTTTAATGGTAATGCATTAACAGTGTAAAGTAGTTTTACATTGTCATTCAATTACAAACCACAATTTATTGTAAGTTTGTTAACTTTTATAATAAATACTTTAAAAGTCATATTAATGGTGATTTCTGATTGGATGACTGTGTAAAACTTTTTACACTGATAGCGCATAACCATTAAACTCTTTATATATTAAATAAACCAGTTATGTGCATTTTGATACATTTTAGAAACAAAAATTATGAGACTTTTCTTAGCCCAAACATACACGTTATTATTTTTTCCATAAAGCAATAAACTATATTTGCTTTTGTTTACCTTTTTATTGTTAAAATTTATTTAATCGTTTTTATTTATTTTCCAAATAATTTAAATGAAGACTTTTCTTATATGTCATTGGTGCAAAAAATTGCATTATGTAGTTATATGTGAATCAATATTTATATATGTAATAAGTAAATATAATAAAAATTTGATAATTGATTGATTTAATTAATTCCATTTATTGCATTTTGTTTTTTGTATTCGATTCTAATACTTATTGCTACATGTTACTCTTTCACCGTGGTCTCCTCATAGAAAATGATTATTTTGCACAATATTTATAATTTATAATTTATAATCTATAATGTATAATCCATTTATAATCTATATATAATATATACAAGAGAGAACTTTTTCAAAGTTAATAATAGATTGTAGATTATAAATCATTTAATAATTTATTTTTTTACTAAATTTACATTATTTAATTATTTAATAATTACATTTAATAAAAAATAAATTATAAAATATATATGGTAATTACAATTAATTTCATTAATTATATATTAATAATTGCATTAACTACTTTAATTATACATTTTAAAATAATATATTTGCCTTAATTTAAATTAATTTTAATTTTCTTTTCTCAATTATTATTATGTGTAAAATATAATATATAATTAAAGTAGTTAAAATAATTAGACTATACATATTGATTTGGTTATTATCAAAAATATAAAATAAAAAACATATTAAAATAATGCGATATTATTATATTATTTTTTGTAATATAAATTTGAACATTCATATTAAAATAACTCATTTCTTTTTTATTTACTTTGAATTTTTTTTATTTTTTCCACTATATGATATTTAAATATTCAATCTTTTGATTTTTTTAAAATTAATTATTATTATAAATAATTTAGTCAATCAATTTCAAACCCTTGTCTCAAGTTCCCACTTTATTTGGGTCATTTTCGAATACTGTCTTTGTAACAGCAAAATGTGACAAAAACGCCATTTTTCAACACTTGACATAAATCAAGCCTTTGAAGAGTTTAATTAGAAAAAAATGTAAAATCAATAAAAAAAAAACTTTGCAAATTGAAAAAAAATTACATGCAACCATAGTTTTTTCTTCCAAAAGCCACAATCACCTTCTATGTCCACCATTTGCAACCAAAGATCAAATGGGTAAACAACAAAAGAGAAAGACAAAAAGGAATAAGAGAAATAGAGAAAGAGAACAGAGTAAAAACATTAGGAAAAAAATACTACAACATTGTCAAACCACCATCATGCATTTGTCGTCAATGGCACCAAAAACCACTATCACTGTCTCTGTATTGTACTGTACTCATGTTTCATATTGTTTCAAATCATAAAACAATCCTTCGAACATCAAGGAAACCGTCCAAAAAATCAAAATGCATATATCAAACTTAGAAAATCTCACTTAATATAAAAGTATCAAACCATTAAATTAACCAACCAACCTATACAAAAAATGGCAAGAACTACAAAATTAAAAAAAAAAGATAAACAAAAACTCTAAAATCAAGAATCAGCAAACCCTATAAAAGAAATTAGAAGAACAAAGAAGATTCTAAAACTCATTAATCTAATTAAAGAAAAAAATAAAAGTATAATTTTTATTCGTAAGAGTAATGATTTTTTTTTTTGTGAAAAGACTGATATATTAGAGATCAAAAACCACGAGGGAATATAGTGCGGGAGACATCCTCAAGTAAAGCTAACTGAATAAAATCAAGAAGGTAATCAAAAATCCTATAAGTCCTATCATTTACAATGCTGTAATTTGCAAGGAGGTCTGCAACTTGGTTTACTTCTCGCAACACATGACACCAATGAATCTACCTTGACCCGAGTGGATTTGATGTATACTTGAAATCAAGGGACCACTAGAATGAAGAGGGGAACAACCATACATGAGAAATTTGATAGCAGAAAGGGAGTCAGATTCAATGTAAATATAGCGAAAACCTCTTTCCAGGTACTATTGAGCCCATGCCAAATAGCCCAAAGCTTCGCCTGCATTATACTACACTGCCCCAAATTAGTAGAAAAAGCCATAATGAATAGGCCATCCTCATCACGAAGGACTCCACCACAACCTGCTACACCACTTGTATATTTAACAGAAGCATCACAATTAAGTTTTACAAATCTTGTTGGAGGAGGTTGCCAGCGAATATGACTTTGGTCACTAATCGTAGGTGACACACGAACTAGAGGATTAAGGGTAGCTTTAGCCAAGAGAATTAAATTAACTGATTGTAGCACAAAAGCAACTACCCCTGCTGGTGTAATATAGACAGCATTGAAAATCAGATCATTTCTAGCCTTCCAGATGAAGTCAAGTGTAACAGCAAATATAATCTTCCATTCATGATTACCATTATGATCATTAGAAATATTTAGCTATATCCAATGTGTAATGACCCACTGCCGCTACATAGCAACCTTTCTACTTTATCTCTTGACAGCCTTCTCTTAATAAATATATTAGATTAAGTATTATAAAAAATGTCTTTGTTTTTCGCTTTCTCCATCTTCATAGGTAATAATAAAGAAAATTATCCATTCCAACCAAAATAATTACATCAATGTATACGTCAAGAAATCAAAAGAAAATACATACCCCAACATTATTAAACATTTTTATATCAATAAATATAGGGTACAAAACATTATCTTTATAGCTGGTCACTCTATACATTCTTTTAATGGAAATAAACAACAAAAGGAATATCAATTCCTCTAAAGGAACAAAAAGTAGTCTTCATACTTGTTTCATCTCACCACTGGCTAAAATGAAGCTTCATCATCAATTAAGAGAAGCTAAACCTGCCAAAAACTCAACAATCTGCTCCCACACCAAAGACGTGATCATCACAGGTACGAACCACACGTGCAAATAATGCAAGGGTAAGCTTACTTGAAATAATAAAACATATGTTTTAAAAGTAAAGTAATAGAAAATCCCCTCATTCTATATCAACAATCAATTAGGAAATAGCAACAACATCAACAATAAGGCATTATTCATACCTCTACCATCACCTCCAACCATAATAGCAACCACAACAATAAACAACCACAATTACCAAGTAATCATAACAACAACGACAACATTACCATTACCACCACCAACAAGTTATAGACGAAACTTCATTTATATATAAAATTTCATGATATATAGTCACATTCTTCCTTAGCGATATCAATCACCATACTAATGCATGAAGACACTACTCTCGAGAGATTTCTACATATCAGGCGTAGGCACTAGGGTGGAGTCCCAACTGAGTTCCTACTTTGGTCACCATCCAGGCCCATCTGAGTTCTAACTTGGGTCTCCTTTCATTTTACATGCCTACCCACATTACGACTTGAGGCCCACACAACCTCAGTCCACACATATGCATGTATGCATAATCTATGATAACAACTCAATCACGACCATTCATAAATATCCATATGTACATGTATATCAATACATCATCACAACCATCCAGTCAACAACAACAACCAACACATCATATATATATCAACATATTACCACGTGGCCTACTTAGCACCACCTGTGGTCCAACAATCACTACCAACTCTATGCAGGCCCAATCCAGCCTCTTGCATGGTCAACAGGTAATATATTTCATTATCATAACATTCTATTACTAGTGGAGGTTTTTATTTAAATAACCTTCCATCCAACTATTACCTTTCCAACAAATTATCAACCAATTCATGACAATAATAAAGTATGCAAACAGCCAAGTTTGGAATGGTAATAACAACACACACAAACAATAATGAATCTTATAAATCTAAGCACACATAACAAGTATGTTTTTCTTTTAAGGTTAAACATTTTCCCAATGCTTCAAAGGATGACATCTAAACATGTAATCCAAAGAAATCAATTACATTTCACATTCTTTCTTAGACCCAACTCTCTCACAACAAAATTTTCAAATAATTCACTCACAAACAACATACCACCAGGCGACACAATACTACCGCCTGGCGACATAATAGCCGAGACCCATTTTCTTTTTGCTGACTAAATGTCGCCCGGCGGGACTTCTCCATAAACCCTATTCTAGGCTTGAGTTGAACATCGCCTAGCGGGACAGAATCGTCGCCCAACGACGTTCTTCCAGAAGCCATTTTCTGGGCTTGGGAAGAACCTCGCCCGGCGGGAGGGAGTCGTTGCCCGACAGGGTGCGACACGAACAAGGTATAGGGGATGTGATTCTTCAATTCCTTGAGTTTTAACTGCTATACAACCATTTCAAATCAATTCTAAACACTTTTAATGCATTTCTAATCGATTATACAACAATTTTTAGCCATAAACAACCTCAAATCTCAAAATCCCTTTTTGAAACCTATTTTTCCCAAAACTTACATACGCAAGATTTTCACCAAAATCAATTGATTCCAAAGCGTTAAATCTATATATCAACGACCACAAACATGGAATCAAGCAATATTAAGCTTCCCTTACCTTAAAAGCTTCCAAATTTGAAAGTTGGGAAGATGAGAATATGAGAGAAGAGAACTCTTGAGCCAATCTTCCAAGAAATCTGCCCTCCGCAACTCAAGGACACAAAATCAGAGCTGAGAAACATTTGACACCCTTAACTACTTGAGAAATTTAGAGAGAAATTGAGAGAGATGAAGAAAAGAAAGAGAAGGGATGAGAGAGAAAGTGAAGAGAAAGAAGGAGAATGAGAGAATGAGGGTTTCCCCCCTCCTCTTCCTTTTATATCCGAGCTCCTTGGAGCTCTCACACGGACTTTTGGTCAACTGAGGCCCCAAATCTCACTAAACCACTGCTCTTATCCCAAAATTGATTTAAATCAACTGTTTTCTCTCAAAAGCCCAAAATCACTCTCACAACATATCTAGATTGACTCAAGCACATATCTCAAACTTCCTAAGTTCAAACCCGAATTCAAATAGATAATTCACCACTTTCACCACATATAACAAACCATACACAACAACAATTCATTTTTTCGTTTTAATCACCTAGATTACATATCTAAGTTACTGCTTTTAGTTATTAAAACACTTAATCAGGTATTAGGAGAAACAAGGTGTTACACAATGCTGAAAGCTGATAGGAAAGTAAACTAGCTCTTGCACCTTATGCTTAATAATATTCCACACCTGCTGCGCAAAGGAACACTGCTGGAAAATATGCTAAAGGGATTCCGCATAACCCAAGCATTTAGGACATGATGCATTGTTTGTGATATGTCTGCCCCATCTAAATTCATTTGTCACTAAATCATTTTTAACCAATTTCCAGAGCAGCAATCTAATCCTTTATGGGCCTGGCCATTCCCAAATTAAATGATAAATAAGATCCCTGTCATTACTAGTTTCTGCAACAAGGGAAGAATAAGCAAACCTTAAAGTAAAATCACCATCATTTGTTAAAGCCCAAGCTATGTAATCTGGGACATTTGAGGGGTAAAGAGCAACCATAGCTCTTATGCGATCAACTATACAAGGAGGAATACAAGCTTGGATAGCTTGAAGGTTCCACAAACCATTTCCCAATGTATATTCAGTTAGAGATGCATTAACATTGGAACCATTAATCTGCCCATTCACCACATCAAGGAGACTTCCAACATTTGGAATCCACGGATCTTTCCAAAATCTAATAATTTTACCATTCCGCATTCTTCAACTTAGATTGGTAACAGTTTGTTTCCAGAAGCATTGGAAAGAAGTACCAATGGAAGAAGAAAGAGACAGGGAGAGAAAAATACAAGGATAGAAGAAAAAGAAGGGGAAGTGCAACGTTGAAAATAACATTATCTTTTAAAGACCTAATTAAATGGCATAATTATCGATGACTGAGGTAGCCCACATTATAATTAATATGCACAATTTTAGATAATGACAAATTAATACATTGAATAGCAAGTTAAATGACATCAATACTCTTATTTGAGTGGGAGAAAAAGTCTTTAGGACAGACTCAATACTTTTACTTTTACATATAAAGATAAAGATTATCAATTATCATGTAATCAATTATTAAAAGTAATTAATTAACAAGATTCAAATATAATAATTACTAAATTATAAGACATGATCCCTTTCCAATTCTAACAAAAATAAATTATCAATTATCAAAGATAATTAATTAATAAGATTAAAATGTAATAATTACTAAATTATAAAATGACTTTAATACCCTTAATTTAGGTGGGAAAGCTAAAACTACCAATTTACTCCAACGACCTTCCTTTTAATATAGAGAAAATAGGCTATGCACTGACAGTGTAAAAGTAAAGCTATTTTACATTGTCATCCAATCACAAACCATCGTGTATGGTAAGTTTGTTGAGTTTTACAATAATTACCTTAAAAGTCACAATAATGGTAATTTGTGATTGGTTGATAGTGTAAAACTTTTTATACTGTGCATAGCCATTAAAATTTTTAATATATATATATATATATATATATATATATTTGTGTATGTGCGTGTGCGCGCGCACGTGTGTGTGTGTGTAAAGATAAAGATATATTAATATTTTAGAAAATAATTTTGATTACTTATATTAAAAGGTATGTTGTATTTGAAAATATTCATCATATAATAGAATAATATATGGAATAATAAATTAAAATAAATTCATTCTTTTATTACACCATATACTCATTCTCACCATATTTAAAATTAATTCTCACCACAATAGGCTGAGCTTTCTTAAATTAAAAAATATATATTTGATTGAAATTTATTAATCAAATAAAGGAGTTTTAAACTTTATATTCAATTGTGTACGTTACCACAATTGATACTTAATATAATTAAATATTTTTAAATAACATGATTTATAATTTGTAATTAAGGGCAATTACCTTGATTACATATATTTGTGAATTACATTAATTGCTTTAATTTTATATTTTAAAATAATATATTTTCTTTAATTATTATAATATATAATATACACAATCTTTTTGTAAATTTTCATTACCTTGTTTTAAAATAATTACCTTTATTAAAATAATAATCATTACCGTAATTATTATTATTATTATAGCTATATATTATACTATTATAATATATACTTTAAATATAATATAAAATTAAAATTTAATATATATAATCAATTTGTATAATTAATCTCAGAGGTAATCAATATAATTATTTTTTATTAGACCAAAACTCAAATTGATTTTACAATTTAATGCTCATAAAACCCTAACGAAAACATTAAGGAATCCTATTTAAAGTGCTAAGGACCCGTTTGGTGGGCGGGATATGATAGGATAACTACCCTATCCTGTTATAATCTGTTGTTTGTTGTGCTAGTAAGATATGATAATGCTATCTTATCTTGTTGCTCTAGCATATTTCTTATCCTAAGGGGGGAGCCGGGTTAGAAAGCAACATGATATGATAAGCTCTTATATATATATATATATATATATATATATATATATATATATATATATAATATAATATACAGTAATATATATTAATTTATATATAATAATAGTAATAATTTTGACATGTAAATTTAAAGTATATTATTAATTAAAATATTAAAAATTAAATAATTACTATTCAAATATTTTTTAAATAAAATTATTTGAATAATAATTATAATTTTAAAAATCTTATATAATTTTTTATAATTTAAAGAAAAATAACTTCGTAAATAAAAAAAATAATATCATATAGTTTATTTAAAATTGTAATTTTTTGTAAAAATAAGAAAATTAAATTAAAAGTTACTTTTACAAAACTATATGTAATTTTATGAAACAGTAATTTTGTTATTTGAACAAAATTTATATTTTATCTTATCGTTATTTGGTTTGTTATTTGATGTATACCAAATATTAATAAGATTATAGCTTATCCTGCTCTTATCCTATCCTGTTTTCATCCTGCTCTCATATCTTATCTTATCTTATCCTATCCTAACTATCAAACGAGACCTAAAATCTTATTGTCGCCAATTAATGCCCTTGAAACCCTACGAAACCTTTCTTTTATATATATAAAGATTATTATTATTGTCTTATTTGTATATTAATTTTATATTAAATTCAATCATTGTTGTAAATTATGTACTATTTAAATGATCAATTTTATATACTATTTAACATAATTTACCTACAAAAAAACCCAAGGCTTTTGCATCAATTTAATTGTCGTTTTTTAAAATGTTATATATATGTGGAGAAAAAATTATGAAATACAATTAAGTGAACTTACTACTACTAGCACTATTACTATTATTACTACTACTATTATTATTATTAACTTAAAATTACTTTGAAAGAAGAAAATTATTATAATATTTATTTATTATGATATTCAATGTTAATGTAGTATTATTTAATACAATATTAAAAAATTATGTAACAAAAAGATAGATAATATAAATTATTCACTAAATATATTTTAAAGACACTAATTTAAAAACAAATTTGAGCATAAATATTAATATAATATTTAATGTTGTTGTTATATTATTTGTATTTCTAACTTTTTCTATTATCTTTCAGTTTAAAATATTATATATATATATATATAGATAGATAGATAGATTCTAATTATTAAATTTAATAAACATATTATATTTAATAAATACAATATTTAATACTATTTAAATAAAGAGATTTGCTAACGTATACTCACTTATTTTTTAATTAAAGTACATTAGTAAGCTACACCGTATGTGTATTTTAAGATACATTATAATTATAGCTTACTAATGTACTCCAAGTAAAAAAATAAGTAACCCCACAAGCATTTTCTAATGTACACATACTTATTTTTTAGTTAGAGTACGTTAGCAAGCTACAGCATAGTGTATTTTAAGATACATTATAGTTATAACTTACTAACGTACTTCAACTGAAAAATAAGTGTATGTACGTTAACAAATCCTTTAAATATAGTATTTATTTATATATTTATAAAAATATTACATTAAAACATTAAGTGTTACATTAATCACTATGTAATAAATATCATTAATGTGAACAATTTATTTCTTCACTAAACAAAATTAATTCTATAAAATTTTATAAGATCCATTGACTATTATAATGTTTTAGTCTCCATCAACGGCTAACAAAAGTTCAACTTTCATTTACTAAATATATAGATAATTAAGATAAATTAATCGGTAGGTCCTTAATTATTTAAAAATATTTAATTACGTCTTTAAATTAAAAAAAATTGTAATTAAGTTCTTGAGCTTATAAAATTTTTGTAATTAAATTCTTAGAGTTTTTAAAACTGTCATAAATTGTCACTTTTTGACGGTTTCAAGTCATTAAAAACTAATTCTAGGGACAATTTTACAACTCAGGGATCTAATTACAATTTTTTTAATTTAATAACCTAATTAATTTTTTTAAATAGTTTAGAGACTTACTAATTAACTAGTATTTTAGTCTGTGCATTACATAGAATAAATGTTTATTTTATATAATTAAATTTATGATAAATAAATTCTTCTAAATATATAAATTATATTATAATTAAATTTTATAATAAATAAATATTTTAGAACATATAAATTATATTTTAGATTTATGATAAATACTTTATATTATGATACAATATTATTTTTAATTATTGATAATTTCTTTTAAAAAAATATTGAAATTCAAGTTAAAACTAAAGATATTGAAAATAATAGATTGAAAGAAATAAAAGGTTAAGAAAAATTCCTAAAAGTGTTTTCGTTGAAAAATGACAGCTAAAAACACTTTCGTTCAAGATAATTATTCTAATTTATATATACAGAGGAATATCAAATGCATGTTAAGAGCGTATTTGAATTTTGAAGATAAAATATATATATTCAAATTGACTTATGACATTTAGTTATAGTTTGTTAAACTATGTAATTGATATTATGAGCGTATTTAAATTTTAAAGAATATATATATATATATATATATATATTTGAAATTGATTTTTATATTTAGTTACAATTTATTAAAAACATAAGAGCATATACTAGATACATGTTAGGATAGTGAAGTTTATCTCTTTATAAAAAGAGAGTATTCAAATGAGAGTGAATGCGAGGAAAAGTAGTGAGAGTGGAGGCTTGAGAAAGCAGATAATTTTATACGTTTATATATAGAGAGGGATTTAACCTAATAATTAGTATGCGTACATGCACCCAAAAAACAGGAAGCATGCTAAAATCAATCTTTTTTTTTTTTAAGTTTGGGTATTCTTATCTAAAAATCAAGGATTAATTTCTTAAAGTATTGAAATTTATTTAAATGATCAACTTCTAATAAATATTTTTTTATACACATAAATTCGAAAATTGAACTCTTGCCCACATATTTAAAGGGTATGATTATTTGTCAACCTCCACCGTTATATTTTAGTTATATTCTCAATCACCCTAATGAAAGGAGTGGTTCTTGGGAGTTCTAGTATGTGTTCTATTTTGTGCAATCAAAGTTTTCTGAAACATACAAAATAGCGAAGCTTATGTAACATAAGTATTCTTTTAATTATTGAGTTAGTTAACCCAACTAAATGTTTGTAAAAATTATAAATTAATGTATTTAATATGTATTAACATTTCTTTAAAAATTATATGGCTTTTAATTTTTTAATTTTTAATCAAAACTAAAAAGATAGTAATAATAAAAATTCATGATAGCTAGAAGAGTATAAATTTCTATTTGACGTAATAATAAAATTATTTTAAAAATTAAAATGATGTTCAACAATTTTTCTATAATATTAATAATAATAATAACATTAATCGTTACCTCAAATACTTTAAAAAATATTAATTATATAATGTTAAAATAAAAATATTAGATATAGAGAAATCATATTAAATACTGTTTTACTATTTAACTTTTATTTTAATACTATTTGTTAGAAATTATTATTTTGTTTAAATGTCGTAACCATATACCTCGAAAGATAAATATTCCGTGTATTACTATTTTCCATACTTTTATTTTCTAAACTAATGGGCGTAATACGTTTTCATTTACGTACGAATTTTTCCATCTCATTTTTTTGTTGCAAATTTTGCACTTCAATTTAAAAAATTTCGTAAATTTTATCCTAATATAGAAAAATAGTCACAATTAAGACATTTTATGACGGTTTTTTCTTTAAACCGTCACAATTAAGATAATTTTGTAACGGTTTTTCTACTTGAGGTAAAATTTGTGATATTTTATAAATTATGGGAAAAAATTGTGAAAAAAATTTTAGAGTGATAAAATTTATGAAATTATAAATTTTGGGGACAAAAAATATAATTAAACCAAAATATAAATGGCTCTAATATAATCATACAAAAAACTTGAATAAATTATATCATAATGATTTAGCTTCCTGTAACCTCGCCTCTTTTAGTTAATTAAATGACATATTTCTAGACAATTAATCATAATTTTTTATATTGCTGTAAACATCATCTTGAAAAACGAGCAAGAACATTTCGGAACATAAAATTACTAAATTTTTCTCACTCGTAAAATTTAAATTATAACATCACCTTTTCAAAATTAATATTATGAAACTTCATCTTAAGTACAAAAACTTATGCCGCCAATTTTATTTGAGTTGATTTTTAGTAATTTTTTAAATATATAAGTAATTTTACCCTAACCCATTATTAATTAAGTTTAAATCCATAATAAATATACACAAGTGTGTATTTGGATTAACTTTAAATTTTAAAAGCAATTTTAGGTTTATAAAAATTTGAAAAATAATTATTTAAAAAACCAAAGTAAGTCGATAACTTCAGTTACTTATTATGTGTATATTGGAATTAAGTAAAAAATTCATTAATCACTTTTTAAGAAGCAAGAACTTGAAATATGTGTTTGGTTTCACGTTCTATCAATCTATACGTGCGTAATTAACGTGAAAAACAGAAGCTACACAAATAAGCTTCTGCGTAAACGTGCCATGGATGTGAATTTTCACGGATGCAACGTTGTACCAAACACACTGGAAGTTTTGTTTGATAAAGAAGAAAGAAATAGATAGAAA
Organism: Spatholobus suberectus; assembly: GCA_004329165.1. Lineage (NCBI taxonomy): Eukaryota > Viridiplantae > Streptophyta > Magnoliopsida > Fabales > Fabaceae > Spatholobus > Spatholobus suberectus. Next base: position 9,574,083 of record CM014736.1, read on the forward strand.
AGAAATAAATAAGAAATAAGTTAAGAGGTGAGAAATAAATAAGAAATAATTTGAAAATTTAGATTATTTGATAAAAGACAAATAAATAAAAAATAAGAAATAAATAAAAATAGATTAAAAAATAAAATAAAAATAAATAATAAAATTCATCACAAAATTTAAAATTTTTTACTTATTTTCACTCAACTAAACTACTCAAATTTTAAAGTATTTAAAATTTTCTTCTTTCTCCCCTCTGTTCAGTCAAACAAAGCGGTAGCTCAAGATGGTAACAGGCGGACAGCTAACGTTGGATCATTTTTTGGCATATTTAATGCGTACGATTTCGCTGATGAAATGCCCCAAATCTAAGCAGTCAACATATTGTTGGACCACGTGGATTGGTCAGGTTTTGTATGAGAGCGACACTGTGACAGACCTGAACCATAAGACCAACATATAATATAAATATCTCTTATTAATTGTGATTGGATGGCTATTGGCACAAGGACACATCAAGACTCTAGAGCCACATGGAAGCTTGCAAATTACGTAATGTTTTATTTTGACTGAAAAATAATTATCACTTATATAACATTAATAAAATACTGAATTTTGTATTTAAATATATGATTTTTTATTTATAAATATACACTTATTTCATTTAATAGACATATAAAAATTTAAAACAAATTATATCATATTTTGAAATTTAACAAAATCATATTTAATATCTCTTTTTTCTTATTCTGTATACATTATTTTTAATTCATATAACAACATAAAATTGTATATCTTTTCGTTAATACATATATTTCCAATTTTTTATGAAGATTATGTATAGATTTAGATAAGTTAAAATGTTGTTAAAAAAGAAATAGATATTGAATATAATTTTATTATACATTAAAAATGTGGACATAATTTTTCTGCAAAATTTAAATTAATCATTACGTTGAAGCGTCAAACAATTAATTTTTTGAATTTAAAACCTTGTACAAACTATCTCAATCCATCACCAGTAAACCTATAGCTTTTGGAAAAGAATGTAAAGTGATTCTGTTTAATAAAATTAAATCTATAATTGAATTGTATTCATATAGTGTCTTCAAAAATCATTAGAGTTATTATTCAAATATTTTTTTTCATTTCAAAATAATAATTATTTGTGATTTTGAATTATTATTTGAAGATAAACTAAATATTTTAATGATAAAAATACATATTATATTTGATTAAATTATTTTTCACCCCATCCATATTTTATTCGACTTCATTAATAAAGGTATTAAAAGATTAAAAATTACTTAGAAATATTGTCAATGCTTTTTTAAAAATCAAATAATTATTTTTTAGGAATTTAAGAATCTACCTTAACTATTTGAATCTTAAAAAGTATAAATATTTTTAGTATGTTTTATAAACAACTCCCACCATTTTAAATTAAATGACGTTTTAATACCAATTTTTTTATATTAACTGACATTTTAGGTTTTTAATTGAAACATTAAATGTTTTATTCTAATTTTATTTTAATAAATAATTAATGTGGTGAGATCAGTTTTTATGAATTAGACAATAAATAATAAGGATAATTTAGTAAAATTATTTTACTTATTAAGATATTTATTATTGTTTAATCTTTAGAAAAAATTAAATGTCAATTATTTTAAAAGTTTAATAATCATGCACTATTAGTGTAAAATTTTTTACACTATCATCTAATCACAAATCATCATTTATTATAAGTTTGTTGACTTAATTACAAATCACCATTAATATGACTTTTAAAGTATTTATTATAAAGTCAAAAAACTTATAATAAATAATGACTTGTGATTAGATATAATATAAAACTATTTTATACTATTGGTACATAATCATTAAACTCTTATTTTAAAATGAAAGAGAGTAACATTTATTATCATTAATTTTTCGTCTATGAAAAGTACCTTAAAATATTCATAGCATTTACTTTTAATAAATGCTTAAATGCAGTAGTATGATTACGGACAGCTTTAATAACTAGTAGTCATCAATCCCAGATTAAACACGAGTTTCCCGCCCATCCCATTAATTGGAACCTAACAAAGTACTACTAATAATCTTGAAACACAGCTGACACTGAACCTTCTCAAAAGGTCAACAGTGGTAACAACTTTTTTAACATTGGACAAATAATGGTATTGTTTTTTAATTAGAAGCACAAATTTATTTTGATAATCGGCATAATTTTTTAACATATATCTTTATTATACGATTTATTAAGGTAAAATTTTATTTTATTAAAACGCAGCACCAACAATACAGTTTATTTGGTGTTGTTTTTAATTATGAGTTTCAAAAATTTTAAAAATTACAACTAATTTTTAGTTTTTAAAATTTTTTTTTTTATTTCAAAATAAACTCACCTCGAAACATCTTATTTTGTTAAAGTTAGTTTAAAGATACTTTTGTGTGATGACAGCAATCCGATAGCAACAGTTATAGCGGTGGCGATAGTGGTAAGGGCAATGCCAGTGGTACCAACAGTGGTGGAAGTGGCGATGCTAGTGGTGATAGTGGCAGTAACAGTCTCAGTGTTGTTGTTGGCGGTGATGCCGATGGTAGTGGTGGCGGCGATAGTGTCAATGGCGATGGTGGTGTTGGTGGTAGTGCTACCAATGGTCGTGGTAGTAGTGGTGGAAGATCTATTGTCAAATGTAGTGATGTGTATTTTTTAAAAAACCAAAAACTAAATTCACAAATTTTTTATCTTGGTTTTAAAAATGAATATAACAGTGTTTTGAAATTAAGTTAAAAATCATTTCAACTCCATTTTAGCTAAATGCGTTTTGTTTTAAAAATTACATTTGAAAACCAAACACTCACAACAACTACAAATGGACCCTAAGATATTATATCTAAGTTTTGCCCTTTATGATTTTAGTTAAAAAAATAAAAGTGAACTTTTTTATATAAAAAAGTTATTAATATATTTTATTATACTTTTTAATATATTTGTATTATAATTTCTAATCAAATTTTTTATTTATTATATTACATTAATTTTTTTTATTAATTTAAAAAAAATATTTCTATTAATTGTCATCCAAATTTTTAAATATCAATAATCATTATTTTCTTAATTATATTTTTATTAAAAAAGAAATATTATAATGTATAAAATGTTAAGATAAAAAAAATAAGAGACTTAAACCATATTTTGAAAATATATAAATAATTTTACCAAATATAAAGAGATTTATTGTTATTTCATCTATACACTATAACTAAAATAGTAAGTTTTGAAAAAATAATTCTTTAATTAATACTCTTAAAAATATTGGTGAAATTACTTATTTTCACTTATGTGATTTCAAACAATAATAAATGTGTTGGTTGGAAGGAGAAACCACATCAAAGGTGGTCAGTTAAGTTTTTTGGCAGAAATTGATTATCAACAATGCTGGTGAATATTTTATACCAATAAAATAATAACAAAAAAAAAACTTATAATAAAAGCATTGCAAATATTCAATTAAGTGTGGATGTGAACACCTAATTCTGTCTTGGTAAATGAAAATAAAATATAAAAGAAAAAGAAATAAAAGAACTTTTGAAGGAAAAAAAGTTCTTTTTTATGATGAATACTGGAAAGACAATGTCGTATCTTGAGTTATATTTGTCCATTTGAGGTGTTTTTTACACCGTTGAAAAGCTTGTAGAAAAATCTACAACTCATATCTATATCTCAAAAACTAAAATCAACTTCTATCTTGATGAAAATTAGTCCCAAAATGGACCATTTAATCATAAAAAAACTCAAGTCCTATGTTCTTTTCTTTTCACCTTCCCTTCACTTAGAAGTTCCACATTGGACAATCTATACTCATGTATCCTCTCCTTCTCCTATATAAAGAGGTGTCTACCAAGCAATGAAGGAGGTCAAAAATCCATTAATCATAGGCTTAATGTTAAGTATGGAACCTATTAAAGTTTAATTTTTTTATTATCTTTTTTTTCTTTCTTTTTCCTCTCTTGGAGCTTCTACTGGAAGCGCGTGGTGGATGGTTTCGTGTTTACCATAAATTGTCCTTTTGAGGTAAATTTGTCTATCTTATCTTTTTATGTATATATGTTTTATTACCTTTTTTGTATCATTGTTATTGTTGTTAAATTTTATTCTTTGTATGTCCTTTTCAAATTAGAGTTTTTTTTAATTATTTTTTTTAGAGAAAGGATTAATTGGGTGTGACATCTTTTTAATCTTAAGGTTTTGAGGCATAAGTTGTGACAACTTGATGTCTTTAAACTCATCTCTAAAATTAAAAATGTTAAATTAAAATTAAATTGCTACAAAAATAAAAAAATGTTATTGTTATTATTACTTTTTTCTATGTTTTTTATTGTTATTTTAATTAGAAATATTCTATTTTTTAAAATATCTTAAGTAGAGAAAATAATTAATTGGATGTGACATCTTCATAATCTTGAGATGTTAAGGCGTAAGTTGCAACAACTTGGTGTCTTAAGACTACTCTATAAAGTAAAACAAAATAAAATAAAAATTAAAAATGTTAAGCTAAAATTAACTTGCTTCAATGAATTGACTTGGGTGTACACCTTTGTTGATTCTATTTTTAAGACATATGAGTCGTGACGGTTCAAAAATCTTAAAATTTAATAAACAAAATAAAAAATAATAATACAAAACAAATATTTTTTACAAAAAGAACTATGTGAGTCTAATTCTCTATTGCACCAGGAGATATGTAAGAGCATAGACTCACTCTTGTCGATCTCAAAAATAATAAAATTTAAGATAAAATAAAAATCTTTTTTATAATAAGTAAAATTCTTTTTCGCAATTATTTTTAGGGTGAGATAAATATTTTAAAAGTCATTAATAATTTTCTTAATCAATTAGAGGTAACCGTCTTTATGACGGACGTCGTAGGATGCTAATACCTTCCCTACACGTAATTGACTCTCGAATCCAAAATTTGATTTCGTAGACCATTTTCTTCTTAGGTTTTTCCAATGTTTTTCTTTAATAAATATTGGTAACAATTCCTTGTTTTTAAAACTTTTTTTCACCATTCCGCCATGACCCATTTGCGACAGTGGAAATAAATTAAGTTTTGAATTTGACTCAACTCTCAAAGTGAAGACTCATATCTTACTTATTTGCTTGAAATGAATAGTTTTTTAAGGCTAAATCTTACATACCTTTCGGACTAATTTAAAGTGTATTTTATAATAAAACTTTTTTAATGGATCAAAGAAGAAACTTATCCCTAAATGAGTTGCTAGTAAATCTAAATTATGTAAATAAATTTAAATAAGTATCTAATGTTAAAATATCACATAAATTTTTTTAATAATAATAATTTATATAAAATATTATTATTGTATTACTTGTATTTATATAAATAAATTGATATATCCTCTCTCAATATAAATTAAAATAGCTGTATTGAATGAGAATGTTTTTAAATGTTATTTTTCAACAACAGCGTTTTTAGCTGTCATTTTTCAACAAAAGCATTTTTAAAAAAGAATTTAACCTCTTATCTCTTTGAATCTATCATTTTCAATATTTTTAATGCTAAATTGAATTTTAATATTTTTTAAAGAAATTATCAATAATTAAAAATTAACATTGTATTACAAAAATGTTTATTATAAATTTAAAATATAACTTATATGCTCAAAATATTTATTTATTACAAATTTTAATGATAATATAATTTATATATTTAAAATATTTATTTATTATAAATTTAAATTATATAAAATAAATATTTATTCTCTACAATCAGCAATGCACATATTAAAATACTAATTAAGTTGAAAAAACTCTTTAGAATATGCCGAAATTTAAGTATTCTAAATAAATAAATTTTAAGAAACGTCTCGACTGTCAACTCTCCGTGCTTGTTCAGTTACTCATCGAGGAAGAAATATTTGATGTGGTTTCCTACAGTTTCAATAGAAGCTATTAATTGTAATTTTTAAGTGCATGCTTAGTTTTATATTTCGTATTCGCATTTTTTTGTAATAAACATTTTTTTTAACGTAAATGCAACTTAAATAGCATGTTTGCTTTTGTAACGTCTTGTTTTTTTTAAATGCGTGGTTAAGTGTTTTACTAACTAAAAAATGAAAATTTGATATGTAATCTAGGTGATAAAAAGAAAGAAATGAATTGTTATTATGTATGGTTTGTTGTATATGTGTTGGTTGTGTGTTATTTGTTTAAAATTTGGGTTTGAATTTAGAAAAACTTAAGATATGTGTTTGAGTCAATGTAGGTGTGTTGTGAGTGTGATTTTGGATTTTGAGAGAAAAACAGTTGAGTTAAATCAGTTTTGAAATAAAAGAAATGGTTTGGGGAGTCATGGGCCTCAGTTGATCAAAAGTCCTTATGAGAGCTCTGGGAGGCCGAGTATATATAAGAAAGAGGAGGGCTTTTCTTTCTCATTTCTCTCGTTCTCTTTCTCTCTCATTTCTTCATTTTCTCTCACCTCTCTCCAGATTTTATCGAGTGTGTGAGGCTATAAAAGAGTTGTGAGCTTGGTTTAGCGGTTGTGGTATGTAACAAAACAATTCTAACTAATTTTGGCTCAAGAACATCGAATTTTCAAGGAACCTAAATATGGATTCGGAGACTTCTAGAGGTAAGGAAAGCTTACTTATGGTTGATTTGGTGTTTGTGTATGTTGATATGTTGATTAAACAATTTGGAATCGGTTGAATTTTGATGAAGATTGTCATTTGGTTGGTTTTTGGTAAAAATAGGTTTTGAAAAGGGAATTTGTGATTGGTGAATGATTTGTAGATAAAATTATTAAATAATTGGTTAGAAAGGTATTAGAAGTGATTAAAATTGTTTTGAGATGCTTGTTGGTGTTGGATTTGCGAAGAAAAAGATCGAAAATCGCACCCAGCGATTGAGCTCTCGCTCAGCAACGGATTTTTCAGTCGCTATTTGCTCAATGACGGAAATGGTCGCAGAGCCAGAGGAAAACAAAGTTTTCTCTTCTTTCTTATTATTTTTGTTAGTTGTTGATGACTTTATTGATTTCCATGAATTTAAAATGTATATTTTATGTTAAGTGGATGTTCAAATGATTTTCTAAACTAGTTTTTGAGGTTTTTCTTTATCATTATTGTTGAGGGATTTGTGTGATAAGTTGTAAGTGTCTCGCTGAGCGAAACATATATTCGCTGAGTAAGAACTCTACCTGAGACTTGACTGCTTTCTCGTTGAGCGAGAACCTTCGAAGAGAGATTGTGCTCTCTATATGAAAAGTACTCGCTGAGCGAGCATGTAATTCTGTTTTGTTGTGTGAGAATTTTCAAAAAGTATATGTTGTTTGGACATTGTCTTATATCTTGACCATGTAAGAGGCCGATTTGGGTTTGCATGGGGTTGATTGTGGTTGATGGTGATGGTTGGCCAACAGTTGGTGCTAAGTAGGCCACGTGGTGATATGTTGACACACACACACATATATATGATTTGATGACTGTTGTGGTTGAGTTGATGGTTGTGGTGTATGTTGATAGCTATATACATGATATGATAATTGTTGTGGTTGAGTTGATGGTTGTGGTGATATGTTGATACATATATATATGATATGATGATTGTTGTGGTGACTCATGCATATGTTGTTGGTTGAGATTGTGTAGGTCTCATGTCATATGCGAGTAGGCATGGAAGTTGGAAGGTTGACAGGAACTGTGACTCAGACGGGCCTCCAACTTAGTGCCTAGATAAGAAGTGGAGGTCTAAAAACTGGGACCTAGGAGATAAGTGGACAGGTAATCCCGCAGGGGGCTGAGGCAGTGTAGGCCTTGTGTCACGGTATACCACCACCCACATTCACTTATCTTGACAACCATAAGATTATCTAACAGATCAAAGTTTTGGCAATCTCTGAATTGTGCTAAATAGTCATGGTAGGGGATAAGACCTGACTAATCGTGCGCAGAATGTTGAAAATCTCTCGAGAGTCGTGTCATTCATATATTGACATATAGGGTTGACAGCATGGTGTGTGATGTTGTTTGTGCTACACTGTAATGTATGTAAACCTATTTTTGGGCAGATTTGGTTTCTATGTTGGTGTGATTAATGATTTTGATTATGTTAGATTTCATACTATACATTGGTTTTCTTTATGTAAGCTTATCCTTGCCTTACTATTTTGTTTTGGTATGATTGTTGCGGTTCCTATGGTTGTTGTATGATGCTATAATTGTGATGAGCACATCGTTTGGCATGAGAGTAGAGGGAGAAGCGTTCGCAGATCCAGCTTCTCAGAGCTGATGGAGAAGGTCTCAGATGGAGATTTTTGTATGTCCTTTTTGGGTGGAGCTTTTCTGGAAGCCTTTTTGTTTCTTTTTGGATTTGATGTATATATTGTATAGCTGACTAGCTATAAGGAGTTTGGTTTTTGTTTCTTCTTTGGTGTTGTATATGTAAATGGACTTGTATATAGTATTATCTCATATCTAATATATATTAGAGTAACGTGTAGATTAATTATTATTAAGTGTTTATATATATATATATATAGTTTGTTTGTAGTACTATGACGGCACAGGATTGTTACAGCTTCCACGTTTATTCTAAACTGATTCACATCAATTGGACACTAATACACATAGCATCTGTATATTTTACACATCAGACGTAGTAGTGAGAGAATGTCATATCAGCGTTTTAAAATCTATGCCAAACATGCACAAAGTTGTATCAAGTGATGGGCGTGCAGCTTGCATAATATGTATCTAAACACACAGTAAAGCATACTTGTTTCAGCATTTTGCTCGAGAGAATCCGCGTCATTCGGAAGCAACAAAGTTCAGCTTCCGCATCTTTTCAAATTTTGGACATGAATCGTGAAAATTTTAATATACGTACCTGTATAACGAATGAACTAGTATCTAGATGCCCTTGACGAATAACTAGTAAAGTGTAAAATGTGTTTTAGATTCTTATTTTAGGTCAAAAGTTATTTAGTTTTTCTATTTTAAAATGGTGATTTTATATTTTATATTTTTTATATCTGACAAATTTCGCCCCTATATAAAAAAATTCACAATTAAGATGAAAAATAGAATTCATCAAATATAAAAAATACGAAAATAACATTTTCATTTTTCATATATAAAAATCAAGACTAATTTTAACCAAAAATAAAAAAAACTATGCCACAATTTACCCATTAGTAATTTAACCCCAACCTCATATAAGTTATTCCCTCTATTCCAAAATTTTTAATGTTTTAGGTTTTTTTTATTCTAAAATTATTGATATTTTACAAATTTTAAATCTTATCAATTATTTTTTTAATATGTCCCAATTTAACGATTGTTATTAAATCATGTCCTATTTCACAATTACACCTATAATAAATAATATTTTAGAGTAAATATACTAATTGATGAATAACGTTAAATATTTTTTAAATTATGTACATTAACCTTAAATATTTTTGGGATTTTAGTTAAATCACATGCTCTTGACAAACAGGCTCACTTGGGCGAGGCACATTGTGAGAAGGGAGGGACACAACTCAGAGTTGTGAGTGTTTTGGGGAAGAAAGAAAGAGAATAATAACAGGCTTTCTGTGCGCTAGGAATTTAGTGTGATCAGCTTTTCAATTTATCGGTAAATGGTGAATTTTCACTGCCGTTAAGCAAAAGATCTGCTGCTACTGCAACCTGTATGGTTCGAAACCCCATAACTCTCACTCTATCTACACCCCTTCTGCTTCTGCCCATTCAAAACAACTGCGTACAATCCCCAGGTGACGTAATCTCCAGTTGCCTTCTTTGTCAACAATAATTTTTTTTATGTGACAATTTAAAGGAATTATTTTTACTATTTATTTATCATTTTAATACTATACAATAATATAAATCATTATTTTATTAATTGTGTTATTTTAATTTTATATTTAATTACAATTTTATCTATTATAAATTAACTCTTTTTATAATGACAAAAAAATTTAGAACAAGAAATAAATCTTACAATATGAAGCTAAAATTAAATAAACATATCGTTTGTGATTTTTATTTTGTTTAACATTATTTTGAATTACATTAAAAAGTAACGTAAAGACTAAAAGCTACTTTCATTTATCAAACCTAATGTGAATTAAGTTATAAATTTCGATAATCGATCTGGCTTATTATCACCTCTAGTCTCACACAATAAAATAGAAAAAAATAAGAAGTGCTTAGTGCCTTTTTGCTTATATATTAGGAAAGGATGTTTCTCAAATGTACAAAATTTTTGCTTTTGCGAAACTGAATCTGAATGTGTCTCCAAATTGGTATTTTAACCGCAAAACTGAATCTGAAGGTTCCCCAACACATAACCAAAGAGACTATTGATATCTTAAGTCATTGCTTTTATAAATAAAATACGAATTTTAAACATTATTTTTTCTATAAATTGAGTTTAATTGCTATATATTGTTATTATAAAATTTTTTATACTGTCAACTAATTAAAAATAACTTTAGTGTGAGTTTTAAAGTAATTATTATTATAGTCAACAAACTTGCCATATATAGTAGGTTGTAATTGGATGATAATATAAAACCGTTTTATATTATTAGTACATAGTCTATTTTCTCTTATAAATAACTATTTTAAACTTTAATTTTGTTGCAATTAATATTTAAATATTATCCATTCTTTTGGATCTTTTGTTAAATTAAAGTTAAATTATTACGGGAAAATTCTTAATTTAACCATTTATTTACTTTAAATTTTAGTTATTATTTATTATTTTTATTATAATATTTATTTTAAATAATAAGTGATGATATTCAGAACTTATAATTTTTCAAAGGATTAATTTAATATTTAAAAATTTAAGCAATAAAAATAAAATTAACCATAAAAAGAAAAGACAACAAAAGGAACAATCCCTAATAAAGTGCACTACTGTAGCTCTTAACTGCAGTAAGTTCATACAATCACGTCACAACAGAAAGCCTAGATATAGGTACCTATACTTGCAGTTGCAGCTGGAGCAGCATCCAATTCCAAACCATTTCGGTTCCAGGCCCTCCCTTGCACACGCAGTGTGGCTGAGGGTGTGTGAGTGACCACAGGCACAGTGTAACAGTTCTCAGTGCGTGCATGTCACTATCAATCTTTCTTTTCTTTTCTTTTCATATCACTTCTCTCACTACACCACCTTTTATTTTCTTTTGCCACTAGGGTTGCCCTGTATTCACGCCACTGCCACTATTCTTGTTCCTCCGACCCCAATTGCCCTGTCTGTCTCTTCGTCAAGACTTTAACATTTATCACCCGTACTATTGTTGCTATGTAAAATGTTATGCCCCATAAGTAGCCCTGTCCTTACACACGTTTCGGGCAAGGGTAAAGCCGAAAAGAAAGAGAAATAAAAACCGACAGGATTGTTCCCAAAGAACACATGCCCGTAGTTCATGTATAAGTTTTTTGACTATATATAACTATAGATGTTTTTCTTTCCTCCATGATAAATACTGTTAACAATTATTAGTTTAGTTTTTTATAATAATTTATATCATATTATTTTTTATGTTTATCTCTTTTTATTATATCATTTATTATATGTTTTGAACTCTCTTTGGACTTAGTCATGTGGTGCAAGATCTATGGTAACTAATTTACCACCTTGTTGTTATATAAAGTATTACGTGTCTTTAGATAAAACCTTAAGCCTTATTATTTAACTCTTATAGACATTGACTTAAGCAATGAAGTGTCTTTGCAGGTAACAATCAAGTGTTGCCACTTGCCGAAACTATCTGGAGCGTCCACCCGTTTGAGTACCAAAATGCCCATGAACATTATATTTTATTTTTTTTTCTTTTTCTTTTTCTTTCCTCCATGATAAATACTGTTAACAATTATTAGTTTAGTTTTTATAATAATTTATATAGTATTATTTTTTATGTTTATCTCTTTTAATTATCTCTTTTATTATATTTCAATTTTTTATTTTTTTATCTCTTGATTGTAAAAGTTATTGTACAATTTATTATACAAGTATCGTTTTTCATTAATTTATAGATTATTTGTTTGAACACCGCACCTGAACTAATTTTATTATCCACTGATTTGGATGATATAAAAGGGTTGTATTATTTATAAAATAAAATTATATAATATTAATTTTTATTATAATAATTATCTTATTTTACTTTCTTTTTTATCTCTCTTTTTATATGAAAGTTTTTGTATAAATTTACGTATAAATAATGTGTATTTACTATAAAAAAAAATTATACTGTTATTTAATTGCAAATCATTATATATGATAATTTTTTTAACTTTTATAATAAGTATTTTTAAAATTATACTGAAAATAATTTTTAATTAATTGATAATGTAAAAAACTTTATAATGCATTCTTATTAACCTCTAAATTCAATTTCTCTAATATTAATGTGTAAATATACTGCCGATTTTTAAGATTAAGATAACTGCAGTTTCAAGCAGTGGATGGAATTTGGCATGAGCCATGTCACCCAATTTCAACGAGTTAGAGAGGGGTAGGCATATGGCCGCACTCTGTAGATGGTTGGTTTAACTCGTAATTTGCATGGGTTATGAATTTTAAATGTGACTAATTTAAACGCGAGCCTTTTAAATTAAATCTGTCTAATAATTGGGTTTAATGAGTTTGATTCTTTGGTTAATAGACAGGTCTGTGGACTTTTATTTTTTATTAATTAATAGACAGATCTTTTTAGGGTTATTATGTTGTTGGAACGAAATATTTACCAATTTTGTTGGTAACTAATTTCTATCAAAGAACCTAACTAATCATCTTTAATAGGATTTCTCCTCTCAATCATTTTTTTTTTATTCATAAGATTCAAATCCAAGACTTTGTTTAAGAGATCAAAGTTAAGTAAGTTTTACTCAAACTAGCAAGATGTTGGTAATTAATAGACAGGTTTGTGGACTTCTATTTTTTATTAATTATTTGTTTTATATTTTATTAATATATTTATTATAATTTAATCAATTATTAGAGAGATCGGCATTACATCCTTTTATATATCCCTGTCACATAGTTTGGCCAGAAAAATGGTCACAATTTGGCCTATCATGAAATAATTAGTTTATGCACATGGTGGAGGGGGCAGTCTTGTGCCCTTGTAATCAAAGAAATTAGTAAAACGGCCCAAATAGCTAAATCGGTAAAAATTACAGAAGCAATAACTTATAAAAGAAAAATAAAAATTGTATTTATTTAAAAGAATTAAACTTTTAGTTCATTTTACATATTTTTAGATTTTTTTAATTCTTAATCCGAAGTTGATCAACTTATGACAAAGTCAAAAAAATGAGACTCGTTTTTTACCACAGCTGTAGCGTGTGTTTGTTTTAAAGTTATCATATATTCCAATGCACGTTTACTTCAATTTATCTCTTTTATGTCATTGAATCCAACTGCCTTATGAGTCTTCTCAATATTAAAACAAACACAACTGTAAGCTATTAAATTTGGTGGGCTAATACAAATTAGGGAAAAACAAATTGAGTTGACTTGTATACACACCTTTACAAGCTGGCATCTATCCATTCACATTTAGGTATGTGTACGTAGTAATTTTTTCCTATATACTTGAATTGAGAAAAAAAATTAGAGAGGAGTATTTCTTTAAAAAAAATTAAATGTTTTATTATATGATTAAAGAACAACTAAGAAAAAATAAAATTGATTTTAAGAAATAAAAAATTTAATTTTATATTTTTTTTCTTCAATTCAAATTTGTATCTCTTTTTTTCATTTTCCTTTTTGTCTAAACAAAAGCTTTAATATCCATTTCCAAATTTTATAAGTATTTAAATATTTATACTCAAACTCATTATCAATATTTTAATTAAATAAATGTGTTATATTATATCTTAATTATAAAAAACAAACTATTTCACAAAAGCTCTTATCTATCAACAAACTTGAAAAACAACCTCACATTACTAGAGCGACACGTACAATCTTAGAAGACAAAAAATATTAAAATACAACAATAAAGTTAGGAATTTTCAATTTTAAGTTAAAAAAATTAAATCATTGAATCTGTGAGATATATGATAATAAGTATAATATTAATTTTTATTTTTAATATAATGTATTATATAATGTGTAAGTATAAAAGCAGAATAAATAATAAAGTCTTTGTTTAGATATGAGAAGAAATTGAAAGAAAGAAGTATGAGAGGAAAAAAAATACGTGAAAAATGAGTAGATTTTAAGTTAATTAAATTTAGAGAAATAAAAATAAGACAGAATTTTTTTACTTGTTTGATTAAATAAAAAAAATATATAATTGTGTTACATAATATTTAAATCTTTATAATATAATAAAACAAAACTCTAAACAACAATATTTTTGTCATTGTAATAAAAACTATCAAACTATATTCAGTTAGAACTATATTCTTTTAGTCATTATTTTGCTTAACTGTCACTTGCATATAAATATTTGAAATTCCTTTGTAATCGGGGGCTGGAACAACAGAAAATAAAAAGTTTGTTTTTCTCTTCTTGGTTTGCTCTCTCTCTCTCTCTCTCTGGATCCTACGGTTCAATATGGTATCAGTTGTTTCTTCTTCCGCACCATCCCTTTCTTCCTCTTGCGTTCTCCATTGATAGCATGCTTGTTCTTGCTAGATTGGTTGTTTTTTTTCGATTCCAATCGATCTTGAAGCTTCCTTAGCAATTTCATCTACCATGAAAGATCCAACTGCAAATCCCTTCTTCATTGCCCAATTTGACAATCCAAGTCTTGTTCTTGTTTCACAGCAACTTACCACCGACAATTTTTCTTCGTGGCGTCGCGCAATGAGAATTGCCCTCATCGCTCGCAACAAATTAGGGTTCGTTGACGGAACTATACTTGTTCCTGATGAAAACAATCCCTCTTACCCTCTCTGGCTTCGAAATAATAGCATTGTTATCTCATGGCTTCTCAATTCCATCTCCAAAGATCTCACTGCTAGCGTTATCTACTCTTCTTCTGCAGTAGCGATTTGGAAGGAATTACATGATTGTTTTCAACACAATAATGGCCCTCGAATGTTTCATCTACGACAGGAATTTTTGAGTTGCTCTCAGGGATCTTCCATTGTTAATTGTTACTTCACCAAACTAAAAGGCCTCTAGGAAGAACTCAGTGAGTTTCAGCCGATTCATAGTTGTGAATGTGGTGGAGCTCACGAACTTCTTAAATACTTCAACCGAGAGTATGTCATGACCTTCCTCATGGGTCTCAATGATTCTTTCCATC
The DNA here is from genome assembly GCA_004329165.1 of Spatholobus suberectus. Classification (NCBI taxonomy): domain Eukaryota; kingdom Viridiplantae; phylum Streptophyta; class Magnoliopsida; order Fabales; family Fabaceae; genus Spatholobus; species Spatholobus suberectus. The sequence continues at coordinate 9,589,370 of CM014736.1, forward strand.
CTATACGTAGTCAAATCCTTCTAATGGAACCTCTTCCATCTATAAGCCGTGTGTACTCTTTGGTCATCTAAGAGGAACAACAGCGACAGATCACTCAACCTAACGGAGGTCTTGATGCACAGCTTGCATGTGCTATCAAAACTGGCCAAGGATCTAAGTCCAAGAATGCTCAAAAGATAGACCTTTGTGCTCTCATTGCAGATATCTTGGGCACACTAAAGATAAGTGTTTCAAGCTCCATGGCTATCCACCTGGACATAAGAAACACAAGCCAAGTTCGACCCCTCTGTGGTGAATCAAGTGGTTGAAGATAATGCTTCTGCTCCTCCTCTTAATAATTAGCAATATCAACAGCTGATTAGCTACATACAGAACCAAATGGCTCGATCCACCCTAAATGATGCTAGTCAAATGGTCAACCCAAACATTGATATATCTAACTCTCTTTATGAGCACAAACTCAATCTTAACCTTAGTTCTTGGATCATGGATACAGGAGCTACATCTCATATTTGCAATTCTAAATTTCTGTTTAGTTCTTTTAACAAGTTGTCAAATAAATTTGTCATATTACCAAATGGTGCTAAGGTAGAGGTCGTTGCTATCGATTCCATTCCCTTATTGCCTAGTCTCACCTTAGAAAATGTCCTTTACATTCCCAGTTTTCATTTGAATATCTTGTCTGTCAGTTCACTGTTAAACAAAAATCTTCTATGTTAGTCTCGTTCTCTAACAATCTATTCTTAATTCAGGACTCTAGGGACAAGAGGGTGATTGGCAAGGGTAATTCCAATCAAGGGCTCTACATACTTCAGTCACACAAATGTGCTTCTGCTGCTTCTATTGATGAATGCAATTTTGCTTCCGTTATATTTCAGTTCCTACAAATAAATGTAATGCCATTAGTGACACAAACACACTCACATGGCACAATAGGTTTGGTCATCTATCCGACCATGTACTAAAGTTGCTTAGTAATAAAATTCCTTTCACAATTTCTTCAAAATTCAGTTCACACCAATGTCAAATCTGTCCCCTTTCTAAATTTCATAGATTGCCATTTGTTGCTCATAATAAATATGCAGAATCTCCATTTGACTTAGTACATTGTGACATATGGGGTCCATTTCATGAACCCACTTATGATGGAAAGGCTTACTTCATTACTATTGTAGATGACTGCACGAGGTTCACATAGGTGCACCTTATAAGACAAAAATCTGAGGCTTCATACTTAATTCAATGTTTCTTTAACCTTGTCCAAACTCAATTTGCAAAGTCAATCAAAGCCATAAGGACTGACAATGCAAAAGAGTTGGCTCTCAATTCGTTTTTGCAGGCCAAAGGAGTTATACATCAACTGTCCTGTCCACACCGACCACAACAAAATGTTGTTGTGGAAAGGAAACATCAACATCTATTGAATGTAGCTCGGGCACTCCTCTTTCAGTCCAAGGTGCCTTTAAAATTTTGGGGAGATTGCATCCTAACTACTGCTCACATCATCAACAGAACCTCCTCTGTCCACCTTGCTGAGAAGTCCCCTTATGAACTGCTGTTTGGGTCTACACCAGACTATTCTGCCATGAGAGTATTTGGCTGTTTGGCATATGCAGCAACCATAACTTCTCAAAGACACAAGTTCAGCCCCAGAGCTATACCATGTGTATTTATTGGCTACCCCGTTGGCATCAAAGGATATAAGTTGTTGGATCCTCACACTAGGAAATTTGTCATTTCTAGAGATGTCACTTTCCAAGAAACTATTTTTCCCTTTCATAGTTCCCCAGAATAGTCCGCCCTTCCAAATTTCTTTTCCACTTCTGTACTTCCAAGATCAATGCCTGACCTCACATTTATTACCAACCCTCCACCCCCCTCACCCATCCCAAACACTATAACTACAATACAACAAGATCTTGATCCTATGCCTCCATCCAACCTTGCACCTGTCACACCTTCTACTACCTTGACCCAGCTTAATCCTCCACAATCCCCTTAGATTATACACACTTCGGTTCCTCCCAGAAGGTCATCAAGGCCTCATAGAGCCCCATTTTACCTAAAAGATTACCAGTGTCATGTCCAATATCCTATTCAAAACCACCTCTCTTAACTGTCCCCTACCTACTGCAACTACATCATGCAAGTTGCAAAAACATTTGAGCCACAGCATTACCACTAAGCTGTTCATTATCCCCAATGGAGGAAAGCCATGGCAGAAGAGCTGGCAGCTCTAGAAACCAACTGTACTTGGTCTATTCAGCCTTTACCAGAAGGAAAAAAGGCAGTGGGATGTAGATGGCTCTATAAAGTCAAGTATAAGGCAGATGGGTCTGTGGATAGATATAAGGCTAGGCTTGTTGCTCAAGGGTTTACACAACAAGCAGGCATTGACTTTTTGGATACTTTTTCTCCAGTAGCTAAGCTAACTACTATGAGAATTCTGTTGGCCATTGCAGCTCAACAACACTGGCACCTTTTGCAGCTAGACATCAATAATGCCTTCTTAAATGGGGAACTTGTGGAAGAGGTCTACATGCAACTCCCAAAGGGTTATCCCATTCAGAGGGAGAAGGGAAAGACTTTTGTATGCAAACTTCACAAATCCCTGTATGGGCTTAGGCAAGCCTCTAGGCAATGGTTCCTAAAATTTAGCTCTATATTAACCACAATGGGGTTCACCAAGTCATCAGCTGATCACAGTTTATTTTCTTCAGGTTTAAGTACTGATTTAGTCATCATAATAGTGTATGTTGATGATATCCTTGTGGCTGGTCCAAACAAAGCACACATCCTTCGGGTTCAATCCTTACTACAAGAACATTTCAAGCTGAAGATTATAGGAGACTTGAAGTACTTCTTAGGACTTGAAATAGCTAAGTCACAAAAGGGGATACACCTTTGTCAAAGGAAGTACACCCTTCAACTATTACATGACACTGGGTTCAGTTCATCTAAACCTGCCCAAATTCCCTATGGATCCTAATATTGTCCTCAACAACTCTGATGGAGAGCTACTTAAGGATGCCTCCATGTATAGAAGGTTGATAGGAAGACTCTTGTATCTCACCATATCCAGACCAGATATAACTTTTGCTGTTAACCAGTTGAGTCAATTTATGTCAAGTCCTCGAACTCCTCACCTCAATGCTGTTCATCAGCTATTGCAATACTTGAAGGCCTCCCCTGGACAAGGAGTCATCTTCCCTGCTCAGTCCTCTCTGTGCATCTCTGCATTTGTAGATGCAGACTGGGGAAGTTGCCAAGCCACTAGAAGGTCAACATCTGGTTTCTGCATATTTTTGGGGGGTGCTCTTATAGCTTGGAAGTCCAAAAAGCAGTCCACAGTAGCACGATCTTCAGCAGAGGCAGAATACCGTGCCCTTGCAACTGTTGTCTCTGAGTTGCTTTGGCTTAAACAAATTCTTCAAACATTTGAAGTTCCAGTGAAGGCCAGTAGAGTGTTTTGTGATAGCCTCTCTGCTATTCAATTAGCCAACAATCCTATGTCTCATGAGAGGTCAAAACATGTAGACATAGACTGTCATTTCATTAGGGAGCATGTTCAGTCAGGCTTCATCAACCTATTCATGTCTAGTCTCATCAACAGCTTGCTGATCCCTTAACTAAAGCTCTACCTCGCTCTCTTTTCAAGTCCCTTATATCCAAGTTGGGTGTTCTAGATATATACCTCCCAACTTGAGGGGGAGTATCACACTATATTCAGTTAGAGCTATATTCTTTTAGTCATTATTTTGCTTAACTGTCACTTGCATATAATATTTGAAATTCCTTTGTAATCGGGGGCTGGAACAACAGAAAATAAAAAGTTTGTTTTTCTCTTCTTGGTTTGCTTTCTCTCTCTCTCTCTCTCTCTCTCTCTCTCTCTCTCTCTCTCTCTCTCTCTCTCTCTCTCTCTCTCTCTCTCTCTCTCTCTCTCTCTCTCTCTCTCTCTCTCTCTCTCTCTCTCTCTCTCTCTCTCTCTCTCTCTCTCTCTCTCTCTCTCTGGATCTTACGGTTCAATAAAAACCTCACTTTTTCTCTTAGATTTCTCTTCAATCTGGACAAAAGATTTTGAATTCAGATCCAATTAATAAAATATATTCCTTGCCTATCTCTTGGTGTCAAACATAGGAAGTCATTTTGAAATTTGGGTCTTTTTTCATTTTTCTAAATTCTACTCTCCCAAACAAACTGTAATTCCTAAGCGGCATTATTCTTAAAATGAAATTAGTACAACTGCTCACATGTACATTCAACAACAACAACAACAAAAAAAGAAGGTGTTTTACATTAATCTTAAAAATTCTATTCGTCATATCGCTCCATGGAGAAGATTCTCATGTCTAGCTGACAAATAGGGTCGGTATGTGTTCTAGCTTGAAGAAAGAATACAAAGAAGAAATTTCACAGAAAGGAACCTTGGACGATCCTTCAGTCACCTGGACCATTCATTTGCTTAGTGACATGAAAACGTCTAAAGACGTGGGGATCAAATTGACCTGGAAGACGTTCTTGTATTTTTCGAGTTGCAAGCAACAGGAGCGCTTCCATTAATTCACGTAGGATTATAGAGGTTATATCATCATTACGGTAGTTTCAGTGAAACTAAGTTTGGATTATTTTAGATTTAAGTTTGTAGATAAAAAAATGTGATTGAAAAAACAAACTTTACTAAAAGTAATAACCAAATTTTTTGTCAAAAATTAATCATCAATAAAATTAATAGATACTTTGCATTTATAATATTAAAAAAAATTATAAAAACTATCATAGCACAAAAGGCAGGGAAGACAATTGCCACGGGAATGACGGAAGGGTCACCAATCAGAATCATGAAGCTTTTCAAATGTCAACGAAAAGGAAAAGCGGTTTACTAATAAAACCAACATAAATCATAGATAGTTATATTTTCAATAAATTTTAAGTATGTTAGAGAGTATAGTACTCTTCTTATTTTAATATTCTCCATATTTCAAACAAAATATTTTTTTGATTATCAACAAGAAATATTATTGATATAAAAAAGAAAAAAAAAACCAGTTTCAACTAGATTGGCGTATTTAAATTAATTTATTTTTAAAAAGTTTTAATAATTTTTAAAATTATGTATTAATTGTTGAAACGCGAGCATCTTAGCATTATTACATGTTCCGAAACCGAAATGCTGTGGCCCCATTTCGCGCTTTGATTGCTTTGCTACTCTACTAGAAACAATGAACAACTGAATATCTTGTCTCTTCAGAAAATTTTAATTTATGTAAAATTATTTTCATCTTTTAATTTCTTCCTTTCATTTTGGCTTTATTTGTTAAATTTTTTATTACAATTTTAATTATTTTAAATTCAGTCCTTTTTATTAAGTTATTAATTATAATAACAGTTAAAAATTAACACAATTGATAAATACCACCAGAATTTGAAAAAAAAGAAGATATTTTGTGGTCAAAGGATCAAATTAAACAAAAAACAAACTTCGAATAAAATAAAATAAAATTAGGACATCAAATTAAAATAAAAAAGAATTAAAAAACAAAGTATTAACTTTGCCATAAATCTAGCTAAAACATAATAAAATCAATTTAAAATATAATATATAAATTATTTTAAAATATGTATAATAACATTGTAAAATTTTAATTTTAAAATTCAAACAAAATGCTAAAAAAAATCATATATTAACTTTTTAAAAATTAGGAGGGGGAGGGGGGAACACTCCTTACCTCTCTTCATTTTTTTAAAATAAAATAAAAAGAGGGTGTAGTGAATAGTTTAGAGAGTAATTAAAGAATAAAGTAATAGATAATTTAGAGAATAGTTAAAGAATATAGTAGTCTAGTAAAAACTAGATATCAAAAATGGATATTCTCTTTATTATAGTTATAGATATTTAAGTTATTTTAAGAATATTATTTTAATTTAATAGATAAAGATAAATAAATTAAAGGTATTAAACCCATTAAGATCGACTAAGTGGTAAAAAAATTTGGATAATACGCACAAAGTTCTAAGTTCTAAACTTGTTGACACTTGACACCATTGTAAAAAAAATAAAAATAAATAGAGGTGTTAAATCAATCTGGCTTCTAAATTGACATTAGTCCATGTCCACATTCATTAAATATATTTATAACATTTACGATTTTTTATAATTAATAGGAGGGGTTAATTAATTTCTTTCTCTTACTTCTTTATCATAAAAAATAAGTGCAAAGATATTATAAAGTTAAAAAAGTATGAAGATATGGTTACTTTTTTCTAACAATGTATTGCAAAAAGAAAGTTATTCCATTGTCGCAGCAGATTCGTGAAATATTGGATAGGATACCACTTACAACATATCACAAAACTTCAGTTATATTTATGTAGTTGAATGGATAAATAGAATCTACTTAGATGTTTTTTTTTCTCTCTAGTATAATATATAGATAACTTTTACTTTTAAAAATCAACTTTTAGGGCTGTTTAGATACATGCTAGAAGAATTTCTGAAAGTTTATCTATTGTCATAATTTGTTTATTACTTAAAAATAGTGTTTGGATGCATAGCATTTATTTACTAGCTTTTAACTTTTTCAAAAGCTCTTGGAAGAGCTTATAGAGAAGTTAAATTTCAAAAGCTGTTGTCACTTATAAAGCTTATATAGAAACAAAGTATGTATCATCTAAGTATCAAATCAACTTATCTAAAACGAGTTTTCACATAGATAAACTCTTCTCCTATAAGCTCTTCTAGATAAGTTTATCCAAACAGACCTTGATGTAACCTTCGAAATAGGTTACGTGGCCTATAGTTTGGACTAATTTATTAAAAAGGCTAAATTTATGTATTTAAAAAGTTTGTTAATTTAAGTAAACAAAGTCAAATTTTAGACTTTTAAAAAAGCCTATTAGATTTCATAGGTTGCTTTATTTATATACATACATAATATTATATATATATATATATTATATATAAATAATATATAATACATATACTATCATTTACACTTAATAATAATATAAAAACATATAATTATTAAAAATAAATTTTAAAGGCCTATTTAGATTTACAGGCCTACATAGGCTTATAGACCTATTGACTTGTTTATAACCCTTATATAAAATAGGCCACATAAATTGGCTTTTGGGTCAGGTCTTTAAAAAGCTAGACTAGACCCTAAAATATGGCTTTATAGGTAAATAAGTCAAACTCAAAGTTTGTAATTATGAATCAAGCTAAGCTTAGGCCTACCAAAGTGTAGTTTGGCCTGACCTATTACCTCCTTTACAAATTAATAAAAGCATAGTTTAATATTATATTAACATTATATTTAATTAATTTAACTATGTTAATAAATATATATTAAATAATATAGCAATGTTTTACTAAATACCAGTGTTAAATTGCTTACAACCCAATCCGCATAATGGGATACCTTGGCCTAGAATGTCTTATCAACCCAAATTGCAGGTATTGATTGAAGTTAACATCTAAATGTAAGATTCCCAAGTTGTACCTTGGGCTTGAGTTAAGTTACCTTGTCGCTACACCAAAACAAGTATTATAGCCTTCAGGAGGCCTTGGGACTTGTGTTATAGAATTTAACTCATCTTAAGCCTTTATAAATACAACCAATGTCATTATAAGTACGTAAACATTTATTACATCTCGTTACTTTCATGGAATATTCACTGACTAGAGCGTTAGAGTTCTTTTTGCATGTACCTTGCTAGAGAGTTCACAACCATAAGAAGGTCTTGAACCTTGGTCCACTTGAAGGTTCATTTCAACTAGTGTCCACAGAATTCAATTTCTATCAATGGTCAACCCTAGACACATTAACCTAGTCCATCTCAAATGCTTCATGAGCATTGTTTGTAGGAATCAATCAATCAAATTATCCACCCATCATGGTTAGAACAGGGAGACATATAGTCGAGATTATCAATAATGGCTATGCAGAAGTTAATTCCCTTTAAGCCCAAATCCATATGATATCGAGTAGGTTTGCTGGATGTGGTAATTTGGCCAGTTCATGAAAGTGAGCACTGAGAACTGTTATAGGTGTTGAAGCTCAAACAAGCCCTAATACATATAGACAAAAAAGGGAAGCAACACCGATAATTTATTTTTTAGGTGCTGATATAGGAGCATTGTCCTAAAACATGACAAGCCAATGATGATCAAAGCAATAATTGCAAGTGTTGACGTGGGCATTAGATCAAAGGAGTTCTGCATATGTACTATACCACTAAGCATTTAGCCAAACATGGATAGGAAGAGAATAGTTGAAACCTTATGCAAGAGATCAAGTATGATTTATATGAGATTGAATCCAAATGATATGATATTTAGAAACATTTCTCATGGATAGAAAGAGAATAGTTGAAACCTTAATGCGTAAGGGGCAATTGTCTCAACTAAGAATTTATCAATGAATTTCCTAAGAGAAGGGTCACATGTGTAAATAGCGAAAGATGGTCAACAAGTAGCTAGACATTGTTATAACCAATGTTGTTAAACTTAATATGAACTAGTCAGTTTGACCAATTTAATTAAAAACCAAACCTATAACCAATCTGGTCATTCTACCTGATCGAATGTGTATTTAACTTATGTTGATGTCATCAACTGCCCTGTTAAGAGTCTATCTACACTTTCCAATAACTCACGCATCACAAGCTGAGCTGACACACACAATGTCTTGGAAGGTGCACTTAAAATTTCTCCTTGGATTTGAACCCTGCTTGCTTTAGATGGCTAAAAGTATTAAAGTCACCACACGAAAGTATCTAACTATTACATATACAAGAAATTAACTTATATACGATATCTTTATGATAAAGTTTACATATTTAATATACACCTATTTATGCAGTTTAATAAGTTACCCACTAGTTCAGCTAGTAACCCATTGACCTAGTACCCTGATTGGGTTGATGACCGATCTAGTTCTGATAACATTGATTATAATCTTAGTTTAAAAATTGCTAAGGAGGATAAAGAAAGAAGTCGAAGATAGACGTATGCAACTCAATTCAACTTGGTGTCTGTGAATAACAAATTTTATCTACAGATTTAAAAAAGGGAAAAAGAGATAATCTAAAAAAAAAAAAAAGATATTTAAAATTTGAAAAAATAGAAAATCAGATAATCTGAGAATATAAGAGAAGATAAATTGGTTACTAGAGGTTAACAGTCACTAAGCTAGAAAGGTGGAGATTGGGGACGACTCAGTCAACAGTAAATAGGACGGTTACGAGTAAATAAGTGGGTTTTTTTGCTATAAAGAGGAGAGCCACGAGCACAGGCAGGAGAGGGGGATTGGAAAAGTTCTCAAAGCACACAAAAATAGACACTTGGCAAAGATCTTTCTCACCAAAGGAGAAGAACTTTTTTTAGCTGCTGTAAGTGTACAATACGGTGTAGCGCAGTGACAAGACTACACGCGGGCTAAACACGTTAGAAAGCAAGTGAATTCATTTGGAGGTTTTTTTTTTTTGCCTTTTTCTTCATCAATTATCTTATTGAGCGGTTTTGTATTCATGATCAATGAAATCATTTTTTTTCTCGCTAGTTGCATGAATTCAATATATACATTTGTAAGGTCTGCACATCCTGTCGTTTCATTCTAAATTGTGCACGTTACATTACTATTCCCATTTTTTTATTTATCTTGTACTTGTTGTTCTAATTTCTCTTTTTTTATTAATGTTTTCACGTTGATTCAAAAAAAAATAAAGAATCCTGTCGTTTCATTCTAAATTGTGCACGTTACATTACTATTCCCATTTTTTTATTTATCTTGTACTTGTTGTTCTAATTTCTCTTTTTTTATTAATGTTTTCACGTTGATTCAATGGCCCTGGGCTATTTCCTTTATTCCTTCTAGTTTCGGTTTGTGTTTAGGGGCCATGTCTTTGCCTTTTGTTCTTTTTGTGTGTTCTTTAATTTTGTTTATTGTTTTAATTTCATGTTATGGGTTTGTATCTAATAATAATTTATTGCCTTTAAAAATATATAAAAGAAAAAAGATGCCAAAAAGTTATTGCTTTCGTCTCAGGTAGTCCATTTGCTTTTCTTTTTTTTTGCGGTATCCTTTTCCTTTTTTTTTTCTTTTCCTTTTTATATGCCCTTTTAATAAAAATATAATTTTGGTATATGCAAGATTCGTGATATCGATTGAGCAGTGGATGCTATCTTCGATACCATGGTTATCATAGAAGTTTATAGAATAGCCATTTGCTATCATAAATTAAAATGGAAATTATTTTCTTTTGACAAAATGTTAGAAAAATAAAAATACAATTTATTCAAATATGCAACAACCAATAGCGTTAAGTGAATAGCAATTCTATCTTTAACGTTATTCGAGTTGTGAGGGTTTAATGACTAGCCATTTGCTAGCTTAAATCCTTGTGCAAGGTTTTTTTTTAATTTAAAATTACCAAAAAGTTTTTTTTATTTTAAAAAAATAATCTTTTCCAAAAAAGGGTCCTTTTGAATTTCAAACTTCTCCCCTTTTTATAAATATAGAATATCTTTTCAAATTTTCTTTACTGTGAAGATAAAAAGATAAACATCCTTATATATATATATATATAAAATTTCATTTTCAAATTTTAATTTAAAATTATTTTTTTTAAATAAAACAAAAAAATCAAATTTCTTTCTTATCTATAAAAATACAAAAAAGAAGAAGTAAAAATTGAAAAAATCCCAAGAATATTTTTATTTTTATTGTTTTCTTAATGGGGTAAAACAAATATTTATAAAGTCACGTAATTTTGCGTAATTAATTAGAGGTACCGCTTTTAACGGGCGTTGTAGGGTGCTGATACCTTCCCTACACGTAATCGACTCCCGAACCTATCTCTGATTTCAAAGACCATTTTTTAAGGGTTTTCCAATATTTTTCCCTCAAATAAAATTTTGGTGGTGACTCCATCTAAAAATTATTTTTGCGCCGTCTCCGCCGTGGCCCTGGTTGTGACAGTGTCCTTCTGGCAAAATTGGATTTGAGACAGATGACAAGGTTAATGCAAAAAAGCTTCAGCCAATGGGTGATTCCCAACCTTTTTAGGTTGGAGAATCACAAGAAAATATTACAAATGTAGAGACTAGGTTAGAGAATGTACTAAGGAAAAGGTTGGAAAATCATTTAATCAAAATATAGATTTATTTGCCTAAACAGCAACTGACATGTTAGGTATCAATATGTTTTGTCTTGTTTCCTTAGAAACTCAACACAAGTATTCTTTCTTAACAAGTCTCTTCAAACTCAACTCAAGTATTATTTAACAATTGCTTCTTCAACTACTTTTCCAAGTATTTATTTTTCTTTTGTTTCTTCAAGCACTAATGCCTCTTACAAGGTATGCTTGAAACAAGGTAACCCTAGGCTATCATCCTATAAGCTCAATAGGAAATAAAAGAAAACCTATTGCTTAGAGTATGTACAAGGTTACTGAGAATGCTCAGGGACGGGGAACGAAGTTGCTACTTCCTTAGCTTTCATTTTAAATGAGATTTACTAGATGGAAGAGATCTTATACCAGTTGGACTGTCTAGTTACAAATGATGTAATTAGTTCTCATTTGTCTTTGGAATAAAATAATCCAGTATTCTCCAAAAAAAATGACAATGATAAAAGAAAAAGGGGTCTTGAAGCCCCTAGAAGCAACATTTGTTGCGTCGAGTAACAAAAGAAAAGGGGTACTGTTTGTGGGTGCAGGGAGAGAATAGGAGTCGCCCCTTGCGACTAACTAAGCAATGCCGCCCAAGGAGGTTGTGGGAACCGTCACTGATGTCGAGCGGAAGTGAAGAGCAAACGAAAGGGTGGATTAGTGTCTATACTCATTAATTGTTTTTTGTGAATTCTCTCCATTTTCTCCAACCCCAACATGGTTGTTGTTTCTTCTATTTATAGATGAATTGGTTTCCCGGTAGACAATTACTTTATGCTTTTACGTTATTTTTATTTATTTATGTTATTGTTTTTTTTTTTTTTTATAAAAAGAACGGGCCTATGTAAACAGAAGAAAAGAAATGGGTATTTGGGCTTAATTAGCCCAATTAAACTTTATACAATAAGAGAGAAAGAAAGAAAAGAAAAGAAAAGAAAATGGATCCTTGAGCTTCTATTGGCCTAAATTGAGCGGAAAACTTGAAAAAAAAAAAATAGAAGAAAAAAAAAGTAGTAAAAGAAAAGAAAAACAGATAAAATTGAGTGTTGACCCGTGTTGCTATTACAAATTGTTCCTGGTTGTTGAAATTAATATGTTCAAAATTCTCACTATATTCAAAACGATGCTTTATATTCTACGTAGAAGAATTTTTATAGGTTAGGTAAAACTAATAATCTATTATTAGAAAATAACCCTATGCACTAAGGCATAAAGGAAAGAAAAATGTTTGTAGACGAATGTCGACAGATTTTTAATGTATATACATATATAAAAACATTATAAATAATAAAAATAATTATACACAATATTATATATATGTATATAATATTGTGTATAATTATTTTTATTATTTATTTAACATCTTTTTTATAGATGTATTTAAAAATACATTAAAAAAATTTATTGTCTTTCATCAACAAAATTTCTCTTGAGATAAAAAATTTCACTTTCACTTCTTGAGATATTAGCATAGACATTGACACATTTTTAGTTTTTCATGACCTTTTCTTATTATTGATTTTTCTCTCTCTCTCTTACATCACTTAGTTTATCTCATAAATTCCTCTTCTCTTTTTATCTCTCTTATATTAATAAAAATTATAAAAGCATAAATTGGAATAGATATTTCACCAATTTAAAAACTTAAGATGTATATAAATGATGAAGTATATAATCAATTAAAATTATTTTAATATTATTTCAAGCATTTCATTAATAATATAATTAGACACTCCACAAAAGGTTTTTATGGGCTATTGAATTGTCCTTTTTTTTTTTCACACACACAAAAAAAAGTATTAGAAAAACTCAAGTCCTATATCGACTAGAGATAATGCTAAGATTGAGTATATAAGTAGAGGCAACCCTTATCCTTTGAGTTAACTTTTGAGATTGAGTTTAACTCAAGTCCAAAATTGTAAGATTATATCAGAATCCATCCTAAATTCATTAACAAACCACTTAGCATATTATTTACACACCAAACCCAACATATTGGGGTTGAAGAGGTGTATTGAAAAAAATCTAAATCTCACATCGACTAAAATAGTGTCAAGACAGAGTATATAACTAAGGAGCAACCCTCACCCTATAAGATAACTTTTGGAGTTAAGTTAGATTAAAACCCAAAATTGTACGAAGAAGGACAAATCAATAACCCATAAAAACCTTCCGAGGAACTTTCTTGAGGAAAATTAAAGTCCGTCAACTTCCCATCTAATTTGAAGTCTGCGTCATCAGATGTTTGCGTAAGGTTGGTGCTACAAATTGTTCATGACTTTTCCAATAATTAAGTTCAAAACTCTCACTGTGATCAAATTTAAAATGATGCTTCGTATTCTATTTAGCAGAATTTTTATAGGTTTAGTAAAACCAATAATATATTATTAGAAAATAATCCTTTGCACTAAATAAAAAAAGAAAAGAAAATGCTATGTTGACCATAGACAATAAAAAAGTTGTATTTTTAAAATATGCATGAAAAAGATAAAAAATAAAATAATTATACACAAAGTAGGGAAGGATTCAAGTTACACTGATATAAATTATACCAACTATTACACTATTAACAATTTTATAAAATATGAATTTTATCAATTCAACCATTGAATCATAACTATATATTAATTATCTTGATTGTTTATATTAAATTTCATGAAAATTAAACAACAATAATAAGTTAATCAAATGATTTATATTTTTGTAATGTTAAAAGTATATATTATGTCAATTTGGATATATATGAATGAAGTATCGAATACTTTTTTATTAATATAAAATTTTATATATGATTTACGTGAAAAGAACTTTTAATCCAGTGACAAACTTTGAACAAAAAAAATTATTCAATTGAAAATCATTGAATAGAATAATAATTGGTGTAAATTACACTTATATAAGTTAATCCTTCCAATCAATTTTTTAATATTCAAAATGGAAAATAATCCTTAACACATTGTCTTCAACTAGACAGCAAGTATAGTTTTACTTACCCCATACATGAGTGTATCTTAGGGTTACAAATTTTTATTTGTAAAAGGAAAATGATTAACATAAGTGTATCCCCCGCCAGAGTCAAGCCCCCGCGCATCCCACGCAGCTTGGGACCCGACCCATTCAGATTCACAATGTTGTTACGGCACGGGGGTTGACCCGCGTGTTCCTTGTCACACCCGTTAACAGAGTCGCACTCGTCCACCACCTTCGCTGTCACGCTCCTCCCGTTGCAAGCGGTGATTCTTATCATATTCCCACACCTCGACTTGTTGTTGAACCACCCAGTGACCACGCGCTCAGAGTTGTCGTGGTACTGCTCGTCTCGTCGCACTCGGAGGGCCCCCACCTTCGCTGAAATCGTTGAGCGTGAGGACTGAGGATGGCTTGCGTGGAGGACGAAACCGGGCGAGAGCACGGGTACGTTCAGGGTGCCGGAGGACTGGCAGCTTCTGTCGCTTCGCAGATGTGGGTGCCGACGTTGGGGTCGTCGTTGCATTTGCCGTTGATGCAAATGAGTTGGCCCGCCCAGTCGTTGAGATCGTTGCATGGTCCAATAGTTCTAAATTGTGATTGCGGTCACAGCTACAGTTTCGTTACGATTCTTGATAATGCTGAAAAATACGGTGGATGCAGTTGGGATGTAACTGCGGTGAGTTGAAAAACTTTTACGTTACGGTCTCAATTGCTATTTCACACCACAATTTAGAACCATGCATGGTCAGTTGCAGGAGGAGAGAGTGTTTGCGAGGAGAGGGGTGTTTATGACAATATGGAGAAGGAAAGTGGAACCTAGAAACACAAGACTTACGGTGTAAGCCATTGTCAATACTCAGAGACGAAGTTGCTTGATTTGTGTGTTTGCTTAGTGACTATGGCACAAGGCTAGCATACGTTTTTCTAAAGCTAAAAATAGAAAACAAAAACATAGCCTCCATTTTGGAAAATTGCTTCTCCCTAAATTCAAACCAAATGAGAAGTCAACCCAAAGAACTTGTATTCCGAGTAATAGCGTGTTTGTTGGAGCGTTCATTACGTCCATCCCTCAGATTTTTTCGCGTCCAATTGGAATTTTACATGAAAGGTACAATACATTCCTTCAAGACCAAACACGCTATAAGGATTCAGTTCACGTCAGTGTTTTTTAGCTAATTATAGTGTTTTTAATACATAATATGAAATAGTGTTTTAATTTATAATTTATTACTATTTTTTTATTATTGTCCTTAATATTTTAATAATCCCTTATTTTTTTTAATATTACAGTATTTATATGAATAATATTACATTATTTATAATATTATTTTTTAATAAATTATTTAATTTTTAAAAAATGATAAGATTTTAAAATTAACTAAAAATATAAAATTATAATTTTATAAAAATATATTTTTATCTAGAAAATTTAAATAAAAATAATTTTAAATTTTATATAAAATGTCTTTTTATATTATCAACTAGATTAACAATTAATTTTATTAAATCTACCTATATATTAAATTAAAATATCTAATTATCATTAAAGGAACTCACTCTCTCCATACTCTCTTTCACATTCATTTTTGTTTAAATACTCTCAATCTCTATTTTAATTGGAATTGATTAGAAACTTTTGTGTTCAAATTTTGATTGATTACCTGTAATGTGGACTGTGTGCATCAAGGCTTGATTCCCTGACTGCGTACGTTATTAGTATATAATGTATTGTTCATTCAATGAAAAATATTCGATTGTGTTGATTGGATAAGTTGAATTAAATGGCATTGCTTTGAACATAAACTATGAATGTGGGACCTAAGGAATTTGGCCAAGAGAGGGCCATTGTAGTATGAAAACTATTAATATATCAGAATAGGAAAAAAAAAATGTACTGTAATAAAAATCTACAGCATAAAGGTGGTTCGAATGGTTAAAAAACATATGGAAAAAGATGAAAATTTTAAGAATAATGAGAAAATAGTAGTAGAAGTTAATCAATGAAAACTTTAAAGAGGACTTAAAGCTTTGAGACTATAACAT
Source organism: Spatholobus suberectus (assembly GCA_004329165.1). Classification (NCBI taxonomy): domain Eukaryota; kingdom Viridiplantae; phylum Streptophyta; class Magnoliopsida; order Fabales; family Fabaceae; genus Spatholobus; species Spatholobus suberectus. Next base: position 9,605,555 of record CM014736.1, read on the forward strand.
GTAAAGAACTTGAGAATTGTAATACTGGTCCTGATTTAGCGTAAGAAACAAGCATGGGGAAAGTTATCAAACCTGAAACCATCATTTTCTGATAACAGATCATTATAATTCACTCTGGATCTAAAACTGATAAAATACTAAACAGTGTAAATATGGGGAACCCCTACAATGGGAGAAAGGATTTGAAAAAATAACTGCATGTGGTGCAATTATTCATCCAAAGATCTATTATACACGTGTTTTGCAACTTTTATAATTAATATTTGAGTTTAATGGTCATGTATTGTCAGTGTAAAAAGTTTTATACTGCCAACTAATCAGAAATTACCATTGATATGACTTTTAAAGTATTTATTATAAAAGTTAACAAATTTACAATAAATAGTAGTTTGTGATTGGATGACAGTGTAAAACTATTTTACACTGTTAGTGCATAGCCTGTTTTCTCTTAATATTTTACAAGAATTGAGACATTTTTTTATGGTTAACTTGTACAAACTTTTTCTAATGTAGACGACCCAATTACTTATTGATGATTGCTTTGGTACTTTTTATTTTAAGAGAGTATTGGTAGCTTTTCATATTGAAATAATAAAAAATAACTATTTGTACATTAAAATCATATCTTAAATGAGTTAGAATTTAATTTAAATAGTGTTTTAAATTTTATAGTTGTAAAAAATTCCATCAATCAAGATTTATTTTAATTTTTTTAAAATTTAATATTAAACATGAAAATTATGCGAGTATAAATAAATGAAATGGACAACAAAAGTAATCATAGGAGTAATTTAACAATTAAAAAATAACAAATTCCTAAATAATAAACTATATCATCAATTTCATGTTATTATGTGTTTATTAATTATTTATTGTTTTACTCAAAAAAGTTACCACTACCCGTTAAAATATATGGTAGAATTTACCTTACTTAAAATATGACGTGTTTTAAATGCTCTAAACTGGTTGACATGGCAATTGAAGCTGGTCTTGCTTCCAGGACCAAGTATTATTCCTCAACTACTAGTCATAGGTAATGACCACGTTTTGAATTTATCTTGATACATAAAATACAAAAACGGAGCCCGTTTTCGATTAGAGACAGTGTTATTGCATATGAATTAATTAATCCAGTTTCAAGCTCCACTTATTATAATTAATCCAGTTTTATTTTATTTCAGAGAGAATGCAGCCTCCGTTTGAACCAATGGTGGATAGACATGGGCAAGGTCATCTCGGGTATCATTGACAAGCTGGATGAGATATCAAGCACCAGTAGATTTTAGCTATTTAACAACAATTTTTTAGGTATGATTTGAATTGAAGTGAGATAAATTGTTCCACTGCCCTGGTGGTAGAAATCAAAAGGAAACCTGCTAATAATTTCTTTGTTATTAGTCTTTATGCTGTTTTCAGTTAGAGATGATTCTACACGAGATTTGAGAGAGTTATTTTTCGATTTGCTAATTGTCTCGGATGAATACCACCAATTCGTTGACATCAGATCAAATTCCAAGATATGTTTTTACCAGTTCTTCAAGAATTAAAGTTAGATAAATTCTCTGAAGTAGTGTTGGAGATGAGTGTTGAAGTTGTAAATGTTGAGGTGTCCCATTTGTATTTGATTATACAACATTGCACCATTGTAGGACATCGGGCCATATTACAAATCAGACACAGATAATTAGAGTGTTTGGATAAATAATTTAATGAAATAGATATTAATTTAATAATAATTTATCACATTAAAGTTTATTTGAAAATATTAATAATAAAATCTATTAAATAAATTAAAAAAATTATACAAAAGTCACAAATGACCTTTTTAATATTCAAATAAGCTATATACATTTTGTACAAGTTATTTGTAATATCTCTAATATTTAAATATAAATTGTTGGTCTATCATATTGATTATTGGGATTTAGGACTCTCTTTATTCTAATGAAGAAATAAGAGATCTGTAACATCTTCTTTTTCTTAATTTTCTTTATTTCTAAAAATAAAATAAATTATTTATTTTTATTTTTACTCTCTATTATTTTAATTAATATTTTTAATAATTATGTTGCAATTGTATTTTATTTAAGCTAAAACAATTAAAATAATTTTTAATTAATTAGTATTGAAAAAATATCACAGATTTAAATAAATTAAAAACTTGTCTGTAAATCAAAATAAAATTTTGTAAGTTAAAATATTAAAAAGATTGGTTAGTAGAAATTTAAGAATTATTGGATGCGTGTATGAAGTTAATTAATTGAAATTAATTTAAACAATTAGAGGAGTGTAAAATTAAATAAATTAATTAGGTAAGGGTTAGATTAGATTAATTAGGTGAGTAACTCCTTAGAGTTGGCCTAGTGGTGAAAGGGTTTGAGTAATATGCACAAGGTTTTATGTTTTATCCTTATTGTCACCATTGTACCAAAAATAGATTAATTAGGTGAGTATGTAAATAAGAAATTAGTTGGGTTGAATTACAAATTAGTGAAACCCAAACAAATGTGAAGAGTGTGTGTCCAATTTTTTTATCCTTTTTCTTGTATTGGACCGAACCATACCCTCAAACCCAATGCCTGTATTTTGATCTAATGGGCTGATGAGAATTTTTCTTCCAAACCGTGAGCCTCACAAAAATCAAACACCTCACCACTTTCGTATGTCCATTCCCTCTATCGGTAGACATGGTAACTTTGAACAGAAAGTGAGTTTAATGTTGATAGAACATCGCTTTCCCTTCCCTAAATCTAAAGCACCGTCATTGTGAGGAAAACGTGTTGCGGCTACTGTTTTAGAACTATTTTCTCCTCTTTTTCTTTCGGGATGGTAGGACGTATGGTTGGAAGTAGGTAGAAATGTGATGAAGAAGAGGAGATGGCAGCATGAAGTATTTTCTTGCGTGAAGACTACTGCGTCGTGAAGCACCTGGGGAGTGTAGAGACAAACCGTAGGTGGGAGTGGGGTGTTCGTTGGGCCTACCAGCCCATTTCCTAAGACGATAATTATTTTTTGAAGTAAACAATCTGGGCCTGTTTATATTGAATCGAGAAAAAAAAATGATAACAGAGGGGACTCCTCTGTTGGGTCTTGCACTCCAGGACAACCCAAATTCATAAAACTTAATCAATAATGATAACAACAACAACAATAATAATAAGGTCAATAATTATAATAATAATAGTGAGATTAAAAATAATAATTAAAAAGGAAAAATAAAATAAAAATAAAAACATTTATAATGACTAAATGAAAGAATAATGTATGTTGAAGCCACTTTGTGGGCTTTGTGGCTTCGGCCACCTTAAACAAATAAAGGTATGAAGGGTTTGGCTATTTACACTCCTCTTATTTTTTAAGTATACTCTTCCTTCCTTTTTTTATTTTTATTTTTTATTATCATAAATATTCTTTATACCCAAAATACTCTTTTACGTAAAAAAGATATAAACACTATTCTTTATACTCCATCTTTATTGTTTTCTAAATCCTTCTCATTTATTTTCTCCCCTTTTCCTCTTGCCTATCAAAAGTATTAGAATTTTACCTTAATTTTATTTCAGTACACTCCTATATTGAATTTCATCGTACAAGAAAAATACTTTAATCTCAATATCGTGGGCAACCTATATTGAATTTCATCATACAAGCAAAATACATCAATCGCAAAACACATTTGTAGTGAAACTGTGCGCAACCAAGTACATGAAGATTTTCTTTTTCTTTTTCAATTCCAAAACATATGCTACGAAACTCAAAATAGTAACCATTTTGGAAAGTACTTTCCAGAATATTATTTTGTTTTTATGAACATACTGAAAGTACTTTTGAAATGTTAAAAAGTAAAACAGTATTCCAAAAAGTACTTTCCAAAATGTTAAAAAACTGAACAACATTTTAGAAAGTACTTTTTAGAATTTAATTTTTTTAATTTTTTTCCTTTGTAGTTTTTTTAATTTTTTTTTCCAGTTTATATTAGTAAGATATTCGAGGTGGTGAATATGCTGACTGAGGAAGCAATAAATAAGATTATTGATTGTAGTGAAAGTAGGGGAAGTGCAGCATGAGACGAAGGGGAGTGCGTGCGAGAAGAGGGAAGTAGGTTGTTTTGAAAAGAGGGGAAAAAATAAGGTTAATTAAGTAAATTCAAATAAAAAAATTTAAAAGGAGAAATGCACTTAAAAATAAGGGGAGTGTAAAAAGCACAAGCCAAATATGAAAAACTTTAAAAAAATGATTAAAGATTAAGGCAAATGATAAATATACCTCCCCAAAATGATAAATATACCCCTTTTTTCCTTTTTTCCCTATTTTCCCCCAAAATACCCTTTTAATTTTTTTCCTAATTTCAAATCAAGCTTTCTAGAACACACATGATACACTTCCTTCCTTTCCTCTACGACTCTGTTGACTCACCCTCTTCTCGATTAGAGGTTTGCTTTTCAGAATGCGCATAGCACACCTCCTTCCTCTCCTCTACGGAAAAAGAATAGTAACGAAAAAAAAAAACTTTTGATAAAGATGAAAGAAAGTTATTTCTAGAATATTGATGAAAATGATTGAAAATCACTTATTTGCAGAAAGTGCCTAATACAAACGATAAATGATGAAAACACTACTTGAAATGCAATCACAAAAACGCACTACGTGATACAAATAATGAAAACGAGTTGCGTATTAGTATTTCATGACATGAATAATGGAAAAAAGATAAAGAATAAAAATAGAAGAAAAGGGTTTAAAGAATAATGATGGAGGTGCAAAAATAGGGTTAGAGAATGATAAGATATGTATTAGCCCATTGGCAAGTGTACCAATTTGCGTAAGTAGATAGTAATGAGTAGAGTATCGTGTCCCAAAGGACTTGCGTAATACTAGGTTTTTCACTCAAATAAATGAATTGTTCAAAGGAGAGTTTATATGAACATGTAGAGTGCAATTTGTAAGAAACAAGACAATAAGCAAAAGCATTAGGGTTTGATTACATTAATCATCCTCTCATGAAACATAAAGGTTACCTATTGAGTTTATATCCTATTCATTACCATTAACTCACAATTATATCCAAACCCTAATCCCTTAGTTGAATGGACCTAAGTTATTTAGTTAAACCATCAATCTCTTGATTAGCTTGCCCAAACAACTTGCTTTAAGCAAAGCGGTTTAGAGGTGGTTAATAAATCATGTTCCATTCCTAGAAACAAGATCTATTAAGTGCTCTCTTCAGTTATATGCAAAGAAAAAGTTTTCCAATATCAATCAAAACAACAAGAACAAGTCATCGGAGATAAAACCACAACAAGCATTAAGTATGGAAGTAGAGACACTAATGAATACAACACAAACTTCAATAAATAACTTAGAATGTATACATGAGAGTAGATTAGTTACATTAAATCCCAATTGGGAGAAGATTAGCCACTCATGGGTGAGTGAACCAAACAAAAAGATGAAGAATGAAGGTATTGGATTGAAGCTTCAAGGAGGTGCTTCGCAACACTGTTCCTCTCAACCCTAGCAAGAAAATTAGCAGAATGAGAAGTGTCTTCTAAAGCCCCCTCCTTTACTCTTTTTGTCGCGTATTCATTAACTGAGGTTGCATTGTTCTCGCTCAGCAAACACAAGGCTCGTTGAGTGAGAGTCTACTCTTTGTGGTCTCTGGAATGAATCTTGCTCAGCGAAGATATGTATCGCTGAGTGAGAGCTTTGACTGCTCTATGTAGTAGATTTTGCTGAGCGAGTAAACTGCTTGCTCAACGACTTTGGGCAGAGCTACATTTCTCTCATCTTACTTCAGTTTTCTATCTTTATTTCCTACAAAAATCATCAATTGGCAATTATATTGCCCAAGATGTATAGTTCTATTTGTAAATGCTACTTACTCAAAGAAATCAACTGAAAATGGGTTTAGACAAAGCCTTTAGTTCGGGAAAAAGGTAATAAATACACAAATAAATGCCAAAAAGATAGACATGATTGACATTTATCAATATGGGTGTAAAATTCAAGTTTGAGGAATAATGAAGATGAAAGTGCAAAATTAGGGTTTAAGCAATAATGAAGATGGGGTGTAAAAATAGGTTAACATTGTTTTTATAAAAAGGATTGTTTTGGTAATAAAAAATTATTTTAAAAAAAGGGGGTATACTTATTAATTAGGGAGGTGTAATTATCAAAAGTCAAATATCAAAGGGTGAGGCCCAATTACAGAAATAGGCCTTAAGACACTGTTAATATTGACTGAAAATAATAATAGTGTAATATAAAATTTGAAACAAATGAATAATTTGTTAAATATAATACTAACCTTAAAATGCAATTAATAATAATTAAATGAGATACTAAAATAAATATTCATATTAAATATAATAATATTATCAATAAAAAATCTTAACCACCTAATAAAACCAATTAAGAGGAATTGAGTGTAAAGTGATAGTTCCATAAAATTTAAAGAGAGATTGAGCTTTGGAATCATCTAGTGAGGATCAAATTTCTCTCATAAAATTTAATAAAATTGAGAATCAAATATTGAGTCCTCAAACTTGATGGGTGAGTGATGGTAAGGAGGGGCGAGAGAATATGAATACAGTATACCTATAAATTGATTTGATTCTTTATTGTCTGTTGTGATTGACTCGAGATGTGATTGATTTTACTTAATGAACTTATTCATATTTTCATGTGCATAGTGGTCAGTCTTCTATATTAGGGTGAATATTGAGTGAAAATATTAGATTTTTTCCTCTAATTAAGAGTATTGGTAGTGAACTCTATTATTGGCGAATTGGAAATTTGGTATTGAGGGAAGTTAAGACCTTCTAGTGAAATATTTAATTGAGATCAATTCTAATAAGACAAACTATAATCATATCATTAATGTTGGACTTAGGGTCTAAGAGTAATTACACCTTTGTGATGGGGTGTGAATCTTGTAATGGAGGCTAATGAGACCTTTAGGGTGCCTAGTGCACGTTATCCCATAAGGCCCCCAGAGGATTGCAACTCAATGTTGTGGTTAAGGCGGCTGGTGCACTAGCGTTCCTAATGAATCGCTACAATTTGTCCATGATCAATAAAGAGCATTGCCAAATACTTGTTATCACGGAAGGTTGTTACCATTTTAGCATCTATTGGAAAATAAGAACTTTAAAAGTAAAATAAAACCTGTTTCACAAATTTCATTTATTTTAACTTAAAAAATAATTAACTCGAGAGAGAGTGAGAAGATGTAGAGAAGAGAGATACATGAGAAGTCAACTTTGTTTTTAGAAGATTTTCTTTCATTTATTTATAAAAAAGTACTTTTCCCTTTATTTATTAAAAAATAAAGTATTTAATTTTTTAAGAATTCTAAAAATAATTTTAGAGAGAGGGAGGAAGCATAGTAGAGAGAGATATGAGAAGCCAACTTTGTTTTTAGAAGATCTTTCTCTCAAGTTTTTTTAAAAAATACTTTTCCCTTTATTTAGTTAAAATAAAGTGTTTAATTTTTTAAGAACATTTCTAAAAATATTTTTTTCTCTAGGTTAAACACAAAAAAATTAGGTGAAACACTACTCAAGTATATTTTTACACCATTGACACTAGTGTGCACAAGGGTCACGAATTTTAATGTGTAGATGGAAAATGATCAATATTACTATATACACTGTCAAAGAAAATGGAAAGGAGAAAAATAAGACAGAAACACAATTTTTTCCCAATTTGTTTGTAAGGAGAAATAAAAAAGAAGAATGTTATTTCCATAGGACATTAAAAAAAAAACTTGCCCGCCAAGTTGGCATGAATGAGGGGAAATGGTCTCTCTTTTTATTTTTTAATTTCTTAAAATAAAAGAAATATTTTTATAACAAAAATTAAAGAAAAATAATAAATAATTTTTTGCTAAGAAAAATGAAGTAAAAAATTATTTTTTTAATGCACATAAATTTTTTTATACAATTTTATTTCTTTCGACTCATTTAAATAAATAAAGAGAATTCTTCTAATTTTTTTCTTTTTATTTCTATTTATCAAATCAACATATTTTTTTTTCTATTTTTATCTTTATTTCTTTCCTTCATGTGTTTTCTTCTTTATTTCACTTTTAATCTGATGCATTAATAAGAAATAAGAAAGAATAGAATAAAAGTGAAAAATATTGTGATAGAAATAAAAAAATAGAATAAAGTGAAAAATACTGTGATAAAATTACATTAATATAACTCTTACCAACTATTACACTATCAAAAACTTTATATAAAAGGTGAATTTTGTCAATCAACCGTTGAATTATAACTTTATATTACCATGATTGTTTATGTCAAATTTTGTGGAAATTGAAGAACAATAAGAAGGTGATCAAATGATTCATATTTTAGTATATTTTGAAAAGTATATATTATATCAATTTTGATAGATCCAAAAAATGCCCCCTAAGTTGGCATGAATGAGGGAAAATGGTCTCTCTTTTTTATTTTTTTAATTTCTTAAAAATTAAATAAATATTTTTATAACTAAAAATTAATGAAAAATAATAAATAATTTTTTGTTAAGAAAAATAAAGTAAAAGTTTAATTTTTAATTTATATAAAAATAATTTTTTATATAATTTATCTATTTGTTTCCACTCTTTCCACTCATCCAAATAAATAAAGAGAATTTCTTCTACTTTTTTTTATTTCTATTTATTCAATCAACATATATTTTTTTTTCTATTTCTATTTCTATTTCTTTCCTTCATATGTTTCTCTTCTCTATTTCACTTTTAATCTGATGCATTAATAAGAAATAAGGGAAAAAAGTAAAAAAATATTGTAATAGAAAAAGAGAAATAAAGAGAAAAATAAAATAAAAGAGAAATGAATTAGCAAGCAACAATATCATTATTGACTTAGTAAATATAACGATAATATAATATTCATATTTCAAGTACTTCAGTTAGAGTGTAATATCATGTGATATTTCTAAAAATATTATATCACAAACTCTATTGTCAGAAAAATACAAAGATAAATAAATACCATGTAAATAATAATAATAAAAATCTAAATAAGACTTAAGACTGAAATACAAATTTAAAAATATTAAAACTACTTAATAGACTAGATTTAATGTGACATCAAAGCACACTAATTATAATTTCATAAACTAAGTAAAAAAAAAAAAACCAAAACCTGTAACACTAACGAGCTTTTTAGCAACGTAGAAATGGATAGGAAATAGGAGGGAGAAGATGAAAATGGATAGATAGAAAATATTTTGGGTCGTTTGGTAGAGTTAAAATGAGAGGTGACAAATTTAAAATAGGTAGGTCCCACGGGTACGAATTTGTTTGCAAATATGGTGAGAAATAGTGAAGAAATTGGACACTATTGTTAGCTTTACCAAAATCTCCCTTACAAGTAGGGATAGTCTACTATTAGATTGCGGATAATCTACTATTGATTTCTTCCAATTCGAACAAGTGCGGTGCTAGTCAATTATCAGGTGCAAATAATCTGCTATTAGATTGCAAATTGTCTACTACTGATTTCTTCCAAGGCTTGTGGTAGTTGGTAATAATTGACTATTATAGATACACAATCAATTATCACTGTTTTTTTTTTTTTTTAAAGTTGATCAAATATTAGTAAGGGTAAAATAGTGTTTTTAACTATAATCTAATTTCTTTCCTCTCTTTTCATTCAAACCAAACAACCTTATAAGATTATTTTCACTTTATTTCACTCCTATTTCTTTACCACCAAATAACTCATATTTTCACTTTCCTATTTATTTCTCTCTTTTCTATTTCTGTTTTACCTATTTCTATTTGCTCTATTTTTTTCCCTCTTTGCCCAATAAATAACTTTAAATTCATTTTATAATTAGGAGAGGAAAGAAACGGAAATTCGTTTCAAATCAAAGATGCTGTTCAAATCAAAAAAAGAAAAAGAAAAAGAAAAAGAAATTACAAAAAATATTATAAAAATAGAATATCTATATCTATACTATATACATTTTTAGGTCACACAAAAGGTAGGTTCTTACACGTGGCAATATCTCAAATTTTCACAATTTTTAATCAAGAAAAAAAAGTATACTATTTCAGGAATACAAACCATTAAAAAATAGTTTAATGGAATGAAGCAAGAATGGGTCACAAACTGAGTCCATTGAACGTACCAAAAAACCCATCTGAAACCACTCATTCAAAAAAGACAAAATGAGTCAACTGTCCAAAATGCTAACATGCATGGGACAATTATCAAGGTGGGTAGCAAATTTGAATTTAAAAAAAAATGAAAAAGTAACAAAACAAATTAATGAGCAATGCACACTTTGGGTTTAAACATAGTAGCCCAAACGCAGCCCATTTATCACAAATGAGTAAAGTTGCCTGCGTTGTTGTGTTGCCCAAGAGAAAGAAACGTGCAGAAAGTTTGCAGGTAAGACAAAGACCAAAGGATGAATGTGAAGGCAAGCTTTAGGACTTTGTTTGGTAGAGATGAGACAAATAGGGTGAATGAAAATAGGTTAAAAATAAGTTAAAAGATGAAAAATAGATAAAAAATAATTTGAAATTTTAAATTGTTTGGTTTGAGAAAAATAAAGGAAAATAGGTTAGAAATAATATTATAAAGTTGTTTAGTTTGAATAAAAAGAGAGAGAGAAATTATACTCAGTGGAAACCACAAAATATTTAAAAACTTTCATGCCATTTCTATTAAACCAAACTATGAAAATTTTTAAAAATTTAAAAATAGGTTGGAAATAATATTATAAGGTTGTTTAGTTTGAATAAAAAGAAAAGAGAGAAATTATACTCACTGGGAACTACAAAATATTTAAAAATTTTATGTCATTTTTATTAAACCAAACTATGAAAATTTTAAAAATTTTATCTTCCTTCTTCAGTGATCATGCATACCATGAGTGTTATGTGAAATAGGAGGGGAAATTGCAAAAGGAAGAGATTACCAATTTATAATGCATGGGGGGTGGGGGGGAGTGTTTGTCGAAAAGGTGAAAGATTGTGTAGGTCAAAGACCTTTATCCTGATTTATCTGTTGCTAAAGGTCAGTGATTTGAATCTAAATGCAAATTTGAATAGGAGATTAGATGCATGTCATATGTCTTTCCTCTATATATATGTGTTTTGCCTCCAAAAGCTTCTTAAGTTGTTTATTGCAACTATGGTTTGTTTGTTTGTTTTTTATTGTCAATCTTTTCTTGGTTTTGATATTTTCAAATCTTAATGATATCCTTTATCCTTTGAGTTTTGGATTGGCTAAGCGCATGAAAAAAAATCAAACGGTAATGACTTCACTGAATTGAATGTGATTAATTACTTGAAAGTGTGTGGATTTTGCTGAATTTTAGTGGATGCGTTGCACAGAGTACATGCTTCAAAATCTTATGATACCGGGGGCTAAAGTTCCTGATTTGTGTTCATTATATGAGACTTACGGGACAACCATGTTTGGTCTCAAGGTATAATTAATTGAACTTTCATTACATATTAAAAGCCATTTTTATTAGTTTATTTAGATCTAATGGTGAACGAATCAGTCATTGTTGCTTCTCCTCTCACCAGGCTATTGGCTATGACTTTAACTATGATGACTTTCATGGGTAATTGTCTTTACATATTTGAGATTTGTTCTATTTTTTAATTTATTTTAATAGTTATAAATCATGCCAAATATAATGAGCATCTAAGACTATTTTGTGTTGAGCAACTTTGTTCATGGGAGATTGCCATATGATATACTGAAGGACTATAAGCTTTGAGACCCTGAATTCCTCCAATAGAATGAATACTCCTTACAATGAAGATGACAGTGAATATAATCCAAGTTCCATAGGGATTTTTTTATTTTTATGAGTACATTCGCAAGCCTGATTCTAATGTCGCGCTTCCAAGGAGCCCGGTCCTTTCAAGATGCCTTTGAAAAAGTTTTCAATATGGCAGATATTGACCCTCAAAGAACAGTATGATCACTAATCCTTCTTAGGCTATAGATTTTAATAGATAATATGTCTTCTTTCATTTTATGTCTGTTTTATACAGGTAAATATTTTGTTTCATCATCAATTTTTTTTTGGCTTCGAATGGAACAAAATGACCAAATATTATGACCTGTCGAATACTTATTGTTTCAAAATTTATAACATGTGATTAGAACTAATACAGTATCTATCTTATTCTCAAGAATCAATTTTTGTAAACTGCTCACTGTATCTTGATTAGAACTAATATATCTTAGGCTTTGTTGATTGTTTAGTTATTATGTTTATTGAAAAATGGTGATAATCTTGATCCCAGGTACTATAAACTTGATTGAGCACAAAAGTGGAAATTGACAAAGAAAGCAATTCTCAGGTCAATTAGTTGCTTGATTACTAGATGGTACAACACCCATTGGTCATCAATTTAGTCTTTTTTGGTTTTCAAAATTTTTAAGTCTTGAAAAAATGAATCCAATTTGTTCTCTTGAATTTTCACAAGACAATCGTTAAACAGAGCACATCATTCATCCAATACTGAGGTTGAAGCAGGATTTGCTTATTGCTTTTACCATTTCTGAAGGGTATGAAATTCTATTTGATTTTTTCATGCATAATAAGGCTCTGTACAATCAAGTTTCCCTTGGAATGAGATTCAGAATGATGTTTGAGACTGAGGAGTCAGGTGTACGCAGATATATGGGTACAATCACTGGGATCAGTGACTTGCAGGGAGTGAGTATGTAGGTGAAAAAATGGAAGTTCCTGGGACTGTGAGCTGCAATTTATTCCAGCAAGCAGCAGACTGCAAATCTGGCGGGTTGACATTTAGTGTGAGCCGAAAAAATCGTGAGTGTGTTGGTTGGGCCTGTGTTCATGTTCATGACAAATTGTGCTGAAACAATCAGAACTCAATGTAATATTTAGCCATCTTTTATAATATTTACGGCAATATCTAACTGGGAAGACAACCTTGGTTCCTCCTTACAGCTAAGCATGCATTGAAAAATTGGCTTCATAAGCTTTTTGTATTGATGTACGATAAATGTACATCGCTTATTTCTGCATTTGATAGGAACCTGACGTGTTTATTTTGCATTATAGGAATGGTTTTAATGGTTATACATTTTTCTATGAAATGTTAGCAAATGATCCCTTGACAAAGAATGAGAATTAATATTATTATAATGATCAAAACGAGATAGTTCATGATCATCACCTAACTCTGCGGTAAAATTCTAAGCCATACAATGAAAGCTGAACTACTCTTATTAAATTTTTAAAAATAAGTAATTATTCTACCCTATTTTTTGGTATAATATATGAAATTCGAGAGGTACTCAGTTTCAGTTGTTATCAACCTTTTGAAGGGAGAGAAGAATTGCCAATCTGCATTCATCTGTTTTTTCATTTACAAAATCTTATCTGCTGATTACTTTGTTGGGAAAAATAATTTTTTTCTTAAAATTAAAATCGTTGATAGTAAAAATTGATATGCCTTGAATCCCATTGTTTAAAACATGCGATCCCAAAACCAAGGAAATAAAATATGTTTTGAGCTATTTGAATATAAAAATGTTTTGAGGACTGAAACTATGTCCTTAAGACATTCCATAGGGCAACCCAAACAGTCATGTTGCCCCAGTAGGCCTCCTTAAGGACAAGGTGTACAGGCAGGTGAGTGGGTGTATATTATGGAGTTAGTCTACCTTTTTAGGTATTGTTTGACATCGACGTTGTACTAAAACAAATTAATCACACACATGGATCCTTCAAATACTCCGAAAATCCATAACTATAAAACTAAAGTAGATCACGTTTTTGGCAAAACATTATTCATTTCTTATTATCTTCTCATTTAAATAAATTATTTAAGATGGTCTTTTACCTAGACAATTTTTTTTATACATTGATATGTATATATAAATTTATTAAAATAGAAATTATATATATATATATATATATATATATATAATTTACTAAAGATAATACATTTTAAAAATAAGTAGGAAAATTTACACTTAATTCAAGGGGATGGACTTCTTTTAAATATTTTTAACCAATCAAAGTTAAAATTTCTTTTACCTAATTAATATATATATATAATTAATAACAATAATCAAATTAAATCCATGTAATTTTTGTTATCTTGTCTATGCAAAATTAATGTCTAAAATCAATTTTTAGGAAAATCATTATTCATTTCTTATTTATTATCTTCTCACTTAAATAAATTATTCAAGATTTTCTTTTACCTAGGCAAATTTTAATTTTCTTTTATACATTGATATGTATATGTAAATTTATTATAATAGAAATTATATAAAAAATATAATTCATGGAGATGATCATTTTTTTAAAGCAAGTAGGAAAATTTACACTCAATTCATGGGGATAAACTTTTCTACTAAAGATTTTTGACCAATCAAAATTAATTTTTTATACCTAATTAATATATATATATATATATATATATATATATATATATATATATATATATATATATATATATATGTATGTATGTATGTATGTATAATTACGTAACAAAAATCAAATTAGATCCATGTAATCATTGTTATCTTCTTTGTGCAAAATTAATGTCTAAAATTAATTTTTAGGCAAATTGATATTTATTTCTTATTTATTATCTTCTCACTTAAATAAATTATTCAAGATTTTTTTAGTTTGACAAATTTTAATTTTCTTTTATAGTTTGATATATATATATATATATATATATATATATATATATATATATATATATATATATATAAATTTATTAAAACAGAAATTATATATTAAATATAACACATAGAGATGAACATTTTTTTATGTAAGCAAGTATGGAAAATTATACTTATTTCACGGGGATGCACTTTTTACTAATGATTTTTGTCTAATCAACATTAAATTTTTTTGACCTAATTAATATATATTTAATTACATAACAAAAATCAAATTAAATCCATCTAATTGTTATCATCTTCTCTATGCAAAATTAATGTCTAAAGTCAATTTTTAGGTAACTCATTCATTTCTTATTTATTATCTTCTTACTCAAAGGAAGTATTGAAGATTTTCTTTTACCTAGACAAATTTAATTTTCTTTATACATTGATATGTATATGTATATTTATTAAAATAGAATTATATATAAAATACAACACATGGGGATGAATATATTTTTATTAAAGTAAGTAGAGAAATTTACACTTAATTTACGGGGATGAACTTTTTTACTAAAGATTTTTGTCCAATCAAAATTATTTTTTTACCTAATTAATATATATTTAATTATGTAACAAAAATCAAATTAAATTCATGTAATCATTTATTATCCTCTTTGTGCAAAATTAACATCTAAAATCAATTTTTGACAAATTGTTATTCATTTCTTATTTATTATCTTCTCACTTAAATAAATTGTTCAAAATTTTCTTTTACCTAGACAAATTTTAATTTTCTTTTATACATTGATATGTATATGTGAATTTATTAAAATAGAAACTATATGTAAAATACAACACATGGGGATGAATATGCTTTTATTAAAGTAAGGAGGGAAATTTACACTTAATTTACGGAAATGAACTTTTTTACTAAAGATTTTTGTCCAATTAAAATTGAAATTTCTTTTGCCTAATTAATATAAATTTAATTACATAACAAAAATCAAATTAAATCCATGTAATCGTTTATTATCTTCTCCATCCAAAATTAATATCTAAAATTAATTTTTAGACAAATCATTATTCATTATTCATTTTTCATTTATTATCTTCTTAGTTATATAATTTATTCAAGATTTATTTCTACTTAGACACATTTTAATTTACTTTTATACATATACTATATATGTATATATATATATATATATATATATATATATATTAAATATAACACGTAGAGATGAACATTTTTTTATGAAATCCAGGGATGAACAATTTACTTAAATAATGTATGCAAGTGTAAAGGAATTATCCAATGGCATTCTTGTTGAGATCTCCTTCTCTTGTTCTCTTTTAGTATATGTCCAAAGCCATTCAATTATTGGTTCAAAAATATAACTATACTAAAATTCTTAAATTTCTCAAGATATAATAGCAATTGTCTAATTTTTATTCTTTAACGTGAAATGGAAGTCTAGCATGAGTATTTGACACAACTCCAACGGAAGTCTATTTACTTTCACTTGTTGAGATATTAACATAAACATTGTCAGATTTTTAGTTTTTCATGACCTTTTCTTATTATTTCTCTCTCTCTCTCTCTCTTACATCACTTACTTTATCTCATAAATCTCACTTCTCTTTTTTGTTTCTCTTCTATTAATAAAAAATTATAAAAGCATAAATTGGAATAGAATTTCTCCAATTTAAAAATTTAAGATGTATATATAGTAATAAAGTATGTAATCAACTAAATTTATTTTAATATTATTTTAAGCATTTCATTAATTATATATTTTTAGACACTCATCATTAGAATTTAGAAGGACAAATCAATAACCCATAAAATTTTTTTGAGGAACTTTGATGAAGAAGATTAAAGTCCGTCATCTTAATTCTCATTTAACTTGAAGCCTTCGTCGTCAGATGTATGCGTAAGGGTGGTGCTACAAATTGTTCTCGACTTTTCCAATAATTAAGTTCAAAACTCTCACTGTGATAAAAAAATTTAAAATGATGATTTATGTTTTATTTAGAAGAATTTTTATAGGTTTAATAAAGCCAATACTATATTATTAGAAAATAATCGTATGCACTAAATAAAAAAAATGTTTTGTTGACAAGAGGCAATAAAAAAGTTGTATTTTTAAAATATGTATTTTAAATACATGTATAAAAAGATAAAAAGTAGATAAAAAAATAAAAATAAGTGTACACAATATTATATATAAAATAGGGAAGGTTCAAATTACAATGATGTAAGTTACACCAGCTATTATACTATCAATAATTTTATAAATTATAAATTTCATTGATTCAACTGTAGAATTATAATTGTATATTATCTTGATTGTTTGTATTAATTTTTTAAAAATTAAATAACAATAATAAGTTAATTAAATGATTTATTTTTTTCAATTTTAAAATTATATATTACGTCAATTTTAGTATATATGAATAAAGTATCAAATACTTTTTTTGTTAATATAAAATTTTACATATATAATCTACGTGAAATGAACTTAACATTAATCCAATGGTAAATTTTGAAAATAAAATTTATCCAATTAAAAATTATTAGATAATGTAACAAACGGTGTAAATTATATTGGTATAATTTAATATCTCTTATCAATTTTTTAATATTCAAAATGGAAAATAATCCTTAACACCTTGTCTTCAATTACACAGCAAGTATATATAGTTTTACACCATACACTAGCGTGTCTTAGGGTTATAAATTTGTATTTGTAAAAGACATGTGTAAACGGAAGCTTTATTTTTATGCTATGCTTGTCCTTATTTAGGCTTGTTCCGTACGTGGTTAAACTTCAAGCCATGGACCAAGTAACGGGCGCTTCACCCACATCAGAGTCAAGCCCCAGCGCGTCCCACAC
Organism: Spatholobus suberectus; assembly: GCA_004329165.1. Taxonomy (NCBI): domain Eukaryota; kingdom Viridiplantae; phylum Streptophyta; class Magnoliopsida; order Fabales; family Fabaceae; genus Spatholobus; species Spatholobus suberectus. The sequence continues at coordinate 9,623,094 of CM014736.1, forward strand.
AGCTTGGGACCCGTCCACGATGTTGTTACGGCACGGTGGTTGACCCGCGTGTTCCTTGTCGCACCCGTTAACGGAGTCGCACTCGTCCACCACCTTTGCCGTCACGCTCCTCCCGTTACTAGCGGTGATTGTTATCATCTTCAGACACCTTGACCCGTTGTTGTACCACCCCGTGGACAGTGCCACCGCGCGCTCGGAGTTGGCGTGGTACTTCTCGTCGCACTCGGAGGGACCCCCTCCGTCCCCACCCTCGCTGAAGTCGTTCAGTGTGAGGATGGCCTGCGTGGAGGACGAAACCGGCGGAGAGCACCGGTACTGAGGGTACGATTTTCCCTTGCAGTTCAGGGTGCCGGAGGACTGGCAGGAGGAGAGAGCGCTCGCGAGGAGAGGAAAGTTTATTAAAATACTGAGAAGAAGAAGAAGACAAGTGAAAGTTAGAAACACAAGACTTGTGTAAGTCATTGAAAAGACTCAGAACAGAGACCAAGTTGCTTGTTTTGTGTGCTCAATTTGCTTTGTGACTATGGCACACGGCTAGCATAGGTTTATATAGAGTTTCTGAAACTGTATACCAAAAAAAAAAAAAAAGAGAAAATAAACATAGCCTCCATTTTGGAAAATTGCTTCCCATTCAAACAATATGAGAAGTCAGTTCATAACTCATAAGTAAGGATTCGGTTTAGGTTGGTGTCTTTCCTGTTTTAGCTATTCTTTCGTTATTCTTTTTGGTACATAATTGTTTTCTTTAGTTTGATTATAAGTTTATAACTTATTTGATTATAATAAGAGTATTCAATAACTGGGTTTTTCTTATTAGTTTGTTGTGTTTTTTTAATACATTATTTGAAACAGTTTTTCTTATTGTCCTCATTATTTTAATAGACAGACACCCCCCCCCCCCCCCCCCCCCCCCCCCCTTTTTTTTTCTTTTTTAATGTTACACTTATATGAATAATATTACACTATTTCTATTATCAATTATTTTAATAAAATATTTTATTTTTAAAAATGACAAGAGTTTAACATTAACTAAAAATTTAAAATTATGATTACATAATATATTTTATGTATAAAATAAAAATCACGAAAATTATTTAAAAAATTATATAAAATATTTTATCTCATTTTATATTATAAGCTAGATTAATAATTAATTTTATCAAATATTTTTATTTTAATAAACTAATTTGACAGTTTTTTCAACTAGATTCAGATCTCAATAACCTTAATTAGGAGCTATTTTTGCAATAAAAGAAAGGTCGTCAGTCTAATTTAACTCAGATTAGTGATCTAAAATGAGTTCCGAAGATTTTCAATAATAAAAAAAGTCAAATTGAAAAGTTTGACTTAATTAGGGCATTTATGCATTAGATACTAATAGAATGCAAATTGCAATTGCAAATTAAACGGAAAGATATGACAATTATTTTTATAAGGATTCACATAATTAAAAGGAAAGATATGCAAATTGTTGCAGGCAAACAAGCCAGGCTAACGGTGTGTATGGTAACACAAGTAATAGTTTTTTTGCGTTATTTTTGACATGATTTTGCTCTCCAGGTGAATCCATGACGGAAAAGCAAACACGCACTTTAATATATTTTACATCCTAGAATTAATATTTTTATTTTACGACCATTTACACTATAAGATTTTGATTTTTTTATCTCTATTTTTTACATTTCTTTTACATTTTTTCTTTCTTTTTATGTCTTTCTTCTTTTTTATTATATCATTTATCATATTTCTCATTTCCCTCCCTTTTTTTTATCTCTCTCTTCATTCTATCCATTTCATACCTTATTGTCAAAATATTACCCTATACTATAGATGTTCCTATGTGTAAAACTGGATCCAAAGTTTAGCAATCCAACGCCTCTAGATATCAAATGAAATCTTTTCTTTGATTCATGTTTTCTTTACTATCAATCTAATTAAACGTTAATAACTTAGAAAAAAAAAAAAATTCTTTCTCGAAATTGTTAATAATTTTCTCTTAGGTGACATTTTTTTCTGCCGAATTTTTAGCTTTTAAATAAATAGATAGAAACTTGAGAAACCACTACTTCCTTGAAATTCCATCATCTTTTTAAAAAAGGTGTTTGGGTTAATTTATTTAAAAGAATATAATTTTTTTATGGAACTTTTAAAAAAGACTTTGATTTAAACACATTGATAACAATTTTTTTTTACACTGCTGTCTTCTAATTATATATTTCTATATATGACAAAATTATTGAATTTTGTAATAGCTACTTTAAAAGTCATATTTAAAATAATTTTTAATTGGTTTATAGTATAAATTGTTTTACACTGATAATGCATAAAAATTAAACTCTTAAAAAATTAATCAATTATTTTATCAAATAAAAAACTGAAACAAACATATATAGATTGAACAAAAATAGCAATTGCTTTTTTTTTTTTTTTGTTTAATACATCAGTTGGTCCCTAAATTTTAGAGAATTTTTAATTAGGTCCTAAACTAAAAAAATTTGTAATTAGATCCTTGATCTTTTATAATTTTTGTAATTGAGTCCTTGGAAGTAGTAAAACCGCTACAAATTATAAATTTTTTGACTATTTCAAACTGTCACAAACTAACTCTAAGGATTCAATTACAAAAATTGTAAAAGATCAAGGATTTAATTACAAATTTCTTTAGTTCAAGAACCTAATTAAAATTTTTTCAAAAGTTTAAGGACTAACTGATATATTAAACCCCCTTTTTTTTTTCCCAAAGAAAGTGTAAGCAATATTTCCTTTTTCACATGTGTAACAACTGGATAAAGTAACCTTTTTAGTTTTTATGTACGTAGCAATATTTCCGAAATTATTAACGTTTAATTAGATTGATCATTGGATAAAGCAAGAAACTAAGAACCAACACTGGTTGGTATTAGTGGTAGCGGCTTGTGTTTCTTAACCAAATTGTCCAGGATTCAAATCCTAGCCTTGAATATGAAATAGACCACGTTGGGAGATAAATACCTACCTTGTGTGTGTTCACAATTCCCGATAAAGATTAGTTGCTGCTTCTGACGATAGATACTTTATACTAATACCATGGTAAAAAAAAAAAAAAAAAAGAAACTAAGAAAGGGATAACCTTTTTACGTACGTAGAAGCTTTTAACGATAACATTACATCCAATCATAATTATTTCAGTCAAATAAATATGGTTGGAGTGAATTACCTAATTGTGAGTGCATAGTACAGATGAATGTGGATTATAAGCGACGTGCGAGGTGCGATTGAGTTCAAGTTGTCAGTTGAAAGTTACAGTTCAATAATATACCCTTGACTTGCGAAACGTAGTCCTTCTATTACCGCCGAAACGTGCGCAACTTAACTGATGTGCCGTCTTTGATAGGCAATTTGTCTTGACCAAAATCTTTGCACTGTTGATTCTCATATCACCTCTTAATTGGACTTACCTTCAGGAGCTCATCTCTTCCCCACTATGTTGTCATTAATTAACACATTATTATTTTCAAAGAAACTCTGCCAAACGCCTCATGGCTCTTTGAATTATGAAGAATTCGTAGCAGTAAGCAGAATTCCATTCAGTCGTGACCCGTGAAAAATTTAAGTAAATTGATGATTATCTTTAATTATGCAAACAAAATACTTGAGATACCAAAGGAATGTAATGAGGAAAGCAAGAGGGAAGTCTATCATCTCTCAAGCGTTGCATAGTCTTGTTCCAAATTGGACTAGATAAATTACTCGTAACTTGAATATAAAATAAAAAAGTAGTTAATGATATAATCAACTAATAAATTATGACTTAATTATTTAATTACTAAAATTTATTCATTTAAAGTAATTAAGAAGAATTTCAAATTGAAATAATAATAGTTATTAAATTTTACGAATTACTTCAAGATTTTTTTTCATTTCTACCTCTGTAGTTTTTTTTTATGAATCTATATCACCTTTGTTCTTTTCTTAAATTTTCAACCATTCTTTGAATTCTTTGTTATATATGAGTTTCTAATTTGACAATAATGTATTTTCATCCATCTCTACGCTCGAATTTTTATTTATGAAATCTCTACATTTAATTATAGAAAGAATCTATATATAGTATATTGATATAAAACTGTAATTTTTTGTACAAAACTTAAATGCAGTACTATAAGTATTATTGGTGTTGTTATCCAATTAGAATTAGAGTTTTATCTCAGTAATACACGTTAACATTGAATGAAATCTTTTATTATGCATATTGCCGAAGTAAAACTCTAATTCTCATTGGAGAACAGTACCAACAGTATTTGTTGTTGGAATCAAAGACATTAAAGCGTCCAAACCTTCAAATTTTGAAGATAACAAACTTATTAATATATAAGTCTCTGTTTTCTTTAACTAACGAATTTATAGCGTCTAATCTTAAACGAACATCTAATAAACTCATATATGATAACCGTCAAAGGAAAAGTCTCATTTATGGATTCAGTGTTCTTAATCCTTAAACAACCACACTAGACGCGTCCAGACACAAGCTATTAAACGGCTAAGTCTTTTTCGTTCAATCTTTGCGTCCTTTTATATATCAAGACTAATGCCTTACTTTTGAAGATCTAACGTTCAAATTTTTTCCAGCATTAATTAGTAGATAGAAACTTTTGAGTGCAAAAGTGTAGTAAGACAAAAAAGGCATGTCAACTCCTTAAGCTGTCAAACCAAATGAAGAATTTTTAGAAAAACAGACCTCTCACACAAAGCTGCTCTTTCCTTTTTAGTACAAGTTCAAAAGTTGTTTTATCTGATATGACTGAAAGCTCGATACGTGCACCTTTTCCTGAAAAATTAAAGACAAGACTTCTTCAACGGCTCTTTTTCAGTTGAAGACTATATATATCGAGAAAGAAGAAGAAGCAAAAAATGAGAAAAGAGGAAGAGAAGCGAACAACGAAAAATCAAGCACGAACATAAAAACGTTCATTGCCTTCTTACACGTCCACTGGACAATAGCTTACAAATCTTTGATACTTTACTGTATTGAGTTTAATCTTCTATATCCTCATTGTGTGAGTTGAATCTGTTTGTAAAACAACCTTTTTGTTGTGAAAGCCTGGAGAGGCTTAGTGAACAAAGAATACTTGGGTGGGTAAAGCAATCTGGGGTGATTGCATTGTAAAGCTAGAAGAGGCTGTGAAGAATACTTGTAACCAAGGTTAGTTAGTAGATACCTTCTAGGTGAAGGGACTAGATGTAGCTCAAGGTTGAGCGAACCATTATAAAATTCTTTGTGTGCTTGTCTTCTTTATCCTTTAGCAAAAAAATAAGGTTTTCGAACTTGGTTTATATTTAAAAAGTTTTTAGATGCACAATTCAAACCCCCTTTCTTGTGCGTCACGTGCTATTTTAATTGGTATCAGAGCTTGACCTCTTGGGGTTGAGCATCTAACCCTACAGGGGTAAAAGATCCTGAGCACAGATGGAAAACAAAGGACAAGTTATTAGTAGACTTCCTCTCTTCAAAGGTCAAAACTACGACTACTAGAAATACAGGATGATAGCATTCTTTGATGCATGTCACATCGACATGTGGGACGCAGTAGAAACTAGTGACTATCTGCCCCTATACCATGCTAGAACTGAGTTACCTAGATGTTAATGGACAGAAGCTCACAAACAATGGTACCTTTTTAACTCAAAACTAGAAATGCTATGATGTGTGCCTTATCCGAAATTGAATATGAAAAAGTGCATAGTTTAAGAAGTGCCAAACAGATGTGGGATATTCTCGCACTGGCTTATGAGGATACCTCACAGGTAAAGAGATCTAAATTAAGCTTACTTGTTAGACAATATGAACTCTTTACTATGGAAGAAAATGAAACTATTGAACTCATGTTTGGTAGATTTCAAACTATAATTAATAACTTGAGACCCTTAGGCAAAACCTATGATAATTATGATCATATTGACAAAATCTTAAGAAGTTTGCCTAGACAATGGAGACCATAGGTTACGGCTCTAAGAGCATCCAAGGACCTAACGACGCTTTCCATGGAAGAGTTACTTAGAACTGTCAAAGTTCATGAGCTGGAGCTAAAGCAGGATGAAGGACAGAAGAGAAAGTCCATCGCCTTGAGTGTCCACTGTCCAACAAAAGGGTCATCGTCCAAAGCCCTTAACATGGAAGAGTCTTTTGATGAAGCATCTGAAAAAGACGACTCTGAGGACGAGATATCTTTCATATCAAGAAAGATACAGGCCATGTGGCAGAAGAAAGGAGGGTTCATAGCTAAAAACTTCACAAAGAAGTTTAACAAAGAACCCAAGGAGAAAGGTCCCTCAGTTTGCTTTGAATGTAAAAAGCCTGGACACTTCAAAATTGAATGTTCAAGCCTGTAAAAGGACAAGAAGAAAATCTTCTTCAAAAAGAAGAAGGACTTATGGCCACCTGGGAAGACATGGATCTATTCTCATCCGAAGAAGAAGAGAAAGAAGCAAACTTGTGTCTCAAGGCGGAGACCAGCTTTGAAAGCTCAGAAGACGAGCAAGATGAAGAGGTAAACTTTAATGACTTAATTTCTCTTCAAGAAGCTTATAATGAATTACTTGCAAACTCCTCAACTCTTTCAGTAGGATATAAGGAACTGAAAAAGAAATTTTCAAAAGTGACAAAAGAATTTAATTTGCTTAAAGAAAATTATGAAAATGTTTTAAATGAAAATGAGTTTTTAAAAATAAAGCTACTTCAGAAGAGACACCTCCTTATGAAGTATTAGAACTTCAAAAGGAAGTTACTCATTTAAAAGAAAGCTTATCCAAGTTTGTTAATAAGACTGAAGATCTAAACAAAATTTTGTCTTATAGATAGAGTCTTTATGACAAATATGGGCTTGGCTTTACTAAGGAAGAAGCCTATAAAACAAACAAAAATGTTACTTTTTGCAAAATATGTGGAAAAAGTGGGCATGAACTATCTCGATGCTCTCGTCGTCCAGTCAAGAAGGCGTTCAATGCCTTCAGTACTAACAAGAAAGGACCTAAGTCTATTTGGGTACCTAAGTTCATGATAATTCCTGTTGCAGATCTGCTTGACAATAGAAAGAAAACACCAATCATGGTACCTGGACAGTGGTTGCTCACGACACATGACAAGCGAAAGGTGTATGTTCCAAAGCCTCCAACTGAAGAACGGTGGATTGGTCACCTTTGGAGAAAACCAAAAGGATAAGATTACAGGTATAAGTAAGGTAGGTAAGCATCCCTTCCCCTCTATTGAAAATGTTTTATATGTTAGAGGGCTTAGACACAATTTACTGAGCATAAGTTAATTATGTGACAGTGGACACAGTGTCTCCTTTGACAAATATGCATGTATAGTCAGAAACCTGGACGGATCTATATTATTTTCTGCTAAGAGGCAAAGCAATCTTTATAAGATTGACTTAAATGATCTCACAAATCAAAATGTATCTTGTCTAGTATCCATCAATGAGAATCAATGGAATTGGCACATGAAACTTGGACATGCAAGCTTGGGATTAATCTCAAAGCTAAACAAGCACAACCTCTAAAGAAGACTTCCAAATCTTGTATACAAATATGATGTTCTTTGTAATGCTTGTCAAAAAGAGAAACAAGTAAAAAGCTCTTTTGAATCAAAGAATATTGTTTCCATTACTAGACCACTTAAGCTATTACATATTGATTTGTTTGGTCTTACTAGAATAGCTTCTTTTAGCGGAAAACGATATGGGTTAGTTGTAGTAGACGACTATACTAGATGGACATGGGTCATGTTCCTAACACACAAGGATGAGTCGTACAAAATGTTTTCTATTTTCTGTAAAAGAATTCAAAATGAAAAAGGTGTGTGTATAGCCTCAATCAGAAGTGATAATAGAGGTGAGTTCAAAAATGAAAGTTTTCAAGGGTTCTGTGAGGAGAACAGAATTCTCCACAACTTCTCTATACCATAAACACCTCAACAAAATGGTGTGGTAGAGAGAAAGAATAGGTCATTACAAGAAATGGCTAGAACCATGCTTAATGATAACTCTATTCCTAAGCACTTCTAGGCTGAAGCTGTAAACACAGCATGTTATTTGCAAAATAGAATATACATTAGACCTATTTTGAAAAAGACTCCCTATGAATTGTGGAAAGGAAGAAAACCTAACATATCATATCTTCATCCTTTTGGATGTCAATGTTTCATTTTAAACACTAAGGATAGTCTTGGAAAGTTTGATCCTACGTGTGATGATGGAATATTGTTAGGCTACTCTGAAACTTTCAAGGCCTATAGAGTTTACAACTCTAGAACCTTAATGGTTGAAGAAGCCATTCATGTAAAATTCAATTACAATAAGCCTAATAGAGAACTATCAGAGCTAGACGATTTATTTGCAGATATGAAGTTGGATGATACCAACATACCAATGTCCAGAACACAGTTGGACGATCCAAAGACGGAAGAAAAGGAACCAACCGGATGATAATGGCAAATGAAGACATATCATCCAGATAATCAAATTCTTGGAAATGTATGCGATCACGTAAGGACAAGATTAACCTTTAAGGAGCAAGCTCACACTGCCTTGATTTCCCAAACGGAATCAAAGACAGTGGATGAAGCTATCTTGGACGAAGGCTGGATCAATGCCATGAAGGAAGAATTGAGTCAGTTTGAACGAAACAACGTGTGGCAGCTAGTTCTTGCACCCAAAGATAAATCTGTCATAGGAACTAAATGAGTGTTTCGCAACAAGCTAGACGAAGTAGGCAAAGTGGTAAAAAACAAAGCTAGACTTGTGGCTCAAGGCTACTCTTAGCAAGAAGGTATAGACTTTACTGAAACTTTTGCACCAGTAGCTAGACTAGAAGCCATTTGCATTTTACTTTCATTTGCTACTCGTAATAATATGAAACTTTATCAAATGGATGTAAAAAGTACATTTCTCAATGGTATAATAAATGAAGAAGTCTATATGAAATAACCTCCTGGTTTTGAATGTGATACTTATCCTAATCATGTTTTCAAACTTAAAAAGGCTCTATATGGACTTAAGCAAGCTCAAAGAGCTTGGTACGAAAAATTAAGTTCGTTTCTTTTAGAAAATGGTTTTGCAAGAGGAAAAGTAGACATTACTCTATTTCGCAAAGATGTCCAATCACATTTTATTATTGCACAAATCTATGTGGACGATATAATATTTGGTGCTACTAATGACGATCTATGTAAGGATTTTTCTAAGCTCATGACAACTGAATTTGAGATGAGTATGATAGGAGAACTTAAATTCTTCCTGGGATTACAAGTAAAACAGACCAACAATGGTATATTCATACATCAAACGAAGTACGCAAAAGAACTTCTCAAAAAGTACAAAATGGACGATGCCAAAGAAATAAGCACACCCATGCATCCATCTTCAGTACTTGGGCTGGACAACACATCCAAAAAGGTAGACCAAACTACATACCAAGGTATGATTGGATCACTACTTTATCTTACAGTGTCCAAACTTGATATTATGTTCAGTGTATGTTTATGTGCACGTTTTCAGTCTGATTCTAGAGAAACACATCTCACAGTAGTCAAAAGAATATTTAGATACTTAAAAGGAATCACTAACCTTGGTCTATGCTTTAAGTCAAATAAGGAATACAGGTTAGTTGGATTCTGTGATACTGATTATGCTGGAGACAGAATAGATCGAAAAAGCACCAGTAGAGGATGTCACCTCATTGGTAGAAATCTGGTCACCTGGACGAGCAAAAGACAAGGGACGATTACACTGTCTACAACAGAAGCAGAATACATCTCAATAGCATCTTGTTGCTCACAAATCTTATAGATCAAACATCAGCTAGAGGACTACAATATTTATGAGAGTAACATTCCTGTCCCCTGTGATAATACTGCTGCAATAAACTTGTCTAAAAATCCTACATTACATTCAAGAGCAAAGTACATTGAAATAAAACATCACTTTATAAGATATTATGTTTAGAAAGGGGTTGTTGATATTCAATTCATTAACATTGAAAATCAATTAGCAGATATATTTACAAAACCACTTCCTGAAGATAAACTTATCCATATCCGAGATCGTCTTGGCATAGAATTTATAAAGGAATAGTTTTCCTTCTATGTGCCTTGACTGTCCAATGATTAGTAGCGTCCAAAGTCATATAGCGTCCATTATCAATATATCATCCATCATATATGCGTCCATGACTATTCGTATTTCATAACGGTTTATATTTAAGTGCATAAAAATCTTTATCCGTACCTAAATCATGTTTTCACTAAAAATGATTTGAAATAAATGATTTATCCTTGTTTGAGTCACGTATGCGCCATATAACTGCCTTCGCGAAACGTGAGCGCCTGACTAGCATTAAATGAACTTTATCTCTCTTCGAAATCTAAAAAAAAAAGCCAAAAAGAGAAACCCATCAGTTCCTTCTTATACACTTAAAACACCGGCATCTAAACACTTACCTTTACTATCTCAGAAACTCTATCTCTCTCTCTAGAAAACTTTTAAACCCTAGACCCTCTATCTCTCAACTTTTGTAATGGAGAAAACCGGTGCCACTGTAAAGCTTGTAACTCGTGTGGAAAGCCTAGACAAGGCTATTGTTTTGATAGAAAGCTGTTTTGATATGCAAGCTCTCGATGACGTTGGAGTAAAGGTCAAGGACAATCTAATGCGATGTGGAATCCTCAACTATTTCCACCTCAACGAGATCATATATCCAGAGTTCATCAGACAATTTTGAAAATATGCAAAGTTCTCTACAACGAACATTGTTGGTTATCTGCTGGGCATAAAGGTCACTCTAGACCTTGGAAGTGTGGCGCACACTGTTGGCTGTGAAAGGGCTGGTTCCTGCATCAAAAATGGGTGGGAAGACAACTTTGGAGGACATGAGATAGTGGAAGCAGCCTTGATGGGACCTGAAGGCGAAGGTCCAGTTGAATACAACAAACTGATCAAGGAGGCCAAGGTGTACCAGCAGTTCCTGAACAAGGGGATACTGCACAAATTAGGGTCCAAGGACAGCGTAACTTTCCTGCATAAGTTCGCATTGTTCCACATGGTTACTGGCCAATAGTTCAACCTGCCTCATCTCATCCTGAGCAATATTATGAGGACCATGAAAGGACGAGGAGAACATGACCAAATCACCTATGCCGCTCTTTTGAACAGGGTTTTCTGGATATAGAAGGTATATCACGCCTTCTTTTCTCTGCCTGTTGGTGAGCAAGTGCAGATTTGAACACTAGGTGGTGGCCACAGGTTCACCCAAGTGCCTTTTGGACGAAACAATATTGCCCAGATGAGAGTTGGGTTTGTGTTGACACCACTGGAGAAGCCTGACAAGCTGGTAGATGTCAAGGAAGAATTGGTAGAGGAGGCACCTCTATAAGTTGAACAACCAACTTTTCTACTAGCTGAGCCAATGGACGGTGAAGCTCTCTTCGTCCATCTTATCACAGCTGCCAGACCGTCCACCTGAAGGCAAACATCCAGAGCAAGGACATCCAGAGCAACAAGATCCAAAATGCAACAACCTGATGCCTTGCTTGCTCCACAAATTGCTGCTCTTCCACCATCTACTCTTGTCGCTGCACCTGCACAGGCACCGGCCAAGAGAAGACTCCGGTTAACAGTAGAGTTAGATGATGAAGACAATGAGCCCATAGAAGCTCTAGTGAAGAAACAGAAAATTGTCACAGGAGCAGTTCCTCCTCAACCACAACCAAAATCTCTAGCTATCCAACCCTCACAACCATCCAAACGGCCGACTGAATCAGACCCAGCAACAATACAGCAAAAGAAAAGTAAGTTATCTACTTTTACTGAAACAAATGATGTGTTTGTTGAATCTCTAATTATTGAACCAACTGAACAACCCTCTGTCCAAATACAAGCCCAAACACCTATCCAAACAGAAACCACATCTGAGCCAGAGATGCTTATACCTGGTGATAAAGGTTATGCCTACACCATATCCACACCTGGACTCCTTAAACTACACCTCTCCATCAAGCCTACAAAACAACCTTCTTCATCTTCCATCATAGCCTCATCATCCACCAAACAAGAAACCTTGACAAAAACCAAACAACAGTGGCCTTTATTGTTTTTGGATGGCAATCAACAAAACCAAGTGGACGACAATGCCATTATACTACGTCCAGAGCCCCTTCTTGAGCTGGACTTTGGTTTTGATTATTCACCTCTTTCTCTTGATAAATATATGGAGGACTACGTCCATCAACCATCAGAAGCTTACTTGGCGCTACCTTCTGGAGCAATCGAACATCTGCCGCTGAAGCGGTTTATCAGACGAAGGTATCCAAGACTGGTGCGAGCCTGACACTTAACTGCCTATCCTCTTGGAGTACTTCAACATCGAGTACCTCCAATGGAAGATATACAACAGGTTCTGCAACAAAGGCGAAGTTGAGCATCTGAGCGGACAGTCCAATTGAGGCCAGTTGATTTGAAGTTTAGGCCATTGGACCTGGAGGAAGCTGGATTCTTTCGCTCACCTTATGAGCATATGTTTTGCAACTCTGTAAAGAGTTTTGCACATTTAAAGTATCAACTTTACATCCCTCCCTCCCAACACATCAAACCATCCACAACCGTCTGCATCCAACCTGATCGCATATGCCCAAGGCTTCCAACCTTGGATGTTAACAAGAAGAAGAAGAAGATACTAACCAAGATGCCTTCTTTGCCGCTACCGTCCAGAGCTGAGCTTTAACATCATCCAACCTTTACTCCAGAATGGTACATTGCTCACCGTTTTTCACAAGACATGGACGAGGACGACGCTGAACGCTTCTAGCATCAACATATGTTCACTTGCGAACAAAAAACGTCCAGCAACGGAGTCTTGTAGGACGACAAAGCCAAAACTCCAACTACAATGAACTGTGAATACGTGTAGCGTCCAGCTCGTGTCTTTCACTTCTCAAACACTTCTGTCGCTTTTGTTTGTCCAGCAGATACGCGTCTTATAATTGGTACCGAAAACCGCCTTCCTCTATGCCTTGATTGCTGCTCTCACACATCCCAACTTCTTCAAACCTCCCTACCCTTGGACAACACCACATCCATACCAACTCCAAATCCTCAACCTCCTCTTCTTAGAAGCACCCCCTCCACCCACTGAAATTCACCCATCAATCCCCTCTCAATCACCCGCACAAATAGCTCCACCCCCACCTCTTTCTGATTCCTAAGCATCTACAAGCCTTCCCATCTTCACTACTGCCCCTCCACCTATCTCAACTATTGATCTTGCCGTCCAACAATATGTCACTAACCAACTCCAACCCATCTTCTCTCTCCTACAACAAATCCTCTAGAACCAGCAAGAACTCTTTCGCACACCACAACTTTCACCTCCTCCTCCTCCATCGCCCTAGTGACTATGATGATTTTTCCCCCCTCTTTTTTGATAATGCCAAAGGGGGAGAAAATATATTGCATAAGTTTTACAAGTTTTATGTATAGCTCTGAGATGTCTATAAAATGTTTTTTTTCTTGAATGATTTGCTTTTTAGATTTCTCTGTAATTGCTATGATTGATTTGCTATGATTGACTGCTCTGATACATTAATATTTGATTGCTCTGTTTCGCTTTGACATTTGTTGCGTTCATGCATCAACATTCTATACTTTGATAATTGGACATTTCGTTGCGTTAAGAAAATTACGATATTTCAGACTTAGGGGGAGCATAGTGAGTCCATCAAAACCTTATTATATATGCGCTTTCCTTGTCTTAAATATTGACTTAAAACTTAAAAATTAATAAGGTTTGTCATCATCAAAAAGGGAGAGATTGTTGGAACCAAAGATGTTAAAGCGTCCAAATCCTCAAATTTTGAAGCTAACAAACTTATTAATATATAAGTCTCTGTTTTCTTTAACTAACGAATTTACAGCATCCAATCTTAAACGAGCGTCCAATAAACTCATATATGATGACCGTCCAAGGGAAAGTCTCATTTATGGATTCAGTGTTCTTAATCCTTAAACAACCACACTAGATGCGTCCAGACACAAGCTATTAAACGACTAAGTCTTTTTCGTCCAATCTTTGCGTCCTTCTTGTATATATCAAGACTAATGCCTTACTTTTGAAGATCTAACATTCAAATTTTTTCGAGCATTAATTAGTAGACAGAAACTTTCGAGTGCAAAAGTGCAGCAAGACAGAAAAAGCAAGTCAACTCCTTGAGCTGTCAAACCAAATGAAGAATTTTCAGAAAAACAGACCTCCTGCACAAAGCCGCTCTTTCCTTTTTAGTACATGTTCAAAAGTTGTTTTATCTAATATGATTGAAAGCTCGATACGTGCACCTTTTCTTGAAAAATTAAAGAGAAGACTTCTTTAACAGCTCTTTTTCAGCTGAAGGCTATATATATTGAGAAAGAAGAAGAAGCAAAAAATGAGAAAAGAGGGAGAGAAGCGAACAACAAAAATCAAGCACGAACATAAAAATGCTGATTGCCTTCTTACACGTCCACTGGACGATAGCTTACAAATCTCTGATACTTTACTGTATTGAGTTTAATCTTCTATATCCTCACTGTGTGAGTTGAATCTGTTTGTAAAACAACCTTTTTGTTATGAAAGCCTAGAGAGGCTTAGTGAAAGAATACTTGGGTGGGTAAAGCAATCTGGGGTGATTACATTGTAAAGCCTGAAGAGGCCGTGAAAAATACTTATAACCAAGGTTGGTTAGTGGATACCTTCTGGGTAAAGGGACTAGACGTAGCTCAAGGTTGAGCGAACCAGTGTAAAATTCTCTGTGTGCTTGTCTTTTTTATCCTTTAGCAAAAAAAAAGTTTTCAAACTTGGTTTATATTTAAAAAGTTTTTAGATGCACAATTCAACCACCCATTTCTTGTGCGTCACATGCTATTTCACTTGTAGTATTGCATCTAAGTTTTGTCCAATTTTTTTATGTGCATCTTAGTGTATGAATGATACTTTTTTTTTATAAGAATGAATGATACTTCATCATCACTCTTGTATAGAAACCTAATAATGAACGTGATAGAAGGTTGACTTAAATTGGTTGAATAAATTAAATCTAAATTGAAATTTCAACATATATATTTGGTAAATAAACTTACGAATGAATAAAGGATCCTCTAATAAAATATGACTGTATAACCATTTTACAACATTGACTCATTAGTTGAGGACGTATTTGGGTGATTATTAATTACGTCACAAATTTTAAATTTTTTAAAACTAAAATCATTTTTAAGTTTTATAATTTGTGTTTTAGTTTTTTTAAGTTTTCTATTTTTAAATTTTAATACTAACTTTTAATCTAAAACCCATAGATTATTAAATATATATTTTTCATTCAGGTTTATTTAGTGGCAATATAATAGTAATAAATTAGCGGTGGTAACAATGGTAGTAATGGTGGTGGTAGAATGGTAACTATGAGTATGTTTGATAAACATTTTATGTTAGTGTTTAGCATTTTTGACTAGCTAAAAGATAATTTGTTTGACCATATTAGTAGTGTTTGATAAACAAACTTATTTTAGTATATACTGTAACATTTTGTGAGATGTTATTTCAAGTAACGTTTTAGCTTCTACTTTTTAGTTTCTTATATTTTCTTTTCTTTTTACTCTTAAAATATTTATTAAATTTACTTTTTATCCTTTTTACATAAGGTAGGATTTTATTGTTCCTTTTTGGTTTTTCTACTTCCACTTATCTGCACATTCACTGCTGTGACCCACCAGTTGGTTGCTACCCTTCTTCTCGCTTATCATTTTTTCTAGTTGTCCTAGGTATTGTTGTTTTATTTTATTTTTGTTATTATTTTTTGGGATAATTTTTATATTACATTGTTTATTTTAACCATTACACTATTTATATTTATTTTATTATTTTAGTATTATATTTTAAGATATTAATATTAGATTAGTATGATAATACTAATATGCAATGGTATTTTAAAGTATGTAATGGTATTATCATACCAAACAGCACAATGAAAATATGACACTTACTTTAAATGTATATTAATTTTATTTTATTTTCAGCTTGGTTGAGAATATTTTAAAATATAATATAATATTAATAGTAGAATGCACAATATAAAAAAAAATAATTGACACTTATAAATATAATAATAATAATAATAACGAAATGTAACACTTATGCGACATTTGTCCTATCTTTGAAGATGTGAAGTTTTTTTTTTTCTACATGGTGAGCAATAGATACATAGTGATAAAAAATAGAATTACAAATTTCCTAAAATTGGTCATATCTAATAAGAATAAAATTTTAGTTGTACATAAGTAAAATAGCATACAATTGCCATAAGAAAAGAACATTGATAGATCTTGCCAAGCTTTTGCTATGCCACAGTAATCACGATCATCGTCAAGGAATATGTTTCGTCGTTGCTACTGAGTATGAATAATTGGTTGCTAACTACTTTAGGAGAAAGAAAGAAAGAAAAGAAAAGAAAAATGCTTAGGAAGTAAGAATCTTACCGCTAGAAATGGGTATACAATCATAGGATTTACATATTAAAAATAATTAATTCTAAGGCTGAAATTATAATAGGTAAAGCAATTCACTCACGATAAATCACAATCAAATGACACGATATCAATTTACACATTATGCAGAGGAATGCATAAAATGCATGTCTATGAGTCATCTCTAGGAAAAACATTCTAACAATAGAGTAGCAAGATCAGGAGTTCGTACTCCATCAACCTTAACAAGCAAATCAATATTTACCAACAATAGGTGTTTTACCAAATGTCTGGAGTGGTAGCACACTATAGTGATTTGTTAGAAGCGTTCATGAGTAAATTGCCTTGACCACGACTTAGAGTCTTGACCCTCCAAACACTTATGGGATGACATGCGTTAGACATTCTCAAGGTCTTCTTGGCCTTTACTATAAAATTCGCACCCCATCATAGGATATATCTACTCTAAGATCCCAGGTCCAATAGATAATGATGTACAGTCATAGTCATTTCAAATTAGAGTTGGTATCATTAAGAATTTCACTAAGAATGTCCAATTTCTTGATTTGCCATTAGTAGGTGTCACTATTGTAACACTCCTATTTTTGCATATCAAATTATTTTTTTAATTATTCTATATTTATTTTTGGAGAACTAGATGGAAATCTCAAAAAATTGGTAGTTATGTAGTACTTAAATTAGATTTTTAATAAATTTTTGGAAAATTGAGCTTAAAATAGGTAAAATGGCCGTTTTACCCTTAAAAAGTCAAATAACAGAAAAAAAAAATTAGTTAAAAGTGTTTACAAATTATTTTTAAGTTATCAATATACTTAGAATAATTAATAATAATTTTATAAATTTTTCAGAAATTTATTAAGACAGTTTTTGTGAAATGACCAAAATACCCTTGGTTGACTGCGGGAGCAACCTAGAGACTTTTTAATTTCAAAATATTTTGAAAATTTTATACTAAGTATCTTTTATTATAACAATTTTATTTTGAAAGAAAAATAGTAAAAAATATAATAATCCTATTTCAATTTTTTCAACTGTTTTCTAATATTTGACAACGTAATTCTGAAAAATCGGGAAGGAATTTCAAAATTCTAATTACCACAATTATGCTCAAAATTTCAAGAGCTATTTAATAGTGATTTTTAATAATTTTTCCAAGCCGGAGCCTGGAGAAATTAAAAAATGACAATTTTGTCCCTATTTTTCAACATTAAAGGCTGATATGAGATTAAGATTCAATTGACATTAAAATGTCAATTTGAGTTAGGAATCATGTCATATATATTAAAATATAATTTTGGAAATTTTCTAAAATTTCTGTGTAAAATGACCAAAATGCCCTTAGATGTCCAATAAGTCAGCTAGTATTGGTTTGATATCTAAAAATGGTGAAAATGGTAATTTCAGTTTATTTATAGGTAAAATATTTAATTTTAGAATTTTCATAAAAATTTTGGTACTTATTGAATTAAAATGGATTTTTTATGAATTTTCTAGCTTAAAAATACAAAATAAATACATATAATTTGAAATAAATTAATAAAAATTAAAATTTATTATTAGAAATTTATTTTTAATGAAAAATAAGGTATTGGTCCAGTTTATCGTTAAAATGAATTATTTTGATATTAAAAGCTAATTTTTAAATTTAGGCGTTTTTATCAGTACCGGTTAATTAACCTACAGATAAAATTTACACTGAGGAGCTTGAGGACAGCTCATATAGCATGTCCCCAAGCCTAGTAGGGGTGATTCACCACCCTAAATGGTGTATGTGTCCCTAAATTAGATTAAAAATAAATAAAAATTGGATTTATGACATAATGCTTACATAATGGATGATGTAATTTTGTGGACACCTAACCCCTTCTCCTCCTCTATAAATAGCCATGGTTTTAGACCATTTTTCAGCACCTCTCCCTCTCTCAAGCCACCAAATTCTTAGAGATCTTCTTTCTCTAGAAAAATTTTTCTTTTAATTTGCTTTTATCCTAAAATTTTACTAGTTTTTTAACAACTAATAAAGTTTTCTTCCTAAGAGCTTTGCATCAAAAATTCCATCCTCTTCATCAACCACCTTAGAGGTAATGGGGGGAATGAGGTTGGTTCTAAATTATTGTCACTTTGCATGTTGGTAGGAAGAGTTTTCCCCTAAACTCGTTTAGGCTTAAGTTTTATTATTGTTATTATTGTTTGATGTTAAACTTTAATTTTTGTTAAGTTGACACTCTGCTTAAATTTAGATTATCAAATTATAATTGCTAAGTTGTTACTCTGCCCAAATTTAGATTATTAAATTATAATTATTAAGTTATTACTCTGCTCAAATTTAAATTACTAAATCATAATTACTATGCTGTTACTTTGCTCAAATTTAAATTATTAAATTATACTTGTTAAGCTGTTACTCTACTCAATTTTAGAAAATTAAAATGCACTTGCTAAGCTGTTACTCTGCTCAAATTTAGAAAATTAAAATGTATTTATTTAGTTGTTATTCTGCCAGAATTTTAGTAATTAAATTATAATTACTATGTCGTTATTCTACTAAAATTTTATATGATTATTAAATTGTTATTATGTTAACATTTTAGTTATGTGCAATTTCTACAAAATAGGTAGAAATGTTGATTGTACTGGTGCTCAAATTAAATGAGACCAGAGAAACTTCTGTTTGAGAAGTTAGGAAATGATAAATTAGTGAGAAATATAGAACAAATGACATGTAGTGGCATGGCACCTTACTAGGGAAGCTACAGTTTGGTATACTGCAGGATGAAAGGTAAGGACCCATGGTTAGGTCTAGAGGGTATGGTATCGAGTGGTGAGCGTCCTAATGGCCAAGGTAACGCTCTTGAATCTGGACAATCACTTAACCAATTTGATAACCCTGACAACTGCTCAGCATCACCAGGATTGGTGAGAGTATATCTCTATAAATCGATATTCTAAATTATTATTTTGTTCATCGATAACGACGAGGACTGTACCATGTGATGATGTTGAGAGAGGTATATGTACTTCCAGTCACTTCCCAAGTTTTGTTCAGAACTATTATCCACTAATGGAAAGTATGGATCCATACTGAGTCATGGATGGTATAACATAGAATAAACTTTAGGTTCTCCTTTTATTATCAACTGTGTTTTATCTGTATTGTATAATAGAATTCCTACCATACATGTAAAAGTGATATTAGAACAAATCACCTCACTCCGTGATTTTTCATTTTATGCATGATTGATCACGGTTAATGAAGACCTAGCTATTGATGAGGACCTATAGGGCTAATCTGATAGTTGGTTATTTTATGGGATAAGGGTAGACGGACACTGCTCTGATTAGGATCTTTTTGATGTACTAGGAATAAGTAGTAACAATTTTGATGTATATTTTGATCTTCCTGTATTTTAGTAATTTTTCTGATTATGAAATCATGATGTACAATTTTATGATAAATACATACAGATTTTATTTCATTTTACTACCGTTTTCAAATTTTGTTAAATTTATAAATTTTCTATTATTAAAAGCGGAGAAAAATTTTACTCGTATTTTAAATAAGTAAATAAGTGTGGGTTATGTTCAATGTGAATGGGTGTCACAAGTATGGTTTCACTTGACAACCACCAATAATTCCATATCTTAAACAATACCAACTTTAATCCGAAGGACCAACCATCATGCATGTGATAGACTTAATGAGCTTCATGAGATCCATTCAATAACAAAAATCACACCAACAGCACTCCATTCAAGGATCAAACGGTCAATTCATTATAAGACAATTATATAACAATTTAATCATAGTAGAAAAAAATATAATTCTATTTAGTGAGACTAAACTAGGTTTACTTAGATTATATATTATATATAAGGATCTAAGTGAATAATTCACATAATTCTAGACCTCACACGGGATTTTGGGATGCCTCTAATACACAATAAAAATGTAAATCTAACTCATCTTACTTCCCAACGAAAGATTCTTCGTCCTTACTTAATATTTTTGGTGTACTTGGAGTCTTTATGTGTTGATCTGCTTCGAGCTTCTTTTGTAGTGATGTCTTTAATACATGCTCTTTCCTCTCAGAAAAGAAGAAGTAATTCTATAATATCACTTATACATCGAAGCCACAATCTAAAAAGTCTATCTATCTTTCTAACAACCTGACCTATAAAATTTTATTTTAATCGAGTCAGCTAGGGTACATTTTAGACTAATTTGTTTGTCTACTTATTTAAGTTTTATAACATATGACTAAACCAATTTATCCAAAATTTAAATTATGCCCAAATCTTATCTCATTTTATCAATTTTCTTTATTAGGTCTTGGTTCAATTTTACCCTAAGTATATAATATTTATTTATTTATCTATTTTAAATCAAGTAACTAATTAATTAATTAGACGAGTTTTAAATTAATTAGCTTACATTTTTAATTAAGTTTTATTATGGGCAATTAATTTACTTTATCTATATTGTATGAGTATATGGCCTCTAATTTCTATATTCTCTCACTTTCAAGATAATCAACCTCTTAATCTAAATTTTATAGCTTAAACATTAAGTTTAAACCAACTTTTCAATTTAACTTTTGCAAAAGATTTCACAAAAGGTTCAACTATACTATATTACAGTTACTAAGTTCTATAATGCTCTTCTTGATTCAAATTTAATTTATTTATTTTGGTACTAACTCCCTAATTATCAATTTCTCTCGCTCAACTTCACACTAGATCTAATTGTGATGGGCTTATGCTTCCAATCCTGGGGTTATACGAGAATCAACTTTTGGACCTTTACCATCTCATTGCACACCAATTTAATACAGTTCCAAATCTATCACAGGCCCAAATTTTCTCATTTTGGGATTGAATTTAGACATGTTTGGGTTACATTACAACGGCATGCAAATCAACTTACACCATGCCTCACAATAAACTGCCTAAATAACATAACAAACTTCCCTAACTGATTCTAACTACCACCCACAGATTATAAACGTGTAATACACCATTTACACTAGTGTGCACAAGGGTCGCAAAGTTTGATGTATAAATAAAAAATGATTGGTAAATCGGTATATATACTTATATTGTTTTACACCATTTAAACTAGTGTGCATATAGGTCACAATGTAAAATAATTGGTAAGGTTGCATATACCTACTCAGGAATGAGAAGATACGAGAGAAAATAAAGTGAATGAAAAATATTCTATATGATTTGATGCAATAGAAAGTGAAAAATAAAAGTATTAAAAAAGAGTGAAGGATTGTACAAATAATAAAAAGTGTTCCACATTTGTGTTCAGACAACAAAATGGCTTCTGACACACCAAAGTGCTAAAATTAGTAGAAACATATTAGAGCATAATTTTAGTATGGATTCTGTTCTTAATTTATTTGTTAAAGAATGTTCATCCAAGTTACAATGCACATCCTTTTCGTACAACATTAGAAAAACAAAATAAGAAACGAAATAGAAACGACAAACAAGCTTTATTTATGCTATGCTTGTTCTTTTTAATCCTTGATGCGTCGTTCAAGTTATGGCTCAAGTAACGCTACCTCGACAGATGTTGGTCCCTACGTTGGGGTCGTCGTTGCATCTACCATTGATGCAAATGAGTTGGCCATCACAGTCGTTGAGGGTGTTGCATGCTTCGTTGCAAGAAACAGCGTTTGAGAATAGGGAAGTTTATGACAATATTGAGAAGACAAATGGATGCTAGAAGCACAAGACTTGCCTTGTGAGCCATTGAGATTACAAACTATGTTGCTTGTTTTGTGTGTTTGCTTTGTGACTATGGCGCTCTAGTTGCATAGGCTTATATAGAGTTTCAAAAGGTGTGTTCCAAAAAAGAAAAAAAAAGAAAGAAAGGAAAAAAAAAGAAGCATAGCTTCCATTTTGAAAATTTGTTTCTCGTTATATTAAAACAAAATGAAAAGTCAACATAAGGAGCTTGTATTCTCAAGTAAGGATTCGCTTCGGGTGAGTCGTTTTATAAAACTAATTCAGTTACATAAAAGCTTACAACAACTTTATCACGCTTGGTGAGGTCATCACATACATAATTACACAATCTCATTGAAGTTGGTTAAAAATCAAATTTTTAGATATATTATTCACCATGAGATTCCATTTAATAATTTTCTCCAATGTCATTTTCGATCTCCCTCACCATTTTTTTATAAGAATAAAAATTATTTGATTTATATTTTCCATCGTTGGTTGTAGTTGCCTTCTTTGCACATGTTTGAACCAACTTAATAGGTTTTCCATCATTTTTTTCTCGATAGGTCCACAAAAATATTTCTTCGTATATAAATATTTTCCACCTTGCCCTTTCTTGTATGACCAATATTAATATTAACGAATTAGTCGAGTGGAGTAAGGTAGGATCTCATTTTTGACAGGTCGCAAGTTCGAGCCTCCACTCGTCTCTTTGGAGTGAGGTAAATGTAGGTTCTTTATAAGCGCTCTTGTGTAACACCTGTTTTTTCCTTTTGTGATTTAATCAAAGTAATTTTAATAATTCAAGTGGAAAATGAGAAAATAGCTTATATACTGACGATATAAAGTAGTTTTACACAGTTATCCAATCATAAACCACCATGGTAAATTTGCTAACTTTTACAATAAATATCTTAAAAGTCATACTAATGATTATTTCTAATTGTTGATAGTGTAAAACTTTTTACATTGACAATGCATAGCCATTAAAATCAGAATATTTATTTATTTGCAAAAGAATTAATTAAATGAAATTTTGGATGATTTATTTTATGTTTATGATCTATGTTTTATGGGAGAGCATTAGTAAACCTTGAGTTATTGGTTAAGTGTGATTAGAGAGGAGTGGGGAGTTTTTACCTAAAATGGGCTTGGACCATGGCACCTCCTAAATAACCTTAACCTAGTTTTTTACCCCAATAAGTAAGTGAACCAAAATCCCTTCCTCTCTCCTCTCATTTTGTGTTGCCCTTTTCTCTCTCTCATACCCTCTCTTTTTTCCTGTTCTTCTTGGAAAGCTTGAAGGACCTAAATTTATGGTGTGCGTTGGAGCTCTTCTTCTTCCCCAAGCAAGCTTGAGAGACCCTTCCAAGTAAGGGATGCTCACCTTTTTCTTTTCCTTTTATTGACTTTTAATTCTGTATATTGTATGCACAATCTATTGTGATCTGTGATTTATTTGGCTTGAGAGATTGACTATTGATGTAATCCATTTTGTTATGTTGGAAGAAATGCTTATGATGTGTTTGATTGGATGATTTCGATGAAAATTGATGGAATGTGCTGTTATATAATGATATTCTGCGAAATATTACGATTAATGATGTTTTGGATGAATTGCGAACTGGTTTGTGAACCTTTTTCGCTGGTTTTGTGTTTCTATCTAGTTGGTTGCACTAAGCGTCACTCATTCATGCTAAGCGTAGCTCATAAAACTTGCAAAATGATGAAGGCGTGCTAAGTGTAAATGATACCTTTTAGAACTTGGATGAATGAGATGAATGGCTGCTAAGTGCAGTGGACTCTACGCTATGGGCCTTAGAGTATTAGGAAAATGTATGAATGCCACTAAGCGTGGATTGTAGGATCATGAACTGTTTTAGTTCGCTGAGTGTGGTGACTCTAGCGTCAACAAAGAACAAAGACCCTTAGCCTCTATTTGTTGGGACTCTAAGTAAATTACTATTATTATTGTTATTCTTATCATTATTATTACTAGTGGAAATGTAGGCACGACAATGCCTATGTATCCGCATTTATATTACACTAATGTGTTTTTATTGCACTAAATTTGATATAATTAATTGTGTATATTAATTATAGTCTGATTTTTTTTCATACATGTTTATCTATATGCATTTATTTACTTATGCCTCCATTGTTTATGCTAACGAAGTTGTACTACGCCTAATACTTCATCTTGTTTCATTGGCATAAGTTCCTTGAAAATTAATGTTATACAAATCAGCAACCAATGACTAATTAAAAAATTAAAATAAAAAACAACTTCATAAAAGACCTTTTACATTTTAATTTACCAATAATTCAAAATTAATAAGAAAAATAAGAATGAAAAGAAAAATGAGAAAAAGACGTTAGAATTTTTTATATGACCAAAAAAAAGTTAATTTCAAATTGAAAATTAAAAAAAGCAGTGAGTGTAAATTAAGGGATTTCAAATTGAAAACAATTTGATTGTTATGATTTAGTAATATATTAAAAAACAACATTGATTAATATGAAGAAAATGAACCAGAAAGTTGATAAGATAAAAAAAAAATAGATGAAGAAAAAGATGAGAAATATAACAACAAGTGATGAAGAAGATAAAGATAACAAAATAGATGAAGAAGAAAAAAACACATAAAAAGAACTACAAAAAAGACATTTTAAATTTTAATTTACCACTAATTCAAAAATAATAAGAAAAAGATATCAAAAATTTTTCGTGACTGAAAAAAGTTAATTTCAAATTGAAAATTCAGAAAAAAAAAATAGTGATACTAAATAAAGGGATTTCAAATTGAAAAACAAATCTATTTGTTATGATTTAGTAATATATTAAAAAACAATGTTGATTAATATGAATAAGAGAAATCAAAAAGTTGATAAGATAAAAAAAATGAAGAAAAAGATAAGAAATATAACAACAAATGATGAAGAAGAAAAAGATAACAAAATATAGGAAAAATAAAAAAAAAGTAAAAAATTGCAAAAAAGACATTTTAAATTTTAATTTATCACCAATTCAAAAATAATAAGAAAAATAAGGAAAGACATAAGAAATTTTTATGTGACCAAAAAGTCACTACACCAGAAGTGCATTTTAGCAACAGTTGAGTCGTGGTGGTTACTAAAAACCGTCCCTAAGCTAAAATATTGCTATCGGTTTTATGAATGACGTTAGAGATGAACTTTTTACAATGGTTTCAAAACTGCTAGTATGTGATGTTTTTGCACTATTTCCTTTCGCGCTTCCGTCTTTTCTCTTTCCCACCAAGGGTTTTCCCCTTTCTCCAATTGCTCAAAACACAAAACACACAAAATAATGCTCCAGTGAACTACCTTTACGCCTTAGAACCCAAAAAGCAAACCCCTGATAATCCCATCGATTGATCTTGATTCAAACAATTCTTAGCGTAGATCCGAATGAACTTCGAAAACATTACGCAACCCTTTCGGGTCTCTCTCAACTTCAATTTTGCAATCTCCACCTGTTTCACCTTTAGCAATCTACATGCGTCCTTGACAGTCCCTCCCTCCTCCTTTCCGCCACCCATTCCTTTCCAAGCAATATCCATGGCCCTCAGCATGTTGAGGAGGTTTCCAGCAAGTTGCGGTGAACGGAAAAGGCCATTGTCTCTAGGGCCTTGGGCTAAATCTTCCTATAGCAGAGGACGAGGAAATGCAACCATTGGTGAAGGCTTGCAATGAGACTTTGGTGATGTTGAGGAATCGTTGGGCGAGGTTTTTCCTAAACGTCGTGGGTTCACCTTCGCGCCCATTAGGTACTCGCTTCCTTCAACTCTTTCTCTCTCTAATTCCATGCATTTGCTTTCTATACTTGCCCTTGTTGTTCCTTATATAGTGGCGGATCCAAGACCTCGGGTTAATGGGGGCAATCTATTTAAAAAATAAAAAATTATTATTATTATTATAATTATCGTACATATAAACATAAAGACATACGTGTTAAAATCATAAAATTTTAATATATCTAATCAAATAAATTACATACCTTATAATTGTCCTCTATGTGATTTCATATTTTGAAATCGTTGAATGATCAACTCATTGTCAATAAAAAAATAATAAATACATGAAAGGAGTAAAAAGTTGAAAATAATGGATTCAAATATATAAAAATAAGGGAGGCAAAATATAAAAAATTAACATATTTATTTGTAATTTTATCAAATTAAGAGGGTGCATTTACACACTCTTATTTAGTTATAGGTCCACCCTTAATAGTGGGTTCAAATATATTAAAATAGAAGAGGCAAAATATAAAAATTCAACATATTTATTTGTAATTTTATCAAATTGAGGGGCTGCATTTGCACATCCTCATCTAAGTTTGGGTCCGCCCCTCCTTATATCGTTTTCTTTTATGGGCAAGGGTTATGTCCAAAGAAGTTGGTTGGGTGTGGTGACTGTTCTTGTCTTTGCCGATGGGTTGAATGCAAAGAAATAAAAAGATGCAATCAATTGTAATGTTGTTATGAGAATGATGCACTAGGCATTTCACCTATTTCGTTGCATTTTCAATCAACTGCTTTAGAAAGAAGACTAGTTATTTATGCTATTTGTTTCAATGGTATTTCCTTAAGAAACATTTGGCTTTTACTGATGTTTGGCACAGGGAGGAGCTCCAAACATTGCTGCTAAAATACAGAGTCAATCAAGTTTGACTTTTGTGTTCCAGTTTAGAGGTATTTTCAACTTATATGCTATCCACCTCTATAACACTGTGTTTCAAAATCAAATTCTAGAATTCTATCAAATACTTTCTTTACACGTTCCTTTATGCTTTTTGTCTATGATATATCGCGGTGAAGTATTCCAAATTTCTAATAGCCTCACTTCTATGTATTAGAATTTTTTTTATTTACCCAGGTTTTGTGTATTTCTCTTTTTTAGCTTGGCCATTTCTACTTCCTACAATGAAATGCTTAATTTTAATTTTCAACTATTAACGTGTTGTATTTTAGGCGATGGGACACAACAAAGACTCTGAGAAAATGACTAGAGAGGGTTCATTCTGATATTGTTTTCTTAAGTACATACAAGAATGCAATTTTTTTGTATTTTTTGTTTTTTTAGGTAAGTTGATACTGGACTACTAGCTGTGGTTTTGGTGCTAACTGAACTGCTCAAAGTTCCTGTGTTCATTACAATAACCATTTTTCCTCATTAATCTTTCTGTTTCGACATTAGATTAATAATAACGAAACTCAACTTTACTAGTCTTAGTGAACTGTGTAATAGTGATAAGTCCAAGAAAGTAATCTCTAACTTACAAGCAGTGTGGATTTGAAGGATTGAATGTTTAATGAGCGGTGGTCATCTCATCTAATAAGACACGACAACGTCAGTTTAATTTCCTTATTTTTCACTCAATTTCTCACTTGATTCTCATTTCTTCTAGTAGCTTAAGGGAGAAATTTGGAAGGCAAAGGAGAAATTGAAAGATTGGATGGGAAGAGGGGGCTGGGAGGATTAAAAGTGAGTTTCAATATTAAAGAAATTTACACAAAAAATGATTAATTGGAAAGATGAGGAGGAAGATTTCAGGAGGGGTATCAAATGAAGATGGTCAACAGCTTGTCAAAAAAATTTGCAGAAAATTTTCAATTTGTTACTTCACTTGGAAGGAAGACCAAAAACTGCAGACAAATGAATATTGAGGTTTTTCTTTTCTATTTTTTTGTGGGGGTCAGGCTAAGGTATATTTATATTTGTTTATTAGGTTCTTGCCAATCAGGGTGCGGCAGCATGTGATGTGCTATGCAAACTAACCTTTAGCGTAGCAGTAGCTCTCAAGTTGTGATTAGCGGCTTGGCTAGGCTGTAGGAGTTGCCAACTGCAGGACGAACTAAATAGAGTTAACCTGATCTGATAGTATCAGAGGCCCAATTGTTGCAAGCCCAAGTACACAGGGGACAATCGATGATGGACTTACCAATGATGGACCCGTTGCTGAAGTTGCTAACAGAGGGAAGAGGCCTAAACGCTGCGTCAAGCGTCCAAAGGGATGGGAGGACTTTATGCATTAGGGAATAAGCTATAGACTTTTTGTTATGATTGTGGATATTTTTATGCTGTGCTGTCACCCAATCATTGGATCTGTTATTCCTTATGATTGGTTTGTTATTTCTTTTTTTGGCATTTCCGTTATCTTCCTCCTATATATAGAAGGGTCTGGTATGAATGAAATCATCGAAAAAGTATTATCCATATATTCTCCCTTTCTTCTGGAGGCAACGTTCCTGGCCTCTAATACAGGAACATAACTTCCTTTCACTGCCAACCTCTATCATGATCATATCTGTGAGTTAATGTCTCATGCTTTGTTACTATTTTTATCATTCATATCATTAGCTTTTCTCATTCAAAGTATAATCTGCTCCATTGAAATGAAAGGTGTAAAGTTGTTCTTGATCATCTATACCTAAACAAATTTTATTAATTAGCTTCTTTGAATCTTTGTGATTGATTGAGATTAGTTTTGTGTTTACACCACCCAACTAGGTGCTTATTTAGGATTTCTCCACAGGCATAATTTGGCTAGTATAATTCAAAGTAAATTAAATTTAACTGTTATTTATATATAAAATAATAAAAATTTCTAAGATTCAAATTTTATATTTATTAAAATGATTAATTGAACAGGACACTGTGTCATAAAAATATTGTGCAACTTATCATTACTTTGGTGAGACGAAGAACTACAACTGCCACACCAAACTTTACAAAAACCAATTCTCTTTTTATTAATATAATTGATTGGTTGTTAGTTTATACTGAATTAAGTAATTTAATTAATGTTAAAGCAAGGAATAATATGACGTGGGAGCTAAGCTGGATGCTGAGAAGGATAAAAGTTGGTCTTAAGCTGGCTGGTACCTCTTCTTCTCACCTGCAGGTTGTGCTTTATTCCCCATTCTCTCTCCATGAACCTTTGCTCCATCTTCTTATATATTATATCAAGCTCTTAGTATCGCTGTATGTTTTTGCATGTTTGTTGGCTATTCAAGTGTCTGTAATTTTGTATAGGTCATCATATGCATGCTTGTAGCTTTATATGTAATACTAATCTATTTAATTTTGTTTTTATCTTAAGATGACATGCTATGGTTATACTTAGGTGTTGGCATCGGTACATGTATGTAACTAAGTATATATGACTATAATAGCATGTGCCCAACTAGCTTTTTGTCATTCTCGTCATTCTTCTTGTATTATAATTTATAGATACTAACTTTTCAATGAAGCTGAATTGCTGAACCATATTTTGGACAAGTATGTCACATTTTTTTAAACCTTTGCAAACTCTATTCGGGTATTGTTTGTCTAAAGATCACTTTTAGTGAAATTTGGATTTTAATGAAATTACTCTAGAATCAGTTTAATATGTCACAAAAAAAAGGAAAGCAATGCCTCTTTTCTTTTTTTCTCCCATTCTAGAATTTCACAGATCAAATTGGCATACCTTTCATGGAAAAAAGTGCAAAAGATACTACAAATGTGGAAGAGGCATTCTCATGGCTGTGGCTGCTGCAATTAAGAACAGGTGTTCATACCTATTTATTATTATCATGTCAGTATTCTTTAATTAAACTTTAGCATCCTCTTACTGTAAATGGATGTACTGTCATGTGAAGATGTGAATATTATGGGTCTTGTTAATTGATTCTACTATCCTGGAATGTATTGTTGCTTAAAATCTATTCAGATTTATATAGTATGTTCTAAATTTGTTTTGAGAATTTTAATCTTGTTCATGATTTGTTGGATTCTATGTTTGCATTATTGAATTATGTGATGTGTGCTTGTAAAGAAGGATCAGTTAAGGGTCATTTTTAATGGGGTGTGGAAATTTGCTTGCTATGCTTACAAGATGGAAAGACATTATATTACTTAGTGGCGGTTTTATAACTGCTAGCAATGGATTAGTTAGTGGCGGTTTCAAAACAACTAGCATTTTATCACTTAATGGCGGTTTTGAGCCGCCAACATTCTATCACTTACTGGCGGTTAGTAAATCGCCAACATTCTGATACTTAGTGGCAGTTTTAAAACCGCCAGCATTCTATAACTTAGTGGCGGTTATTCCGGCAATTACTTGAAAATGACGTTATATGGATTTGTGGCGACATTTTTTCCGTCGGTTTTGGAACCGTCGGTAATTGGTTTAGTGGCGGTTCTAACTGCCAGTATACTTAAAAAAAACTGCCAGTAAATCTCAGTTTTGGTGTAATGAATGTTGATTTCAAATTGAAAATTAAAAAAAAAATGAGAATAAATTTAAGGGATTTCAAATTGAAAAACAAATCTAATTGCTATGATTTAGTAATATATTAAAAAACAACATTAACTAATATGAAGAAGAGAAACCTAAAAGTTGATAAGATAAAAAATAAATAAATAAATAAGAAAAAGATAAGAAATATAACAATAGATGATAAAGAAAAAAAGACAACAAATTAGATAAAGAAGAAAAAACACATAAAAAGAATCGCGTAAAAGATCTTTTGAATTTTAATTTACTACTAATTCAAAAATAATAAGAAAAAAAAAATTTATGTGACCGAAAAAATTGATTTCAAATTAAACATTAACCTTGTGTATGGATGAGGGATTTTAATAGGGTAATTTATTTTTTAGAGAATTTAAAATACTTTATGGTAAAATATGTTGTTTAGATAGGAAATTTAGTAAGAAATTAAAATTCTAGTAATTTGTAAAGGTATTTTGATTACTTAAAATTGTAGAATTACAAATTTCACCTAAAAAGTAAGAAGTTGAAATTCTCTATGCTCATTTTCTCCCTTTTTTCTCACCTTTATCTCTTTTCTCTCTCCCCTCTCTCTCTTTCTCTATTGTTTTCCTCTCTCTTTTTACCCTCTCCTCTCCCTCTCTCCACTCTCTTTATGGCCTCTCTCTCTCTTCTCTCCCTGCCCTCTCCTCTCTCTCTCTCTTCTCTCTATCAATATTAATGAAGAAAAATCAATATTTGTATTTTTGAATTACTAAATATTATCTAATATTAAAATTATTTTTAAATTATTAAATATTTAAAAATTAGCTAATGTTTATTTTCGATAAAGTTTAATATTAAAAATCTGATTTTTAAATATATATTTAAAATTAAATATTGCATATGATATGGTAGAAATTAAAATGTCATGTCCAAACAAAGAATTTGAAATTTAAGAAATTTAAATTGATTTATCCAAACAAAACATTTAGTAAATGAAAAAAAATTAAATCAAAATAATTCAAATTTCAAGCATTTCAAATTCCTTAAAATTTTAGAATCTCCTATCCAAACACAAAGTAAAAAAAGTGAGAGTAAATTAAGGGATTTCAAATTAGAAAACAAATCAAATTGTTAAGATTTAGTAACATATTAAAGAAACAAAATTGATTAATATGAAGAAAAGAAACCATAAAGTTCATAAGATAAAAAAATAGATGAAGAAAAAGATAAGAAATATAACTATTGTTCCTGGATGTCTGCATTTCTATTATGCTAAC
Organism: Spatholobus suberectus; assembly: GCA_004329165.1. NCBI lineage: Eukaryota > Viridiplantae > Streptophyta > Magnoliopsida > Fabales > Fabaceae > Spatholobus > Spatholobus suberectus. Next base: position 9,654,917 of record CM014736.1, read on the forward strand.
TTTGGTAAGTCAATTAGTTTAAATTTTTTTTTATTCTAACAACATGTGTATATATACGCATTTTTGTACTTCTTGTAACATAATAGAGGCATAAACTTAATATATCACCTCATATAAATTTTTAGTTTGAGATCATTAGTTATAATAAGCAGTAATAAGTGAGATTGTTACAATATATCAAACTTTTCATTAAGCATATTCCTTTATCACAATTTGATTTATTATAATTGTTTCTCTTATTATATATTGATGTATATATAAATTTAATTTAATACTTAAATTTTTTTTCTCAAAACATGTTTATCTATATGTTTTTTTTATTTTATTTTTTGTGTTTTACTATTTATGGTTATTTAAAAAATTATTTTTTGTGCATTACACAAAAGCACAAAACACGTGTAGAAAATCAAGTCATACTATCACGCTTGTTTGTCTGCATATTTTATTTTTGAGTAAGATATTAAATTCAATTTTTTTTAATGGTCACTCTAATATGATATTGCTGTATATGTTATTTTTAGTTTATAAATTTAATTTTTTTCAATACATGTTTATTCGATGAATTTGTTTTTTAATTTTTATGCCTTTAATATTTATGGTAATCGACTATTTATTTTTGGGTAAGACATATATTTTTTTATTTAATGCATACCACTTCATATTTTTATAGTAGCTTTATTTTAATTTGTTATACATTTTTTTATTTATTTGGTAATAAGTTTGATTTTTAATTATTCTCCCATACATGATTGATTAATATTATAAAATATCTTGAAGTTAAAGGTTTTTTATTTTTTCATATAAAATAGTTTTTTAATTTCTAATATAATATCGTAATAAAATAAAAGTGTTCCAAAGTTAAACTTATCCACTAATATATTAATGACATGCACTAAAAATTTAAAGTTTCTTTTAAAGGTTATAACTATTTTACTTAAAAAATTCTCGGGGAGAACAATTTAAAAGATTTTATAATTTGATAGCAAATAATGTACACTTGGGGTAAGAGATACTGAATCAAAAGTAATAAGTATACAAAAATACAACTACAAAAATCTAACTTTACATTGTTTAATTTTCACATTGGTGTACATATTTTTAGAAAAGAAAAATGCTTCAGAAATAAGCATATATGTGAGCAAAGCTTGTAATTATACATTTCTAAAAACTTACCAACCAAAAAAAATAGAGAAATAAAACGTCCATATTCACTAAGAATTGCTTCTAGTATAATGTAAAAACAATCACCCTAAAAAAGCCAATTGATAATAATGTTGTCAAGCCTTTTGTATAGTACCTGAAAAGCAATGAGAATCAACAAATTCTTTTATTATAACAAATTGGTAGAATTTCAAATTCAGAAAAGGGACAATGGCAGTTTTAACTATGATTTTAAAAAATATTGGTTTATTATTAATACAAATTAGAGATTGGCAGTTTTAACAATTGGTAGATTTTTAAAATTCAAAAAAACAGCAATTACAGTTTTAGCAATGGTTTTAAAAATTGATTTATTGTTAGTTGATGTATTTTAAAAAATTTTAAAATAATGGCAGTTTTCAAAAAAATTGGTTACTTAGCCATAAAAAGATTTAACACTAATTAAAGTTAAAAAATATTTGATATTATAAACTAGAAATTATCAGTTAACTAATACATTTTGGAAAAGACTCTATACTATCGACAACTCAATTACGTCAAACTTGCACAAAGCTTATGTGTCATTATTTGAGGAAATCAAAAGACTTCAATTCACAAATATATTAATAAAACAATAATAGAGAATGTGTACTCATAGGTGGTGCCGAAACAAAATTGAATCAAATGATGAATGGTGATTGATTCCACTAATTGCAAGAGAAATGTGTCACCATCAGTTAAAACATCTCTATAAAATACAATTAAGAATAACAATTAAATTGATAACATTTTTATAAATTAATTGATATTAGAAATTGGAAATTAGAGTAATTGGATTACAAATAGTAAGAATTGATTAAATAGAAAATAATTTGGGGGTAATGAGATACATGATTAGATAGAAAAAAAAAAGGAAATATTAACAAATTAAAAGATTTTTAAAATTCAAAAAATGGGCAATTTTAACCATGGTTTTAAAAGATTGGTTTATTATTAAATTATTAAAATTCATAAATGGTTTTAAAAAATAGACAATTTTAAAAGATTGGTTTTTTAAAAAATGGACAATTTTAAAAATTCAAAAAATAGACAGTTTTTTTTTAAAAATTGGTTACTTGGCTAGAAAAAGATATAACACAAATTAGATTAAAAAAGATTAGTTACTTGTAGTGTTATCAGAATTGGACCAATCATCGACTTAGTCTAAGTACTAGGTTAAGTTAAATCGTATGAACCGGTGTATATTAAATTTATAAAATTTATATTGCACTTATATTATATATAAATTATATTTGCTATTTAAATATTAAAAATACTTTAAAAATATTTTATTATTATTATTATTATTATTATTATTATTATTATTATTTTATATATATATATATATATATATATATATATATATATATATATATATATATATATATTAATTTTCCCATAATTTACATAGACAAGGACTAGTAAAGTAACAAGTTGAATTTTGTAGCAAGTATATCAATAAATTAACAACAACAAAAATAATATATAATATAATAAAAATAGTATATAAATTAATTTTGCTAGCCTTAAAGGCACCGGATTCAAATCTTGAAATTTACCTTTATTTTGAATTATATTTTTGTGAACACCCAATTTTATCAAGGTAACTATAAATAAATAAATAAAATAATAATAATAATAATAATAATTGAGTTAAATATGTTTATCTTTTATTTTTGTTAGGCTAGAAATATCCTAGTAACTAACTAAAAAATATTAAATTTCTTATTGAATCTAAAGTTTTAAACCTATGGTCATACATATTTATTTATAGTAGTAATTCAAGAGTTCATCATTATTATAGAAAATAAATATAAAATAAATGATAAGAATAACAAAGAAAAGGGAAGGGTAGCAAAGGTTGATGGGGAGATACCGTTATAAATGAGCATTTAACATTGACTTATAAAAAGAGGGGATACGAAAAAAGCAAAAGAGGAGAAGGAGGGAAATGATAAGGACAATGACAGAAGAAAGACGGGGAGGCTACATTGTTGAAATTGAGGGCTGAGGAAAAAGAAGTGGGGAGGCTTAAAAAAAAAAAAATAGAGGATAAGCAGAGCATGAAGAGGTGGCTAAAGGGGGGATTCTATTTTACGGATCACGGAGGAAAACTTTCTCCCACTCGCATTGGTTTGGAAATTGGCAACTGCTCCTTCTCATTTACAGGATTTGAAGACATCGCAATTGGTTGGATGGTCCTCCAGCGCGCCTCCGCCCCAACTTCTTGTCATCCCCGTCGCTGCGGACCTTCTCAAATAGCCGCCGCACCGCCCTTGCGCGCCTCCGCGATCCCTCAGTGGCGCTGCACTGTTCTTGTGCCGTCATCCCCTATGTGCGCATTTGAACCCCTGCCGACGCCGAACTGTTCCTTAGCCATCCTGACACCGCCGTAATGATTAACGTGTCAGCAATTCAAGTATTTCGCGTCTCCAGTATGCTTTGGAATCAAAAGAAGCAGGACTTGTGGTGCTTGCAACGCTCAACTTGTGGAGAAGATGCAATTTCGAAAAAAGGGGGCGTGCAAGAATGGAGCAAGAAGACTTGTGTGTCTTTTTGCCCTTTTGTTATTTTCGTTGGGCCTGGCCCATATGGACTCCTGGTCTCTTTGGTTTTTAGATCCGTTTTACTGTTTGGATTAATAGCTTTTAAGTCCTTGAATAACATAATAATAAATCATAGGGCTCCAAATAATAAATTTGTTTTCTTTCCTTAGGATATATATATATATATATATATATATATATGAGAATTAGTTAAAAGTTTTTTTTAGCTAAAAATAACTAAAAACGTAGATGCATTACGTAACCAAGCCCCTTTAATAGTTTTCGATTATTATTTAAAACGTAATAAAATAGGATTAATTGATTATTTTGTTTTTTTAATAAAATGCATATTTTAATGATTTTTCATGTTGGGTCTAGGACTCACTTGAATATTTTTTTAAAGTTGAGATAAATTGATAATTTGTCAATAAAATGTTAACCATTCCTTTTTTAAAAATAACATACTTTTTCTTCATATTGGGTCTAAGACCCACTTGAATATCAAAATCCTATCTAGAACTTTTTTAAAGAGTATTCTACATTTGTTAAATCGTCTATTGTTGTGGATGATACTCTGTAAAAGCTTGAGATTTAATTTCTTAATAATCTTTATAATAATAATTTTTAAAACTAAAATTAAAAAAGTCAACTCACAAAACAATTTTTTACCCAAAAAACTACGTAAGTCAGATTTGCTCATTGCACCAGAGGATACATAGGAGCAGGAGCTCACTCTTGTCAATCTCAAAAACAATAAAAATAAAATAGTAGTAATAATAATTTCTTTTTTATAAATTTCAAATGGAAATAAATAAAAAATAAAAAAAATAGGATTAATAATTTTATAAGCAAGAGGATAAGACAACTAACATTTTCACACATCAAGTTAAAGGGTAGCTATTTTTATAACGGATGTCGTAGGGTGCTGAAACCTTCCCTACGTGTAATTGACTCCCGAATCCAATTTTTGGTTCAAGATCATTTTTTCGGGTTTTTCCATATTTTCTCTTAATAAACTATGGTGACGACTCCTCTGTTTTTAAGATCATTTTTGTCGTCCCATCGTGACCCCGGTTGCGACAATTTTCATGTATACATACATGCTAGTTTAGTAGGTTTTCATTTGGCAAATTGCACATGGGACTTGACCATAACTTACATGCTGTCTCATTGATGTATTAGAGAAAGCAAGTAGCAAGTAGCACATTGGAGACTATAAAAAGTGAGTAGCAGCACATTCAAGACCGTGAGTTTGGAAAATAGCTTGAACCGAGTGAAGGAGTCATTATTCGTCCCTTTGGCAAGTGTACCAAATCCTACAAGTAGTCAAATGATTAGTAGAATATCGTTCCCTCGAAGACTCGCGTAATACTTAGCAATGTGTCACAAATTTATACTAACTAAGGCTTAAAATAACAAATATTAAAATAATATGTGATAAAGATGATACTTTTCAAGAGGCTTAAATTGAACAAAGCTAAAACTACTTCAAGGAACTAATTTTGGGTTTTTGTTATAGAAGAAAAGCTGAAAGTTTTAATTTTTAATATGATGGAGACATTGTTGGGGTTAGGCTACACCAAACTTCACTCTCTTTTGCCATTAAAACAAAACAACATCTTGAACTTCCATATTAACATCAGTCAACAATATTACTCTTACTTTAATTCCTTAAATGAAAGAGTCTAAATTCCTTTACTTAGAGTCAATCTCTTGAACACTTAACAAAGCAACTTGCTTTAAGCTTTGTGACTAAAAGGATGATCAACAAGTCAAGGATTATCCATAGTCTCAAGATTTGTTGAATGTTTACTTCAATTCATAACATTGAAAGTATTTTCCAACAACATTCAAGTAAAAAAGAAAAAGCTATGGTTGATCAATCCACAACAAGCATTAAGCATAGAAGTAAACATTAATATGAAGAACAAATATACATTTATTACTCAAAATAAATACAAGAGAGTTGAGTTTGGTTACATCTAACCCCAATAAAGGAGGAATTTAGCTACTCATTGTCATTTGTAGCATCAAAATATGTTTAGAAATATAGAACATGAAAAATCCAACCTTGAAAGAGTTTGGAGAACAATGGAACAATGTCTTCTCGTGGAAATCTTCGTATCTCCAAAAAGATAGCCTTTCCCCTTTATATCTCCTCTGATCTTTACCAAAAATGCTAAATTCGAGTGAGCATTCACTCAACAAGTCATAATCTTGCTAAGCGATTTCTTGTTTTACAAAAAAGGGGCTTCAGCAGATGCCACATTTACTGAGCGATCCATAACTCACTGAGCGAGTTAACCACGTAGACACTTTCTGGTCTAGATTCACTAGGCGAGCCAAGGACTCGCTGGGTAAATACATGGTAGGGAGTCTCATCCTAAATGCTCCAATTCGCCGGGAAAGGGACAATATGCTGAGCTAATGTCCGTTTCTTGCAATGGATCTTCTATCTTTCAATTTTCTCCAATCCCTTTGTGTTATCTTCTTCACTTCCTACAAAACTAAGCAAAAATACAAATGCAACCTCCAAAATAATTAGTTAGCCCTGAAAATTAGATTATCCACAATTTTACCTAAAAAGTGATCAAACATAGTTCTAAATAAGGAAAAATATGGATAATTTGTCTAAATATGAGTCCCTATAAAGAGTATTTATGACAATTATCAATCATCATTGGTTTTTACCGGTTTAAGGCTGAGTTAATGGATTCTTAACGATTTAACTACACAGACGATCAAAAAACTTAACTGGACCGACCATAATTTCGATTTTCAGTCAATCCGGTCCAACTGGCTGGTCTGGTCCGATTTTAATAACACTACTTACTTGCTTCTTTAATGAAGAATCGCAAATTAGCATTCAAAATCTACAACAAATGCCCAAAAAATATTACAGCTCCAGTAATTATAAGTAAAAAAAAATTGAAATCAATACTTTCAATAATACAATGAAAAAACAACAATAAATTTTCCTCTTCTTCTTTCCTTCCTTCGTCTTGTCTTTGCCCTCGCTCTTATGCTTCAAGTTCTACAAGTCAAACATAATAGTTAGCACTAACATTTAACAAAGAAAAAGGAAGAGACAAAGAGAAGGAGTTCAACTTGACACATTGTTGAAGGAAGTGAGTTGGCTATAAAGAGTAAATGGCCACTCCAATTATTGTTATAAATTATAGATAGAAGGGTATAAATATACGTTGGATATATAATTGTGAAGAAAATACACTCACCATAATTTCATGGTTCTTTTCTTTCTTGTTGAATGCAAACAAAATGTAAACCATTTGGACAAAACCCAACATATGCCACTTTAAAAATAAAATTCACAACCACACAATGTGGAACAATTTGGAACAATACGAAAAAATAGAAATGAGGGAGAAAAGAAAAAAAAAAGTAACCAAACTTATCCATTACTCAAATTGCCAAAATAGTAAATCAAATAACCCCAAGTAAAATGCTTATAACAATGGAAAGTGAATGCAAATTACAAAACTAATTTTAATTTAACTTGATAAATATACTGAATAAAAAAGAAAAGCTTTCCTAAAAGCCAATTTGAAAGTTTACTGATGAACAATCCTATTTAACATGATAAATACATCAAAAAAATAAAAAAGCTTGCCTAAATGGCGGTTCAAGTTACTGATATGAGAGAATAAAATTAACAATAGTGATAAGAAATGAGAATGGAACGAAAGGTTACAATGTAGGAGGAGAAGAAGAAAAAGAAGAAGAAGAGGGTTTAAGAGTAAGAGAAATGGGAAGTGAAATAGACAGATTGTGTTAAGAAGTAACCGTACAAATTAAGTGGGAGGGTTAGAGCAATGGAGTAGAAACTAATTTATGTGGGGTAGAAGTAAAGAATAAAAGACTCCAAAAAAGTGCTTACAAAAAGAAGATTAATTGTTATATTGTAGTATTATTAAAGATATAATGGTCCAAAAAAAGTGGAGACCAAATCAGGGGATATCTCTTTTATATATTATTATTATTATCATCATCATCATCACCATCTTTTGTTACTGTTACAATTTCTTATTGAGTTTTATCATTTATACCTATAATTTGATCTGTTTGAGGTTAGTACATTAGTTTCTCTCCCTCTCTTTTTAGCCAGTTTTGACTTGAGTGGGTTGTGGTTAGGGATGACAATTCTATCCATACCCTATGTGTACCCACAAAAAAAGTCCACAATAGATAGGGTAAATACTCGCTCAATAGGAATCACAAAATTTAATGGGGATGAGTGCGGATATGGGTACTATAGTACTCACCCCGTCCCATGCCCACACCAATATATATATATATATATATATATATATATATATATATATTGAGAAGATAAATTCTAGTGATTATCATAATATTAAATATCGTAATTTATTTTAATAAAAAAAAGATATTGCAAGAAGTATTGAAACACAAACAAAAATAAGAATTTAATTTATATGTATTGTTAGTATAAAACATTTTTATGCATATATCTAATAGGAATTCATCATATCACCACATTGATGAATAAGATAATGTGATAAAATAATCAAATTTTATTAGACATATGTGTAAAAAAGTTTTGCATTGACATTATATATAAATTAAATTCCAAAAATAATTCATACTCTACTAAAATTATTAAATTATATCAAAAGATTATTATTTTTGTTATATGCATGCATTGCTTTTAAAATATTATTGACAATATTTATAATTATTATTGTTTTTGAATGTATTTTTCAAATTTAAAATTATTTAAATTTTATTTCATATTAACTACGTTAAAGGATAGATTGAATGCATTTGTCTTTTTATATATTGATAGTGAAATGATAAAAATACTTAATCATAAAACTTTGATCAATAATTTCGTAGTTGATGAAAAGATAAAATGAGAATTGATAAATTATATTAAATTAATTTTAAATATAAATTTTGTCTAAGGCCTTAGAATTTTTTACCAACACTTAAGTAAAGTACGGGTAGCTTGTGCGAATATGGGTATATAAGTACCCGTCGAGTATGGAGGAGGGGATTCAAGTTGCTACTCGTGCTGGTATGAACTGGATATGGATATGGAAACGGATTCTATAGTACTAGTTGTGATACAACCCGAAGTGTGTGCCCGAAATGGGACTTTAGTTTTAAATGATTCTAATTTGCTTGCTGAGTCTGGTCCATTAAGGTCTTGATATAAATTTTTTTTTTTTGTAACAAGTCTATACACACACACAAAGTCTTTCTAGCCCATTTATGGCCCAAAAGGCATTAGATTTTATCTTATTTTTGTATAATTGTACGACATCTCTATCCCGTGCCTTGCATTCTCTAACCAGCATGTAAGCCTTTAAACACCTTCGATGGAAATCGAACCACATTACAACGGACCAGTTGCTTATGTTTCGAATTGCTTCCTGACAAAAAGAGAGCACACTCATGAGATCTCCCATTCTCCCATTTGCAGCATAAAACAACATAACAACTCCATCTCTCTCTCAGTTTCTCATGCATGGTTCAGTGTAAGGAAAGAAAAAAAAATCACACCATTACAACAACTACGGAACAAAGAACGATTTCAAGCAACACCCTCATCACTGCCCAGTGCATCGGACATAGGGAAGGAAATTTCTAAACGAAAATCTCTCACCCATCCCTTAGCTCCCAATACTTCATACGCATACAGCAATTTGAAACCAAACATTTCGCATTCATACAACAAGCTTCAAAGTTGGAGGACCGTTGGATTGGTTTCAAGGTTGGAGCACACTATTTGGGTCATTTGTAGGAGCAAGCCCGGTGTGAAAGGAAAGAAAGCATGCACACAAAATAGCATTTGGGCCGTACGGTTTTGAAGTGCTAGTGCAAGTTTTGGATAACAAGTTGATTCCAAATAGTAAGCAGCAAGAGAGGTGCCGAATTTTGTTTTTCAATGTTGTTTCCTCTCAGCACATTGTGTTCTCGACTCAGTTCAACAACTGAGTATGAACCAAATAAGTTAAAGGTTTTGTCTTTCAGTTGATCAACTATATTTGTAGTCCTAATGGAATTAATCTCTCCTTGATTGTAGGTGGGTGTTAATATCACCATTTTTCGAGAAAATCGAAAAGAATGGTCTTTGGAAAAACAATTTCAACTAAGTGCTAGAAATTGGTATTTCAGCATACTATTTTGACTAAGTGTCAAAATATAACTTTTCTACTAATCTCACTTTGATAAAATGATAACAAAAAAATTAAAGATCCAGAAAGCATCAAAACCAGAAAAGTCATCAACGGTGAAGATTGAAGACAAAAGCCATCAACGGTGAAATTTTAGCTGAAGTTTGTAGCGGTTATTAGTAGTTAAGAATCCTTTGTCTATAAATACTAGTTTGTACCATGTAATAAGGGTTGGACATTGTAAACACCATATATATCTAAAGTCCTTGACGTTTACGAATCGATGTGTTACTACAATATTCCTAATCACCATTACAATTTCAGCAATTTATATTTATGCAAATCTTCTTCTCCCTCTATTTCTTCTACTATTTCCCCCATTTCTTATACTTCTCATCTTGATTTCTTCTACCGATGACCCTTTCTTATTTCGATAACTCTTTTTTCTATTGATAACTCTTTCTTCTTTTGATGACTTTTTCTTCTGTCTATAACCTTATTATGATAATATCTATGTAATATAATGTATGTTTCAATTGAGATATTTATCAAAATTAATAAAAATTTAACCATAGACCTAGGGTAAAAGGCCTACAAAGGAGGTTAAAAGGCCTCCAAAGGGAGTAAATGTTCCCTTCCTCAAAATGTAGAATGGAATTGTGTTTGTCGACAAAAAAGACGCAAAATTTCACTGTCAACAGTGGGTTTGTAAAATCAAGAGTAAACTACATTGATACCCCTTTTGGTTTCATCAAATTTCGCCTGATACACCTCATTTTTTACTCTTACACTAATTCCCTTAATTGTTTGATAAACATTACACTGACATCCCTTATACATTACATTAACCCCCCCTTGATTGTTTGAAAAATATTATACCGTGTACTCTTATAAGGGTGGTTATTGTAAACATTAAAAAATCAAGGGCTATGTGCAATTTCAAAAAATCTCAGAGGGTGTCAGTGTAATTTATTCTAAAATCAAATATAAGGCATATGGTTCAATGGAGCGATACAAAGCCTATCTTGTAGCTATGTGGTATACCTAATAAGAGGGAACTAACTATTTTGATACATTTTTCCCTTATAGCTAATTTAACTATTGTTTGTTTGCTTCTTACCTTTGATGCAATTCAAGGTTGGCACTTGCAACAACTTGATGTTAATAACGTCTTTCTCTATGGCGATCTTCAGGAGGAAGTATGTATGGAATTGCCTTCAAGTGTCATCTCTTCCAAGCCTAATCAAGTGTGTTGCCTTACTAAGTTGTTATATGGATTAAAACAGACTAGTAGGCAATGGTTTGCCAAGTTATCTACTTTTATACTTAATCCTGATTTTAAACAATGTCACTTGGACCATTCTTTTTTCACTAGAAGGGATGTCATTTCTTCCATTGCCTTGCTGATGTATGTTAATGATGTGATCCGCACTAATGATTCTTCATCTATGGTTAACAAGGTTAAAGAATTCCTCGCTCCCACTTTTAGAATCACAAATTTGGGACAAGTCAAATTTTCCTTGAATTTAAAGCTTATCATTCTCACAAGGGCATTCATCTTTATTAATGAAAATATGCACCTGATATACTTACTGACATTGATTTTCTGGGATCTAAGTCTTGCGACACTTCTATAATATGTGATACGAAGCCTTGCTTTGGTTCACAAGCTCCACCATAAGACCTCATTTCCTATCGAAAACTTATTAGATGTCATCTTTACATATCCATTACTCGTCATGACATTTCTTTCCCCTTGCAACATCTTAGTTAGTTCATGCAAGTCCTTACTAAATATCGTTATCAAGTTGCAAATCATGTGCTCTTTCTCAAGGATTTTTTCTATTAATTCCACCCTATAGTTGAAGCATTTAATGATTTTGACTAGGCTTCTTGCCCCATTGCTCGTCTTTCAATTACAGGTTTTTGTGTCTTTCTTGGTTCTTCATTAGTATGTTGTCAATCCAAAAAAGCAAACCCCAATTCCACGATCTTCTTTTGAAACAAAGTACAAAGTGATGGCCTCCACTACATGTGAAATCCATTGACTTACTTGCTACAAGATTTTCATGTTCCTTTCACAGCTCCTACTTTATTATGTTGTGAAAGTTAGTCATCCTGAGACATAATCTCTAATCCTTATTTTCACGAAAGAACTAAACACATTGATATTGATCGCCATGTTGTTAAAGAGAAGCTTCAATCCAAGTTGTTTCACTTGTTGCCCCTTTTTTCCAACAATCAATTTGTAGAATTTTTTACCAAGCCTCTAGATCCTTTTGTTTTTACTCAGTTTTTCTCAAAGCTAGGAGTGCTCATTATACACTCTCCAGCTTGTGCGAAGTATTGGGAAGAATAACAATTTTCTATTTTCTGTTAGTAAGTTATACTTTTCAATTCTGGTTAGTTAGTCTGTTGTTATAACTAAATATAATTAGCACTAATACTTGAGATGTATATATATTGAGTAGTGTAACCAGACTCATTAAGATAAATCAAATTCATTTTTACTAATCACTTCAAGCACTTTGACAAAGTTCGATGTAAAAACAATGTCTAGCTAATAGTAAGTCTCCATACATAGAATTAGGGTGCTAGAGAATCACAACCATGTGAACCAAGCCAACTCTAAAGGTTAGATCTAACTCTTCAGGAATTGTGGGTGAGAAAAAGTGGAAAAAGTATTTTTGGCAAGAAGATTTGGAATATTTATAAGAGAAATGTTAGAAAAATACTTTCTAACGCATATATTTGAATACAATCTATATTATTGACTAAAATTTATTGAAAAATACAAAAGTTTATAAAGTTCACTTTTTATTTAATGAATCTCACTTATAGTTTTATAATTTTTGACAAAATTTTAACTAACAATAAAAAACATGTGCTAAAAGAATACATTGCTATCACTTCTCATATTCATAAATCTGGTCTCAGATTAGGATTGATAACCCAACCGTTGAGAGAATTCGGGCCTGGACCTTATTTCAATCCTAGAGCAAAATATATTACCGAATCAGGTGCCATAACTTAATTTGGTTATTATCAGAGACATATCGTAAATTTATTTATTTTTCAGGATTTTACTTATATAATTAACAAGGGTCTTTTTTCATATAGTGATATCTTTTTATAAATATATTGTGAACACCTAATTTTATCCAGACAGTCCACATAATAAATGAAAATTAATTAAATAACAGAAAAATGAAAAGTTATAATTAAATAAGTTTCTTTTGTTTTTGTGCTTGTTAGGCTAAAAATGCTTTGAGCCCATAACTAGATCAAAGGAAAGACATCCTAAAACCAAGAAAAAAAGAGATGAAAAGGAAATTTTAAAATTAATTATCATATTATCTTTTATCTCACATTCTTTAATGTATAGGCATTCACACGTTTTTATCACCAACCTACACGTTTCACTCACGTTTTGGTACCATCTAAACATCTGCACATACACAACAACCATGCATCCCTCATCATCATTCCATCACATGCACTCTATACCATAACTAATAAGGAGAAATGCCGGAAGGGTCCATAAACACAAACAACATCATCAGCATCACAATCCATTCATTTCAGAATTTGTCCATTCATACAGCATCATCATGGGATAACTACAATAACAACAACAACAAAAAAGGATCGAGAATCAAAACGGTTACAGGTTTTACCTGCAAATAAAAGGGGAGGGGGGGGGGGGGGGGGGGGTTACTGTTATGCTGTGGTTTTTGGAGGGGAGAGGCGCGGAGAAGAATATTGTGAGGCTATTGGCTTAAGAAGAGTACTGTTGCGTTGTTTTGGTGAGTGAAAGTCAAGATACAGAGGTACTCTTTCCTTCCCACATTCTATCATTGTTGCGCAAATATAAACCTTAGCTGATTATTTATACTCTGCTATCTACTCCTATACTTGCTCGTTTGTGCTCTATGGCCTGATTCTTGTTATATATGTGTGCGATCCGTGATGTTACATGAATAGTAATTTTGATTTCTGTAACCTTTGTAACTTGGACCTCTGCATTCTGCATCTGGATTATGAGTCTATGACAGAAAAATTTACTGAACTCTGCATTTTGTCTCTGAATAATGATAGAAGGTTGGTAGTTGTTTTGTTCAGAGCACTTATCTGATCAATGCCTATCATCACACAGAAAATCACATTATAACCATGGCATCAATCATGATATATGAAATTAATTGCACAATCATCCACTTATACACTTACACATCCACACCTGCATGTGTTCATCATTGTTAAAACAGATTCAGACCCACCTATTTTGGTTCGAAACAGCCTCGCGAGCCATCATCTCGGGCAATTAATTCAAATACCTTGCATTGCTTCACAACAGAAGCACCCCTATGCTCCGCGCTCCTATTGACAAAATCCTAACTCCCAATCAGATCCCAAAACCCCTGTGTTTACAGTTTCCAAAACTTCAGGCGCTGCCAGAAAAAAACATACTAACCATTGCAAATCAGCGACTTAAACCGCCGCGGTGTCACTGGCGAGACACAAACCCTGGTCACTGACAGACATCGCACAGCTCCTCACGTTCTTCCTTTGCGGTCTAGCAGCTCCACACGAGTTGTTGGTCTTCACGCAAACCCTTCCACCAGCCACCGCGTCATTAAAACGCAAACCGTATCGATTGCTGTCACACCACCCCGCGCAAGCCGCCGTCCATGTGCGAGGTCCTTTCCGTCCACGCCGTCTCCGTTCATCGCGACGTTTCTTCACCTCCGTTAAGGTGTTGCCGTCGAAGTCAGGGGAACCCGGTGGTTTCTCCAGTACCGTCGCATTGGGACCCCTGTGAATCCAGGGCAGCGGCGTCTAGGATAGGGAAATAGAAAGGTCAAAGGGGTATACCCCCTTTCCGGTCCAAGTATTTTGGGAGATGGGCTTGGCCCATAATGCGGATCCGTTTAAGGGATGAGAAGGCTCACCCATTTTTCTTATGAGCTTGGGCTGGACACACGAGAAAGACCGCCGGCATAATATTTTTGTAAAGTAATAAAATCGTGTATTTTATTTTGGTGTTTGCCTTTTTTTAACGTAATAAATGAAGATAGAAGCAATGAACAATCTGATTGATGTTTCTTTCCTTGAATGAAATCTAAAATAAAGGAGCGGTTTAGTGATTTTTTATGTTGAGTTTAGGACTCACTTGAATATCATAAGAACTTTATCTAAAATTTGAAATTGATCAACAATTTGATTTTTTTATATATAAAATAAAAATATAGGCTTGGTAATTATTCATGTTAGGTCTAGGATCTACTTGAATATCATAAAGGCTTTATTCAAAGTTTAAGTTTGATTAATAAATTGTTAATTGATATTTATTTTTTCTAAAAAATAATAATAATAAATAAATAAAACATGTAAATTTAGTGATTTATCATATTGGGTCTAGGACCTACTTGAATATCACGAAATCTTTTGTAACTTTGTTTTATAGGAGTATTTCACATATGTTAGGCCGCCTATCATTGTGAATAATACTCTATAATATTTAAGACTTAATGTCTTAATAATCTTTATAATAAATAATAATAATAATAAAATAACATAAAAATAAAAATATATAACTAAAAAACATCAACCCACAACATGATTTTCTATCCAAAGAACTACGTGAGTCTGATTTCCTCATTACATCGGAGGATACGTAGGAGCAAAAGCCCACTCCTGTCGATCTCAAAAACAATAAAAATAAAATAGTAGTAATAATAATCTTTTTTTTATAAATTTCAAATGAAAATAAATAAAAAAATAAAAAAAATAAGATTAATAATTTTATAAGCAAGAAGATAAGACAACTAATATTTTCACATCTTAAGTTAAAGGATAATCGTTTTTATAACGGACGTCATAAGGTGCTAATACCTTCCTTATGCGTAATCAACTCCCAAATCTAATATATGGTTCAAGACCATTCTTTTAAATTTTTTCATATTTTTTCTTAATAAACTATAGTGACAACTCCTTTGTTTTAATATCATTTTCGCTATCCGTTATGACCACATATATGACAAACTTTTATTCGATTCCAAGATTAATAAATGTTCACCTTTATCAATTTGACTCTCAGAACTGTCATTAAAGCCAATAGTCAAAGCTCAACGGTTTGTAAACCTAGCCCAGCATTCGTCAACTTTTCTCTGACCATCTCTGCAACATGCATGCCAGTTTTAAAAGTCTGTCTATGAAAGGCGTGGCAGTTAAGAATTTAAGCTAGCACAAACGGCCTCTATAGGAATTTAAGTAGAAAAAATATATATGAATATTATTTGTAGTGTATATATTTAACATAAGATATTATACTTTTTATGATTTTATAATTGTATAGCAAAAAATATAAAGAATAAAATATCAATAAATGCAAATTTAAGAAAAAATAAATAATTATGAATACTGACTTTGACCACGTTTTATGCTAGTTAAATATTTAATCAATTATTATATATAAATTAGAAAAAAAAAAAAAGAGTAAGGTTCTTACTCTCCTCATTTTTTTGTTAAACATTTTCTTTCTTCTTTCTTTTAGAGATACATTTCACACACTTTTTTTATAACTAATCAAAAAATTCTTTTTCAATCATCTCAAACTACATTTCTTTTATCTTTATTTGTATATTTGATTTACCCTCTTTTAGCTTTATTTCTAAATTGAATTTTAGTAAGTTTTTTTAAATTATTAATAGTAAAAATAACCTTATGTCACAATTTAATTTATTTATTGAAAATTTCAAATATAATTTATACATTTAAAAATATTTATTTATTATAATGTTTAATTATAATATAATTATATATTTAAAAAAAATTACTTATTATAAATTTTACTTATATAAAGATAAATATTTATCTTGTGTAAAATACACACTAAAATACTAATTATATTAATTACTTAATAGAATTATGGAACTCGAGAATGAGATTTATAATTTTTTGATTGAAAAAGAAAGTCGGTTTCTCTAGGCTGCCTCTTGTCGGTAAAATGAAAAAGCGAGACAGAATCTAAGTGATAAAGTGCGACTCTTTCATGTATTTCAGTGAATAATTTTTAAATTAAAAACTTTATTGATATAGTTATTTTTAATGTTATTATAAAGAAAAAGTTAATCTAAACACACATAATATATTACAGTTTGTAAAGTAGGAAATTGATATATAGTACCTTCACCTTGTTCAACCGTGATTTACTCGCAAAGTTTTCAGAACTTTTGAATTGAAATGCGAAGAATCCATCAAAAGGTATCACATCACAAAATTGCGGGATTTAAAAACGAAAACCGCATAGCATAATACTTACTTGTGTTCACACTTGCTAGATAGGCCACTCATAAGGTGTGGGGATTTAATTATTGATGATCTCTCATGAAAGTGAGATTTAAAAATAAAAAAGTAAAACTTTTGTATTTAATAATTACTCTGTAACTACATAATTATTAATTTCTTTTTAATTAATATAAATTTAATATATTTAATTTTTTTATTTTTATAAATATTATATAATATAATTCCCTTAATTTAAAATAAAAATATATCCTTTTTTTTCTTCTGAATCTCTTTCTAATCATATATCATTTGGAATAGTCGAGCCCTTCCATGACTAGTATTAAAAGAAAGTCGGATGTGGAATTTGAATATGTGTGAAACTAATAAATGTTTTCTTTTTCCAGGGCAACCGGTTCGTTACGTTCGTGTGAGAAAAATAAAATAAAAGGAAAAAATTAAGTGAAAATGTTATAATATTTCTCTAATTTAATTGTAAAGAGATATATATATATATATATATATATAATATTGTGTTCTAATTCTTCTCTGATGAGAATAAAATGATAGAAACTGACAAATTTATCTTTTTTTCACCCATTTATCATTACATTAAAAGGATATAAAAAAATTATTTAATAAAAATATAAATTTCTTTTCTCTCATTTTTCTTTTTAATCAAATAAAAACTATTTATATTTTCTCATTTAGGATATAAAATAATTTTTCTTTTATATATTCCCATTTTTTATCTACATCAATTCAAAACACAAAAAAAAGGTTATCTTACTTTATTCAAAAATTAAAAAAATGCTACAAGTTATTAATATGTAAAGCTATTCATCATGTGGGAGTCAGAGAGGGCTTATTTTAAATCCTTGACCTCAGTAAGTCTTTGTTGTTCACAGTTCACACGCAGGATTCAACTCCAAATTATTCAAATAATAATAATAAATAAAAATAAATAAATAAACCGGAGAATAAAACAAACAATAATCAGGAATAAAAATACTCTATTTGTCTAGACATTTTAAATAATTTATAATTTATTTATTCAATTTATAAAATTATTTAACTAAAATAAAACTATTTAACAAATAAATTTATCTCACAAACATAAAATATTTTTCCAAACATTATTTAAAGAAACGTTTAAATTTATAACGTCATATTTTTTAATTTTTACTTCTCATATTATTCCTTTTAATTTATATTATTCATTTTTATTTTTTTCAATAAAATATTTTATCTTTAAACAAAAATAATAAGAGTTTAAAATTAATTAAAAAAATGTAAAACTATAATTTCTTAAAAAGTATTTTTTTTTATAAAATAAAAGAAAACTTTATATAAGAATTATATAAATGTATTCTACTATGTTGTTTTATATTTATTAAAATAATTTAATCAAGAAATTTTAATGTAATAAGTTAATTTATTAACTTTTAGCCAATAGGTGGTTCGAGTAGCGATGAGCTCGAATTTCTTAAGTAAGTGGTTAGGAGTGAAGACATTCTTTACAATCATATGTATAAAAAAATTACTAACTTTCAATAATTGCTTTTGGTTAAAGTTATTATTTTGACTTTCAATTAGAGTTTACAAAACAGACAGAAAATTAATGCCAGCAAATTTATTATGCATTCTTTTTGTGTGTGTGTACAATTAATAATGCATTCTTTAAGATATTATTTCTAATCAATTAGTAATTGTTAGATGAAATTTGTAAAGCTTCATTAAATAATTAATAAAACTTGTTAAGTAGACACTTTGAAAACATCAAGTAAATTTTAGGACAAAACTTAAATGCATTACCTTATGTGCTTTTAGTATTATTCTCTAATCAAAATTAAAGTTTCATTCTGGTAATCTGTATGTATTAAAAAATAATACAAATTACCAAGGTAAAACTTCAGCATTAATTTAAGAACAATACCAAAAATACTTAAAGAACTGCATCTAAGTTTTATTTTAAAAAAAATAGACAAAATTTAGATATAATATTTTAGGAACTGTTAATATTATTCTTTAATTAAAATTAGATATTTACTTCAATAATTTGTATAATAAAAATATATATTAAAAAATTTCATAAATTATGGAAATAGATCTTCAATTCGGATGAAAGAACCTCGATGCCTAAACTACTGTATGTAAAATAAAAAAAAAATAGTACTACTTCAGAATCCTTTTATGAATAGAAAGAAGAAAGGTACTAACCGAGGCAGGGTAGGCGTGGGTGCACTTTGCGCCCACAAGGAATCGTAATTGGCAGCCGCAAAATTGGGTGTGGAGTTAGTAGAAAGCGTGAGCAAGAAAAGAACCCATTCTCCTTTGTCCTTCAAATACCGACTCCAGGTTGGGATAAGGTCCGAGACGAAACGACATCGCACTATTTAATCTTTTTTTTATTTTGCTGCTTCAACTTGCACGTTCGGCTGCATTAATCATCAAATCGTTTCCCTCTTTCGCTATTGCTTTCCTAATCAGTAGTCACCGTTGAATGTTCAAACCCCAAATCGAACTGGCCCCATCCATTATTCGCACCTATAAAGCGCCCTTCACCTTCTCCCGCACTCTTCTTCTTCATTCTCCTATGTGCAAAACAAAGATGGCCACCAACGCGGCCAGTCCCACTCGAACCCCTCGGTCCAAACAACGGGCCACCCAAAGCCCATCGTCAAGGCCCACTCCCGGGCCCACCACTTCTCTCTCCGACAAACCCTCCACCTCGTACGGCAGCACCAGCGCACACTACAGCGGCTCCACCGGCTACAGACTCTCCTCCGACACCTCCATTTCGAGCCGCACCTCCCTTACCTCCCTCCGCGACATGCTTCCGGAAAACCCCAACATCTACGACTTCGCCGAAATCCGCTCCGCCACCAACAACTTCCTCGCCAAGCGCCACTCCTCCTCCACCCCATGCTGGCGCTGCACCCTCCGCGGCGCCGACGTCATTGTCTTCCAGCGCAAGTTCCGCCGCAAGCTCCAAACCTCGCAGCTCCAAAACCTCCTCTCCGTCATCTGCCGGAGCCACCACGTCAGCATCATCAAGCTCCTCGGCTCGTCCGTCTCCGGCGACCACATCTACCTCGTCTACGAGTTCGTCAGCGGCGCGAGCCTCGCCGATTGCCTCCGCAACAAGAACAACGCGCACTTCACGGTGCTCTCCACGTGGATGTCGAGAATGCAGGTCGCCACGGATCTCGCTCACGGCCTCGATTACATTCACAACAAAACCGGCTTGAACATCAGCCTCGTGCATAATCACATCAAAAGCAGCGGAATCATCGTCACCGAACCTTCCTTCAACGCTAGGGTTTGCCACTTCGGCGCCGCGCAGCTCTGCGGCGAAATCGAGATCGAGGACGCACGATTCGGCGAGATTACCGAGGAACCCCCGTCGCCGGCGAGATCCAAGCAATTCGAGGGCGTGCGGGAGTACATGGCGCCGGAATTTAAAGCCTCCGGCATGGCGACGCAGAAGTCCGACGTGTACGCTTTCGGAGTGGTGATGTTAGAGCTATTGTCCGGGGAAGAGCCGTTGAAGTTTAAGTACGACGAGAAGACGCGCGGTTTCGTGAGGACGTCGGTGATCGACGCGGCCCTCGCCGCCGTGGACGGCGGCGGGGGTAGCGTGGAAGGGAAGCTGAGGAGGTGGGTGGATCGGAGATTGAAAGATTCCTTCCCTGTGGATGTGGCGGAGAAGTTGACACGTGTCGCGCTGGAGTGCGTACACGTGGATCCAGATAAGAGACCCAACATGGGACGCGTCGCAGGCAAGATCTCCAAGTTTTATTTGACGTCGAGGAACTGGTCTGACAGTATTAAGATGCCTGATATTACTGTTTCGTTGGGTCCTCGATAAGTTCTTTATGTTGGCGGCTTTATTTTTTCAATTGGTTTACTCAAAAGTTCAATTCGTTCATTGCAGAAGAAATGTAGAGAGGAAATTAACAATGTTTTTTGGTTTCTCAAATCGTGGTGATTGGGTCGTGGTTTGATTGCTCGATTGGGACGCGAGTTGTGGAATATGTATATTTTGTAAACAGTGTCACTTTCCGAAAGTTGAGCAAAATTATAATATTTGGAATTTTTGGGATGAGCTTTATACATAGCGTGTGTTAGTATAAAATAAAACATGCGTTTTATTACTTCCAACAAAGTCTGCTTGCTTGCAGATTTGAATTTCAACGGTGGAATATCTAATTTTGGATGGCACTAAAACATGTATATTTCACTGATCGGTACGCACGGGCTGAGATATTCTTGGCGGGGGTATTAACTAAGATCAGGTGGTATTGATTTTGAAGGTTGAAAAACCAGAGAAATCTTCCATTTATTTAAATCAAGGGATCTCTTTCTAAAAATAATTCAAGTTTATAAATTTGTACGATCCAATTATAAAAAGTCAACTATTTTTAGGCTGCCTTTGATTCAGTCGATTTCGAAATCAATGCTACCAACTCTATATATTCAACGATTTTTTGAAATAAACTCCGTAGACAAAGTAGTTAAAAAATAAAAAGAGTACTTGGAGTTTGTTATACAATTAGGTGTTTTATTATTATTACAAGTCCCTCACAGTTAGAGAAGCATATGATAATTATTACAATTATCAATGGAGACATTTTATTTTTTACAGTTTTCCCTAGTAGTTAAATTAAAATGACAGGTTATAGTCAAGAGAAGAAAGTCAGAAATGTAGAGGGTAATTTGACAAAGATTTCTCGTGTTTTTGGTTTTTCAATTTGTCGTAATTGGTCTTTGGATAGAATGGTTTTGTTGGTTCGATTGTGACACGAGTTATAAAATATGTATATTTTATAAATAGCATTACTTCAAGAATGATTGACAAAAAAAATTTATATGGATTTTATACGATGACCTTCTAGTATTAAGGTACATATAATCATGTTACTATAAATTAAAATATTCTATTCCAAAATAGGCTTTTAGGCAAGACCAATCCATAGACATGACTCTTCATATGTTATTGACCTAATATGTATCAATGTGACTAGGGATGACAATGGGTAGGGTCTGGGTAGGGTACTATAGTACCCGTTTTCATATTCGCGTTTGAAAACAATACCGGTACTCGGCCCTATACTTGGGCGGGTAGCAACTTTAATTCTTGTCCCCGTACCCATTGGATACCTATATACTTATACTCGCACCCGTTACCAACATTTTACTTAAGTATTGGTAAAAAATTATGAGTCCTTAGAAGAAATTTATATTCAAAATTAATTTAATATAATTTGTCAATTCTCATTTTATTTTTTTATCAACTACAAAATTATTGTTCAAAGTTTTATGATTACGTATTTATAATATTTCGCTATCAAGATATAAAAAGATAAATACATTCAATCAATCATTCAACATAGTTAATATTAAATAAAATTTAAAGAATTTTAATTTTAAAAAAACCACATTCACCAGTAGCAATAACTATAAATATTGTCAATATTATTTTAAATGCAATGCATGCATTTAAAAACTAATTTGATCTTTTGATATAATTTAATATTTTTTGTGGGGTATGAATTATTTTTGGAATTTAATTTATATATAATGTCAGTGCAAAACTTTTTTACACATATGTTTAATAAAATTTGATTATTTTATCACACTATTTTATTCATTAATATGATGTTAGAATATGTAGTGCGGGCCCAATAGGGGAGTGTGGATTGGGCTTAGATGTGTATCAAGAATAGGAAGTGTATCTCACCCAAAAGATTTAAACCGATTGGGTATGATCTCTCTATCCTTATATACACTTTGACTTGACTTTATTTGTCTGATGTAGGACTTTAGTTCTCTAACACTCCCCCTCAAGTCCAACTGGATTGTTACAGTTGTGACTTGCGTACCATCATTGAGTAGGCTATAGATCATTTTTTTTATTTGAACTTGGCTTCTACCTTTTTACTCTCTTTTTTTTTGGCTTGTACTCAAGTCAACCTCAAAGGCCTCAGGTCTTTGCTTCTTTTTTTCTTTTTTTTTGTGTTAGCTGCCTAGGCTTGTGCTTCTTTAGTCTTAGAGTATTAGGAAAAACCCAAGTCCTACATCGAGTAGAGATAGTGCCAAGATAGAGTATATAAGTGGAGGGCAACCCTCACCCTATGAGCTAGCTTTTAGGGTTGAGTTAGGCCCAAACCCATATTCTACGATGGTATCAAAGCCTATCCTAGATCCATTAACTAGCTACCTACCATATTGTAAGACACAAGCTAAACACAAGAAGGGGGTTGAATTATGTTAAGGCCAATTTTCGCAATCCTTTTTTACCTTTTTAGAATAAGCTTAATAAATTAAACTGGATCAGAAAGATTTTCAAAACGTTTTAAAGAAGGCAAACAAAAGAAAAAAGAATAAATAAAAGGGCACACAGATTTTATACTAGTTCGTTTCACTCCAGAGACTACATCCAGTTCTTGGCAACAACCAAGTTCCATTAACTTTACACGTTACAAGTATTCTTTCCACAAGCCTCTTCAGGCTCAAACTCAAGTAGTCTTTCACTTGCCTCTCCAAGCAAACACCCAAGTATTCTTTGAAACAAAGCATCTTCAAGCTTCAACCAATCTCGTAAAAAAAGATATTTGTGTAAGTTTACCTCACTGAATTTAACGTCTTATCAGATAAATAAACAATGAAGTTCAACTACAGATATTCAAAACTGTTTTTGCAAAGGCTTTTTGTTTTATCAAAGCAGTTATGAGTATTTTGATTCAACAGCAAATATATCAACAACACTTGTAAATTTTTTTAACAACAGCGTGAAGGAGGTCTCTTCTATTTTTAGGCTTTTCCAAAAATATTCGTTGAGTATTTTGTAGGAGACGGCCTTCATCTGATGAAGACAGTCCTTGGAGCATTAATTGTTGCATTTAATGCTTTTTACCAACTTGTCATATGATAAGATAAAGCAGTCTGTTTATCTTTTCTATTCTTGTACTCAATCTTTTAGCAGTTGTCATGTCCGCTTTCCCGTTCTATCAATCGCACACATATTCCTTCTTTTTCGCTGACTTTCCTCGAGAGTAGGTGTATAGGCTTTATACATATTGCGGTAGCTTTGCGCTCTAATTGATATGTGGATCTTTTTAAAGCATAGACATCGTCTGTAAGCTTTGTTAGTTACATAGTTTATATATATAAAGATAAGTCGACATTCAAATTTAAGAGCATTGAGTTAAATATTACACTTTTAGTTTATTTTATTTTATTAATTTTTATAGTTAATTTTAGCATTAAAAAGCATCTCTCTCCCTCTCTCTCTCTCTGAGAGAGAGAGAGAAGAGAGAGACTAGCACGAATATCTTAATAAATCTAGAACTTAACTATTATTATTCCTACCAACACATTAACTTATGACCAATGGACAGGCTGAAGTATCCTTCATTTGATGAGGTGTTGTAAAGATAAAGCATTGAGTAATCTTCCTTTATTTTAAGAAAAAACAAGTCATGCACTAACAATGTAAAGTAATTTTACACTGTCATCCAATTACAAATCATCATTTATTGTAAGTTTGTTAACTTTTATAATAAATACTTTAAAAGTCATATCAATGGTAATTTCTAATTGGTCGACAGTGTAAAACTTTTTACACTGACAATGTATGACCATTAAACTCTTATTTTAATGAATGGAAATTAGAAAGTCAATTGTTTTGGGTAATTTAATGATTCATATGTCAATTTTAACACTGCCAACTTTATGAATGTATTGGACTGTAGAGGAGAAATTATTAGGAAATTCAAAACTATCAAGTTTTTTTGGTCTCAACTAATGTTTATATAACATATTTAAATTTTACAATTTACCAAAAAACATTAATAGCATTTGATTACATGTGATATGAAGATTAATAGGAACTATAGTGGTTCAGGACTATTTAATAATTTCTCCTAATCGAGACAGTAAAATATGTGAGTTCTTTATATACTAGGTGCGTGTTTGAAAACATGTCTTGAGAGGATAAAATCACGTCAATTTAGCCTTTGATTCAGAAGTTATTGTGGAGAGTGTTAGCCAAGACGTACATATATGAAGTATTTGATGCAGCTCCAAACATGTTATATAATACATAGTTTATGCGTTAACGTGACCAAAAAATGCAGTTTCAAACACTGTTTATATATTCAACGATTTATTGACATTCATGTTTTTATTATATATTTATCCAGCAAACAGAAAAATAGAGAATAACTAATATATACTCCTTTTAGTATCGAATATAAACAAAAAAAAAAAAAACTTTTGTGTATTAGTCTCAAATATAAGTAAATCTTAACTAATTTCACCTTATTTAATGAGATCATCCCTAAAATATTATTCATTTAATTGAAGTTCTATTTCCAACATCTCTTTTTTATTCTTAATATCAAGTTTCAATGAAGGACAATTTAGGAAAAAAAATGTTATTTTCTTAATGGAATTAATAAAATTAAATGATATTAATTAACTTCTAAATTAGTATTAGTTTTTTATTATTATATTTGAGACTGGAGAGTGGTATAATATATTTAGTAAGAGATTTTTTTTCACATGAAAGTAAGAAAGATACGGGTTAAAGCATTTTTTAACAAAAAAACCTATCAACATGCAATTTAGCGCGCATTTGTATTGTCGTTATTTAACGAATTGTATTGTCGTTATTTAACAAGCACATTTGTATTGTCGTTATTTAATGAGAAACAAGAATTCACGTTCAACGTGTCTCGCAAAACATAAACCAGTTAAAACAAACACACCCTGCAGTTATTAAGTGTCAATGAGTTGAGGTTGAAAAACAAACTCTAAAAATCCAACAAGAATCTGGGCAAGACTAAATAATAAAGATAAACATCTGAATTTCTCCCCTGCAACATGTTATCTATTAATTATATTTCCTAGTTGCCTACACATCTTCAACCTAATGTTAACTTCATATCCTCTCCATTTTGGTCACCATCATGATATTTTTTATCAGATTAATTATCAAAAAAGTCTAAATCGGAGTGTGCCAACCCATCAAAGTCGAAATTGAAAGGTGGAACCGGCTGCACTGTCCTTACGCCCGCAACACGGGGGACCAAGTTGGCATCCTCAGCAACAACTGCTTCCGGTGGCACCGAGGTGTTGTTGGAAGGCGGAATGCCGGTGCCAGTGGCAGCAATAATCGCTGGCTCGGCCTGGCGTAAGAGCCACTCAATGGTCTGGCCAACTGTCTTGTGGCCTAGCTCACGGGTGAGTTGGAAGATACGAGCAGCACAGATTGTTGACAAACGAACACGACGGTCTCTCCCATTCACCTTGGAGTGGCGATCCTTCTTGCCCCTGGAACTACATCTCTTGGTTTTCACCACCGAGTGACCTTTCGCTGAACAAGAATCAAATCCCCTCTCTATACTCATGTTCGCTGAACCCGCTATATTCATGATGTTCTTCGGATCATCCACTTTCAGCTGCAGCAGCAGGTTTATATAAACTCGTTTTGGGAATTCTTCACTCCTTGGGTATATTTTATTATATTATTACTCATACAATTCAGAAGGCAGGGATTTGACTGCAGTATGTTTCTTTTCAAGTTTCAAAATGAGAATTAATCAGGGCCAGCGCATGATCAGAGCTTGAATTTCTGGCTCTGCCACTTACTTGTATGTGTTAGTCATTAATGCTTTTTGTAACTCCCATGATGAAGTAATTAAGCCTGAGCATCTGACACCATCCATTTGAAGCTTGATGCGTTAAGGTTTCAATTCAATGTTTGGTCTATTCAGAGTAGACCTAGTGGTGCATGTTAGACAGGTGAGTGAAATAACCGTTACCAAATGCACCGGGTATAAGGCATGACGACCAGGTTGCAGTAACTGCTGGCACTATAGTTCAATTTTTCAGGCTTTCTTAGTTGTCTTCTCTCCATGGCATTTAACAGGCTGGCTCAACTCATCTCTATTCTCTCCCTAAATATCCCCATTCTATTTATAAAATATTAATTGAAAAAAAAATTATCATTTAAGAGAGTGATATAATTTTTTTTCCATTAATTAACCACAATGTACATTGAGAACACATTTATTTTATTTTTTTTCTTGTGTTTTACCCACATCCTTCACATTTTGGGTGTGGGACTAGTCTAATTCTACGTACCGAGGCTGCTGCTCCCAACATGTGAAATCAATCACATGATAGCAGAGACCATATCTGTATTATCTGAGTTATTTATTTATTAAATAGCATTTAATTTTCATTCCATGAAATGGAGAAAAAAAATTCTCATTTCATAGAAAGAGCTGGTGCTTATTTGGATATCACTCTACAATTACTTCTATAAGTTCATAGTTATTCTGGTCCGAGATGCTCTTGTACAAAGTAAATTCGAACCTTGATTTCACAGACCAAATTAACATGTTTGACTACAAACCTCAACAAAGTAATGCTGACAATATTAGCACTGAATTAGCACACATACCACGCAGTTCTCTATACAGAAATTGGCAAGCTCCAGGCTCCTAATTCCAGCCATATACGCGCCAAGTCCACTTATGCAAAGGATTGATGATTATTTCCATTTCAAGAGCTGGGAACTTGGATAAGTGTTAACACCACCTGCATTCTTTTGATATTCTGCATATCAGATTAGTGGTAAAACAAAACTCCGTGGTTCACCAAAATAACGCTACTCATTTCACTGCTTTTGTTTCCAACATCTCTTCATCACAATTGCGTGGAAGAGTAAAATCCGGCACCTCCTCAATATCATCTGCAGGCTAACAATGGGAGATATGCAAGCAATGTGGTTACCAAAACGAAAATAAGATGAAAATGTCAAACACATCCAAGACCACCACCCTACCTGCCATAGTTCCAATAGCTGCCATAACAAGAAACCAACAATCATAACCAAGCAAAACAGCTTGCCCGCCCACGCTCCACAAAAGAGGTAGCTAAAAGAACAGAGACTTTCAGCATTGGTTGAAGTAGCTCCTTAATTCATTACAGCAAGTAAAGTAGCTCCTTAATTCCTTACAACAAGTATACTTTAATATTGAACTGGCTTCAATCTTTCAATAAAGAGGAAAAACTATGAATTTTTAAAATCAGATTCACGCTCCTCCTTCTATCTGGAACTACTACCCCTATATAAAGAATTGCCAAGATAGTAGGTTTCTTGAATGAAGATCCTAAAATACATTTCTATACCAAGTATCAACCAGCTTATGTTACAAGCAGATTAAACAAAGTTATGCTGAAGTAATTAACAAAATCCAATAACTAAAACTGAATGAACAATGGAGTTCCTATTACAACTATCAACTATATGTTGCCATTACAATCAAATTGAACCAATGATGTTTAGACTAGAGAGTACCGTGAGAGACGTTCCAGTAGACTTTGATTGGAGCACTTCAAAGCACGATCATATACAATTTCAGTCCTTTTGGCAACATCATGCCAATTGTAGAGTTCTCTCATCTACAGAAACAACATAAACAAAAAAGGAACTAATTTCCCCACTAACACTACATTTGTTTCAACCGAAATATGAGGGAGGGAAATGGAAGGAATTGAAAGGGGAGGGATGAGTAATATTTCAGTCATTTGTTTGCAGTGAAATCAGAGTGAGAATTGCTAAAATTTCGTGGGTCCTGCATAAAATTCTTTCCACCTTTGTCCGTTATAACAAGATTTAAGGGTAAAATGATATTTTTATATTACCTCTTATTTCATTCCTTCCTCCATTCAACCAAACAACATATCTTTTCTTCTTTATTTCTTTTCTATTTTTATCCTTTCTATTTCTTTCATCTCTATTTCATTCCTCATCCAAATAAAGCATAAATGCATCAGAATTCAGAAAGACCATTTAAACAACAAACTCACTCGATTATGCATGACTTGTGGGTCAATTTTTGGCAGCATAGATATTGCCTTTTGAATTGCATGCACCATATCACCGGGATCAGGTTCTGCCAAAACAATCATTTCATCTGGCAAAACCTACAAAGCAAAGAAGTGATCTGGTATCAAGCCCCTCAAGATAGCATTCCAAAATTATGGAGGCATTTATTCTCATAATGAACAGGTATAGAAGGAAATCTTTTGCATCTACCTCAGGAACACCTCCGACACGTGTGCTGACTGTTAATAATCCACAACTTGCAGCCTCTAAAATGGCTATACAAAAAGCTTCTGTTAAGGAACTGAAACATGCAAACATTATCAATGATTAAAAATAGCCATTTTGATGAGAACCTCAACATCTCACAATGAAAGAAACTCGAGCATCTAGGACTGCTCAACGTCCCAAATTAGACGACAGAATTATAAATTCATTGTTGTAACTTGTAAAGCTTAAGGAAAGGATAAATTTGCCAAGGAAGCCGAACCTGTTTAAGAAGATGTGCCCAGATATTAGAACAGATCGGACTTGTACGTGTTGCACAGCTCCCAGCATTTCAACTCGATCTTGAAGAGAATGCTTTTCTCTCATCTCTTCCAACCGCACACGCTTAGGTCCATCACCTCCAATAATGAAACGAACCTTCAAATGCTATATAAGTTATGCCTTTGCAAGTCTATAATTGCAAATAAACAAACTAATCCAAATCATTCCTGTAGCATTACATATTTCTCTTGGTACTGGTATCCTGTATGAGGACATCTATAAAGTAATGCACGCCTAAAAAGGCCAAAGAGAGAGCTATTTGTCAACAGATTAAAAGTTTACATCACAGTGCAGAGACATACTCGAGTACTTCAATCAAGTTTTAGTTCAGCACTAATATTAGGACTAACACCAAAGATTATAAGAATATACTTTTGTTAAAAATACAGAAACCTCATTCAAGAGCATTTATCAAAGGTTTAGTACTGTTTACATAGGTCAAAGTACCATACAATCTTCAAAAGCAATATCTATGTACTAACTGTCTAAATGCAGCCCCAAGTAACTATGCCAATTGATATTTTTTTTCTCCCTTAATCTTTTAAGAGGAAAATTGGGGGAGCATAGATCCTTCTCTGTCTATTTAAGCATAAATTTTGAAATTAGGTGATCTCTCACGCATGTTCAATTTAGCTGATAAAAATTCATTGATAACAATAAATAAAAGACAAATTAAGTAAAACTATTCTTTTACTAATATTCTTGTGTGACATGAATTAGTCTCCAAAATGAAACAAAATGGTGTACTATTTTCCATCAATTTTCTTCAGGTAATTCTCTAATTATCATCAGAAAGCAATGTGGAAAGAACTCATTAGGGAATGCCGTGGCTTTATAAAAGCGGCTGATAGTGATTGCTAAAAATTCTTATAAAACTTAAAGTATAAAAAATTACAAAAACAGATATTGTCCAATAGATGGCACGAAATTAGGAAAAAATAATGCTAGAATTTAAGAAATGGCACAAGTTCTTCGTGTATTGCATATTTGATATGCCAACTGCAGCTTTGAAAACCAGTCCTTAGGCTGTTCCCAAAAGCATCTATAATTTGTACAAAGCAACAGAAGAAGCACCATAAAGAAATTTTACCAAACTAAACTTTGCAACTTAATCACCATAATATAAAGCCAAAGCATTTCGAAAGGGGCCATAGCTTATTGGCATTTCCTCCATGTAATACAGAACACAAGAACCAAATTTCATAGTAATGCAAGACAAACAAACAATGTTTTGATCAACTCACATTGGGATGTAATCGGCACACTTCTGGAATGACTTCAACAAGCAAATCAACTCCCTTCCTATAAACCAATCGGCTGATAACAACAATAACAATTTCCGATCTGCTGGGACGATCCACTGCTGGCTTGAAAATGGCAGTGTCAACAGCATTAGGTATGACAAAAACCTTCTCTGGTGGCAAACCTGACCGCAACACAGTGTTTTCCTTGCTTGTATGGGAAACACATATGGCTTGACTCACATCTGCCAAGGTAAATTGCAACACCTTGTTCATGTGGATGCTTCCAACATCAGCAAAACCATACAGTGAATGATCTGTAAACACAACCTTGTATCCCATTGTTCTTGCATGCATAAGAGCTTCATGGCAAAATGTTGAAAAGGCTTGATGTCCATGCACCACGGTAATTCTTTCTCGAATAAGAATAGTTCTTATAATTGGTAGTAATCCATAGAAGGTCGGTAGTGTATTCTGCATAACAAATGGCCTCCACGGAACATAGTAGACTTTCAGACCACCGGTTATATATCTGACCCCAGATCGATTTCCATAAGCATGAGTTGCAACCACCACCTGAATAGCCATTTTTTTTTTTAATTCACATAATTACAAACAACCTCAGCATAAGTAAGAAAAAAGAGTAAATTACTCTCCTTCCTTTATATTTTGAATTTACTACATAAATCTCCCATCCCCTATAAATGGAAACTGACACAAAACTCTCGTGCAACTAAATCCAAAATGTTATCAAACCACATAATTTTGTTAACTAAGTGTCCACTTGGTTTGCAAGCAAATCAATTTCACACACAGTGGCACAAACTCCAATGTAAAAGATGAGAGTAATTTGGGCACATATCTAAGTCAACGATTCAAAATCAATTCTACCAAAATCTAAAACGAACAGGCACTAAACTGCTAGCTATTGTTAATTTGCTATTGCCAGTTTGCTGAATCTGGATTGCCTGCAGTCAGCATTTACACGCATTCACATAGTTAGCAATTTGGAACCGTCAGATGAAGATCGGACAATGGGCGATTCATATTTTATCTCGATAAATCAGATTTAAAACACGCCATTAAGGTTTGAGCCATCGGATGCGTGTAATTTCGGACCGCATTGAATCCATTTCTCTAGTTTGCTCCTACCCTTGCATGTCTAAAAAAGGGGAAGGCGGCATTTGTTTTGCCATTGTGGAGCCTTCAATTCAGCTTCATCGAATGAAAGCGTTGCGATAGAAATACAAAGCTCTCATATTGAATGAAAGAAAGAAACAAAAATATTGGCTGACCTTGTGGCCTAACTTGAGCAAGCATTGGGAGAGATAATATATGTGGTTCTCCACACCACCAAAGTTGGGATAGAAAAAATCTGAGACCATCAGGATTCTATGCTTTTGGGAATCACCCATCATGTCCCCTCACACACAGATGGCTGCATAATAATAACAATATCTATAATAATTATAATAATATTAATAATAATAATAATCAGAGAGATCACGCGCTATGAAGGCTCTGCAAACCCTAATACGATTGAGAACGGAAGACACGATAATTGAAGCAATGTCAATGACTCACTTGAACACTGCTAGTGCTGCCTGTTTTGGTCCGCACTCCGTTTTATTGAAAGCCCATGAGTAGTGTCTCGATGAACCCCAATGACTTTGAAGTATAGCTATTAGCTAGTATGCCTCCTCTTACTAGAAAAAGAATTTGATGATAAAAATCTTACCAGAAAAAAAAGAATTTAATAACCGATACAAGATTAACACTGTGTTTGGTAGGAAGGAGAAAAATAAAGGGAGAAGAAGTAGGTAGAATATAAGAGAAATAGATAAGAAATAGAGGTTGTTTGGTTAGAGAGAAGTAGAGAAAAAATAGAGTGAAAATTTACTTTTTTGACTTTTGAAAATTTAGAATAAAAGAATAAAATTATAGTTATACCCTTACATCTTTATTTTTTTTACTGCGATATTTGTCAAAAAAGTCTAATAACAAAAACATATATTCGATTATGCTACTTACATAATTGAATATATGACCATAACAACACTATATATTCGAATATATGGCACTATGTATATTCCATATATTCGAATAAAGCTTACTGACATTCGAATATATATATATATATATATATATATATATATATATATATATATATATATATATATTAGTAAATATTTATATATTAGTAATTGTTTATATATTTATTTTATTTTAAATTTAAATTTTAATTTGTAAAACACATATTCGAATGCGTTTTACATATTTGAATATGTATACACATATTTGAATATGTGTTTAATTGTACACAGTATTTGCAAAAGAGCGAGGGTAGTATCGAAAACTTGTAACCAACGCTGCATTTCTTCACACTTCCGCGCATATTTGCGACGATTACTTTTAGCATGAAACCTACCTAAAATTTAAAAACTTCCACACTATTCCGCTTGCACCAAACGAACAAAAATCGACCAATTCTGCACACTTCCACGCTCTTCTCTTCCTTTCTTCGCCACTTCGTCGCTACCAAACACAGCATAAGAGCGATCATTCACATTCACCGTCAAACACAAATATAGGGCAAATTCTATGGTGACAAGTGGAAAACCCTCTAAACCATTAGATATACGAATAAAAAAATTAACAATTAAAATTTGTTAATGTAATTAACAATTTCAACCGTAAATTTTTTTTTATTTATATATTTAACAATTTAGAAAGAGAGTCCACCAAAGAACCATTTAATATGATGATTCACTATATAAGGCGCCTAAATATAGAATGTTGCTTTTAAGTGAAAAGGACACAAAATAACTCCAAGATTTTCTACCTCCTACCAATTTTGAACTGGGGTTAATTTATCTATCCATGTTTATCTAAATTTTTGTTATAAATTTTGCTAAAATAAATTGACATTATTAATATTTTTTAAATAGATAAATAATTAATAGTCATGCACTGTCAGTGTAAAAAATTGTACACTGTCATTCAATCAGAATTCACTATTAATATAACTTTTAAAATATTTATTATAAAAGTCAACAAATTTACAATAAATGATAGTTTGTGATTAGATGACAGTGTAAATACATGACCATTAAACTCTTTCATAAATATATCATGGAACGAACTCTTTTCCAAACACATACTAAGGCTATTTTTTCCACTTCCATTCTTTGCTTTCCCAAACAGGCACACCTAACATTCTTCATTTTTCGTTTCAAATAAATTTCCATCTTTGTTCCAAATTAATATAGGTATCCAACTAATTAATTATTATATTTAATTTGGACCAATCCTTTAAAATTAGTTTTATTTTACATGTTAACACAAAGTTTACCTTTAGCATGTTTATTATACAATGCAATGCAACAATACCTCTCTAAACATTATATTTTGTCCCAGACAATTTTAAAATTTTAGAAAATAAATAAAAATAAAATTTTCAATAATAAAATTAATTTATATGTTTGATCAAGGACTTAACATTCATTTTTGGTTTGGCCCAAAGGCCATATATAATTATAAATTACATTTATTCACTTTCAAGAATTACAGTTTAGATGGTCTATTACAGAATTGTTGTACGAAATAATTGAGTGGCCTCGGCCTTTTTCGTCTGGGCCTTGGTCATCTTTTTGCTATGGATTCTCTGGCCCAAACAAAAAGAATTAATGGAAAATTCAGACCAACCAAACAATTAAAGAAAAATAGAGCAAAAAAAAAAGTGCAAAAATAACAGAAGAAACTTCGGATATGAATTTATATAAAATTTTCTACAATATTTTTTTATCTATATCATATCAATTATCTTATATTATATTTCTTTTCTTTTCTCTTTTTATATCTATTATAAAAAAATGTACAAATACATTTTTTCATTTGTCCAAATGTCCCTTATTTTGTTTTGAGGAGTGTTAGCAATACACTCTCTAACACATTCTTTCTAACGCACACTCTATTATTGGTGAAAATTTATTGAAAACTATAAAATCATGAGAGAGGGTCATTAAATAAGATGTGAGAACCACAACTTTTTGTAATTTCCAAGAATTTTTAACCAATAAAAAAGAGTGTGCTTAAAAGAGTGTGTTGCTAGCATTTCTCTTTCATTTTTACTATTTCTTTCCAAAAAAAAAAAATTATAAAAAGACAGGCATCACAATGCGAAAATGTGATGTTTTTGTTCCAACTTCCAACATGTGCTTCCAAACATTCAACTGAGCTTAACGTGAATTCAAACACACCTTAAAGCATGAAAGTAATCTCTATGTAAAGAACTTTATTCCTTCTACTATTAGTCATTTTTAGCAATTTTGAGTTAAGAAATTTTTTTATTTGAGTCATATTATAATATAATTCATTAAATTTTATTTAATCTTCTAATTTTTCAATTTATGAGGATCGGTTTAGTAATGGGGAGATTTGGTAGTTTGCACAAATCTTAAATTCAAACTTTTGTTGTTGCCTTTATATACTAAAAAAAATTCTAACTTTTTGAGCTACAAATTTGTTAATTTGAGTTTAATAATCAAACAACTTTAACATCTTACTCAATGGTAATTCATTGAATCACTATTTCGTAACATAGTTGATCTCAAAAAAAAAATGGTTACGTAAGATATCTTATAGCCAAAAGCCAAAAAATTAATCCTTCAAAATACAAAGTTCAATCACTATCTCACAACATAGTTGATCTCAAATTAAATCTTAAAAAAAAATTGAAAAACTTCTTTTGACAATGACAATAATTGCAAATACTATTAATATTGTTTTATAAACATTACCTGCATTAAAAAAAATGATTTCTTAATATAGTTTATTATGTCTAATAGGACATTATAATCCTATTTTTAATATTTCTTTCAATACCTTCAATTTAGGAATAAGTAAAGACAATTAATATCAAATTAATGTTGACTAAAACTTAAATTTGTTTAAGATTAACCCAATATATATTTTTTTAATTCATTATCTTTTAAAATTTCCAACTATTGGAATAAAAATAAAAATTTTCAAAGTGATTTCATATTTAAAACAGTATAAACGATTTAAAAAACTTTTATCTTTATTTGTTTTATATGATTGTTGATTTTTAGATATCTAAATAGTATAAATTTAATTGACGTGTTTTTTTTTCTTTTCTTTTCTTTTGGTTACATCACATAATCAATTTTATCAATAATTTATCTATCTTTTCTTCTTATGTATTTGGGTGCCTACATCCTTGAGTATCTAGGGAACTTTTTTTGGTAACTATAGTAATTAGGACTTTTGGGTTGGATGTCGAAATATCTACAAACTTTAGTTCAGTAG
Organism: Spatholobus suberectus; assembly: GCA_004329165.1. NCBI lineage: Eukaryota > Viridiplantae > Streptophyta > Magnoliopsida > Fabales > Fabaceae > Spatholobus > Spatholobus suberectus. Next base: position 9,691,110 of record CM014736.1, read on the forward strand.
GTTGATTATGAGACTAATCTTCAAACAAGGCTTAAATATACTTAAAGTTCTTTGTCTCTTTTAAAGGATATGTTTTACACATATAGAACTCAAATTTTTCCCACAAACTCAACCTGTGTGTTGTGGACTAATTTATATTGATTAAGGTTATGTGTGAATTATCGTTTGAATGGTCCAAAATTATTTTTATTTTACTAAACTCAGTTTAATGTTATGTTTGGATGTTTTTGAAAATAATTTTGAAAATTTAGTTTGTCACTAAACTGTGTTTGAGTTAGAAGTAACATAAGAGTTGTTTTTGAAAAATTATTTTCCCGTTGATAGTATTTATGCAAGTACAACATCATAAAAAATACTTTTAATTAATATTATCCAAATATATTTTATTTTGTCAACATACTTTTAAACAAAAAATATCTAAATATAAATCATATTATAATAAACTCATTTTTTATTAAACTTAAATTTATAATATATTTTTGATTCAAACTTATATTCACAAATTTTAGTCAAAATATGCATACCAATTTAGAGAGCTTTTTTTCCCTCTAAAACTGGAGAGTGGAGAGCATGAAATGCAATGAAAATGATTTTTTTTATAATTATTTAAAGACCACTTTGTACAACACAAACCATCGTTTCTGTGGTTACATTTCGTGCTCGTCTTCCTTTCATCGTCAGTCTGTCACAGTACCACCTCTGCCATCACAGCTTTGTACTCCTCCTCCCACATAAAAGACGTGCAATATGTCGGGAGCCTGCAATACAACTCAAATGCAAAATAATCAATTGGTTTGTGAACGTGTCTCTATATGCTTTGAAAAGAGCCCATTCTCCTAGATTTGGTAATTCATGAAATTAACTTCTTCATTCTCCTATTTCTAATGATGGCTGCCTTCTGTCAAAAAAAATAAAAAAATGATGGCTGTCTGAAGCAGTTATTTAACTCCACATCAACAACATTATTATTATTTTTTAAAAATCTGAGAGTATTTTTCAGCCAAAAATCAAAGACTAATATAACTTACCTTAATATATATAAAGTTAAATTAATTTGAAGGTGTCTATAATTTTATAGAGTTTTTAATTAAGTCTTTACAGTTAAAAATATTTTAAAAAAATCTTTATAGTTTAAAAAATTTGTAATTAAATTCTTACACGCTAACAATATTATAATTTCGTTAATTTATATTTAACTTAATTGTACTTTTAGTCTCCTAACTTTTGTCTTATTTACAATCAAGTCCGAGTAAAGGTAATATGCAAAAATATAAAAAAAAGTTAATAAGGTGTTGAAGGTGAGAATTGAACACCTAACCTTGAAGTTTACCAACAACACTAAAATCACTAAGCTAATGACTTTATTTAATAATTAAAAAAATTATATTATATATAACTTAAACGGGAGACTAAAATTGCACATATATTTATTACTATAAAATTAAATAATATTAACATCATATAAACTAATAATATTAAAATTAATATTAATAAATATAAATTAGTATATATTTATATGATATTAATAATATTAAAATTAATATTAATAAATATAAGTTAATAATATATACTTATTAGCAAGAATGTAGTTTGAATCCCTACCCTCAGAACTCACTAATATATATAAATTCGTATATATATTAATAAACCTCTAGAAAAATTTAAATATAGTATATGATATAAATATATCAAAAGAAGATTAATTGGAAATATATGATATAAATATAATTTTTTTAGTGATATATATATATAATTATTTCATCGATAATAATATCTTATTTCAATCACTAAAACATGCAAAGAAAAAAATAAAAAATTAAAGCCAAAAAAAATTATAAAAAATAAAATTATTTAAATTAGAGTGATTAAGTTATAATTAAGATATATAATATTAAAAAGTATAAATTATTGTCTATTTTTTTATAATATTATATGTTTATTTAATAGTAATAAATATATTTTTAATTTTGGTCCTTAGTATGTATATATTATTAATTTATATTTATTAATTTTAATTTTAATATTATTACTATATATTTAGTATATATTTATTAATATTAATTTTAATATTATTAATATCTTATAAATATATACTAATTTATATTTATTATATTTATTAATATTAATTTTAATATTGTTAGTTTATATAATGTTAATATTATTTAATTTAGTAGTAGTAAATATATATGCAATTTTAGTCTCCCATTTAAGTTGTATATAATATAATTTTTATTAATATATCAAATGAAGTTATTAGTTTAGTGGTTTTGGGGTTGTTAGTGAATGTTGAGGTTGGCGGTTTAATTTCCACCTTCAACCCTTTTATTAACTTTTTCCCCATTTTTGCATGTCACTTACGTTCGGACTTGATTGTAAACAAAAGAAAATTTGGGAGCCTAAAAGCGTAATTAAGTTAAATATAAATTAATGAAGTTACAACACCGTTAGTGTGTACGAATTTAATTACAAACTTTTTAAACTATAAGGACTTTTTTAAGTATTTTTAACTATAGGGACTTAATTAAAAATTTCATAAAACTATAGGAACCTGCAGATTAATTTAACCTATATATAAAATAGTTAAGGGTTTGTTTGGTAAAAAAAATAAAAATAAGTAAGAAATAAAAAAATAGGAAGAGAGAAGTAGAAAAATAAAATAAAAATTATTGTTTTGATTATAGCAATTTTTAACCAATTATAACAATTTTTAATCTATTAAGCAGTTTGAAAATCGATTATAATACTTTCTGGCAATTTTAAACCATTAGTAAACATCCAAAACTAGTACTACTAGCTATTTTTTGACAGTTTTAACCGTCACCAAAAAAACAGCCACAAAATGTAAAAAGTGACACTTCTCTATTCTATTTCTGCTCATTACTATGAGGGCTCTACACCTTTTTATTTTTCTCCCCACTTATTTTCACACAGCCAAAACAACCTGATTTTTTTCATTTTTCACCTATTTTCCCCTCTTCTTTTCTGTTTTTTCACTATTTTTCCTATACCAAACAAAATGTAAATCTCATGGAATTTTAGGGTTCATTTTTCCCATCCATTTTAGGAACATTATGCAATACATGTTTTATTTGATTTTGAAATGAAATAATAAATAAATAAATAATCAATGCTATAAAAGAAAATCAATGTTATGAGTATTTATATTAATTTAATGATTAGTAATGGAAGGTTTGAGATAATATGCATAAGGTCATAGGTTTTAAATTTAGTGCGATCGTTATACACCAAAAAAATATTACTTTAATGACAATTAACTTTTTAATTTTTTTAAGCACGGATAATTGTGTTATTTTTAATCGGCAATAACTAACCAACTTAAATTTGTGTTGTTAACAAGTATTTTTAGAATGTTAGTTGAGGCAATAAAATTATATAACCTAAATAAATAAAAGTGTTTAATATTTTAAAAGTTTTAAAATAATTTGATTTTTTAGTTAATTTGATGTTTTATAAAAAAGCAAAATTTAATAAATTAACTTTAAAGATATTAATAAAAAATATTATCTAATTCATTTTCATATGTTGAATTAATGAGAATACATTTTAATAAACATTTAATCTGTTATTTATTTTTCGTTAAACAATATATTTAAATAAAAACATTATATATTTGAAAGATTTATTTTTTTTAAATTATAAAATCATTTTATTTGGAGTAAAAATAAATCAAAATAAAAAAACATGTATTTGATATTTTTAATTTTAAAAAAATTATAAACTTCATTAAATTAATAAAAAATATTTTAATGATAATATGTGTTACTTATTGCTTTTTGTCCTATTTGTAGTAGAAATCAATTAAAAAACAAAAACACGTATTTGATATTTTAATTTTAAAAAATTATAAAACTTATTAAATTAATAAAAATTATGTTAATGATAATATGTGTTACCTATTTCTCTTTCTTTTATATTTGTTATATATTTTGTGAATAATTAAGTTTGGTCCTTGAATCTCATTAGCAGTCTAAAATCCTCTAAATATAGAGGTAACAAATTTTGTTAGTATAAATTACCTAAGTTTTTGTCATGGTGTTAGACATTAGTTTTCAAAATGCAAATAAAAACATTTATTTTGAATTCAAAAATATATTTATAACATTCTTTGTATTGAATTCTAGATGGTTCTCTCAAAAGCATAAATGATTTATTATTATTTTTTTTAATTTTCTAATTTTAATTTTTTAAAGAAAATTATATGTCATTACTTTACAAAAAAAATATATTTGTAAACTTGTGTCCCTTTCACAATTAATGGCTCCATTATACATAACAAAAGAATAATAGATATGTAAAAGTTGTCATATAATAAAATAAAAAATATATAATACATAAAGATATAACATACTCAACTTAGATTCCTAAAAACATTTCCACATATTAGTATATTTAAGTTGTTATAATTAGTAATTCTTGATACCACAACATATAAATGTTTATGAAAGAAAATTGACTTTGAAAGATAAATAGGCACATGTTTTAGTAGTTATCCTTGACTTTTTTCTTTTTTTTTGGTGACAAAATTTTAGGGGAAGGGGATGACACCCTAATCCAAGATAAGGAAAGCCTCTAGGCTTAAAGAGCACATATATAAGTACTTACATTTACCTCACTCCAAGAATACGAATGAGGGTTCGAACCTACGACTTTTCAAATGTCAGACCCTGTCTTGATCCACTTAACCAACCCCTTGGGGTTATCCTTGACTTTTATTTATTATTATTATTACAAAATAAATAACGATAAGAAATTGCCTATGTTGGAATCTGAAAGATATCTTGCTATCAAATGATGTGAATATCAATGAGTAATTTTTTGGTATGATTGTTGTTGATATTATTTATTATTATTTATATTTTTTATTACGATACAATGTTGTCTGCATCATTTTATGCATATATCTTCCATTAAGACTATTTTACTTCTCTCTCTCTCTTTATGTGTGTGTGTGTGTGTGTGTAGGATTAGGATCCGTTGACACTAAGTGTCAAAGTTAGTCAAGTTACACCTTCAATAACTTTTTGTAGAACATAAATTTAACCAATCTAACCGTTGAATTTTATGATATTATCTTCATGATTATGTATGTCAAATTTCACATAATTTGGACTTTTTTAGATATGTCATCTAACATTGAATATTTACATATATTTTAATTTTTTATTGTACATTAAAATAAAAGTGATGCAATGAACTACTAAATAATTTTGGAATTGTGTGAAATTTTGGATACTTAATCTAATTAATAAGAACATCAAACTTAATAGTTGGATCAATTAACTTTGACACCTAGTGTCAACGGATCTTGACCTATATATATATATATATAGGGAATGTATCAAATGAGAGGGTATTTTTTATATGAAAGTGAGAAGAATGAATATTAACCACTAGTTTTTGTCATAAATGGTTAAGATTAAAACATATAAAGTCATGTGAGTTTTTTAAAAGTCACATGACTTTTAAGTGGTCACATAACTTAAAATTATGACCATCCATGTTTGGTTGTACAACTAGATTTACTCTTCTTACCCTCATATATATTTATTTTATACAATATCATTTTTATCTATTAAATATAAATATAAATTTAACCAAATATTATAATTTACACTTAACATAAACAACGTCTTGCATCACACAAATAGAAAGATTAATAAAAATATTAAAATCTTTAAGGAGTTGGTATGTTCCAATAAATGTTATTTCATATGTATGGATCTAAAAATCCAACTTGAACTTCTAGCTACATATTTAAGGGTATATGTATCTAAATATCACACCATATTAATTGACCAACTATATTATAAACAGAATTTGGATTCTTTCTAGCCAATATTTCCTCCAACCAATGTTCTACAACATTTCAACCTTTAATTCATCAATACACAATAATCAAGAAGGAGAAGGAATGTAAAGTATGATTTAGATTTTTGCTGGAAAATAAATATTACTGGAGAGGATTCATGCTGTTATGGACAAAATTTGGATCCTTTCTAGCCAATGTCGTGCAACATTTCAACCCTTAATTCATCAATACACAATAATTAAGAAGGAAAGAGAACGTAATGTATGGTCTAGATTATTGTTGAAAAAGAAATATTGCTAGAAAGGATCCATGTTGTTATGATAGAATTTGGTTCCTCTCCAGCCAATGTCTTGCAATATCTCAGCCCTTAATTCATCAATACACAATAATCAAGAAGATGAGAGAATGTAATGTATGGTATAGATTTTTGCAAGAGAAGAAATATCACTAGAGAGGATCCATGCTGTTATAGATAGAATTCAGATCCTCTTCGGCCAATATTTCCTTCAGCCAATGTTCTGCAATATCTTAACCCTTAAGTTATTAATACACAATAACCAAAAAGAGAGAGAATGAAATTTTGTTTCAATGACAATTATATATGGATGTACAAACAATTTAATTCTGGTGGCTAGTAGCTGCACGTTTTATACCCCATTTTACTTTTCATGAGGCTATCATCAAACGTGGCAAAAATAGATATTGAAACTTTTTTTTATTATTAAAATAGATATTGAAACTTTTTTTTTTTATTAAAATGGATATTGAAACTTATGATCGAGTAAAACGCAAGTGTTAAATAATAAAAAGGTCGTAAGAAAATGTTACTAAGAAAACATAATTAGTGAGAAGGATTAAATTATAACCCATTTTATTTCGTTTACTTTTTAAATAATAAAATAAAATTTATTTCATTTTATTATAAAATATTTAAATATAAAAATATTTTTTATTTGATTTTATTTTATTCTTTGTTGACCTTTACACTGTGTTTGGTGGCCAAAAAATAGCAAGGAAATAACATGGAGAGCAAAGAAATATTTAAAATTTTAAAAAAATTCATGGTTTGGTACATGAGAAATATAGTGGAGAAGTTTAAAAATTAGTGGGCTGTACTAGTTATTTATACTTTATTTCTCACATATTTCTATTCGGGATTGTCTAACTTACCTTAAGCAAAAAGGGGGTTAAATAACTCCATCTAAATTGATTGATAGAATTAATACCTGCAATCAATCATCTTAAAGTATATTAAAAAATTACACCAATTATTTTAAAAGCAGCTATTTAACCTTATTTTTACTTGTAGTAAGTTAGATAACTCTTTTCTATTCACCTATTTATTTCTCTTTTATTTTTTATTTATTTCTCTTAAACCAAACACTTTTTATTTTTACTTTATTTCTCACTTATTTATTTTCATTTACTTCTTCTATTTCTATCTATTTTATTTCTTACTTGTTTCTTTTCTTCTTATTAAACACATCCTTAAATATCTAAACGAAACTTAAGAGTGAAATGAAAATAGAATTTAATAGTCATGCACTGTTAATATAAAAAGTTTTATATTATCATCAAATTATAAATTATCATTAATATAACTTTTAAAGTACTTATTATAAAAACTAACAAACTTATAATAAATAATAATTTATAATTAAATGATAGTATAAAATTATTTTACACTATGCATGACATTAAACTCATGAAAATATGACAGCTCAAGACAGTCGTGTCACGTGGGCGGCATTGCGTAGGTGATACAGCATTAAAGAAAGTGTACGGACGGGCCCAAAAACACGTGAAGGGAGCGTGGAGTTGGAAGGAAGAGTGTGAAGGAGCAGTTTACACGGTTTCCCCTTTGGCTTTGGTATCCCCCCCTTTGTTCGGAGAAATTGTCACCATACACTACCTTTCAAAGCTACACTTCACACATACATCACAACTTTTTTCTTTCTTTTTCCTTCTAAATTGATGAGATAAGAAATCTTGTTCATTAAAAGAAATTATATTTTTTTTATATGAGATAAAGAAGAAAAGAAAATAAAAGTGTACGACATAATAAATAATGTGATTGAGAAAGATGGAAAAAAATGATCTCTAAAATTTTAAAATATCTAATGTCGTGTCTTAAAAAATTTTCAATCTAATTTAGTATTTAACATAAAAAAAATAGTGACCAAATATTTCTTCAAGATGATAAACGTGAGAAACTTATTTAGGGTGTGTTTAAGAATCCATTTATATCACTACAAAAGGGAGTTCACACTTTCCAAAGCATGAAACTGAGAAGTAAAAAAATGTGTTTTTTGTGTTGAACGGCCATACACGTAGACGTAGATGTAACTAGTATCCAAACACACACTTAGTTGCTGACATGACAAAATCAATTATAATCTAAATTAGTTTTTGAAAACATTAACCCAAATAGACAAATAAGTGTAAAGTTTTTTTATACTAACATCCAATCACAAACTAATATGTATGACAAGTTTAATGACTTTAAAAATAACTACCCTAAAAATCACACCAAAATTAATTTCTAATTAGTTGACAGTGTAGAATCTTTTGTACTGACTGTATATATTCATTAAACTCTAATTAAAATATCTCATGTTTGTGATCTTAAATAATTGTTTGAGATAACTTTTTTATCTTTAAAGACTAATTAAATTAAATCGAATAATTTTTCTAAGGACTATATTAATTAAGTATTTATTCAAACTCTCATTTATCAATAACTGTTCTTCGAAATACTAACGTTGGTTGTATATATAAGATTTAAGTAAACTTTAAAAGTCAGCAGAAAAGGACATAATCGACTAGTTTCTGTTAATAGTTTGAACAATATATCCATATATGATCTTATGCCGACTTATCCTGTTTTTTTTTTTTGATATTTTATCCTGGTTTTTTATATAGCTAGCTGTAGATATTCGTGGAATATTTCTATAAGTTTATCAAATGTTAAGAAACATTAATTATGCGAGGTTGAAATCTTAAATTATCATTTCATAAATGGTTTTACATAATGTCATATTTGGTTATAAATTGCGTAAATAATTACAAATAAAATAGTAGTAGAATTGTCATTATCTTTTTGTTCGTCTCAATATGTGTGAAAAAATTATTTTTTCTAGTAAATTATTCAAATCCTATGCTACGAGTTTACTCAGAATGATTTTTTTTAAGGATTACTCCTAATGAATAATGATTTAATTAGTACATTCTACGTAAGAAAGTGAACTCAGTGATGTTCCAAATATCGCGATTGGTTTGGGTTTGGCGGCCTGCAGGGTTATTAATCCACAAACGTCTCTCATATTTATTGACAATTAGGAAATAAATGTGATGGTAGTGGGGGTCACTCATGATTGAAATTATAGGTGACAAAACTTTTTTTTATGTTAAAAAAATCATTCTATCGATCTATTCATCATAACACTTATTCCCGTATAACTAAGTATCAAACTTTTCTCACAATCTAAATCAATATTTATTTATTTTTTTGTTGTTCAAAGTATTTTTGAACCAAAAGTCAAAAATTAATTTCTCGAAATACAAATATATATATATTTAAAGAGTTAATCTCTTCTAATAGACATTTTTTTATATACATATACGTGAAAATTGAATTTCTAACCATATATATAAGAAATATGATTATTTGTCAACTATACTATACCATATATGTTGGTTATATCAACATTTATTGATGATATTTGTATAGAATCATGCACATAATAATGTCTGACAAATAAGTCTTTAAATTGTTATTTTAATCTTATTAATCGATCGGCTGATTTTTTATTTAAAAAATAATTGTTGAACACTCAATAACTTATTAGATACCTATGAGAGGAAAATAAAAGGAAAAAAAATATAAATATAATAAGTAATATAATACAATAAAAAAAATATATTAATAAAGTATTCAAATATCATTTTGGATTAATTTTGATCATAACTTGATAAAGTTATGTTTAAATTTCCTTTCATAAATATTTATAAAATGACGTGTCAGGTATATTAGAGAATCTACACTTCCTCGATCCATTAAATTTTGGATGTTATTGACAAGACAGCATATAATATGATATATGGATGCAAAGTTGCACGCAGGCACGGATGAACTGAGGCGCAGAAGATATGGGACCTGACGGTATCTGCTTCTCCGACCAGTGTGGGTGCAATTAATCATAGAGTTCAGCACTTCAACTTGATTGGTTGCGAAGTTAGTAATGATCATCGTATTCAATGAGCAATCAATACTTCTAGCATCCATGGTCGTTTTCGGGGACCACTATCCCCGCAACTCCACTCTCTTTTTCGTTATTGCCACTCTGCTCCACTTGTTCGTGTTAGGTTCCTCTTTATTTTTTTAGAAATTATGTTTGAATAATTAATTTAGTATAGTTTTTATAATAAAAAATAAATGTGAAGAGAAAAGGAAAAATTTTGCCATGTAATGATTGATATAATTAAGAGATAAAATAATATTTTGCAAATAATGTAATTTTTCTTTCTTTATATTATCGTTTGGACCTAAACTGGTATGCCAAAAAAACTGTGTTTTTTTTCAAATAAAAATAGGTCTTACTAACTAATATATTTAGAGTATCGATTAAAAAATTAATAAATAAAAAGTTTTAATTAAAAGTGTTCTATTGAAAAATATGAAAAAATATATTGTTACACTTTTTCCTAATTTTTAAATTATGAATCCGCAATGACGAGGAAAGGAAAGAAAGAAGAGATTGAAGTTATGTTTTTTCTTGATAAAAAAAAAAAAAACAGCGGTAAAGCCGAAGAGCCAGACCAGATTGTACGGATTGGGCCATGCTCTTTCCATGTGGAACCGGTAATGGGAGCCTGTCCTTTGAAGTTTGACAAGAGATGCAATTGTTTGAAAAAGAATTTTTAGACAAACTATTTATTATATCCTGTTTAATATTGAATCTTCTAAAAGGGGAATTGCAAAATAACTGTTAATTTTTAATTAATGATTATAATTATAATTATTTTTAAATTTTATGTTATATAAATTTAATTTAATTATAATCTCAAGCATTAATTTTGTAATTAATGATTAACAGTTATTTATCTTTTAAATCGTATTTCTTTACTTCAAAAAAAGTCAGATTCATTATCTTTTGCTAGAGATGGCAATGAATAGGATCTGGGGTACCTATCCCCATATCTGCATTTGGAAAAAAAATATCTGTACCAGCCTTCATATTCGCACGGGTAATAACTTTAATTCTCATCTCCATACCCGCTAAATACTTATATATCTATACCCTCACTCGTTACCCACGCTTTACTTAAGTGTGAAGTCAATAAATCAATAAAAAATTAATTAAAAAATTTCTACAACTAAATTAAAAATTCATTCTTAATTCATCAAAACATATCTTTAAATCATATAAATATAATCTTAAATCATGCAAACATAAGTCATAATCATACAACATTAGAAACATTAAATCATCCAAACATAATCTTAAATCAACCTAATATAAATCTAGCAATAAACTTATAAAACTTAACCTTAAATCATCCAAACTTCTAATAAATCCTATGTGACTACTAATGTACGATAAAGAAATCCTATAATTATTGGTGTAACTTGTATTGCGTACCTGAATAAGAAATGTACAAATTCTAGTATTAAGAGATTGGGGCCATTTAAACTGACACGTAAATGATAGTGAAACTATTGTATGACTCTGTATGCAACAATTAATGAGTTGCGTATCTAATTTGTGGTTTTGTAATACACACACACACATACATACTATGTGGGCGGGTGGGATGGTACTATAGTACTCATACTTACACCTATCTCCATTAAATGGGTATTTACCCTACCCGATGTGAATATTTTTTGCGAGTACCGATAGGGTTTAGATCCAATTATCATCCCTATCTTTTACATTCCCTTCATAATTAATAATTAAGAAAGTGGATAGTTTTTGAGTAAGACATTAAAGTATTAGTATTTATATTCATGTTTTAAAAAATAGTCACTTTCAGATGAGAAAGTGAAACTTTGTCTATCATTACATGCTCACACTAATAATTAAAATAAAGATGATAATAGATAAAATTTGAGTAAGATATTAAGATAATTGTGTTCACACTTGTAGTTAAGAAAACAAAATTGATACTCAAACACATGATTGCATATCAAAATTTTAATGCTTGTATTCATGCATGTTTAATGAGTATTTATATATTTCTACTTGAATCTATTACTCATGTTTTAATTAAATTAAATTTTTTTAACAAACTAATAATTGTAAAACAATGATATTATCTTAAAATTAAAACTAACTTTGTACAAAAAAAAAAATCAATTAAAAATGCATCATATCCAGCTCTAAAAAAAAATAAATACTAATGTATGTATAGATCTAGGATCGATTGATTGGATAATATAACTCATACAAACCCTTGTATATATATATTTTTTAAACTAATTATTTAGGCATGAGTTTAGACTCTCTTTTTTTCAATAAAGAAACCCTTAAATACTTTTTATAGATATCTTTTAAACTTGACTTTAATTGTCATCACTAAAAATAAGAGTTTAATTTTTGTACATTGTCAAGATAAAGATTTTTATATTTTATCAACTAATTAGAAGTCACTCTAAACATACCATTTAAAGTAATTATTATAAAAGTAATTAATCCTACCATACATGATAATTTATAATTAGATGATAATAAACGAAACGTTACATTATTAATGCATTTTATTTCAATTAAATAATATATAAATATATATTATTTAAAAGTTAACATATTTTTATCCCAGATTCTATAAAAGTTTTTTTATGCTATTATCCAATCACAAATTATTATGTATGATAGATTTGTTGACTTTTATAATAATTATTTTAGAAGTCATACTAATGATGATTTTCAATTGGTCAACAATATAAATTTTTTTACACAAATAGTACATAAAAGTTAAACTCTTTTTTATAATGGGCTTACAACTTAAATATTTTAATATAAAATAAAGTACCCATTAAAGAACATAACCTGTCGGAGCATTATTCCCTTTAATATTTTTTTAGAAGATTCATTTTTATTAAAGTTAAACATTAATTAAGTGTTTATTCGAAAATGTTTATATTACGGGTATTTTTGTTTCAGTTTGAATTAATTTAAATATAATATTAAACTTGATATAATTTAGTCTGTTTATAAGAATTTTGAGTTGGATTAAAATTTTATATTTATATTTTTATTTCTAAACTTGTAATTAATATTAAATAATTTAAAAGTACATAATAATTATAATAAAAATTATTTTAAAGTGACAATTATCATATGTAAATTATAAAAACTAGTAAGTTTTTTCATATATCGCACAAGTATTATTGAATTTAAATAAAATTTATATAAAAAATTAAAGAAAATAATAGATATTATTATTATTAATAATAAATATTTTACTATATTTCATACAAATAAGTTAAAAATATAAATTTTTTAAAATTGAGGAGGAAATTAGGCATATAAATTATTTGAATCAAGACCTGTTATCTTTATGGTGTGTCAAAATTTAAGATTTAAATATCAATTTTGATTTACGATTGATTAAGATTATAATAATTTTATATTTTAGTATTTTAAAAAAACAAATATATTTTTAATTTATTACAGTCTATCAAGATTTAAAATTTAAATTAAATTAAAATTAAATTTAAGAAATAATTTGAAAGGAATAAAAAATTATAAATAAAAGAATAAAATTAAAATGCAGTGTACGAATAGTCAAATAATTTAATGGAGAAGAGAATAATTTTGATGTAACTTACAAGAAAGAGAATTATTTCTAAAAATACTCATTTATTAAATGATGGTGGATAAGCCAAACAAGATTTAAAATTTAATAAAATATAAATTGGTAAACCCACTAGGGTCGGCCTAGTGGTGGGGAGTTTGGATAGTATACATAAAGTTTTAGATTCTAACCATAGTGTGACCATTACATGCAAAAAAAAAAAAAAATAGTACAAATCCTAACAACATCTATTTGGCAAGGTTTAACTAACTTCATAGCGTACTTGATCAAAATATTAGAACTGTTTGATAAAGAGCTTCTTTATTTTACTAGCTTGTAACATTTTAGTTTACAAATTCTTAGTTACTTCTCACTTGATTTACTTTTCTTATACTCTTTCTTCCATATTGATTGATATGTAAGGTTTTTTCATATAAATTAAGAAAAATAATAAATAAGTTACGTAGTGAAATAATTTTACTAAAATATTCTTGCTCTTCTTTTCAAAAATTGATAGACACAATACTAAAAAATCATTAGGTTCAGGTATTTATTTACAGTAAATTAGAAACAAAAGTATTAATATTTCATCGAAAATTGAGAATATCAATTAATATGAAATCTTTTTGAATGCTACATCAATAAATATAAAACAGAGATGATATATGTTTAGAAACCTTTAGGACACTCACTCTAACCTCTCTCTCTCACATTCACCAAACATCATTTGTTTATAATAAAAAATTGTCAAAATTATAACATAAATTCATTTATATTATCTCATTTAATTTAATAAAAACATTTAAAAACAAGAATAAAAATAAACAAAATTTATTATCCTAATTTTTACATGATAAATTATTGGTTAAATTAATCTGTAGATTCCTGTAGTTTTATAAAGTTTTGAATTAAGTTCTTATAGTTTGATTTCAAAAAATAAAAAATAAAAACTTAAGCCCCTATAGTTAAAAACACTTTAAAAAGTCCTTACAATTTTAAAAAAATTGTAATTAAATCACTATACACTAACACCATTATAATTCTGTTAAGTTATATTTGGCTTAATTGTACTTTTGATCTTTCAAGTATCGTAATTGTATAAATTTAGTATTTTAATTTTCCTCTCATTTACAATTAAGTTTTTCCGTCATTTTCCGCCAAGAATGATGATATGGCATTGGATAACGACATGACAATCGATGTGGCACTGACATGAAAAATATAACAAAATGTTGAAGGCAAAGATCGAAACCTATCCTTAAAGTCCAACAACAACACTAGAATCACTAGAATCATGACTTTATTTAATATATAAACAAAAATTATATTATATAAAACTTAAACGGGAGACTAAAATTGCACAGTTATTTACTAATTTATATTTATTAAACCAAAATTATACATACATTTATTACTAATGCATAAATAATATAATATTATAAAACCAAACAAACAATAACTTATACCTTTTAATACTATATATCATAATTATAATTTAATCACTTTTCTCTCTTTTATAAAATTGTGTCGTTTTAGTTTTTATCTTTTCTTTATATATTTTACTCATTGAAATAAGATATTATTATCAATGTAATAATTTTTTATATATTTCACTAAAAAATTATATTTATATCATATATTTTCAACTAACCATCTTCTAATATATTTATATCGTATCTAATATATTTATATTTCTATTGAAGTTTATTAATATACACTAATTTATATATATTAGTGAACTTTGACGGTTGGGGTTCAAACTCCATTCATGCTAACAAGTATATATTATTAATTTATATTTATTAATCTTAATTTGAATATTATTAAATCTGATAAATATATATTAATTTATATTTATTAATATTAATATTATTAGTTTACATAATATTAATATTATTTAATTTGGTAATAATATATGTGCAATTCGTGTCCTCCGTTTAAGTTATATATAATATAATTTTATTTTCTTACTAAATAAAATCATTAGCCTAATAGCTCTAGTGTTCTTGATGACTTTAAGGGTGGAGGTTTGATTCATTTATACATGTATAAGTTATGTGATAATTTTATAAATAGAATTAAGTATACGTGTATAAGTTTAATTTGGATAGGATTGAATTAGTTTTCAAAATTAACTATAAAATCTAATCTAATTCAATAAAAAAATTGGTGTTTTCAATTTTTTGTTTATATAATCCATTTTCGGTTTATTCGACTTGATTTTAACAGTTTGCACTAAATTAATTCAATTTATGAATACTGTTAATTTATATTATAAAATTAATTGTTTTTAAACATATTTGAAAAAATTATAAATATTTATTTTTTTACATAATTTAATTCAAACACGTACTAATACAGTAATACTAACAGATAGGAGGCTTCAAAACCAAGTTAAACTATATTAAACTGGGAAATTGATAAAAAAAATAAATATGAAAATCGATGAAACCGATAATCAAAAGAAATTTTTTGTTCGTTTATTTTTTTTGTTCTTATTATAAAATTACATTTTTTTATAGATATTATAAAATTACATTGAACCAAACCAAACTATACTTTTAATATATTGTTTTTCCTGTTATCTTTCTATATAAAATATAATTATTTATTTAACGCGAACCGCACATTTAATAAATGACATTTTTAAAACTCAATCAAAACTTAAATGGTTATTAAATTTTGTATTGTGTCAATTATTTTATTATTTATTAAATTAGAAACACTATTAAAAGTTATATAAAAATAAATTAAAAGATAAAAAAAATTAATCTAAACTACATAAAATATAATTGATTTAGTTTAAATTTAATATTACATTTAAACTGAATTGGTTTAAATAGCATGTTATTTCTATGTAAAGCGTAAACACCAAGTAAATAAACAAAAGGTTTCAGCCAATTTTCATGTAACACGTTATTAGCTTTTTTAATTTTATGAATTAGCTAATCTCTATGTGACATATTATTAATTCTTTTTTTGTAAATTAAAAAATATAGTTACATGTCACATGAAGATTGACTGAACTACATAATTCCAGAATATATAATAATTTCTCGTTAATAAACTTGATGCTCAGTATGCAACCATAGCAATAAGACTGGAAGAAGGAACTGGCCGAAGACAGAGATGGACATCATGAGAAGCACCAAATTTTGCCAGAAAACACTTTCATTTCCTTTCCGTGAAGTGTGAATATAAGGATAACTTCCTAATCGTTACTTATTAGCAACTTCTCTAATGTGAAGACGAGTAAAGGTTGAAACTGGGAAATGGTTTTCGAGGGTAACCTGCTTCGTATCACCAGCAGAATCAGATCCATTCGAATTCCAATGTTTTAAATTGCGGTTACAATCACGGTTGCGTTTGCCTCCCAATTGATACCGTGACAAATTACGGATAAATGTGGCGCAGCATTAGCAATGTATATTGTCATTTCTAATCAAACCTCCGAAGCTCGTACGACACGGGTTGCAGTAGATAGAACTGCACGTGGGTAGTTTTATATCTAACCCGAGAAAGTAGAAACCAAGCAATGATTCTTGAGTTGAGAGAATGTTAATTAGGGTGTCTAATTTTGATGTTGGGCCACCGGTGAATGTGCGGTCTACAAATTTCATGCTACAAAAGGCAGAGTCAAGGATGAGTGATAAGGTGTATATTATATTATCCTTTAAGCTGACTTTCAGGTTGAATTAGAATCTCCATTTCAAACACAGAATTGCATCTGGTTCCGAATGACTAATGATCATTCACGTGACATACTATTTCTGGCGCACCAAACCTCCCATAAAATAGATTGGGGAAGAAAAAAAAAAAAAGAGAAAAAAAGGGATCTATGCGATTCCGAAAACATCAAAATCCAGCTGTTGATATCAGTCGTGAGTGGGGAAGAAAGTGATCTGGAGCATTATAAAATTCCAATTCGTATGTGAAAACTCATATTGCAGTCTGAACAAATGAAGGGTCTAGCTCTTGCATGGGCCATACAACGAGTTCTCAAGCTCTTAGTATTGAGGACTGCCTGGCGAAGGACATGCCAGATTAAAAATTTGACTTTGTCAGGCACATGGAGTTGGAGTTGCCAAATATTTGCCCAGGAAATAGATGTTTCAGCTTTTATCCACCATAACTTTTAAGTATAGTTAAAAAGATTTTAATTTTGAGACATATTTTATTTTGTTTATTCTGACGGTGATTTTAAAAAAATAAAATCAAAGTAGATCGAAGCATGATTATTACGTAAGAACATAGATAAATTATGTTAACATCGCTACTATAAATCTTCATAAAAAAAAAAAACCCAAATAAACTATAAAGTAAATTATACTAACACTCTAATTTTTTTTCAAATTGTACATAATTTTCATGTTTTTTTAATGTTTACAACGACCTCGCTTGTAGAGGTAGATGATGTAATGTTTTTGAAATAATTAAGGGGAGTTAGTATAATATATAAGAAATGTCAATGTAATGATTTTTAAACAATTAAGAAGGATTAGTGTAGGAATAGAAAAAAGAAGGATATCGTGTGCAATCTGAAAAAATCTCAGGAGGTGTCAGTGTATTTACTCTAAACTATACCCACCAAGAACCACCTTGGCTAACTTCATATATTTCAAAAATAAAGTGAATCAACTAGTGTTACTGGGTGGTTCAGGATAAGGGTGCGCAGGCACAAGATTAGGGGACCCGTCTTCTGTTCATGTAGTGCTTAAGTTGGCTTGTCAGCCGATGGTAGAAGGGAGACTTGTTGAAGGATGAGGGGCACCAATTGTTGAGGAGGTGACATCTGAATAGACTATAACACTTAAGTTAGTAAGAGTTTAAGGTGGTAGTAGCATAATTAGGAGTTAAAGTTCATACCTTAGAAGAAATAACAAAGTTGCTATTTATAGGCACAAGTTTGGAGAATATTGAGTTCGAGATGGATATTTATTGGAGTTAGGCACTCTCTTATGTGTATACTTGGTCCTAGTTTGGAAAATGAAGTTCTTGGATAACTACAGCCTTTGAGTAGGATCAACAATTAAAAGATGTCCTAGGTTCTTTGTTATTAGTGGAATGTGATTGATAAGATTTTATTATGTTTTTTAGGTGGGTTGCGTCTTTTGAGATAAGATGGGATGTTTGTGAGCTTTTGCATCACTAAGCCTAATGATCTAATCCAAAGTGTGGTGAGACGACCTTGAATGCATTACAATGTGTAATTTAATTAAGATATATTTAAAGTAGACTTTGGTTTTAATAGGTATTAAAACCTACTTTTGGACCAAGCTTGATTAGGTTGAGCCCTCCTAGAGCTTAATCCAAAACAAGATTCACATGTCAACCTTTATATAATCCAATACACTTAATACATATATGAATCAAATAAAGAGTATAGGGTTTTTCATTTGCAAGACAGATCCAAAAAATATTTGAGGGAGTAGTTGAAGTAAATACACATTGATTTAAAAATATAGATACTAGATAGAACATTGACCAATACAACAAAGATGCGAAGATAAAATAAAATTTAAAGATTATTGAACACAACGTGTTTAGTAAAATTAGCTTATAAGGTAGTTGAAGTTAGGAGCTAAAAAGTTAAAAGCTTATAAGCTAGTTGATTGAATTAAAAGTGTTTGGTGAGATTAGCTAATAAGTTAGTTGATAAATGTAAAATGAAAAAAAGGGAAAAAAAGATATTTCAAATAAATTAGTGAAGATTAAATTGGAAAAAGAAAAACAAGCTAGTAGCTTATAAATCATTAGCTAGTTGAAGTAACTTATGAAAATAAGTTAGAAACTACTAAAATAAGTTTGTGTACCAAATAAGCTTATTTTGGTCAAATCAACTTATAAGCTACTAGAGTGGCTTGCCAAACATACTCATAATATAACATATAAAATTAATGCAAAATTAACATACAATAAAAATTTAAACCATAATAGAGAATTCATATTTGAAAAACTAAGGGTAAGTCATCATGAACATAATAAAATGTTACAATTTATTTAATTATTATGATATTTCAATTTGTATTGGTGTAATAGTTTAAAAATAGAAGTAAAAAAATTATAAAATGTAATTAAAAGTATTTGAAGTACCTATTTAATGTCTAACATAAAGATGACATAATCAACATGACTACAATTTAAAAACATCTTGTGTGTGTGCACACACTAAAATTATATATATATTTTTTAAGAAACTAAAATCTAAATATATAATTTTTAAAAAATATTGAAAAAGGAGGGGCCTGGACTCACTCCCTTTCCCTATATCTGGCATAAGCCATAATGGTGATCATAGGTATATTTGACATGGTCAACCCAATTCGATTTGAGAAAAAAAAAATTAAAGTTGGTTCACGAGTTTGATTAAGTTAGGTTTATATAAATTTGATCAAGCCAAGTTGGTTATTAGATTTAACAATCATTAATCTTATCAGTCCCAATCCAACCATATAAAAATATTAAAATAACACTTAATATATTACTCAATATAAAAAAATTACAAAAAGGCAGCCAATATGATTTAGTGGATACATTTGACATAATAATTTTGACTTTTGAGACATGATGTCAATTTTTTTTTCAATTTTTATATATATTTTCCTTTTTAAAAAAATTATGTTTAATTATTTTAATAATAAACTCGATGATCCAATCCAATTCAACTAGAATCTGTCCATGTTAGGTTAGTCAAATTATCATTTAAAGTTGTTTCAAATCCAATCTAACCATTTTTTAAATTAGGTTAGATGCAAAATCATTTCAAACTCAAACCGACCTACAAGTGATACTCCTTACCAAGCCATATGTTAAAAACACACATATAAAAAGGAAACTTAATGCAAAGGAGATGGAAAATGTGAGTATTAAGTGGCTAATATTTTAATTAAGAGCAAGGTTTGTCCCAAGTCTTCTTCTAATTCTAATTTTGTTATTATTATAATAAAATACTCTTTAAATACGAATATAAGTGTCATGTGCAAGTTAAAAAAAGAAATAACATGAAAAAAAATGAGAGTAAAACAAGGATGAGTAGATGTTCTAGACCTCTCTTTAAAGAATTAGGGCTCAGTCTAGCAAATTAAGTCAATATGTTGGCTTAATAACAAAAACCCAATGACTAAGCCTCAAAAGGTATGTATCGAGAACCTTCCAATGGTAGATCAACTTCAATGTGAATGTGAAGTACTAAATCATGGTAAAAAAATCTGTCAAAGGTAGAGACTCTAGTAAGATTTGTCCAAGGAGACATTTCTTACACCATCTCACATAAAAAACACCAAGATAACCAAATCAATAATGGAATAAATATACTCATAAAGTTTGAGGTACTCTCTAATTTTGTATACAATTTAGTTTATAATAAAGAATCTCAATTGGTTTGATTAGGGATTGGATGTGGTTCTCAAGTAGATCAGAGTGAAATAATATAAATCCTATTATGCACTTCTCTAAACCTCTAATCTCTCTTTATTTTCAGTGGTTACACTATTTTTAATTGTTAATTGGTATTCTTTATTTGGTACATTGAATTGATCAAGATTGTATTCAATTGAATTGATATAATTGTTATTATCATTTGAGTATTGAATTTTCTCTTATACATTGCTATTTTATTGCACATTATTGGGATATATCATTATAAGCATTGCATAACACCATAGATAGATATAAGCATTAATTTGCACCATTGCATTGGAACTTGGTAGTTGAGGTTGGGTACATTCATTCAATCCAATTACTTACCTCGACAATTGTTTTCATATCTTTGATCCTTGAAAAGTGAGTTGATTAAAATTATTTATAAAATTCTTTTTTAACAGTTTTCAATTAGCACTTACAAATTTGTTTTGTGAAAAATTTTCAAAGTACTCAATTTAGCCCACTTAAGTACACTTTAACCCATTTTATTTCAACAATAAGAAACTCTAATTGGCAGCTCCTATTTTCATATTCGCCCCTGTTTCATCTTCTTGCCCTGAAACTGAACTTAAAGCTCTCATTCTCAAGGTGGAGGACAATCAAAGGCACATACAGGGGCATAAACCATTAAGATTTCTCGCAAGTTGGATAACTGACACCATTTTCCAAAGGGTGGTTTGAGATTCATGGCAAGGAATGACTTAACTCCAGGCAATTTAGGCATTCCATGCAAATGCTGATGTAAGTTGACCTAGAAAAAGCCTACGAAAGAGTGCGATGGAGCTTCCTCTTGGATACACTAAAAGATGTGGGTTTTCATGATCAGTTATGTAATTTAATTTACTCTTGTATTTCGTCTTCTTCTATGCAGATTTTGTTGACTGGATCCCTTATTAAGTGTTTCTCTCCACTAAGAGGAATTCATCAAGGAGATTCTCTTTTCCCGTATCTCTTTGTCCTATGTATGGAGAGACTAGAACGTTTGACTAAGAGGGAGGTGTAGAATACCCATCAAAAAGGGCCCCTATTTCTCATCTCTTTTTTGTACATGACTTACTTCTTTTGGCTGAAGTTACTTTGGACCATATGGGTACTATAAACCAGTGCCTTGATACTTTTTGCTCCTTCTCCGGGTAGAAGGTGTCCATTGTGAAGACCAGAATGCTAGTATCCATAAATGTTCACTACAGTAAAGCCATGGAATTGAGTACATTGCGGATGCAGCGCCCCTTATAATTATACTATGCAAAACGGTGTTGATCCTAAAACAAGTTTGCAACAACCTTGAAAGAGTGAATAAAAGCTTTATTTAGGAGAATTGAAGGGACAACGTCATGGACAAACTATGGTCTGGAATAGTTTCTGTTTGACCAAAGAAAACAATGGCCTAGGATTTCAGGATCTGTATATGCTCAATAGAGCCTTGGTCATGAAGTTAGGATGTGATCTTATTCAAAAATCGGATGCCTTATGGGTTCGTGCTCTGCAGAGCAAATATGGGTGTGGAGATAGTCTAGCTCCTCCTCTGAAACGTGGCAAACCATATGTAGTACCTAGGAGGACACTCTTAGTGGTGGGACTTGGTTGATTGGTAATGGCAGAACCTGTTGGTTCTGGATAGATGTTTGGCCACCATCAAGGGTGATTCTTAAGGATCAAGCTCTGCACCAACTCCCAACAGGTTCTGAAGAGACGCCATCTAGGCCCATATCGATTTATATGGGGCTATACCATAGATGGCATTTTCTCTACGAGATCTTCATATCATCTCATGGCAAATTCAAATCAACAAAGCGGAGATCCGATTTGGCGCCAAGTATAGAGATGAAATACTCATCCTAGGGAAAGACTCTTTGTGTGGAAGGTCCTTCATCACGAATTTCCTACCAATGCAATTCGAGCCTCCAAGGAAATAACACCTAATGGTCTCTGCCCTCTGTGTAGAGTGTAGGATGAAACTAGCCTACACATACTTCGGGAATGTAAGTGGGCGCAACCTATGGGATAGCGTACTCTTGCATAAGCCCCACGTCACTTTTTCACTACCTATCTTTAATTACCAATGGATCCTAAGCAATTTCTGAGACCATAAGACTGATGAGGAAGGCTTTACAAGGTCTATTTCTTTTAGTTTCTTACTTACAGAAGCTTGGCAAGCTAGGAATCACCTTGTGTTCGTAAGTGAAGAGTTTAGTACTGTGGTGATTATTTAGCATGCAAAGCGTAAGGCTTGGGAAGCCATGAATGCACAGTATGATAATATCCGCAACTTGGGTGCATGAAGCCCATATCACACTCAACATATAGCACGAATTCCCCCCGAATAATGGCTTAAGTGCAATACGAATGACTCAAATAGGAGTGTGGGGGTTACAAGCTTCTTGTGACTTGGAAGATCAGAACAACATTTAGGTAGGATGGACCATAGGGTATCGAAAGGTCTGGAGGATGTGACTCCCTGACCGCGATGCATATAGTTGTGCATGGTGTGCCTACATCTCATCCGTACTAGAACATGGTTGGCTACATTTATCAATGGAGAGCTCAAGACAGGGAGACCTGCCTAACTCATACTCACTGGGAGGGAAATAGCAAAACGCTAGTATTATTAGCGTTTTCGCCTTTTAATTTATTTATTTTGTTTAAAATTTGAAAAATGTTAATAGTACTAGTGTTTTTGCTTTTTATATTAATTTTAAAAAAAAAACAGAGTTTTCCAAAAAAATAATCAAGAAAATAATCAATTTTCCTCCACACAATCACAAACAATTGGGAAAGTTTGGGGTACGGAATTAGGATTAGGCTCAACTAATGCTTCTGCTAGCTGCTGCTACCACTGGTGGTGGTGGTGCTAGTGATCATCAGATACTAGAGAGGGCAAGCAACTTGGAGACAAACTTAGAATCTAAGACAAAAAGACGAGGGGTGATGGAATCTTACTTGGAATTTGAAAGACAAAGGCAAAGGTTAATGGAGTTAGATTTACAGGTTGAGAGAAAAAATTGAAGTTAATAGATTTGTAGGTTCCAAAAAAAAATTAATATAAAAAGAAATTCCAAATTTAAAAAATAAATAAATTAAAAACTAGCGTTTTCTGTTTTTAAAAAATAAATAAATTAAAAAACGAAAATGCTAATAGTACTAGTGTATTGTGCATGTGTCCACCAACACTGTCAATTGTGAACCAAGTAGCTACTACGTGGGATACTCTAATGGCAGTAACTTTTTACTGGAATATCTCATGTGACAACCACCTAGTCTTTTTCGCAGTTAAATTAAAAAAATAATAAAAATGCTGACATGGAATTAAAAACACTAGTCCAGCGTTGACCACCTTACTTTAGTAATATGTTTCAAAATAACCATACTTTGATAAATAATATGTAAAACTGATCCACTTTGGTCAATTAGCCAAAAATTTATCTAAACAAGACTTACATTCATATCTCACCACGACATTGTGCTTTTCTGTTGCTTAAGGACTTGATGGGGCTTCCATCTTCCTATAGACTTCGATTGTAGTTTCTTTAGGCTGTTTTAGCCTTTCTCAATGCTAAAAAAATAAAAAAAAATATTATTAAGTATAAGAATTAAATCCAATATTATTGTAATAACACTAAGAAAATAAGGATTATTTTGTAAATATTTTTTTTGTATAAAGATTGAAATTCAGATTTTTTTAAAAGATTGTGAATTACAAGTCACAATGACGAAATTTTAATTTAACAAAAAGAAAAACAAGTTCTTTTCTTCCATGAAATTCATTTCAGTGGACCTGGGGAACAACAATCATAAGTGCTGCAGCAAAACAATTCGCGAGAGTCAAAGCCTGTTTCTGTTGACAATAGCTCGCCAACCGTGCTGAGAAAGCCACCCAATTAATTATACTCTCTGAGTTTGATGACAAAAAAAATTCAGTAAAAAAGAGAGAAATAGAAGAAAAGTTTGAGTTTTTTAAAAACTTTCTAGTTTAAAATATAACAGAAAATTTGAAGTTGGAAAAAAAAATTATGAACTTCCCTTAGAATGGTTGCATTATTACACCATAGAGAGACTTTTCTGTTTTGATTTCTTTTATTTTTGAATATTTAAAAGTTGATAAAATAAGAATTTAAAATTAATGAAATGATGAGATTAATTATGTAAAGATAATAAGTTTGAATTTAGCCCCGTTGTACTTCCGTTATCAGTTGGTAAAGGTTTTAAATGGTATAATATAATAATTGCTATATTTTAAGAATATGATTGAAATATTCTGATGAAGTTTTTTACATTATTATCTAATTATGATTTGTTATATAATTAAAAATAATTGATTTTTATAATAATTATTTTAAAAGTAATATTTAAAATTATTTCCAATAAATTGATAAAGTAAATTGTTTTATACCGAAAATGCATAAAAAATGAAACTTAAAGTTTACAATGGCTCTGTACAAATGAGTGAATGACTCTGAAATCCACAAAATAGTACAAATTTTCATAAAAGGAATAGTACTCGAAAAATAAAAAGTGCGAGAATAACTTATATAGAAGACAGATTTTATTTATATAAACAATATTAAAGGACTGAAAAATTACACAGCCCAATCACGCCCACTCAACCCAATATTTTGCATTCCGGGCACACAGTTGGGCTACACAACCTGAAGAACGCATTAAAAAAGAATTATTGATCTACTGTTAATAATAATAAATGCTTAAATATTGATCTACTCTTCATAAAATTAAAAAATATAAAAAAAATTGGAATGTCTGAGTAGACAAACCAACTGCAACAAGCATTCATGTCTTTCAAGCCTAGCACTTGAAGGGTTGTGGACTGTCCGACCAAGTAGGCCGACCGAGATATACAAAGTGAAGGCCGAGTCCTTAAGAGAAAGCATAGACATGCAAGATCGCGACTTATGATTGTAGAAATCATAATGTCATGAATCGTCCAAGTGTAATGACAAAACTTGCAAACCCAAAAGCTCCTAGGTCCAATACTAAGATTCTAGAGTCTCCTAACACGTGAAGATGGTGCAATAAGCACCATCCCTCCTACACATGAGAATAACGCGATATTTACCACTCCCTAGGCAAAGGTGGGAATGATTATGAGCTTGTTAGAGGACACACAACATACATATCATCATGGTTTCTCAGAGTTGAAACATAAACAAATATATAGCATCACTTGATAATGACATAGCATGTATTTAGTCACATCATATTAGCGATCATTTTCAAGTGACATATAACATAATGTGTTATATAAATAAGTTTAAAACCAAGTGTAGTTATATTTATGAAGATTAAAACATTACTTTACTAAAAAAAAATATATAAATAGGATTTTCCATCATCGAACATAATTATTTATTTTAATAAATACTATAAGTTAAACATTTGCTATTATTATATCAGAATGAAATCAGACTAGCTCCCTGTTAAAAAAAGTTTATTTCCAAAGTATGTAAGTAACATTATGTTTAGTTTTAGATTTTAGTAGATTATCATTTGTTTGTTGTGTCCTACCTTTATCTATTTGCATTTCCCTACATTTATCAGGAATGGAACAACTACCACTGGCATATGACATACTAAAACTGTTTATGCAATGTTATAAAATTTGATTCGATCTATAAATTGGTGACCTGATAGTATTATCGATTTAAGTAAGTTGTTGAATTGGTTATAATTGATTTAGTGTGAATTAATTCTAAATCAAGTTAGCCGGTTTTGTAAAATCTTGAGAAAATTTTATAAGATTTGAATACCAGAGACCTAATTGTTATTTTAAGCAACAATAATCATTATGCCACAACAACAACAACAATAATAATCATCATCATCATCATCATTAAATTTATTATATATGACATACTTAAAACATATACATACATACATATTGTTGACAGTGAAATTTTGCGCCTTTTTTGTCAATAAACATAATTCTATTCTAGATTTTGAGGAAGGGGACATATACTCCTTTTAGAAGCCTTTTAACCTCTTTTGTAGGCCCTTTTACCCTAAGTCTATGGTTAAACTTTTATTAATTATGTTAGAAAGGGTTATAGATAGAAGAAATAGTCATAGATAGATTGAAATTAAAATATGAAGAAGATGTTATCAATAGAAGAAGGGGTCATCGGTAGAAAAAATTGAGATGAGAAGTAGATATGCATAAATGTAATTGCTGGAATTAAAATGGTAGTTGGGAACAATGTAGTAACCTATCGATCCGTGAATATCGGGAACTTAGGATATATAGGGTGTTTACAATGTTCAACCCTTATTACATGGTACAAACTAGTATTTATAGACAAAGGATTCCTAACTACTAATAATCGTTACAAACTTCTATTAAATCTTCACCATTGATAGCTTTTGTCTTTAATATTTACCCTTGATGACTTTTCCAGTCTTGATGCTTTTTAGATCTTTAATTTTTCTGTCACCATCTTGTCAAAGTAAGATTAGTAGAAAAGTTATATTTTGATACTTAGTTAAAATAGTATGTTGAAATACTAATTTCCAGCACTTAGTCGAAATATTTTTCTCGAAATGGCCATTTTTTTTGATTTTCTTGAAATGTTCTCGAAAGACCATTTTTTGATTTTCTTGAAACATGGTGATATTCACACACACACACATATATAACCTAATATCTCTACCAAATTAATGAACAACCAAGTTTAATAATGTTGATTTTATGTTTATCACACTTAATTAATGTCACCAATGACCACTTTTTGAGGTAATATTAGGTATCACCAATCCGCTAACATTTATTTTGTTTTATTTATGAGCGTACTATTGCCTTATGTGAGATGTATATTCAATGTGAATTATTTTATACCCCAAAACATTTAAATTATTTAAAGTAATTTTAAAGTGTTACTCAATAATTTTAAAACTGAATGAATTTTACACTACTTTGAAATGGATGGAATTGGGAGGAGAGATCCCATTAAAGGTACTTAGACAAATTTTTTGGCAGAGATTAGTCATTAACAAAGTTAGTAGATACTCTACACTAATAATATGGTGACAAAAAAAATAAATTGGGAATCTTGAGAAATGAGTACCGTGGACCTTCACTATAGTTGTGACACTTTAACAAAATAAATAAAAAATAAAGACGGCAGTCATACACTTTTATGCCCTCCACACTTATTTGGAAGATATATTAAGTGAGAGCCTTATTTACATACAAAAATAAGAAGAATAAATATAAATTACCAAATTTTGTAAAATATAAAACTACATAATTTTTTAAGTGATTATATAATTTATTAATATATTTTAATTTTGATTTTTTCTATATGATTATATAGTTAAAATTTATTAATTCTTTTTATATGCATATGATTGCAAAGAGTATCCTCGCTTGTTCACTTTGATTGACCTCTTTCAAGGAATTTGAAGACACTCAAAAATGAGTTGCCCCTCTAAATCATTTTTTTTTTCAATATACAAGAGTCATTACTACTTGCTTAAGAGATCTGAGCCTATCGTCACTCAGACCAATCACTTGTTGGTCAAAAAAAATATTAATCTTATTTAGTCTATATTAAAATAATCTTCACAAATGACTATTTAAATTTTTTATTTGAATAAATAATATATGTATTAACAATGAAAATGTTTTTATATTATCATCTAAACTATCATATATAATAAATTTGTTGACTTTTATAATAATTATTTTAAAAATTAAATATAAAAAATGATTTCTTATTATTTGACAATGTAAAGACTTTTACAATTACAATATATGCCTATTAAACTCAATAATTTATCAAAGATATATTTTTATTTTAATTATAATTTAAAAATTTTTAGATGACAAACCAAACATGCACATGGTTGGGCGATCCTGTGGTGAGGAAAATGAGCAGGTTTTTGAGGCATCAACCCTCCACAAATGAACTTGAAATTAGGGTTTAGGGGAGATTACAATTGTGTATAGTCTTTCGAGCCGTAAAAATTATTAAAGTGTGTTTTGCCTTTTCCAATAAAGTCTTTTCCATATGATTAATGGCTAGAAAATCAAACCCTTGTTAGCATACTTAAAAAACTCAACTATCTATCAATTATGCTGAATCTTGTTGGTACACAATTGTGTATCTAGCCACATAAACTCCGTACATTACCATGTATGCAGTTAAGTCCAACCAATGGGATTATAGAGAAAGCAAATCAGCAATTACATAAGCAATATATATTTTCAACCAACACACACAGACGCGTTCCTCCCTCTATATATTAGTGCCCAACCTTCATCTACTGTTACCATCCCACACATACTTCCTTCTCTCTCCCTTCCCATCTTTTTTATTTTCTCCTTTAGTTTTCCCCGCAGGGTTAGATCTCAGGAGTTTTGCAACATGTATTTAATATATTCTATATATCTCTTCTTTCCGATTCTACTCTGATCTATGATCTATTTCAAGCATACATATATGTAAACAAATATGAAATATGTAGATGTACCCTTATTTCTTTTGAGAACTTCTCCTTCCTATATGGATTTGCCGAGGTACGTGAGTCTTTCCCTCTTGGAGGGATCACTGTTTGGTTTTGATTCTTACATCAAGATTTTATTTATTTATTTCTTTTTTAAATCTCTTTCCTTGAGAGAAAGTATGTTTTTTAATCGACACAGCAAAACCTGTAGATTGTAAAAGTATTGCTAACTGGCTTTGAATCCCGTTTCTTTTGGTTTTCTTCAATCTTTGGAGGCGCTGAAAGTAAGCGCTTTTGTTGTTCTTTATAGAGTTATTGAATTTTCTTTTTTTTTTTTTTTTTTTTCAATTGGGGTTTTGGCTTTTCTTGTGTTATTGAGGTATGAATTGAGTTCATGTGGTTAGATTCCATTCGGGTACCCAACTGGCCTCGTGTGCCAAACGTACACTAACCACTGGCAACAAGCCACATCAGCTACTCCTCGTGGCCTTGCTGCTAAAATTGCACATAAAATCTCAATTTTCCGTGTCCCCTCTTTTTTTTCTATTTTTTATCCTCTATTGCTTTCTCTCTGTTTCATGCTGTTCCCCCTTTTTTTATTTTCTCTCTGGACAATTTTCCGCGAGATTAATTGGTCTTCTCTCTTTGAGTAATCTAAAAGGATTTTTAGCCGTCTATACGTTTCACTGAGATTGGTAATAATGCTAGCTTCTAAATATATTTATGTGTATACCTTTCTTTTTCAGAAGCTATAGTTGCATGGACAGATTGACAGTCGTTGTTTGCGGATGTAGCATCATCAAGATTCACATGCAAATGAAGGTGGATGGGACTCTGATGCAATCTAAGTGCTCTGCCAATCCATTGTTCTTTTTGATGTGAGAATCTTGATGATGCTGCATCAGCCATAAACGACTTTAAAAAGCTGAATAAGTACTAGTTTAATCCCCCAAGAAAAGAGCGGAGATAAAAAAAAAAAAAAAAGTGGGTAGGTCTACACACAGCTCAAACTTCCAGATACTGTCCATGACCATGATGCATAACAAGAGAGGTGACTCTTTCTGCTTTCCTTTCTGTTGTTGTCAGGTGGGCTTTTTATGTCTTTTGCTTGCAATTTGTAATGAGAAATTTTTATTTATTCACATTAAAGGATGGCCTTCCTGTCTTTGCTACTTTCTTTTAAATATTATTATTGTACACTAATTAGCCCTTTTGCATTTGCAGACAGTCCTAGGTTATCGAATATTGGCTATTTGGATTTTGGAGGCTGAGTGGAGCGGCTGTTAGGTCCTTTATGTGCTGACTTCACAGATCTATGAATATTCCTTTTCAACAGAAAATGCTGGAATAGAAATGGTGTCTTTTCAGTTTCTTAATATATATTGAAACATCACTTTATCCAAATCTAGAGGCAATAAAGACACACACACACATAATACAGAGAATAAGAGAGAGAAATTAATATTTGGATTTTAGGTCCCTGAGTGGTGTTCATGTTGCCTACATTATAGTATTTTTTTTTTTTCGTGAGTACCTGGCTTTAGTTAATTATCAGATCCATCGACCATATCTATCAAATTCTATAACACTTATACTTTTACCTGATGATATACTAATCTATAAAGAACTTCAGCCTGCAGTTTTGTGGTGCCTAATTATATCATGATTGATAGGCATTGTTTGCATAAACTTTTCTGTAAATACTTATAAAAGAAGAAAATAAGAAGGTAAAATGAATTGAGTTTTTTCATAAATTAAAATGAGAAAATAGGTTATGTATTGACAATGTAAAGCAGTTTTACACTGTCATCCAATCACAACCTACCATGTATAATAAATTTGTTGACTTTTATAATAATTACCTTAAAAATTATATCAATAATGATTTCTGATTGGTTGATAATGTAAAACTTTTTACACTGACAGTGCGTAGCCATTAAACTCAATTAATTAAAATTAACTTATGCACTTAACTTTTACGAAAGTTTTATGATCTAACTTTTTCAAATGTTGAGGTGTCTCAATTCATTTTACCTTCTTATTTTCTTCTTTTAGAAGTTCTTAAGAAGTTTATCTAAATAACGTTATAATAAGAGGATTTTTGAATTGTTACCTTGATAACCTTGTGTTAAGTACTGATTCTTGTAGCCAAATAGTTTTGTCGGTTTGGGTTGTCCTTGTTACTACATTTAATATTTATTTATTTATTTATTGCTGCAACTACATTTAATATTATATGCATGAACTAAATATATTTTAAATATGGATATTCTTCCAACTGGTTTGCATCTGAGGATCACTGAAAATTGAAGCTGGCTTGGGAATTGGATATGCCAAATCACGGACTTTGTCTTAGATTCATGTCAAGGCTTTGGCTTTAGCATGCACAAAATCACTATAATCAAGCTCTGGTTGGTCGAACAACAGCTAGACCCTTGGTAAGTATTCTCAATAGCAGAGATTTTTCAACCTATCCATTAGTCACCCCCCTTATATATTATTGCTAGAACATAAGTAGTAGATTTTTATTTTAGAAAATGATATATTTCAATATCTTCTTTGATTCAGTATTCATGATAGTGATGATTCAGTCTATTTAAGATCTTATATGGAAATTTGTGTGCCCGCATCGCTGTCCAATCTTGGTTCACATATTTTCTACACTTCAAATTATGCCACACACTCTTTTCACTATCTTGCCCTATTTCTTCGTACTACACACAGACCTTCAAGTTCTCTCTCTCCGTTGGTAGAGGATACAAGGGCCATTATTTTGTTTGGATTTTGACTGACATAGAGGCAGTTAACGATCGTAGTGTCTTCTTTTTTGATAGAAAAGAAATTATTTCAGTACAACAAAGATTAATCATGAGAGGGATGAAAAGATAGAAGAGATAAGTGTATGATAAGAAGAATAAAGTAATGAAGGAAAAAAAATTAATTATAATGTACCGACAGTATATAAGAGTCTTGTATTATTCATGAATTGTTTATATTCGGATAAATAGTTGATTTTTATAATAATTAATTTAAAATCATAAATCTAAGGTGATTTTTTATTAGATAATGGTGTATAAATTTTTTATATTGACAGTATATCAAAATTAAATTCGGGAAAAAAATAGTACTGTAAAATTTGTTATAAAAAATTATTACATAAAGAATAAAGCTTATAAAAGTTTAGGTGAGTGACATTTCTTTAAGGACCAAAATAAATTATAAATTTAATGAGAATAATTTTAAGAGTTTAGCTAACTAATTATCTCAAAGGCATTGGTTAAGCGTTACAAATTACGTTGTTGGTGCGTAGGAAATTATGATGGGAGTGCATTTATAATATTTTTTTAATAAAAAATTTCTACTCTTTAGCCAGTTCTAGTACATTGATTAGCTTTAGTCTAATTTTAAATCCTTTTATACTATCCTCCCACCGATCCTTTTACTTAATAAATAAATAAAATATTGAACATTTTTCATGTTTTAAGACATTAAAAGTGTTTATGATTTTATTTAATTTTTTCATAAAATATTAAAATGATTAGTATGAAAATATGATAGGAAGATATAGCTTTACCCATTCGGTGAAAATTTAAAGTAGGATTATTATCTCTTGACTAATAAAATCTTAGGATAGAAAATCAAATCATGTAATTATTGAAAGGGAAAGATTGTCTAATTAAGTAAACAAACCAAATTGACCGAGGGTAGAATCTCATGATTCCACTGTTGCTCTTATACCTAGGTGTTTAATGCTGCTAAAATGTAAAGCTCCAGGCTAACATATAATTAAGCTTTAGCCAAATTCCTATTGATCGTCGAGGCAAATAATGTAGTTAGCACGATGATTAATGACAGTAAGTAACCAACTCAGTCTGGTTTCAGTTGATCAGTTAAAGGAATAATCTCATCCAAGTTGGGGAGTTTAATTAATCTGCCATTACCTCCTGATTCTCATAGATCTTTTGTAGATGTTCATTTCTTATATATATGCATAAAGCACTCTTTCTTTATCTGTGCAATTAATCAGCAGTGTAATTTCTTTGCATTCCTACATATGATGCATATAAGTTAATTCATTATTTCATATACGGGAAATGAGTGAAGCTAAAATTATAAATAATAATAATAAATAGTAATAATAACAATAATAATAAATAATATCATATGTAAAGTTACATCGTATTTAATTCTTTTTTCTGGTCAATATGGTTCATGTTTGGTTGTAATTAATTTTGGAAGAAAAATACCTTTTTTTTTTTTTTTTCTACAAAGTCATCTTAATTTTTTGATTATAAATTTTTGTAATATAAAATTAATTAATTAAAAAAAGTATGGTGGTATATTGTTGTTTATGTAGTTTTTTCCTCGAGTTTTGTTAACCTCAACTTTTAGAAAAATATGATTTCATTACTTTCATATATATTGGCATTTACTCTTAATTTCATGCAAAGTCAAATAAATTATGGAGTTGGTTTTATTTTTTTTGTTATCATAACATTGTCTCCCCTCCCAACTATGTTTTTGTATCTACAATACTTGAATCCGAGGCTTTACTTAATAAATCTAAGTTTAGTTTTACTCGGACCAATGTAATGTTAGTATAGAGCTGCTTATTTGAACTTGAAGAGGGAAAAAGGTGATTTTAAGAATGAATTAAAAAAAAAAGAAATTTATATTTTTACTTTGTTTATAAATTTTAAAAAGTAGTTGTTATTTAGTTATTATAATTATAAAAGAAGTTTTTGTTTAGGTAGTTATGATTATTTTTTAAATTTTATTTAAAAAATTAAAAAAATATTTTAAGATTTTAATTTATTTAAAATTTTAAATAAACTTGCCATTTTTTCAGTCATGAAAAAAAAAAAACCTACTACTACAAAGTAAGATAACTACATGTTTCCCCATTCATTGGCATCGTGCTGTTAGCATTTCAGACAAAGTAACAATATCATTACATCCATTTTGTTAACCATACCCAAATGTCTAGTCGTACATAAATTGCTGGGACACCTTCGCATGTTGTGCCAAACATTATAATACTGTTTCATTACTAAGCCTATGTTTGAATTATTGTTACTAGATGCTAAACGTATGTTGGAAGAAAAATACCCCATGTATCTTTTGGATTGAACATAATTTTGGAAAGGTTGAAAGGTAATCCAAACGTAAGCGAATCCCCTCTTCATGTTTTTATTTATTTTATTTATTTTTTTCATGAAAAGCGGACTTGATTAAACGGTCACTTCTAAAAATGTATGTGAGTGTGTGTTTGCATATAACTTTCAATTTCATTAATTAAACCATTTGATTTAATGCATATATGATTTTGTAATGAAATAAGTTTATTAAATTTAAATTTGATTGCTCAGTTTTAAGAATGATTTTTTTTTTCTAAATCGATTCTCCCTCAAAAAGCCATATATGCCTTTTCCTTTATCAAGAGTCTCTTATGTTATCATTTTAAAACTTTTTTTTATACATTATTGTGTAATTTGTTAATATAAAAAATTTTAAATTTATAAATTTAAATTTCATACATTTGAATATTACTTCTTCATATTAAATTCATAGTTGATTCATTTCAATTTTAAAAAAAAATTCTCTTGAAGTTATCTGTATATAATAATTTTAAAATCTTATCTTTTTTAATTTGCTATTATATAATAAAATAATAAATATTTTTTAAGAAAAATAAAATAAAATACTTATTCTTAACAATATCTTTTATTATACTTTATTTTTTCTTAAGATATGTAATTTTACTATTATTTGATAATGGTGACATTTTTTATTTTAAATATTTTCCTTCAATTTTTTTTAAGTTTACTTAAATTTTTTTTAAAATATCCATATAATATACAAAAAGTTATAATTACTTTATAATAGTATTTCAATTTTCTAAAATTTAAGATATGCATGCATGATCATTTATATAATATGTCACATAATTTAATAATTTGATTTAACATGCATTGTAAACAAAAATCAATAATGTTAAGACATTAGGACTCGTTTGGTTTGGTGGTCAGGATGTGATAAAATATGGTAAGATATGAGAGAAGGATAAGAACAGAATAGGATAAGAACACGATAAGTTATAATCTTATCTAATATTTGATACACAACAAATAACAAGCCAGATAAAGATAATATAAAATATAAATTATGTTCAAATGACTAAATTATTTTTTCATAAAATTATATTTGATTTTCTAAAAGTAACTTTTAATTTAATTTTTTATTTTTTACAAAAAAAAAACAATTTTAACTAAACTATACAATATTATTTTCATTTATGTAGTTACTTTTGTTAAAATTATAAAAAAATTATATAAGATTTTTAAAATTATAATTATTATTCAAATAATTTTATTTAAAAAATATTTGAATGGTAATTATTTAATTTTTAATATTTTAATTAACAAAATACTTTAAATTTATATGTCAAAATTATTATTATCATATATATAAATTAATATATATAACCACACACACACATATATATAGGGTCAAGATTCGGCACCAAGTGCCAAAATTAGTCAAATTACACTTTTAATAACTTTTTGTAGGATGCAAATCTAATCGATCTAAGCGTTGAATTTGATGTTCTTATTAATTAAATGAAGTATACAAAATTTCACACAATTTCAAAATTATTTAGTAGTTTATTTTAATGTACAATAAAAAATTAAAATATAAGTAAATATTCAATGTTAGATGACATATCTAGAAAAGTCCAAATTATATAAAATTTGATATACATGATCATGAAAATAATATTACATAATTCAACGGTTGGATTGGTTAAATTTGCATTCTACAAAAAGTTATTAAAAGTGTAATTTAACTATTTTTGACACCTGGTGTCAACGGATCTTGACCCACACCCACACCCCCTAACACACACACACACACACACACATATACATATATATATACATACATACATACATACATATATATATATATATATATGTATGTATGTATATATATGTATGTATGTATGTATGTATATATATGTATGTATGTATGTATATATATATATATATATGTATGTATATATATATATATATATGTATATGTATATATATAAAGAGAGCTTATCCTATCATGTTGCTTTCTAATCCAGCTCCTCTCTCAAAATAAGAAATATACCGGAGCAACAAGATAGGATAGTATTATCATATCCTACTGACGCAACAAACAACAAACTACAATAAGATAGAATAGTTATCTTATCATATCTTAGCTACCAAACGGGCTCTTAAGATTTAAGTTTATAATAAGTATATGCTTGGAACTTATCTTTAATGGTAATCTTTAGAAAGATGCAAATAGGGGTGAAAATGGAATGAGTCCAAAACAGATTTTACAATTTTCATTCCTATCCCCCACTAAGGGCAGGACAAGTTTAAAGTAGATAGGTTGAAAAATTAAAACTCAACCTCATTTTTGTCAAAATCAGAAAAGTCCTCAAGAAACCTATCTATCCTTTTTAAAAAAATAATAATTTACTTATGTATAATTGTAAATACATCATATATTAAGTTATAAAGTACATTATAATTCAAATAATATATAAAAATTAATAAACAAAAAGAATCATAGAAGTAAAAAACTTAAGAACTAAATTATATTTTTAGTAAATTGTGTAATTTTAATATTGTTATTTAATTTTTATTATAGTTTAAATTGTTTAGCTTTTATAAAAATTAATTATATTTTTCATATATATATATATGAGGTGTATTAAATGAGAGGTTTTGATTA
This sequence comes from Spatholobus suberectus, assembly GCA_004329165.1. Taxonomy (NCBI): domain Eukaryota; kingdom Viridiplantae; phylum Streptophyta; class Magnoliopsida; order Fabales; family Fabaceae; genus Spatholobus; species Spatholobus suberectus. The sequence continues at coordinate 9,728,386 of CM014736.1, forward strand.
TTATGAGAAACAAAAGTTATAAATCAAGGTCATTCAACTTACATTACTTAAAACAATCGTGTGTGTGTGTGTATAAAACAGATAAAATCTGAACCTGAACTTAGTCAAAATAGAATTGTCAAAATTAGATTAGGATCAGACAGCTGTCTGTAAATTTGAATTTAATTGACATTTCTAAATGTAAAAGGTCACTTCTTTTTTTCCCTTATTTCCATTTTTCCTCACACCGGTTGGAGTTTAAATAACTTCAACTTTTTTACCTTGAGATGAACACAATCACATTATCAAAATGGGTTGATTTGTTTAACCCATTAAAAATATGTATTAAGTTTGGAAAATTGGAATCCGATTAAACTTTGACCTAATTTAACCCATTTCCTAACTATTTTAAAAATAATTTCATTTATTATTTTTATTTAAACTAATTTGTCAATCTTCTTTTAATCTAAACTTTTTGTAATAAAAAAAAGTAATTTATTAAATCGAGTTGAATTTTTTATTTGAATTTAACAAAATTTTTAAAAAGATCAATATTTAATCTTTTTTTTTTTTGAAGAGGAATATTTAATCTTAAACTTAGGCATTTTGGTCCTTAATTTATTTATTTATTTAGTCTTTAAAAATTTAACATAAAAAAATATTGTTTTTAAATGGATGTATAAGTTCGTTTGACTCGTGGCCCATAGAGAGTTAGACTAGGCTAAATATTTTTGCCACACATTTAAATTGGTTTATAATTTAGCCTAAATTAAAAATCTTTTGACTTGTAATTAGAACGACTGGACCCGTTTCTGGCATTATTGCCTCCATGTCCGAGTAACTAAATTGCTTCCATCATCCAATGTATAAATATAACTCCTTTAGCAAATTGGATTCGATCAGTCTTTCCAGAATCTAAACTATTTCAAGGGTCCATACTCCATAGTTCGAAGCAGCTAGAATGCTCAATGTTTTGTTTGACTGAAGTTCCATACTTTCGTACAAAATGTTTTGAATGAGATTCTTGTACTGCATGTGTCATTACCCATATGGGGTTATGAGGTACAGATTGATCCCCGTCTAGCTTATAGGTGTGAAGGTAGATTTGATGAGCTTCTCCTGCTTCTTTTACTATATTCTGCCTTAAAATGTTAAGTTGTAACTACCCTTATAAAGAAACTGTGATTTGATATTAAAAACAATATTAGAATTTCGTTTTTGACATCAGCATTGCGTAGCTATCATGAAATTGTGCGTCACGATTAGAAAGTCACATTTGATCGACATACAATTATAAAAACATATTCATAACTTCTTTTTTGATAAATGTAAACCTCTTCCTCATTTTTTTTTTTTTTGGATTGAGGTGAAAGGAAGAAAAAAGTAGAAAGAAAAAGTGATAAATAATGTAATGAAAAAAGAAGAGATGTTAAAAAAGAAAAAATAGAGCAAAAATGAGATGGAAGAAAAAATAAATATATATTTATAAACATTACTTCTTTTAACATGAGATTTTGGTATTGTGCCCTTCATTTCCTAAGTGCGTGCTTTTAATTTATAATAAACTTAAATATGATTTTAGTTTCTATAAATATTATTAAACTAGTATTTTAACCTGTGCATTACACAGAATAAATATTTATTTTATACAACTTAAATTTACAATAAATAAATATTTTTGAATATATAAAATATATTATAATTAACATTTGTAATAAATAAATGTTTTAGAACATATAGCTTATATTTTAAAATTATAATAAACAATTATTATAATAAAATATTAATTTTTAATTATTGATAATTTCTTTTAAAAAAATATTAAAATTAAATTTAAAACTAAAGGTATTGAAAATGATAGATTGAAAGAAATAAGACCTTAAAAGATATCTAAAAACGCTTTCATTGAAAAATGACAGTTAAAAGTGTTCTCGTTAAAGAATAGCAGCTAAATTTTTTTTCGTTCAAGATAGTTGTTTTCATTTAATATATAAGGTATATTATGTTTCAGTTATTAAAAAATAGTTAGTTTTGCTATTATAAAATTTAAAATTTTAAAAATATTTTTTTATTATTAACAATAACATAAAATGCATCTAAATATTATGTCATGTTAATAACTAGTATTTTAATCCGTGCATTGTACAAAATAATTATTTATTTTATATAATTTAAATTTATAATAAATAAATACATCTAAATATATAAATTGTATTACAATTAAAATTCGTAATAAATAAATATTTTTAAATATATATATTATATTTTAAATTTATAATAAACAATGATTGTAATACAATGTTAATTTTTAATTATTGATAATTTTTTTAAAAAAATATTGAAATTCAATTTAAAGTTAAGGAAATTGAAAATGATAGATTAAAAGAGATAAGAAGTTAAACATAAATTCTAAAAACACTCTTGTAGAAGAATGACAGCTAAAAATACTTTTATTGAAGAATAGTAGCTAAAAACACTCTCGTTTAATATAACTATTCTAATTTATATATATAGGAGATTATTTTAAGATGATATGTCTAAATATATATATCAAATCATTTGTACATGATGAGATCTTTTTAAAAAAAAAATTAAAATAATTATTAAAATAAATTAAATCAATAAAAAAATAAATGACAAAAATTATATTTAATCTTATATATAAAAAAACTAAAAATATAATTTATCCTGTAAAATATTATTTGCTTTTGATTGATAATTAACTCATCGCAACGTAGTAAAATAGAAACATTACATGAGTATTATTTTAATGAAAATGAGAAACGTACATCTCATTTTGGGGTATATAGAAGTGGAAAAAAAGAGAGAGAAAAAAAGTAACAAATGTGATATAAAAGAAAAAGAAAAAGAAAAATAGAAAAAAAAAAAGGTAAAGCAATGAAAGACAAAATAGATGTATGTTTAGAAGAGATGTTATTTTAACTTGAGTTTCAATATCTTCTAGATATCTACAAAAGAGTAATATTGATGGACACATCTTTACTCTAAACACTTTATTAATATGTATCATTTCTTTCTATTTCTTTCTTTTTATCATATCATATTAATTATCATATTTATACTTCTTTCTCTTCCTCTGATTAGATGTCAAATAGTTTCTTGGCATCCACCAATCATTTTTTACGCAAAAAAGAAAGCATTACAAGCCTTACGGCACTTTTACTTTCTGTGATGATAGATATGTCAAAGTAATGGAGGCTTCGATTGCAGTTTGAACTTTAGGGTTTTTATTCTTTTCCAAACATAAGGTATACATTATAGATAAAGAAAATCAATATCATTGTAGGATTTCTCCTACCACTAAAAAAAAAAAAAAACTAATTGCTACAGTTATCTTTTGGTTAATTTTCATTAATATAGATTTTTTTAAGAGTTTAATTAGAATTAACTAATAGGATACTTTTTTTTATATTTTCATTCAATTACAAATTAATATGTATGATAAGTTTGTTGACTTTTAAAATAATTATTTTAAAATGATTTATGATTAATTAATACTATAAAAAAACCTTTACACTCACAATAGATGAAAATTAAATTACCAATAAAGATTGAGTCTAGCAGAAGAAGTAGTCTCCCACAATGTAGCAAACCATGATTTGACCGTACTTTAAACATAATTGCTTTTAAAGGAGAATAATTGTAGTAAAACAAAACATAAAAATTAAACTCCTTTTTAAGCTTTGAGCTAGGAAATGCTATTTCTCTGCAAATTTGACATTCTCCATTTTTTGACTTGGGATTTTTTATATATTTTGGTTCGATTTATTTTAAAAATAAATCATTCTTAAAAATAAACAGCAGCGAAACAAGCATTTATTCCTCTCTATATCACTCTTAATGAGAACGACTGTCTTTCTTTTTTCCTTTTATGCTAGTAGTATTGGTGTAATTAATATGATTAAACATTTAACATAATTTTTTTTTTTTGGATAAGCCAAAATTTTATTGATGAAAATGAACTTAGTTACTGTACAAAACAGGATAAAAATAATACAACCAAGCACCTAGAATCCCTCCCTTTAAAACCCAATTACCAAGACCCACCCAATACTTATATAACCAGAATTATAACGTCTAAACAATGCTACAAAAAAGAACATAGCATAACGAGGTCATCACCGCACTGTATAAAACATAGTGGCCCACAAATTACATTAATATACTAAATTTATGTTAATAATTACATTAATATATTAACATAAATTTAATATATTAATGTAATTATTTATCATTGATTAATTTCTATTTTTATATTTATTTTTTTTCTTTGTGTTGTATAACTTTTAAACTATAAATAACCTATTGTATTTTTTTGATGCACTGCTAATACTATTTATGTATTAAATTGTTATAGTTTCAACGCAATAACCAGCAAATTTACGTACATTATCCCAGACGAATTATTATCTGTGCAAAGTCAAAAACTTCGGATGAATTTGAGTAGAGTTCAGGATTGGGTCCTTTGTGTTGGTTGGATATTAGTAAGTTGGGGGTTTTGGTCCCCGTGTCTCGTACGTTATGGTCCCTGTGTATGTCATACTACTAGGTACAAATGGGCCAGACATGCAACTCAAAGGTCGGTCTAGGGTCCCGTGCACAAGATCTCCTTAGACAGCAAATCACACCTAATTTCACGAACTTATAATAGAGCTTTTCCTTAACAGCATGTTTGTTTAGTAGAAAAGAGAGAAATAAAAAAAAAAGTTAAAAGATGATAAATAAATAAGGAGTAATTTGAAATTTTATGTTATTTGGTATGAGAGAAATAAATGAGAAATAAGAGAAAAATAAAGAGATGAATGAGAGTAAGTAAGAAAAAGTGAAAATAAATAATGAGACCCACAAAAAAATTTAAAAATTTCTTACTTATTTTCACTCAACCAAACCACCTAAAAATTCAAAAATTTCTTCTCCTCTCCACTCAACCAATCAAAGTAGTAAGGACGAAATAAGGGAGAGGAGTGAGGAAGAGAACGGAAGTGTAAAGAAATAAAAAAATTTGGTGCAGTAGAAATGCAATGAAGTTTTTTAAAAATAGTGGGCCCCACACAAAAAGCTTTCACGCAAAAGTGCGACAATTTGCGAAGAAATCATACAAATCCGTTACACATTTTTCGAAAACAACTTTTTGAAGGGTATTTCGAAGCAAAATATGTATTAAAAGCTTTCGGTTTGAAGTGTTATGATGAAGTAGTGAAGTAGAACCGAAATCGATTTAGGCGAGTAAAAATCGATTTTGTTGTGTTGGGGTTGGAAAATCGATTTTGTTGTGTTGGGGTTGGAAAACCAATTTTGTTGACTCAAAATTGATTTGACCATGTTGTGAACCACAAGAAAATCAATTTGATGTTAGGCAAAATTGATTTGATATAGTCGAATTGCAAAATCAATTTCCCATTATTATATAGCCAACCAAAATCGATTTTGTCTTTACTAAAATTGATTATGCTTTTGTTATATATATATATATTATAATAATATTATTATTAAAAATAATATTATTAAAATAAATAATAATAATAATAATAAATAATATTAATAATAAAAATTAATAATAATAATTAAAATAAATGATGCAACAGAACCAACAAAATCGATTTCCATGACCCCAAATCAATTTAACCGGAAAAAAAATCGACAAAACATGTGTTCAGACACGTAAGGGTATAATGGTAATAATTCAATTTCCTTTCTTTTTCTTTTCTTTCAAACCAAACAACTCCACACGTTTATTTTCATTCTATTTCTTCTCTATTTCTCTTCAACCAAACAACTTCAATTTCCACTATATTTCTTACATATTTCTCTTCTTTTCTTTTCTCACATCTTTCCTTTCTTTCCATCTCTTTCTTCGCCCCTACCAAACAAGGCCTAAATACTTTCGACAAAGAGGAGAGATATAGATAGGAAAGAAGTAGGTAAGAAATAAATTAAAATGTGAAAAATAAATAAAAAATAAATTGAATTTTTAGGTTGTTTGGTAAAAAATAAATATATGAGAAATAAGAGAGAAATAAAGTGAAAATAAGTATTGAGACACACAAAGTTTTTAAAAATTTCTCACTTATTTCTATTAAACCAAACCATCTATATTTTCAAAAATTCAAAAATTTCTTCTCTTTTCCTCTCCTCTCTATTATACCAAATAGAGGATTACTATTTTTTTAGACAAATTCTACTGTGTGCCAATAAGGCAGTAATGTAGGTGGTTTAGGCAATTTTTGACTACCGTTGGATATATTATAATAATATAGAGTTTGCAGATTGGTTTTGTGCCACCAATTGTAGCAATGTTTTTTATTTTTTAAATTTTTTTAACAGCATAAATGTTTTTACAATTTGCCCCTATTGTCTTTACACCACTTTGGCAACATCGATGGAGATAAGGTTGGATGGGAAGGGGAGGTGAGGAGCACCGTGAAGCTGTGGCGGCTTGACTTCGATCACCCTTTATTTGCCAACAATTTCACTTCCATACAACTAATCTAACAATTTAACCCCACAATCAACATGAATAAAAAAAAATCAATAACAACACATAGAGTGTATCACAACAGATTCGAAATGGAGGCAAAGATATAGGAAACAACTTCAAATAATGGGGATTTCAAGAATCAATGGTGAAGTAGAGGTCGATGACGGGGTATCTCGCATGGATTGCGTTCTTCAGATGGAGTTCTGTTTGCATGCTCTTCACCAAATTCACTTCCTTCTCGAGCAGGGACCAGATGCTCTTACAGCCACTGACGAGGTGGACGAAGTTGTTAGTGTTCAAGATGAGGTTGCAAGGGAAGGGGAGGGGCATAAAAGGAAAGGGCTGTGGTAAAGTGGTTGTGGAGGGAGGTGAGGGGGTCGGTGGGCATAAATGGCATTTCAATTTTTTTTTTAAAAGTGTCTAAGATAAAAAAAAATGGAGAAACCTGCTATACCCAGTGATTATAAATGGTATTTGAATAACAATTTAATTTTTTTATATAGTTAATCAATTAGAGATTACTTTATATATGACTTTTAAAATAAATATTACAAAAATCAATAATCTTATCATACATAATAATTTATGATTGGTTGATAGTATAAAAAATACTTACATTGTCAATTAATTCTAATTAAATTCTTTGAATATTCAAAAATAAAAAAATCTCATATAGATATGCATAATCATTGAATTTTAGGTATATTATATAAAAAAATCAAATTGTGAGCTGGGAGTATTCATTAACCAATCCAATCTAATGCAAACGATAGTAACTAAACCAAAAATTAATAACCAAAAAACCAAAAATAAAAAAAAAGCTGATTTTATTTCATTGCATTGCATCAAGCTTTGATTTTTCTTTTGAAAAATCGATCCAATTTAAACCAAACTGAATTATATTTTGTATTTAAGATCATTAAATAATTAGTTATATGGTCATGTATCAAAGAATCTATATGAAACAGGAATTTGTTATCTATTGTGTATATTTTCTTTGCGAAATTATAAGATTATCTTCAACTTACAATTTGAATTTATATTTTAAACTATGTTATGAGTTATATATGAGATGTGATATTTGATGAACGATTAATTTGTATATTTTTAAAATTCATTTTCAATATTTGTAGACTCATTTGAAAAATCAAAAATCAATCCAACCTAAATTGAAATAAAATTGGATTGGATTAGATTGATTTGATTTTAAAATTAAACTTACTATATGGTTGAAGAACAAAACCAAAGTGATTAAATTAGATGATTTTTTTCACTCAAAACTGATTTGTTTTATATTGAGCCTGGGCATACCTCAAGCCTAGTAAGATCTGACTATTGGTTGGCTTAATAAAACCTAACTACAGCCTGATGTAAACGCAACCCATCATGATGACACAGCACGACATAATGGCATATTTTGACATATATCGACAATTGTAGTCTAGTGTTTTCGACATCCAGTCTCCTACCAAGATGCCAATCTTAGTTGTACGAGTCCTGACACTAAGATGGCTATCCCCTCTATTCTACAACCATTTATCCACATGTTGGTGTCAATATGTAAAATTTACTAAGTGTTGGAAAATGTTTTTGATTGGTTGAATTTGATTTCTCAAAGAAGCTAACTCGAGTTGAAGTGTGAAATTGAATTTGAAGTATTTGTTGTAGTTAAAGAATTGAGTTAAGAATCAAAATTGAAGATTAAAGAATTAAAGAAGTGAAAAACTCTAAAAATTGCTATGTGTTGCGCGATGAAGTATCTTGATGTAAGGTTCAAAATGAAGGAGAAGATAACTTCAATTATTTTCAACGTGCAAATATAAATAGATGGTATGAGAATATTAAGTCTATATACACATATATGTATAGTAGAATTCAACCACTTGAGTTGAAAGTCTATAATAAAACTCATGTATTTCATCAAATATTGTTGTAAACACTTATCCCAAACATTTTAGAACACTTAACGTGCCAATCACATTCAACAATGGCTACTAGTTTTATGAATCGAGTGTATATTTTGGCATTTTTCGAGCCTTTACTTTAATTTTCCATTTCGTAGTCTTCACTTCCTTATTCTTCTAAATTCTTGATTAAACTTTGTGCTTTAAGTCACTTTACATTTAAGGATTTTCTTTTAATTTTCAAAGTTCAAATTTGAATTTATTTATTTCTTTTATTTATCTTTGAATTTACATGCTTCTTCATTAGTCATTTAATTTTTTGATTTCATTGTATTTACTTATATTTCTTTACTATCTTGATAATTGCCTTTGTTGATTTAATTAAATTCATTCATTGTAATCTGATCTCTTCAAAGATAAATTGAATAAATTCTTTGCCTACAAATATTTATACTTATTCAAACTTGCAAAGTTATTTGCTTTATTGCATTCGATTATTTGATAATCAAATTAAATTGGCTATCCATTTTTGTTTGTGAATCAAGATATTTATCAAATTGGAGAGTTAAAGATTTTGACTCATATACATGTCATTAATTGAAAGTTAAACATTGTTGACATGCCAAAACCCTTAAAGGATTTGATTCTAAGTCCACAAATTTCCATTTATAATCAAGCAATGAAAACATTACATTGAGAATTTGAATTGGGATAGCTCAATTAGCAAGCCTATAAGGCCGGAGATAAATTAAGTTCAACTCTCAAAGTTGAAAAACCAGAAATGGTTCTTGAAGCCATAGAAAAACAAAATAAAGAAAAATAAATTATGACCTTTGAGACCGTAAAAAATAATGAAATGGGTTTTGAAGCCAAGGAAAATCAAGAAATGGCCTTGAGGTAAATAAAGAACATAAAAATAACTTGATTAATATAGTGATGGAAGAAAATAAAAGGTTAACCTTGAAGAAGTCTTCAAGGAAGCAACTTTATCAAAATGATCCAATCAAGTGAAGAATAAAGGATGGATTGCATCTATAATGATTCACCTATTGGGTTCGAGAAACCACTTTCCTATAAGATTAAGAAGATTGAGGCTCAAAATCGTCTCAAAGAAATCAACGTGGGGGATGAAGAGGATCAAAGACCTATCTATGTAAGCACTTTGTTGGATTCTAATTTAAGACAAATGATTATTAAACTCTTGAAAGAATTTAAAGATTACTTTGCATAGAACTATGACAAATTGTTTGGTTTGAGTGGAGAATTAGTTGAGCATAAGCTACCAATTCAAGAAGGTAAAAAACCTATAACACAATCTCCTCGAAGATTTGCTCCTAATGTGATTTTGAAGATTAAAAAAGGAATGGAAAGGTTCTTAAAAGCCAAATTCATCCAGATAGTTAAGTATGTTGAATACATTTCTAACATAGTTCTTGGTATTAAAAAAATAGTAAGATAAGAGTATGCATTGATTTTCAAGGTTTAAATCCAACTATTCTTAAAGATGAATATCCTATGCCTTTTTTTTGGTACATAAAAAAAAAGGCATATTACTTGACTCAACATTTGGTAATAAAATATTTAGTCTTTTAAATGAGTATTTGGGATATAATCAAATTTTTACTAATGGAACTTATGAATACATTGTTATGCCTTTTGTTTGAAAAATGTTGGTATTATCTATCAAAAGGCTATGAACACCATTCTCCAAGATTTAATAGGAAAATTAATACAAGTCTACATTGATGGCGTAGGAAATAAATCTAAGTCAAAAAAGGATCACATCAATCACTTGAGACAGTCTTTTGAAAAGATGAAAAATCATGGATTAAAAATGAATCCTATTAAATGTATTTTGATGTTTCTGCAAGTGAGTGTTTAGGGTTCCTAATCCATAAGAAAGACATTGAAATTGACAAAGAATAAAGTGAAAGCAATCTTGAAGACCTCTCCTCTCAAAAATAAGAAACAAGTTCAATTTTCGTTGGGTAAGATAAACTTCCTTCAAATGTTTATTTCCAACTTGTAATGGAGAACTAAAGCATTTTCTCTATTGTTTCAATTAAAGAAAGAGGTTGATTCATGTAGGAACTAGGAACAATAACATCAAAAGGTTTTCGAGGAAATCAAAAAGTACTTGACAAATCTTTCTATAATGGTACCTCCAATGAAGGGAAGAACCTTGAACTTGTATATTTCTGCATTAGATAAAATAATAGCCAATATGTTGTTTTTAGAGGATTAAACTAGTAATAGAAAAGCCATTTATTATCTTAGTCGAATGTTGAATGATGCAGAAACTAGATATAGTTTAATTCAGAAATTATGTTTATACTTGTACATCTCTTGTACAAAGTTGAAATATTACATTAAGATTTTCAATATAATTGTATTTTGTCATAATAATATAATAAAATCCATGTTATTAAGGTCTGTTTTACATAATTGAATAGGTAAATGAGCTTTGGCCTTAATTGAATTTTCATTAACTTTTGCTTCTTTAAAAGCTATGAAAGCGCAAATGGTAGCAAACTTTATTAATGATCATATTTTGATCGAATTGGAAGAAAACAATGTTGGATTAAAGCCATGACAATTATATTTCGATGGATCAAAAAATGTGAATGGTTCAGGTATTGGGGTTGTTGTTATTATTTCACCAAATAATATTCCAACTAAATGTGATGGATTGAAGGAGATTGAAGGAACTCTTTAATTATTCTAATTCAATCTCCACTCCTCTTTTCTTTCAAATTATTTTAAGTTTACATTTCAAGTCACTTTATATTTTTGGATTTTCTTTTTATTTTTGAACTTCAATACGAATTCCTTTATTTCTTTTGCTTATCTTTGAATTTACATGTTTCTTCATTAGTCATTTAACTTATGGATTAATTTCTTGTTAAGTTATTTCCTTTTTGGATCATTTTATTTTATTTACTTAGATTTTTTTTTCACTCTCTAGACAATTGCCTTTGTTTTCAAATTCAATTTCTTCAAAGATAAATTGAATATATGCTTTGCCTACAAGTATTTATACTCCGTCAAACTCACAAAGTTATTTACTTCATTGCATTTAATTATTTGATAATCAAATAGAAATTGATTATTTATTGTTGTTTGCAAATCAAGATTTTAATCAAATTGCAGAATTAAAAATGTTGACTCATATACATGCCATACTAAACATTGTTGGTTTATTATAAAACCTTTAAAGATTCGATTTTAAGTCCCCAGATTTTTATTTAGAATCAAACAATGAAAACTTTAAAGTGAGAATTTGAATCAAGATATTCAATTAAATTAGGATTAAAACTCAAAAATGAAATTCATTGTCAACACCAAAGCAAGAGTATACTCACCCACCACTGATGAAGGCCATGGATCTCTCTTGACAGTAAGTACGTAAATTACGCTGGGTGATCCCACCTAATCCATTACTCCCCATGCTAATAAATACCCAACAATCTTTACTCTTCATGTTCCCTCATACACATACTACTATTACTTTGTTGGAAATTTACTCAAGTGTCGGAGTTTTTGCAAATGACAATCACTGCTGCCTTCTGAATTCAAATTTTGTGCTGTCGTGATGCTCCTAACCAATTTCCTTCCTTCATCAACATTGAGATTGACTAAAACACAATTTAATCCAATCCACAAGCACCTCTATTATGAAGAAGTGTAAATCTCAAAAGCAATATCCAAAAACCAAATTACAGAGCTCATAAATAGCACCACTTGATATCCTATTCCCCTCGTTGGTATGCTCCCTCTATCCCGATCTCCCCTCCCACCCTCACTGTTCCCCCCGTTCTCTCTAAACCTTCAGCACTACACCCTCCCTATTTGCAGTTTTATCATAACAATTTATAGTTGTAGAAGAAGATATGAAAGTTTTGAAAATTTGTAAATCAACACATTTCATCACATGCTCCGCATCAAGAATTTTTTTTTTTTGAACAAGGAAAAACTAACCTCTGAAAAAAATAATGTCATGCCTTGAAAAAGAGTTTTTCTTTTCCACTGATTTGTCATTTTTTAATCAAGAGACAAAAGAATAAACATATAGCATCATTCAGGAATGTATAAATGAGAAATGATATTTAATTATTCATATATGACAATTTAATAGATAATGTTTTTTACTCAATTCACAAATTCATGTATTACATAGGATTTTTGGCTAAAATTAAAATGCCAACTGACTAATGCGTATAAAATCTCTATTTGTTTTTGGAAATTCAAAAAGTTTATTAATAGGCTTCAAAAGACAGAAGTTTCCTACAAATAACTCATAAAAGATATTTGAATTTTAGCCCCAGATTTTGTACGCATTTATATTTATATTACAATGCATAATAATCTCTCTCGAGTTATAAAACTGGAATGAATCAATTACAAAGATGAGCCCCATCAAGAATATTTAATTAAAAAAAAAAACAAAGTACATCTCATTATATTTAATAATAATCTCTTTTATAAAGGAAAAGAAATAATGTCAAATGTCTTACTAACAAGTAACAAGTGCCTTACGATTCTTTTTAAGAAATTAATAATAAAATTTTATTAGAAATTACAGTAAGAATACAATCAAAATATAAATATTTTTAATTCTAAAACCAATATAGATTAACATTTGCCTATTCCAATAACAATAGCATACATTTAATTTGAATGCAGACATAGTTGAAAATTTTCAAGGTAGACCCATGGATAAATATAACACAATCTATATTTAGTGCACGCATGTTTTTAAATTCTTTTTTTCTTGGGTTTCGAGCAATCAACCATTGGCTGGATCCATTGTCATATGATGGGCATTGTACAGGGTTCAAGTATATTTCTTATACACCTTATTTAATCCATCACCTAAAAATTGAGTCCAGAGATTGGAAAAACTAGATTGTTTTATAAAACCGCATTGATGCATCTTAATTATAGCACACGTTTGGTTCTGCGAATTCCATAGTATATATATAGACTGTAAGCAAAATCTCACTAGTGTTGGCAACTCTCAATCGAAATAAATTTTCGCCTAGATCAAAGCACTATAACTTACTCTGGATTTTAAAAAAAGAGACCTTACTATAGACAATGAGACATCGTAAGATACAAAGTTCCTCAAGCCAACAGCCACAGGAGAGAAAAGTTGGACCGTTGTCAAGACTTGTACTAAAGAACGTATGTCCTGCTACCTTTGAGGAGCACCAGAAAGAATGGGATCTTGGATCGCTGAACTATCCTTTCTCAATGCTGGTATGCTAAGAGAGCGTTTTCTTAATTTGGCTTTGCCAGATGTTGGTATTCTCCTTTCACTCTTTTCCATAAGCAAAAGGGGCCCTGGCACTGGTTCACTTCTAGTTCTAAGGAAGAGATCTAGGTTTTGACGATACTTAATCCCTTGCATTTTAGTTCCAAGGTCCCCAGGCATACCTGCAAGCTTACTCTTGGATTCCTCGTCATCGTCTGACCAATAGCCATTTTCCACCACATCTTGCATTGCCAGGTCATCATACTCTTCATCAGACTTTGTAGATTCCTCATCAACTGAGCCTACCTGCAACACGAAATAAAAAATACAAGTGAATCAAAAAATAGCTTCTAACCATAATAACTCAATCAAGCTCTGGCTTTTGCAAAATTTTCACAAGTTTACTTGCGTGGAAAGGCAACTCAGTCATTCACTATTTTAATAATAAAATCAGCACCAAATGCTGACTTCATTGCTTTTGCTAACACGGACAACACCAAAGGCAGCCCAAAAGGTTTGGAACTCTACTTATGTGTAAATTTCATTAAATATACAGACATTTTAGATGGGTAAATCACTTAAGCCACAATGTATACCTCCTCATGGATATGTTTGTCACCATCGTCACTGAAATCATCATCACTGCCCACCTCAACTTGATCATCAATCTCTTCGTCACTACCTTGCACAGAATGCTCCTCCTTGAGCTAAAAAATTTACACCAAACAACAACAAATGAGGGAATAAATTTTGACGGTCGAATTCTTTCCCATTTGACATTAACAAGCCATTAATTTTAATGTGGAACAGAGAGATCAACAATTTTTTTTTTCAAATTTACCTCCTTTGCAGGTCCATCAGAAAATCTTGGTGAACTACAGCATGAGGATAGATATCTACTACCAGTATCAGTCCCATCAGCTCTTGACTCATCAACACTTCCAGCACGGCTAGTGCCACCACCACTGGGCCAAGCACTAATCCCATACAAACCAAACTGAAGGTTCACAGGTTCTGCCTTACCAATTCGCAAGGGTCCATACATTGGACTTCCGATTCCGTTTTCTGTTCCATAGCCCCATAGAGGCTTCCCACTACTGTCCACTGTATTAACAGGCCAAGCCTTTGCCACAGACCCATCAGTATTTACAAGAGCCATAAGATGCCTTGAAGAACCTTGTCTCTGGATCAATTGAAACATTCCTTTGGAGCTCAAAGTATTGGCTGCACATTGATTTCTATATTCCTCATCAACAATAGTTACGGTATTTCTAATAGGATCGTATAGTTGTTCCCCAGCTTCACGCTTCCGAAGACAGCTGAAGACAGTAGCATGGATGGCTGCTACACTCTTGTCAACATTTGTATTGTTTATTTTGGGAACTAAATGCTTGTCAGCCCGCTTGCACAAATAATCCTGGATTGTTCTGATGTTTCGAATATATTTTACATATTTGTTTTTAGCTGGGTCCAGTGCCATGTACTTTGCCCGTACAGCAAATCGTTCCATGTGTTTGTCCTCGTTTGTAATGTATATCATGAATGGTATGATTGAAGGATGTTTCTTCATAAGCCCCATCTGCATGAGATTATGTTACTCCCGCAGTGTAAAGATAAAAAGAACACATAACTGAGAAAAAAACTGAAGGACCTAAAAGAAAATCAGACATACAACAAAGTTGAGACTCAAGTGAACACCCTCAACAACAACAGACTCTTTTCGTTCTTCCCAGGCAGTTATTAGCCTATCAAGACTGTCAATCACCATCTCACTCTGTGCCTTAAATCCTTCAACAGCCATTTGTTTTGCATTTGGCAATTCAGCAGTACCGGAAACCACCTCCGATGTCCGTATATCAGATTTCCTAGAATTATGACCCTCAGTTACTTCATCCTTAGGAAGCATATGAGACACACCAGCCAGCTTTTTTGCTTTCCTTCTAGCCTTTGCTTCTGCAACGGCAACAGGATCCAAACACTCGCCTGCATGGTAGGTAGATGCCCATAACAAGGGGTTTTCCTTCTCGTTGGCAAAACTCCTCATCATGTGCCTGATTGAATCAGTTGATACCACTGTTGTGATTCCCAACCGACTACCCTGAAGGGAAAATATAGATAACACCAAAGTTATGGAACTGTAAGATATAAAAGGCACAGAGCTCCAATTGCATTATTCACTACAGGTTACATATCCTACCACAAACTAAGTAAAATTGGCACTACATATTTATTATTGCAAAAAGACAACTACTTCTGTATGCAAAGATACCAGCAATGCAGACAATGTGGATTTGCCACAGCCACTAGTGCCACACAACAGCACTGTCACGGATTCCTTCCGTTCTCGGATCCTACCACCAAAGAAAATAATCACAAAAACAAGAGTGAAAATTGTACTGTACTTTACAAAATAGTAGCAGCCTCATGACTGTTTTACAGGAAGCGTGGCAGCAATTTAGAGAAGATGAGTTGCAGAGAATATTTGGAGGCAAGATTAAAAAAAGAAATGCAGCGCATATCTTGGGCTGTGGTAGAGTTTGAGCCTGATAGAGCTGTAAATTCAAGCATCTCAACTATGAGGGGACAAAAAGTATAGTAGCCCAAAATGGAAGTGATTTTGTCATCTTAGAAAGCATCATTACATTACATGTTTGCCAAGTGCCCCGTACTGTGAAATTTCAAGTACTTTGAAAAATTGCTCTCTTAAAATACTTTGACTAACATTATATAAATTCTTTTTTCTGCTTCTACCTTTGCTTCCTAGATGAAGCACCAATTTCTCCTCTTCAACATCATACTTTCTGCTTTTGCTAGCCATCGTATACTTTGACCAAACAACTCATATGGATTTGAAAAGGTATATGACTGTACACAAACTGGCTAGTAATTAAAATCTTGACCGTGAAAAAACCAACCATGGCAAACCATCCCTAAACATATAACATCAGATTCCATTTCATCAGAGTAGATGCATGCTGCAACCACAGTCAGAATTATATATATATATATTTTTCTTCTATTCAGGTTATTCTATATCAAAATAGTTACTATAAAGATATAAATGATATCATCCGTACCTGCAGGCTAGGATCAAATCTGTTCTCTGGTTGGGACCCAAATACTTGTACTCAGCCAGAGCATCACAAACAATATCCAGAAAAATTTCTCTCCGAACAAATACAGTGGTACGCCGTTTGTACAACTCAAATGGCACACTGTTACTTCTATATTCTTTCCCTAAAAGCAAATGGTTGCCTGACCCTGTTTTACCAAGGCAAGGGGCAGGATCATGAAAATCCTTTTTCACAATATTTCCCTTAGGAACATCGGGACCTGATAAAAGGATTCCTTCATGCTGCAAAGCATCAGTTGAACTCCCACTCTTTGTGAGTTCAAAAACTCTTTGGCTGATCTGATAAGATGAAAGCATATTCAGAATAATTTTGTACAAAAAGGTCCAGAAAAGCCATCTTTAATTGTTTATTGGAAGTATGAAGAACAACATTCAACCAAAAGGTCATTTAGACATACAAGACATTAGACAATAAAGGCAAATTGGTAAGCTCCATGTCAGAATAACCATATTTATTTCTTGAAGATGAATATTAATTACATTAAAAAAAAATTGAATAATAGTGGAGGAAGGACACAAATTTTAGCCACAATAGTCACTCAACCATGTAAA
Organism: Spatholobus suberectus; assembly: GCA_004329165.1. NCBI lineage: Eukaryota > Viridiplantae > Streptophyta > Magnoliopsida > Fabales > Fabaceae > Spatholobus > Spatholobus suberectus. Next base: position 9,745,707 of record CM014736.1, read on the forward strand.
CTCATCTTATTTTTTGGTTCCACACAGGTGCCTTTTGGAGGAAACCCTGATCGAGACATTCTTAGACACTAAATATGAACACCTCTCCTAATGAGAATTTGAACCTTAGTTGACCATATTGTGGAAAACTAGCTCTTTCTATTAGACCAACCCTTGCTGGTTTGTAACCTCATGTTATAATTAAACGAGTTGTCTTTTGCTAAAAAAATAAATAATAAAACAAAAACAAGGAAAAAAGGCGAATTTTATAATATATTAAAGCCTTCCACAGCAACAAGAAGCACATATCATACATTCCTCTCGTCATCTACCCATCTCCATAGACACAAGATATGGAGACCATGTGATAAAATAGTTCACATGGCTACGATCGGCCACATAAAGGCCATGGAACAAATGCACTCCTAAAAAAAAAACCCTCAAAAATGATGATCGATGACACAACACCATCAAAGTTAACCAAATTGCGGCCCAGAACAATGCCAAACGGTAAAGCACAACCACAGACAGACCAAAGTGCATGCGCTCGGTCATATTCTTAACACAAACTAAACGTTCCAACAGTTTGCTGATAGTCCAAGCAAGTAAATGCACAAGATATCCATCCACAACATAAAGTCATCAACCACCTAAAACACTCGCTGATAATTCTCCATCACAACGAAACGAACAAATTCAAAACGAATATTCCACAATTACATCACAAAATAGAAGTGAAACAGCATACCTTGAAGGCATGACGCGCTTTACATCCCATCAGCTGCAGCGTGCTCTGCAGAACAGGACGCGTGTACCGAAACGATTCCTTCCCTTTGTCTTTCTTCTCAACTTCGTCCACCACCACCATGTACAGCATTTTCCCCACCTCAGCCATCCCTGTTCCACGATCCAGATTCCGCGATTTCATTCACAACAAAAAAAATTACAAGAATGATCGTAAGCATGCAAAGAAAAACAACCAAAATCAACGTCGAAGCAAAACGACGAGGTAAGAAAACGTTTTCCAACATTTTATGCGGCGTGGGACCCGCATTGAAAGGGAAAATGCAATGCGAGGGATTAAGGATCGAGCGATTGGAACCTGGAGGCAACGAAAACGATCGTAGGATGTTCGTTAGTTAGTTAGGGTTTGTCGGAGGCGTCGGGATCCGCCATTGGGAAATGCGGTTGTTCTCTGCGAGTGTTGCTGGGCGATCGCGGTATTCCCACTGCTCACCTGCGTTGCACGCATCGCATTCTCACCCCCAAACGCCAACGACCTTCTCGGTGTCGAGGTAAAAAAAAAAAAACTAAAATCAATGCAGGGTGGGAAATGACGGGTTTGACCCTGGGAACGTGCGTGAATGACAAGTGCCACGGGAGCGTGATGCCGCGGTTTGGAATGGAATCCTAGGGAAGCGTGCTGATTGATTTATACCAAAATCGAAGGATGCTGTGGGTCCCATCAACAAGGAGGGATCAAGGAATGGCAGATCCTGTGATTTTGCCTAAAACAGAGGGGCCACTTTCCGTTGATTATCAACGGTAATTGCTCACTCCATTGACGTGACGTCAGATTTTAAAGGATTTAGGATTTGCGCTTCCCGTTTCGCTGTTATATAAATATCTAATTATCTAGTTTTTTTTTCTCTTTGAATAATATTTATCATATATCTCATTTTTTTATATTTCACTTTTACATTATTATTTTTTATCTCTTTTTAAATTTTTTATCATATCAAATGTCACATTTATTATTTTCTTTTACTATCTTTTTTTTTTTTCTCTCTATTTCTCTCTTCCCTCTACCCCAAAACGGGTTGTACAATAATCATTTTCCTTTGCTTTTTTTGAGGATATCTAATAGTTTATGCTAAGGTTGGGAAGAGTTTAGTCGAATTTTTTGGGTTTAAATTGTAAGTTTTTATTTTTGTTGGAAGTAACTTTAAAGTGGGTTTTTTAATTTATAATATCTTTATATTAATAAAAGTAAAGTAATTTAAGTGAAAATTTCTTATATAATTAAAAAATATTTTTTGTACAGTAACATTTATTTTTTCTATTCTCATTCAAAATAAGGATAATTCGGTAATTAAATAACGTAGACAATTAAGAAAATTTGTTATATGTATTTGAATTTAAATTTAAACAATAAATGAAAATTAAAAATGATATAATTACTTCTTAGTTATTTAAATTTCTACTAACATTCAAATTTCACATTTTAGTAATTGATAATTCATTTTTTTCTCATTTACTCTAGATTACTTCTTAATTTCAAAATCTTGCAATTTGTTTCTTTATTTAGTTATAATTATATAATTATATTAATATAAATATAAGGATTTATTGTGTATTTAAATTTAATTTTAACTCTGATAATTGATAATTTATTTTATCACTTATTTTCTTATTTACTCAAGATTACTTTTTAATTTCAATATTCTGTGATTTGTTTCTTTATTTAGTTATGATTATATTAATATAAATAAGGATGAGAATTTTGAAGAAAGCTAATTACTGAAAAAACTCACATCATCATCATTGTCTAGAAAGACCTACTATAACAGAGAAGTAATATTAGCAGCAAGCGAAATTTGGTGTTCATTAAACGAATAATCCTCTCTATATATAAATTAGAATGATTATTTTGAATGAAAGTAATTTTAGGTGTTATTTTTCAACAAAATCGTGTTTAGCTAATTTTTTTCGACGAGAGCATTTTTAGAATTTTCTTAACCTATTATCTCTTTAAATCTATCTTTTTTATTTTTATTTCTAAATTAAATTTTATTTTTTTAAAAAAACTTATCAATATTTAAAATTAACTTTGTATCATAATATAAATTGTTTATCATAAATTTAGAATATAATTTACATATTCAAAACTATTTATTTATTATGAATTTTAATTATAATATAATTTATATATTCAAACATATTTATTTATTATATATTATAGTTATATAAAATAAACATTTATTCTTTGCATTGCATAGGCTAAAATACTAGTTTTTCTTAATTCTACTTTATATTTATTTATTTTTCATCAATCACAAATTATTTTTGTCTGTTATATTTTATGAACATGAATTTCATTGCTTTCCTTTACCATATATGAATAATATTAACAACAAGAAAAATTTGGTATTCATTGAATGAGTAATTCTTTTAATTCTACCTTTTATTTATTTCTTTTTCATCAATCACAACTGATCTTTGCTTAAACAAAATCACAGCACTAAAGAGGCTTGAATTAGGTTACTTATTTATAATCATTACTCTAAAATTTATGTTTTTTTTTTGGTGACTTAAATTTATAATAAGTAAATAATTTTAAATATATAAATTATTTACATTATATTTAAATTCATAAAAAATAAATATTTTTAAACATATAAAATTATATTTTACATTTATGATAAACCATTTATAATGTGATACAAGGTTATTTTAACTGTTGATAATTAAAATTGATAATAAATATCTTTTTGACTAAATAAATTACATTATCATTAAAATTTATAATAAATAAATATTTTGAATATATAAAATACTAGTATTTTATCTTGTGTAATGCACAAGATAAATATTTATTTTATATGATTAAAATTTATAATAAATAAATTCTTTTAAGTATATAATTATATTATAATTAAAGTTCATAATAAATAAAGTTTTTTAACGTATAAATTAAGTTTTGGAATTATGATAAACATTTTATATTGTGATACAAGGTTATTTCAAATATTGATGATTTCTTTTAAAAAGATAGTAAAATTCAAGTTAAAAAGAGAGATAAAAAAGATAGCTTCAAAGAGATAAGAGGTTGAGAAAATTTTCTAAAAACGCTATCACTGAAGAAAAACTCCTAAAATTTGTCTAAAAACAAGAAAAAGAAAAACTCTCTCATTGAAGAATAGCTCATAAAAACACTATCGTTCAATATAGTTATTCTAATGTGTTATATATATATAATTTACAATAAATAATTGTATTATAATACAAGGTTATTTTTAATTATTATAAATTTTGCTAAGAAATATTAAAATTCAATTTAGAAATAAAGATAAAGTAATAGATTAAAATATATAAATGGTTAAAAAAATCAAGTATACGAATAAAGATAAAAGGATAGCGGTTTGATATAGTTGACACAAAAATTTTTCCTCTTCAAAAAAAAAGAGAAAGATTTTTTTTAAGTAGTTGTTAAAGCAAATTAAATTTTTAATTGAAATTAAAAATATATTTGAAAGGAATAAAAATTAAAAAAATAAAACTAAATGGTTAACATATAGGATTAAGGTAAGGCATATGGACCAATGAAAGTGAGAATAACTTCTATAAATGTTCTTATTCTCATTAAAATTTCTCTCTATATATAATCAAGGAGAAAAAGAGACACTCTGTGCCTCTCTATTTTTTTTATAAAATAAAAAATATAAAAGAGGGAAATAGAGTGGAGGTTAGATTGAAAATAAGGAGTAGAAGAAAGTAGTGGGTGATTTTGAGAACAGTTGGGATGTAAAACAGTCTTGACAAAATGTGACCAAAGGGAGATATATCCTTTATTATTGTTATAGATTATAGATTATAACATTATCTTGAATGAGAGCGTATTTTAGGAACTATTTTTTAATGAGAACATTTTATGAGTTTTTCTTCAAGAAGAACATTTTTGGATATTTTTCTTAACCTCTTATTTCTTTCAATGTATGTTTTTCATCTTTATTTTTAAATTGAATTTTTAATAATCTTGAAAAAAATACCAATACTTAAAAACAATCTTGTATCACAAAGTAAAATGTTTATCATAACAATAAAATAAATTTATATGTTCAAAATATTTATTTATTATGAATTTTAATTATAATATAATTTATATATTCAAAGGTATTTATTTTTTATAAATTTTAGTTATATAAAATAACCATTTGTCTTGTGCATTGTACGAGCTAAAATACTAGTTGTCAATAATTAAAAATAATTTTGCATCATAATATAAATTATTTATCATAAATTTAAAATATAATTTCTAGGTTCAAAATTATTTATTTATTATGAATTTTAATTATAATATTATTTATATAATTATATCATAATTTTTTGTAATTTTTAATTATATAAAAATAAGCATTTATATTGTGCATTATAATGCTAAAATACTAGCTATAATTATTAAGTAAAATGATATATTAATTAATAAACATATAAATTATATAATATTTATTATTTAAAGCAAATAAATAAATATTATTTAAGAGATTAGAGAAAATAGGCTATGCACTGACAGTGTAAAGCTGTTTTACACTGTCATCTAATAACAAACCATTATGTATGATAAGTTTGTTAACTTTTACAATAATTACCTTAAAAGTCATAATAACGGTGATTTGTGATTGGTTGGCAATGTGAAATTTTTTCCATTGACAGTGCATGCCCATTAAATTCAAGAAATTAATAAATAATTTTTTAACGAAAACATGATATTTAATATATTGAAACCAATTTACTATATACATTTACATATTTGTTGCTCCAAATCTACTCGCAATTGATCAAGGTTAAAAAAACAAATTAAACGAACTCACTTAATATAAATAATCTAGTATGTTAGTCAGTCAAAGTCAAATGTAACATGACCAAAGGTTGCTAGCTCAAGTGGTTTGGCGCTTGAGTTCATTAACCAAGGTCTGGGGCTCGATCCCCGGCTTGGGCATGGAGTTACAACCGAAGGTACCACTTTACCCCTACAGGGGCCGACCCGGTGGGATGAGGGATTAGTTGGGTGCAAAAAATAAGTCACAGATACCTCTTAGTCTAACAAAAAAAAAATGGAGCATGTTATGGAACACTTGTGATGGATGAATTTCAAAATATAAATAATAGAGAATGGTAGAAAAAAAAGTTTGGACTTATCAAAATTAAGAAAAAATTCAAAATAAAGGTTGAGAAATTTATCATACATTTACCTCATAGATATCTGATGTACCTTCAATAACTAAATTCTCTGTAGGTTGGTCTTGTCAAAAAAAAAAAATCTCTGTCAGTTGGTACCTATAGAAGATATACTAGTTCTAGTTACTCCCCGCAAGAAATCCCCATCCCTCTCCAAATGTATATATCACTATCAACCCAAAAAAAAAATCTAGCTAAAATTACACTTATAGTCATTTGTGATTCAAACTCAATTTCTTATAGAAATAAATAATTATTTTAATAAACAAAACAACTATACAGTATATATACAAGCTAACAAGTATGCACTTATAAAGCGCACTTTTAGAACTAAAGGATAGTTTCTTAGTTGTAGAAGTAACAAAATGGACTGCTCCTCAAAAAAATAAAAATAAAAATTGGATCGACCATGTCCTAATAAGAGATAGGGTCTGCTATTCTCACCTTTTTTTCCCCTCCTTTTTCACCCTTTTTTTTTTTCAAAAATGTATGAAATGTCAAATTTGCCCCCACCCTTTTAAAATCCCTCACCCCTTTCCTTCTTCACTTTCCCCTTCGGTTCTCACCCCCTCCTCCCCAATTTCTCTTCTCACCTTGCGCCTCCCCCCTTTCTGTAGTCCTTTACCATTCACGTTCTCGCTGGAACCACCTCGCCGCATTTTCGTCGCCACACTTCGACATATTCTCATTACCACATGCCTACACATTCTCGCCAGAATCACCCCATTGTCGTAGGCGAATTCCTATTCTTTTTTTTTTTTTTCACTTTTGAATTCAATGAAATCGCGATTCCATTGTATATTAATGCATAATGGAATCGCGATTCTGTTATGCATTTGATCAAGATATATAACGAAATCAAGATACAATGAAATCGCGATTCCATTGTATATTGATGCATAATGGAATCACGATTCTGTTATGTATTTTTTTTAAATGTTTATTTCTTTAATTATTTATTGATTTAATTATTATTTTAATTATTTTTGTCTTTAAAATTATTTATGCAATTTGCAATTTATTTTTAATCTTTTAATAATTTATTTATTTTTACTCTTTTAATTTACTTTTTTGTCCTTTAATTTTGTGTCTTTTAATTTATTTTTTTGTGTCTTTTAACTAATATTTTTTTAGAACATCTTCTGTAATTATGTATAACTCCAAATTAATAATATTGACTATATTTTATTACTAATTATTTACTAATTGTTAAATTATTATTATTGTTTCAGATTCATTATGACACACACGAGGTTCGGCGCTAGTCGTCCTAAACGAGGCCCTCTGCTGAATGATGCACTAGGCACATCTAGGCACCCACCGTTGACTACATTTGAATGGGCGGCTAGACAGGCCGCAAGCATAGTAGCAAGGGAGCAATAACAGGAGGAGGAGGAGGTACATGCTGATGTACCAGAGCCAAAGCTGGAGGTACAAGAGATAAAGGTGCCTCGGGCTGATCAGGCCAATCGCATTATTGGACTTCCATTTGGAAGAGGTCCTATAAACTTGTCTCTGCTTAGGTCCTATAAGGACTATATATGTTATTGGACATATATGGCTTAGACAGCCCCACCTTGAGCTCAGGTTGATCAACCACAAGGATAAGGTCTTGACGATGGCAACGCACCCACAGGTAGCAGAACTGATGTGGAGTTCAGGGCCTGTCTCACTTATAGAGACACAGTATGTTGCTGCCAACAAGGGCATCGTATATGCCTTTATTCGACGGTGGCATAAGGACACTAGCTCGTTCGACCTGCTATTAGGGGAGATAACCATCATCCTAGATGATGTGTCATGTCTCTTGCACTTGATTATTACATGCAAGGTTTGCAAGCATGACTATTACCTTCACAATGATGCCATTGGGTTATTAATGAGCAAGCTCGACGCTATGCATGCTAATGCATATGTTACGATGACGAAAGGAGTTCACGTGACATTATCGTGGCTGAGGGAGGCATACGATGCAGGTGTTGCAACTGGGGAAACCACATTTGCTGCAATGGCATATTTGCTACATTTTGTCGGCTGCACGGTATTCGCTGACAAAAGCTCAATGCATGTGCAAGTCTACTGTTTGGACCTTTTCCATGATCTTCAATCTTGCGCTAGATATTCTCGAGGTTTTGCTGCGTTAGCACACCTTTATGATTAGTTGAGCGTTGCAAACCTTCAATCTACGGCGTAGTTTGGAGGATATATGAGCCTGCTGATGGTATGATTTTGTATTTTTTGTTCATATTTGTTTAGGGTTTATTTTGCTCATGTAATTTAATTTATTAATTGTCGATTATAGGTATGGATCAACAAGCACTTTGAGAGTCGACCATCCCTTATTCAGAGCAGCTTCCCGTCTTTATTGGTGGAAGGCCACGAAGGACACGGGGTCTTGCATTGGGGACCAGGCAAGCGCTAGACTAGTTGTAGATGAAAAACGTTGTTTGGGTGCCATATGACGCATATAGGGTCATCTGGCTGTTGCAGGCGTTCTCATTTTACTCAGGCTTCATCCGATGCAGTACCCATATGCTTGCCCATCTACTGGAGAGGGTCTTTAGGTAGTTTAGGTATATCCAGGGGATCCCTCGCCCTCCGCCTATCGAGTACCTGTTGTTAACTAGCTAGTCTGATGACTAGGAAGGCTGGCGAGGCACACATGGTGGACAGAGAAATGGTTGTGCCGCATAAGGCTCCATGGACTTGCGCTAATAAGTACTTGGAGTGGTTCTATCGTATTTCTCATTCATATCTGATTCCTTTGGTGGCAAAAGATCCTTTATGAAGCCTTTCGCGAGTTCCTATACCACAGCTTGGGCGTGATTAGCATGTGATTGAGTTTTCATCTAGTGACATTCATTAGTGCGAGGTAAGTATCCATATCTTTATAGTTTATTTTTTGATGACAATGAAACTTTTTTTAATAAAAGGTTGCATTCTTTTTTTGTAAGCACAGTGGGAGATAGTTGCTCGTAACATGGAGCACATGTTGCGCTTAAGGACAGTACTTAAGGGCACCGACATTGATCGCATCCTACGAGAGACATTGGCCATTGTACAAGCAAGCATGACATCCGGGTGCACCTATCAAAGAGGGAGGTAGAGGAGGATGACCACCTCCGATGATTGACTTTCTATTTTTTGTTTTTTACTATTAGATCTTTTTTTAGTATTTATATCATATGTACACACCTTACTGTATACTTTTTGGATTTTATAGATGTTTTAGATTTTATATATGTTACACTTATTGTGTTGTTGGTATCACTATTACGCTGTTACAATTATAGCACGCGATACAAATAGAAACAAACAAGCGCAACATAAATAATATTATTCAATAAATTAAAAGCACTTCTACATAGGTTTGATACAAATACAAATAACAGTAGACAAGGTGCATTGTCAAGATTTACTCAAACTAACGATTACTTGGTTGTTGAAGCTAGTTGATGTCTTTATTTCACGTAAGCACACAATGTTCTCTTTAGTGGTTCGTGGTCGACACAAACGAGCCAGGATCTATTTGGGAGATCTACCTAACCTAGTGTATAAATCAATCAACACAAGTCTAGGAAATTGGGCAAAGATGAATAACATCCTTGCCACATCCTTGTCACGTTTAATGTCCATAGACTTGTAATGAACACAGCCATTTCTTGAAGATATAGGTTGACGGTAATGAATTTTGAGTATTTTTTTACTACTCAATCTCATCGTGAATTTTTTTCTTCAATGCAACAACCGATATGTCCTTCGTGACCCTAAGAAAAGTATAACCATGAGGACATTGAAACAAGTCCCCTTCAGATGTTGTCGTCATGTGACCATTATAATACACCATAACAAGGAATCTGTTCATCTTCAAAGGAGAAGAAACAATATGGAATGAAGATGGTTGTGAAGAAAGGCAATGCTAAGTGCTTCAGACACACATTCTTTTTATACTAGTGCAAATACTGTTCACACATCAGAGAATCATTAAAAGCTTTGTCCTGTGCATCAAAAAAAGAAACATTCGAGATAGTACTAACTAAATTAGGGGTCTAGATCACACTGATTCAAGTGCGCACCTTATTCACGTGTCAAAAAATCATTCAAAGTGATGTCCTTTGCATAAAAAAAAAGAAATGGTGCAGATTGCACTGATTGAATCAAGGGTTTGGATCACACAAATTCAAACTCATGCCCTGTTCATATGTCAGAGAATCATTACAAGCAAAGTCTTATGCGTGAGAAAAAGAAACGGTCGAAATTGCACACAATAAATCAAGGGCCAGATCGTACTGATTCAAATGCGTGGTCTGCTTATGCGTCAATGAACTATTAAAAGCTGTTCCTAAAAAAAATGAATTTAATAAATATAGACAATTAATTTTTAAATACATAACAAAAATGCCTTTTCGTTATGTACAGATGGGCGCACCTCTCTCTACCATAACGATTGTACACAATATACAATGGAAACGCATTTTTATCCAAGAATATTTTTGAAAAAAAAATTACAAACAAAAGTTAGAGTAAAAAAAGCCAAAAACGGGGGTGGAAATAGCAAGACGTAAGAAATAGGATTTAAGATTCAAATTTTAAGCCCGTGTTAAAGCTGGTTTCTTTTAGCCCAACACCATGCAGCTTTGTGTCATAATTGGGCTTTAGCGGCCCGCTTCATCATTTGGACTGCAGCATTTACTCACATAATAAATGAAATTTGTTAAATTCATAATTATAAATATGGACGCTTGCAGACAAAAAATAATAAGATTAATTAATGTTATTGACGTGACTTCATATATATATAATAAAATTTAAAAATAAATGTTTTAGGGAGCAAGATCATATGAAATTTTATAAAAAGTACATGAGTCTGTTAATTTGGTTTTATTGTATGATAAATTTATTTTTTAAATAGAGTATAATATTTTTAATGCCTTGTCTATCGTGACCACAAAATGATGATGTCAACTATAAAATTTCAAAATATCATTGGATAGATAAAAATTCTACAGCTTAAATAGATTGCATAAAAGAAATACGACTTACTTATATCGATTAATGCAAACTACTAAAATGTGGAGAGCAGGGGAAAAAAGTCACAATGCTTAAAATATGCCATGATTTTAATAATGATTGGTGAAGCATGATAAGAAAAACAATTGAAAACTGAAAAAATTATAATTTACTTTGACGTTTATAATTTATTTTAAATATATTACTTTTATCTTTAGAGACAAAATCAATGTTTGTGATATATTAAAAAAATAAATTATATTACAATTAGTCAAAATTAATGAATTAAAATATAAAAATAACATCAAAGTAATATATTAAAAGTAAATTATAAATGTCTAAGTAAATTATAATTTTTTTTAAATTACAATGTTAAAAATAAATTAGTGAAATGAAAAGCAAGAACAATATTAAAAGCAATAAAAATCACTATTCATAATATATTAAAAATAAGTTATAAAATTAAATTATATGTAATTACCTAATTTAGATAAAATAATAAATACATTATTTAATTGAATTAAACACCTAAAATAATTTAATTATCGTAATTTAAAATATGATTCGTTACCTTAATTATTTTAACTAATATTCTTTATTTTGTTAAATATGTTGACACTAAATTAACCATAGTTAATGATGGGACTAAAATAGAACATTAAGAAAATGTCAGGGATCTAAAAATAACAAAATATTTTGCAAAGACTAAAATTAGTTAGAACTATATTTGTAGGAACTTAAAACATATTTAAGTCTAAATTATATTTACAAAATCATCAACATATACCAAAATTGGCGTAAAATATATCTTTAAAATATACATAACTATGAATAATTTGATTACTTTCTTGTTGTTATCTAATGTTGACAAAATTTGACACAAGGATTGTCTCCAATAATGGATACCTATGTGCCTACAAAAAAGAAGAAGATAATATATAGATATAATTCAACAGTAAAATAAAATAAAAATGTATTTTACATAAAGTTATTAATGATGTTGTGCATGTTTGGGTTAAGGTTTGTAAACATAGTTAAATCAAAAGTATGTTGTAAACTCAAGTTTGATAAAAAATGAGTTTACTATAATATGATTTGTGTTTAGATTTTTTTGTTTAAAAGTACGTTGATAAAGTGAAATTTATTTAGATAATATTAATCAAATGTAATTTTGCACTTGCATATATACTACCAACGAAAAAATGAGTTTTCAAAAATAACATTTATCTTGCTTCCAACTCAAACTCAGTTTAGTGACAAATTGAGTTTTCAAAATTACTTTATAAGATAACCAAACATGATAGGAAACTGAGTTTAGTAAGGTTAAAGTGTGTTGGAGGAGCCCAAACGAAAATCCAAATATAGCCGTAATAGTATAAGTTATACCAGTGTAATTTGATCACTCATTCACACACACATATATTAAATAATTTAAACTACAATAATAAAAAATTAAGTAATAAAATTAAATTATTTATTTTATTAAAAATATAATTTAATTTTTAAATTTTTAATTCCTTATTGCCTATTACTTTTATATATTATTTAAATTATGATGTACTTAATATATAATTTATTTAAAAATATAAAAGAGTAAATTAATTTTATAAAACAGGTAGACAAGTTCCTCTAAGTTTCTTTGATTTCATTGGGGGATGAAATTAAGTTTAATGGTTTTTTTTATTACTGTCTCCTTAAACTTGATCCTAAACTTGACTTGCTTTTTGGTGGAGGATACACATGGCAAGTGCAAAACTTGCCTTAAATTATGTAGCTATGCTTACGTAAAATATCATCACTCATTTAGATTTTTATAAAGACTAGCAAAAACACAGGCACTGTCGTGCTTATGTATCCGCTCTTCTATTACGCTCACATATTCTTATTGTGCTAAATTTGATATTTGTAAAAATTTATCTTATTATGCATTGACATGTATATTAATTTTAGTTTAAGTTTTATTTTTCCAAATACATGTCTATCTATATGTATTTTTTACTTATGCCTCTATAGTATATAATAATAAGGTAATATAATATATTATTTTTTCATTGGACGGATTATACTGTAGTAGTATAGAAAACTTTGATTTTTATATACATAGACATAAAAAATATGTTAGAAATATTATGCTCAATTAAATATATTGTCACATTTTTTTTATTATGGTCAATGTGTATATTAATTTTAATTCAGTAACTACATGTCTTTCTATACGCATTTTTCATTTCAATTTATAGTATAAATAATACTTAAAGAAAAAGGTGTAAATAATGAATTTATAAAAATATTATAAATGATTATTTTTGTGATTTAACAATGTCCTTTTTTTTTTTTTACGTTTTACCACTCAATGGTTGTGATGTTGTGTGATCTTTATCTTTAAACGTGTTCCTCTTAACCATGTCACCTTATTGTTCTTTTATATCTGCAATGTTTGTTTTCCCCTTCCTTCCACTCTTAATTAATTGTAGATAGACCTCTCAAATTGATGGATTGAATAATTTTTTATTTGGATTATAATGGATGGATTAAAAACAATCCATTAATCATATATGATCCATTAAAAATTCATTAAAAAACTCAATTCATCCATGATTCATTTAATAAAATTCATCCAATTTGTTAACATTTTTTTATGGATAGATATCTAATCTATTCATAAAATTATTTTAAAAATTATATATTTTTTATGATTATTTCAAAATACTCTCTCTCATTTATACACAAAAATATTGTTTAAAATTAAATAATTTTTATACATTTTTTTGTGTAATTCACATTAAAGAAATGATTATTTATAGTATTTATTTTTTGCAATAATTTTTAAAAATTTAAACTATTATGAATAAGTCAAAAAATTAATTTTGTTCTTACTGTCGTGCCTATGGGTCCCCATTTTTATTGGTAGATTTTTAAAATTAAAAAAAATGGACAATTTTATTTAATAATTTGGGAGATTTTTAAAATTAAAAAAAAAGTGCAGTTTTAATTTACACTAGAAAAAATTGGTAGATTTTAAAATTTTAAAAATGGACAGTTTTAATTAACAAATTGGTAAATTTTTAAAATTCAAAAAATATATGGCTTTAAATTTCAACAAATGAACACAATAAGTAAAAATAAGTAAAATTGAAATTAGTTGTCTTTGTTAATTAGTCTCCTTTTTTTTAAATGGAGACAAATAATTAAAAAAGTTGTTTAAGAACAAAAAAAAAATCAGTAAGTTGAAAACAATTATTTCCCAGGTCATTGAGGGAGGGAATAAGATGGCACAATAGTTTAAGAGATATTATATCCTTTATATATATATATATATATATATATATATATATATATAAATTAAAATTGTTATTTTGTACGAGAGTGTTTTTAGCTATCATTTATCAAGGAGAGCATTTTTAAGGATTTTTTTAATCTCTCATATCTTTTAATCTCTCATTTTCAATATCTTTAGTTCTAAATTGAATTTCAATATTTTTTTAAAAAAATATCAATAATTGGAATGACATTGTATCATAATATAAATTATATATTCAAAAGTATTTATTTATTATAAATTTAGGTTATATAAAATAAATATTTATTCTGTGTATGCATAGGTTAAAATACTAGTAATCTAACAAACACACAAAAAATTTCAAAATAAAAAGATAGTAAAAAAGAAAAAAAATTAGAAGACTTGGAAACTTAATTAACAAATTGGTAGATTTTTAAAATTTAAAATATGGACAGTTTTAATTAACAAATTGAGAGATTTTTAAAATTCAAAAAATATGCAGTTTTAATTAACAAATTGGTATATTTTAAAATTCAAAAAAATACATAGTTTTAATTAACAAACTGGTAGATTTTTAAAATTAAAAAAATGATAGTTTTAAATTTTGAAAACAGTAAGAAAAAAGTAAAACTGAAATTAGTTATCTATGTTAGTCTCCTTTTTTTAAAAAAAAATGGAGACAAATAATTAAAAAAATTGTTGAAAAACTGAAAAAATATTCCATAAGTTGAAAACAATTTTTTCCATGTCGGGAGGGAATAAGAATGGCACAATAGTTTAAGAGATAGTATATAATCTAGTTTAAGCATACACACATAGGCACAAAAGTATAAAATAAAAAGATAGTAAAAAAAGAACATAAAATTAAGAAGCCTAGGGAACTTAATTAACAAATTGGTAAATTTTTAATTTTATAAAATAGACAATTTTAATTAACAAATTGGTAGAATTTTAAAATAAAAAAAGCAGTTTTAATTAACAAATTGTTAGATTTTCAAAATTAAAAAAAAAAGAGCAGTTTTAACTCTAAATGTTGGGTTGTAATTGAAGATGGTGTGAGGAAGAACAAACAAAAGTAGATATATAAGTGGAATCCAAACCATATTCCATAGAGCTAGTATCTCTTTTCATTTGCATACACATAATGATCCTATGTTGGAATACAATGAACATATCATTAGAGGTTTTAAACATATGCTACTCAATCACTGACTAATTACTTTCGCTCCTCTTTTTGTCAATTCTTACTCTTTTGGTGTTCCTGCATCCATTTTTACCGTAGGTCCATATGCCTATGAGATGCAATAAGTTTCTTCACTTGTATTTTTGAACTTCACAACTAAAACCATCCACTGCTCCTTTACCCAAATGTGTAGCAAACAACACCTTCAAAAAATTAATAAAAAAAAGTCAATATTCAAAAATAGATCTGAATCACTATTGATTATAAATAGGAAAAGATGTTTAAAAAAATGTTATGAATATATACTACATATATGAATGTGAATTGTGAGGAAAATCCACTCACCATAATTTGATGATTCTTTTCTTTCTTGTTGTATACAAACAAAACATAAATCATTTGCACAAAAGAAATAAATATAGGGAACAGAATCATATTTTTCCTTTTTCTATATTTAAGAAATGTTTAGGTCTTATTCCAATGACCTTATCAATGGCTTTTCCATCAATTGTAACAACTAGCACCAAAGATATGAACTATAGATTGCAAATGAATCTAACCCGTACATTTTATATGCTAAATAAAAGTTCCCCCCAATTAATTAAGTTCACCAAATTCAAGATATTTCTAAAAAGAGTTTTTTCTTTTTTTTTTAAAATGACGCACATAGCCACATACCAGTAGATTTAACATAATCCAAAATGTTGAAAAAAATTAAAAGGAAAAGAACACCGAAAAGAATTCAAACAACCTAGAACAATACAAAGAAGAGAAGCAAAGAAAAAAGTAGACTACGACAAAGGGTAATGGAATTGTAGTTATAGAGGGAATGTGAAGGAAAAGAGAAAGAGTGAGAGTGTGAGATAGTTACCTAAACACCATGAGAATCGAAGTTCATGACTTGGAGCTTTGCACCAACTTCGCCCAAGATTCGAAGGTCAACTCGATTGTTGAGGGAAGTGTCTTGGATCAAACCAATGACATCAACTTGAAAAAAGAAGAAGAAGAGTAGCCACACTTATCCATTATTCAAATAGCCAAGCACAACGATTACTAAAACCCCAATAAAATAAAATAAAATACATACAACATGAGAGAAAAGCAAAGGTCTAAAGCAATTAAAAAAGGATAAATTATAAAAAAGCAAGAGAAAGAAGAGTAAATTAAAAATGAGAAAGTAGGATAATTAACTGGCTGGCTGCAAATAAAGAGCAATAGTAGTTTTTAAGGATAAAATTGTCTAAAAGATGTGTAAACTAAATTTCCGTATGGTCTCTTGTGCGGTTAATGATAATGGGAGAGGAAGTTACCATATCAATCAGGGACAAAAATGTCAACTAAAAGTAGAGAACAAAACTCAGGTATCCCCTTTATATATTATTATAGATGTGTCTTACTGCTTATTCTTTCAATTAGAAAATAACACTTCAATTAAAAAAATAAAAATAATATTTCTATTTAAAGGAGATATTTTTAATAATGATGTTTTATTTTTTAATTGACTCGGCAAAAAGAGGGTAGACAAAGGAATAAAAATGATTTTAATCCATTAATGATATAATATGAAAACATATATAATTACCTACCGAGCGCGTAAATTAACTAGTGGGGAGTTGTTCTAACTTAATTCCAATAGTCTTAAGTTTGAGTTTTGGGTATGCAGTTGCATTAAATACTTGAAGGTAAAACTTTGCCACTCAAACAAAATTGCCTTCTAGTAGAGGGTGCCTACGGTCTCTACAAAAAAAAAGCCTATATAATCAATTAATTAGATTTTTTTGTTGTAAAACAAGTAGTTAGAAATTTAATTCTTGATGTTTCCATTCTTCTACATAATAAAAGTTTGATTTTTACCGCAAGATAAAATGTTACGTTTTAATCTCAAAAAATTTAGTGCGTGATTGGATAAATATTTATAAAATTAATTTTGAATGAAATTAATTTTATAAAATTGATTTGAAGTAAAGTAATTTATGTTTGAATGCTTTTAATCTAAAAATAAGTTAATAGTAAAACTAAGTATAAATTTTTTATTCATTGTAAAACTTATCTAAAGTTGCTTCAACTTAAAATTAATGCGTTAACATATAATTAAATATGTGAATATTTACCTAAAATTATATTAACTGATATTTTGATGTGATTTTGGATGATTCTTCGTAAATATCCAAATAGACAATTAGTGCATAATTGAATTCACATTGAATCATCTAAAATTACATTGAAATATCAGTTCATGTGATTTTAAATAAAAGTTCATATGTTTGGTTATATGTTGAGAAATTTATTTTGAATCTAAAATTAATTGAGTCGAAACAACTTTATGTAGCTTGTGTTGAATCAAATTTTGTTACTGAATTTTACTATTAACTTATTTTAAAATTAAAAATATTTAAACATAAATCACTCTAATTTAAAATTAATTATTTTGAAATCAATTGTATTTAAAATTAATTTTATAAACGCTCAACCTAACATTATACGCGAACGTGTTAAAAAAATGGTTGTGTTTATCCAGCAATTAGGACTTTTTATTTGACTTTCTTTGTTATTAATATACTGTTACGGAAATAGAACAAGAGTACGGACTACATGAAGAACAGTGCTTATCCATCGATCAATAGTATATATCACAGGATGGGAATACGCGCACTTTGAATTGTTTTTAGTAAGTTTGAAACTTTAATTGGAAAACTTGTTGGTCAATGACTAAAAAAAACATGTTTATGTGTAAATATACACAAGTTAGTTGTATCATTTGAAGCTATTTATATCAATATATGAAGTTATTAAAAATAGTCAACTAATAAAACATTAAATTAATACATTAAATAAGTGTATGGTGGCTGCTCTGTGTTATTTGGTAAACTACAACAGACCATGATTATGCAATTATTGATGGTTTTTAAGTTATTATTATTATTATTATTACTTTAATTAGAATATATTAATAAGGTTTTTTTCTAAGATGTGCATGCATGCACATCTTAAGAATGTTATTACACTTTGTTTTTTATTTTGTCTTAATCATGAAAACTAACTTTGTCTCTTTTAATTTCTAAAAATAAAAACTTTATCTCTTTCATTATCTCTTTCCCTTTAATTATCTCTCTCTCATTTTTTTTAAAACTCATATCCTTTATCTCTTTCATTATCTCTTCTCCCCAGTTATTTCTCATTTTCAAAACTTCCACTATAGCCCTACCTGCTATGCCTACACTTACAACTAGCATCCATTTGATGCTACTACCTGCTAACACATTGCCTTATCGTTGACGTCAGGTCGCCTTCCCGCGACTGGTTTGACGACGCTACAACATCCTTTGCAACCACACCGATTTAATTAGTTTACCCTTGCAATCAAAGTTCCATGCAATCGCATCGCATGCTGGTCTGCCCCTCATCGTTGGTAACGTCTTGCACCTTGGACTGCAACCCTTTTGCTTGGGCCTCTGATGACTAAAGGCTAGGGTATAGGTTTTTCAAAAATAGGAAATAAGAGAGAGAGACAATCAGGGAGAAGAGATAATGAAAGAGACATATTTTTTATTTCTAGGAATTTAAAGAGATAAAGTTAATTAGTTTTCATGATCAAAGTGATATAATAAAAAATAAATAAATTAATGTAATAACTTCCTTAACATGTGCATGCATGCACATTTTAGAAAAATCTATTTTGATAATATCAAGATTTTTTGCATTGTCATCCTATTATGAATTATCATGAAATGATTAAATTATTAGCTTTGTAATATTACTTTAAAAATCATATATAAAATAATTTTTAATTAATTAATAATATAAAAATCTTTATAAAAAATATATAAAAATTAAACTCTATGATTATATTATATTATATATTATTTGTGCAGTCATCATATTATTTCTATATATAATTACCAAATGTTTCAGAGGTTTTTTGACTTTTGGACAAGTTTTTCAAAGGTTCTCCCCTTCTTGTATTTATTCTCTCTTTGTTCTATATCTATACAATTAGGATTGCCTACCTTTAAAATATAAAGTACATTTAACAAGATAAAGTGTAATAAATATTAATTTAAAAAATTAATATTTTAAATTTTTTAACAATTTTATAATTCATTTTACATATTCATGTATTTTATAATTAACTTTTAATTAATAATTATTATATTTTTATCTTTTAATGTATATTCTGCATCTTATAAAAAAAAGTCAAATTCATGTAATTCAATACTTAAAAAACAGCAAGGAATTCTGTTGTACCACAAATGTGACACTAGTATCCTTTTTACATTAACATGATAAATACATGTTCTTATAAAATCGAAAAGCTCTTATATTCAACGAATATGGGAACAAACAAGCGATTATATTATTATTATTGTGAATGTGAACACAGCAAACGTCCCTTTAAGAAGTAGCACAAAAAAGGTCTACGCTTCCTCATGCATCCAATAAGGAACAATATCCGGCGGAACAACTCTAAGAGCTCGTGAAAGGGTAGGGTGGGTCTGTATGATATAGTTTCTGTTGCCATCAATTGCTGCAAATTTCAATTACAGAGCTAAGAGAGAGAGAGTGAGACAATAGACGACTTGTTTATACTAATTTTAATCTTTTAAGACAAACACAAGTCTATATGACCTGGCTAGTTGATTATCAATTTGATTATTGATTTGCATTGGTTAAGACTTTTTCATTCCCATCATATGTTGGAGTCAACCGTCGACATGATGACAAGACAACATTAAAATGGATTGAGACGACAAGTAGTCCTGATGAGTAAGTGATGTATAAATTATGATGATATAATATGATAATATGAGATGATATTTTTCTTTTGAACAACTGATGATATGATTTATGTGAAAGCCACTATGTCTATAATTGATTGACCTGCAAGTTTAGCTTTGTCAATGCCCAAATATAATCAAGTTGGCCACGGCGTGGCGTTTAATTCAGCTTGCCATTTGCCAAACATCTTGATATTGCACAAGGGAGCCATTTTTTAATTAATTTTGATATAATGCCGACGCAGAGAAAGTACGACTTTACACTATGGAAAGGAAACTGATCTTTTTGCATTTCAGAAATTGCGCGGAATAATCTAGAAAATAATGTATAACTGATTGAAAATTGGGATAAAATTAATGGTATGTTGGATTTAGGGAAGAAAGTAAAGAGTAAAAAAGAGAAATGAAAGAAAGAAGTAAAAAGTGAGATGATATTGTAGATCATTTATGATAATAAATTAAGAGTTTAATTTTTATATGAGTTTAATGGTTATGCACTGTCAGTATAAAAAGTTTTATATTATCAACTAATCAAAAATCACTATTGATATGACTTTTAAAGTATTTGTTATAAAAGTCAACAAACTTACAATAAATGGTTGTTTGTGATTGGATGATACTGTAAAACTACTTTACATTGTCAATGCATGACTTGTTTTCTCTTGTTATATACTGTTAGTGTAAAAACTTTTACATTGTCAACCAATCGAAAATCAGCTTTAGTGTGATTTTTAAGGTGGTTATTATTAAAGTTAACAAACTTATCATACATGGTGGGTTGTGATTGGATGATGGTATAAAATTATTTTACATTGTCAGTGCATAACTTATTTTCTTATAAATTAATTATAATAGGCATGCAATATTAGTATAAAATTTTTTATAGGGTCAAATAATAAAAAATAATCTTGGTATGAGATTTAATAAAATTACTATAAAAATTAACAATCTTATTATACATGACAGTTTGTGATTGAATGATAGTATAAAAAACCTTTATATTATTAGTGCATATATTATTTATTTGTTTATTTTTAATTATTAGTCATTATATATAGAGAGATATTCTTAATAGTCTGCATTTGAAATAAAAATTCAAATATATGAAAACCAAAAGATTTCCCACTCGTGCCAAAAAATTACCCCACTTAATAGTCACATTTGCATGGACTCTAGCACATGGTAAAAAAGGTTCTCGATTGGGGTGTTTGTAGGACATGTTGAGATAGATTTATTTATATCATCACTCAACCTTAAAATTTTGATAGGGTCATTTATTTGAGTCTAAACCTAATTCAATCATGACTCGAGAATATATAGGATAAGGTTGGGTCTATCTGATTTCTTGACATAATATATCAATCTTAATATTATAGATAGTTAAATTGTTGAATTAAATAAATATACAGCTACAATTAAGGTATATTCTATAATATATTTTTTGAGATAAATTATATCAATAAAAATATAATATGTTATATAAAACATTATCCATTAAGTCAAGAAATTGTATTATTAACACATAATTGTTTTTAAAAAAATACACTTTTTAAAAGGATATTGGACATGGGCCAGGTTGAGATGGCCTAATTTATAACATGAACCCCGTCCCCAAAATATATTGGATCTTATTTCTTAAACTTTAACTTGTGAAAAGTGACTTTGGCCAAGACAGATTAGTGAGACAAGATGGGTCATGTACATTCTAGTTCTCGAGCTATAAAGAGTATTGAATTGGATAAAGGATAATTGAGTCAACATTTTGCTTTATTTACTTAGTGAGTTAACGTGGGTCCGAAAGAAATGCATAACACTTTCTAATATTTGAAGAGCAAGTATACATGATTTCAAACAACAAAATTTTAAAACCACTAAGTTTGACCTAGTAGTAAGAATTTGGATAGTTTGCATAAGATTTAAAGTTCAAACCTTATTGCTACCATTGAAAAAAAAAAAGAAAAAAAAAGAGCCAAATTTCAACTTTATTTTAATATTGTCAAAGTTACGTGTTTACTTAGGGACGATTATTTGATCCAAATTTAACGAGTAATTGAGTATGTACTCGTAAAAATATTTATAATTAATGGATAAAATTTGTACTCATTAAATACGTTTGATTTTAATTCTAATTAATTACTAGTAAAATTTACAGATATTTATGCAAGTTATATATGTGTATGAGTTTAATTTTGATTCATTGTTCGTGTAAATGTTTTTATATTGTCAGTTAACTGTAAATCACTCTAAATATGTTTTTTAAGTAATTATTACAAAAGTCAACTATTTTCAATTATATAATAATTCATGATTAAATGAAGTATAACAAAACTTTTACACTATTAAGATATTTTAATTAATTTCTCTCTCTCTCTTTATATATATATATATATATATATATATATATATATATATATATATATATATATATATATATATAGTTTAATGGTTATGCACTGTCAATGTAAAAAATTTTACACTGTCAACTAATCAAAAATCATCATTAATATGACTTTTAAAGCATTTATTATAAAAGTCAACAAACTTACAATAAATGGTGGTTTGTAGTTAGATGACAGTGTAAAACTACTTTACACTATCAATGCATGACCTTTTTTCTCGTATATATATATTATAATTAAAATTTGAAATATCTTTATAAATTCAGTGAAATGTTGCATTTATAATTATTATTTTTAATTAATTTATTATTTTTATAATTAATTTTGATATTAAAATAATATTTTTATTTTACTAATTTGTATAGATAGACACATTAAAAGGAAAGTATATTCTATTTAACTAAAACATAATTAACGAGTTCATGTCTGAGTGTATATATATATATATATGCTAAAATTACTATTTCCGTAGATATGAGTTTAGATACCTGTATTTTTTTAAAAGAAAATAATAATGAATAAAAATACTTAATACCTAACCAAGATTTTATGGTGTCTTTTTGTTAGTCTTTCGAAAATAATTGACTCATTCAATTTTTTATAAACAATTACTATTTTTCCTCTTTATAATTACCTCATTCTCATATGTTGTTTTCGTACGTATCTCATTCTTCGACGAGTTTGATCATTTTCATATCAATTTTACTTTTTTCACTCACCTTTTTTTCTTTCCTTTTTATTATATCATTCATTATATTTACTATTTTTTCTTTTTTTTAATATTTATTTTCCTTGTTCCGTATACAGCTATATATTTGGATGTCAAAAGACTCGACATCTTTCTTCTTTTCGTATGAATAATGATATAGAAACACTTTTATATTTTAAAAACACTCTATTAACATATAATTTCTCTTTATTTTTATCTTTTTGTCATATCATATATTGTACATACACTTATCTCTCTCTTTCTTAGCGTTCATTTGATTTAGCAAAAAAATAGCGAAAGTTATAAAAAGGCATGAAGGAGAAAGGAAAAAAAGAATATGTATGAGTCTCAAATATTCTTTCAAAAAAGAGAGGGAAGGTTTATATATGTATAGAAATGAAAATACCATTATTTATTAGACATCTGCCTTTTTATTTGAAACATTTATGTCATAATATATATATATATATATATATTACACAATCAAACATCCTAAGAAATTATCTTACCTTCTACTTTTTTTTTTTCTTTCTTTCTAAATCAAACATACTAAGTGCCAAATAGCATTTAGGTATTCATTCATCATATTCCTTTCTGTATACCTTATCCACCTTGTTGTCCAGTCGATCTGTCTAATGTTAATTAAATAGACAGATTATTAAAGTTAGCATTAATAAAGATTATAACTTGGCAAATATGTTACATCTTAGTATTTCCGTATTTCGGTTCCGTACAAATTATTAGAAAAGGAAATCACAAAATATCATTACATTATTAATTAGGATGACGACATGATGCAGGCTTGCTTTGGCCCCTTCAAATTTATAACGAATATTAATAAACATTTCATTTTGTTCGGCATTAATGTTTTGTTTACACTAAAAATGAAATGGATAGGAAAAAAATAGAAATAAAAATAAAGTGGAAAAGATGTACTATTTAGATGAATATAAATAGGAAAGAAAAAAGTAGACTATATTCTCTTTTTATTTGGTTGAGTGGAAAAAAGAGTGAATAAATAGATTATATTTAAAATATTTTATACTAATTTAAACATATATATTTTTTACTCCATTATTTTTTTCTTAACACAAAATTATTTATTATTTTAAAAACTTTTTATATTATAAAAAATTTCTTTAATATTTTAAAAAAATTAAAGAAAAAGAGAGACACACCATAAATCATCTTTATTTCACGGCAAAGGGAGAAGGATTTCTTAATGGATCAGGAGCCCACAAAATTTGGCAACTTCTCATTCTCATTTTTCTTCCAACCAAATAGGTGAAAATCACACAACCTCTCCCATTTTAATAGAAAAAACAAATTTGTGATGGAACAATTTATGTGTAATTTTAAAAAAAATCATCACTAAATTTTAGTAACCTTATGATTAGCAAGGAAAAAACAACTTGTGTCACTAAATTTATATGTGTGTTCTGGTCCTAGCCTAACGCGAGTCCAATTAGTACCAGTAGGCCCGATATCAAACATACAGTAGCAAACCAACACTTCTTGACAACGTAAGCTATTGACTTGGAACTACTATTCCAGACTTGGCCTAACTCAAGTGTAGCAAGATCACAAACAAGAAGTCTAGTCCAATAGATCCAAGACAAAGCAATCAACACTAGGCAAGAAACCCCTAATAGTTGGGGGATAATTCAAAGTCCCTGACTCTCGCATTAGAAAATAATTAAAGAAAGACAATCACATTATTTTCACTTATCATATCAAATTTACACTTGAAGGAGCCTATAAAAGTAATAGGACTCCCTGTACCAGGTATGACACCTGCCCTATCCATTATATACCTTTGACCTAAATTGGCTTGAGTGTCAAAAAATACTTGCGGTCCACTTTTCCAACTAAGAACCAGGCAACTGGAGCACTCATCCAAATCAATTCAAATTCAAATTCCACTAAACATTGGTTTCATTAAATAGAAAAAACTCATAGTTGTAACATTTGGTTTAAACAAGCTATACAATACACAAGTAGAATAACTAGTTAAAGATTACGTAAGGAAAAAAGTATGATCCTTTTGTCATCTAATTTGTACGTATTTAACAAATTTTAAAATGCCTTAAACATATTTTTATTTTGTGAAGAACATAAGTTTTAAATAACATAATAATAAATTATCCAAAAAAAAAACACAATAAATTACTAACAAGCAAAACACACTTATTAGTTATTATAAAAAAAACACGTAAAAATTACGTGTATCATTATCCGTAAGTAAGTGGTAAAGTTTGTACTTTATTTTTCTTATTCTCTAATATGATACCCTCAATTGAATAATATTTTATTGAGGGATAGGAAGAAAAAGGAATAGAGCTGTTAAAATCTAGTTACTTACTAGTAAGCATACACTTGCTGTTTTTTAAGTGTTTAACGAGAACTGCTACGTGAATCCTCCCCCCAAAAAAGCCTCATTGGTTACCTCAAATTTACATAGATTTGTCCAAAAAGCCCCTGGCCCTAAGGCTAGCCCATCAGTCCCACCATATTAACCCATCAATTTTTAACCCAATAAAAAAAAAGGTTTTTTGGCCCCCAACCCACACAGCCCCCTAAACAATGGGGTTGGGCCAGGGTTGATGGTGGGGGTTAGCCCACGAGTGTGAATTTACCGTGCGAATTCACGAGTGACGACTAGTGTTTGATTGCGATTCACATAGATGACAATACGACACCAGAGACCAGAGTCTGTTGAGCACTGAGTAGCTGAGTTTTGTTGATTTTTTTCAATTGTTGAACCCTAATCCCCTTTTCTCAAGAACCTTAATCCCTTGAATCATTCAATTGCCCAATATTTAACTCACGACTACTTCTTCGATTTCTTAAGGTAAACCTAAGCCCATCTTAGCTCACTATTTAATTGGAAGGTTTGAAAGTGGGTTGCTTGTGTTGTTTTGAAGAGCTGTTATGGTGTTGTGTGTGTTGTTTGGAAGATAGAATGGAAAAGTGAAAGGGATTATGGATTGTTGATGATTCAAAATGTAGGGATGAAGTTGAGAGCGTGTAGTCTGTTTTGAGGGAAATTATGTGCTTGATATTGTGGTTGATTAATTTTATTGAATGAATGTGCTTTTTTCAAGTGAGGGGGTTTAGGATTAACTGATGTATACATGTTTTTGAAACTGCAAATAGCAGAATGAGTTCTAAACAAAGTTTGCGCATGACTAGATTTAATAGCTAGTGGTGGTATGAAAACCATATTTGATTAATAGAATTGTCCACAAGTGACTAGATGGCATATACAAATTCAGCTAGTTTCCTGCAATGCTTATCTAAGAGTAGTCATTAGTATAGAGCTCAAATAGTAGTATGGGGTTTCTCTGTTTAGAATTGTACACGGTATTAAAGGTGGAAGATGGATTAAATGTGTTTGTCATTGTTAAAGGTGGAGTGAGTAGAACTAATTTATGTTTCTTTAAAAATATGATTGGAACTATTTTGTTTTTGTTGATTTGTCATTCATCCAAAAATATGTTTGAAAATCTTTTGTTTTTATTGATTGGTCAATGTCAATTGTTTGGCATGGGCCTTCCCATCGACGTGACGCTGAGTGAGCCTTTTTGTGAATGTTTCTCTTGTGGCACTGTTTGTAGCAGAAGATTAGCATGCAATCTTTTTATGAAGTTGTTGTTCTTTTGTTACTTAAGATAAATGGATGTAACTTACTGGTGTCATGACGTAGGTCAAGAAATCACCTTGCAAAGTTGAGTTTTAGTTGCTCTTTATTAATTATTACTTTTACATTCAAGCAAGTCTTTTGGGAAGGTAATCAAATGTGGTGATCCTAGCTATTCCTACTTGGCTTTGTTACTTCATTTCATGCTTCCAGAATGAGAAATTGAACCATATAGTCTTGCCAGTCATTTGGAGAAACATTATGATGCCTACTTCCTTCCTATATGCCCAGATAAGCTACAAACAGATTTTTAGAATAACAAGGACCAGTTTTAGAACTCGGTTGTTGTCACTGCAGTTTTACTATTCTACTCTGCTATTTATTTTCTAAGTTTGTTGCCTAAACTGAGATAGGCAAATAACGATCTTTGCATTGGTGGCTGTGATGAGATTCTTGCACAGTTAAGTAACCTAATATTCTTTATTCAATTGGACAAACTTCTTGCAGGTTAGGTGCTGTTAACAGGGTTTTATGCTATTAAGAAAATATAGGCTTAATCTCAAGGTTGAGCATTGTTCATAGAAG
Source organism: Spatholobus suberectus (assembly GCA_004329165.1). NCBI lineage: Eukaryota > Viridiplantae > Streptophyta > Magnoliopsida > Fabales > Fabaceae > Spatholobus > Spatholobus suberectus. Next base: position 9,773,225 of record CM014736.1, read on the forward strand.
CTTCTTGTAGGTATTTTGTAGTTTTTCCTATTATGATTTCTATCATAAGTTTATCATGAAAAGATACTAAATTTGAATTGCATATTGCTTGGTGTAGTCATCTTGAATTCTTTCATAGTATGGATTCTAGGAATAATACTGTGAATGTAGATGATGATATTGTTTCTGAAACCTTGATTATGTCTGAAAGTGTTGACAAGACTAAGAAAGAACCCTCAAATGTTTGAATTTTTTTAAAAAAATTGGTAAAGACAAGGATGGCATTGAAAGGGCAGTGTGTAAGTACTGTGATCGTGATTATGCAATTGGCAAGAACCCTAAAACCAAAAATAGCTATAGGACTTCACATTTAAGTTGGGATGTTTTCGTTTGTAAAACTATTGCTAACTTAAGTGTGGATATGAATCCTAACCAAGATGGGAAGTTTGGCATGCAAAAAATCAATCAAAACACTTACCGTGAAAAACTTGCACAAGCCATAATTCAACATAATCTTCCCTTTAGTTTTGCAAAATATAAAGGAATCAGGGAATGGGATGTTATGTTAATCCTAATGTTGTGATGCATTTTAGGAATACTATTGTGTCAAATGTGAAAAAAAATATATATCAGAGAGAAGAATAAACTTAAGCAAATCATGTCTAGGATTCCTAATAGAATTTGTTTAACTTTTGATGTCTAGACAACAACAACTTCTAAGGGTTATATTTGTCTAACTGCTCATTTTGTTGATGAAAGTTGGAAATTGACTAGTAAGATTCTTAATTTTTGTCGAATGAGGCCTCCACACACTGGTGTTGAATTAGAAGCTACTGTATTTGATTGCCTAAAACAATGGGGTATTGATAAGAAAGTGTTGTCCATTACCTTGGAATATGCTTCAGCTAATGATAGCATGCAATAAATTTTGAAAAACCATCTTTGTGTGTAAAGAAATTTGTTGTGCGATGGTGAGTTTTTTCATGTACGTTGTTTTGCTCACATTCTTAATTTGATTGTTCAAGAGGGTTTAAAAGTGGTTGATAAAGCACTTGATAAAATCAGAGATAGTGTGAAGTATGTTAGATCATCAGATGGAAGAATGCTTAAATTCAAAGACTGTGGTAGTGATGCGTGCATATATATGAGCATTGGTTTGAGATTAGATGTGAGTATGAGGTGGAATTCTATCTATTTGATGCTTGAAAGTGCAATCAAATATGAAAGGGCTTTTGATATTCTCAAAGTGGTAAACAGGAATTATAAATATTGTCCATCTTACGAGGAATGGAGGAAAGGAGAGAAAATGTGTCAATTCTTAGAACTATTTTATGAGATCACAAATTTGATATCTGGTTCATCTTATTCGACTTCAAACTTGTATTTTATGCAAGTTTGGAAAATTGAATGCATCTTAGAAGAGAATTTGTGGAATGAAATGACACTACAAGGGAAATGTCTAGGAAGATGAAAGAGAAGTTTGATAAATATTGGAAGGACTATAGTGTTGGGTTAGCTTTTGGAGTTATTCTTGATCCACGGTTGAAGGATGGTTTTATAAAGTATTGTTGTACTAAACTTGATCCTTTGACCTCTAAAGACAAAACTAAGAATGTGATAGAAAAGTATAGGAAGTTGTATAGAGAATATGCAAGTAATTTCCCAATTCTCACTGTTTCTCTTTCTCAATCCCCAGTGTTGACCCAATCATGTGCAGAGGGGAGTAAGCCTAAGAGATAAAAGATTATTACTGTAAGTTTTTTATACTAACTTAGTGTTCATATTTTCTTTCATTCTTCTTTTGTTTAGATAATTAATTAATGTGTTATACACTGCAGGATTTTAAAATGTATCAGAATGAATATAAATCTATCACAGACAAGATGTTTACTTAGATGAACCAGCAATTGATGATGATGACATTGATGATTTCAATGTACTTCAGTATTGGAAGACTAATGAGAAAAGGTTTCCCATACTCTCTATAATGGCACGAGACGTGCTTAGTATTGCCATTACTATAGTAGCTTCAGAGTCAGCTTTTAGTATTGGTGGGCGTGTACTAACTAAATATAGAAGTTCCATTCTTCTTGAACATGTCCAAATGTTGATTTGTAGTAGGGAATTGGTTACATGGGTTTCTCCAAAATTTTAGTGGTAAGACTTTATATTATAGTATTTTAGAATTATGTGTTATCTTGGATATTTATCTTAGGATTTGCGGTCTAATTGTGTTTCTATCTGGTTATGGATTTAGATAAAGATGAGTGTGATACTTTTGGTCATGAAGCAATAATAGGAGAGTTCACCGTGCCTCAAGATCTTGAAGACTAATGGACCTTGAGTGAAGTTTCTACCTTTTTAATCACATTTTTAGATTTTGTATTATAAATGAGTTATTTAATTAGTTTGCTATTATTTTTTTAATTGTTGATCATTTAATTGTTGATTATTACAGGAGATGGTGAAGAGAGTGACACTCCTTCAAAAGTAGATGATTTTTTGGTTTCAATTTTTCGTTGTTGGCTGGTAGATCTAATGTGGTTTTGGTTTGGAGGGTTCAATTTTGAATGAGCTATTATTGGATTAGTTTCATTTTAGTCAAAATTTGTTGATTAATGATGGATGTTGTGACTAAATCTTCCTTAATTGATCATTTTAATTTTTTGTTATTTCTAATTGTGGCAGTTGTAAAGACTTAGAAAGTTCTAATATTATGATTTCTTTGTTAGTTGATTCCTCTTTGTTAGCAGTAAAAAAAATTTAATAGCAATTTTTTTTAATTTTTTTCAAAAAAAAATTGGCCCATAGGCTAGCCCTAGGCCACAGGGATTTGTGGGCTTTTTTTGGAAGTGGGCTTTTTGGCCCTGGCTCATGCGAGCCAAGGCTTAGTGGGGCGGGGCAGGCCAAATTGACAGATCCAAATTTGCAACTAGTATGCAAATAATGAACTCCAATGAAAACATGCATACGTGTGTAGTAGCAGGGAAGTATTTTATTTAATAAGGTAACTGGTAGTAATTAAATTCGATTTAGTATCATAAGATTCTTTGCCTTTGGGATATACCATTAGGCTTTTACTCATTCCATTATATGTATGCAGCGAAATGTATTATGTGAATATAGTTTGTTTAAAGCTCCGCGGCCCTTGGGAACCTACTTGGCTAGTAGCAGACTCTTACATAGTCAACTCCTTTCCCTACCATAAAAGCACACCACACTCCTTCCTCGCCATTCACAACACCAACACTTGTCGATCTATTCTAGCTCTTGCTAGTTGCTTCAATCCTCTTTCTTAGTTCTCTGTGGTTTTCCAGAGTTAGGATCAAATGGCTGAGATTGAGGGGTCTCCTGGAAGCTCCATGCATGGACTAACAGGGAGAAAACTGTTAGAATTCATGGCTTAGTGTTAATGGAGAAGAGAGAATTGGAGAAATTCTAATAAGCAAAAAATAAAATGTATTGATGATAAAAAGGGGTGAGTACAAAGTGATCACTCAAGTCTTTATATAGCCTCCAACTAACTATACCTCTAATAGCCCCCCGCAAGCTAGAAAGTGTTCACAACACTTCCAGCTTGGAATGAATAGTACAAGTATCAAATGAAAGCAAAATACAATGAAACATGCCGGAAATACATCGGCAAAAAAAATGTCATGAACAAAGCTTAACCACCATACAAGGCAAAAGTTGAAATCATCAAAGCTATAAGGCAAAAGCTTAACTACCAAGCAGAAACTATACCTCAAAGTTTAACCACTTGGCAGAAGCACAAATTAATGAGAATGATTAACGACCATAAGGCAAAAGCAAAACATCTCAATGCTTAACCATCAAGAGCAAGAGCTAAAACATAAAGCTTAACCACTAAAGACAGAAGCAAAACAAGGTTTTAATGCTTAGCCATCCATGACAGAAGCCAACAGTAATGCTTAACCACCATGGACAGAAGTTGACATCAAGCCAAATAAGGCTAAACAACAATGAAATCATCAAAGAAGCAAATTATCGAACAATTGGTATGCAGAAATCACCAATTTGATGACGAGGCACCAGCATGATCAGTGAAATCGAACCAGAATATACAATTTCATCAAATATGCAGTAATTCATAGTAGAGTTGCAAGCTCCAAAATGAATCAAAATCATGGAATTGCAAAAAAACTCGAAGCAGAAGAAAAAGAGTTGAGCAAAAAGGTAACACTCAAACGAAACTCAAAACGCGGATCTGTGATCACTACACCAACCTGAAGTCGACTGAAGTGAACAGTATCAAAATCGAAAAAGAATATACCAGTGTAATTGAGAATCGATGAAGAATAGAAAAAAGAGAACGAACTTGTCGCCGTGAACAAAATGAATACGAGTAGGGGCGTGTGCGAAGATCAACCAAGAATTGAACCCAAGAAACACAAATCCTCCGCTTCGAATCCAAAAGTGTGCTTTGTAATGCATCTCAGAGGAAGGAAAACGAATCACAAATCTCTCTCCTGCGTTGGAAGCATTGAATGCAAACACAGCAACAGAAAACTAAGAAAGAAGAAAGAACCAAGCTCTGAAAGCCCTTTGCAACCAAACGAAGAAATTTTCTCTCCATTTGCTTTTCTGGAAGATTGATAAATCGAAACTGAAGATTTTTCCATGAAGGTTCAGATGAACAGACGGAATGAGCGATGAAGCTCTGAAAATAAACTAATGAGAAAGAAAATGAGCAAAAAAAAAAAAATGCTCAATGAAAAATTTTCTTTCATGGTGGGTGCCATGGCTCTGATATCATATTAGAATTCATGGCTTAGTGTTAATGGAAAAGAGAGAATTGGAGAAATTCTAATAAGCAAAAAATAAAATGTATTGATTATAAAAAGGAGTGAGTACAAAGTGATCACTTAAGCCTTTATATAGGCTCTAACTAACTATACCTCTGATAAGAACAAACATTTGTAGCCTCAGTTGCTTCTCCCATTGTTCCAAATTAAAGACACCACAGCCAAATTTGCTCTCCCGGTTGATTCTGAACACAAGGCCAAGGTTTTCAAACTCTTCTCCATGGCCAACCCCCACATGACATGAGAACCTTCCACTTATCTTGGATTTCTTTCTTCACTTGCTTTGTCTCAACGTTCGCAGCAGCCCCTCTTGTCCCCATCATCCGCGACGACCTCAACCTCACCAAAAACGACATTGGAAACGCCGGGGTTGCTTCTGTGTCCGGAAGCATTTTCTCTAGGCTTGCAATGGGTGCGATTTGTGACCTGTTGGGCCCACGCTATGGCTGCGCCTTCCTCATCATGCTCTCGGCCCCAACCGTGTTCTGCATGTCCTTTGTGATAGATGCTGCGGGGTATATAGCGGTTCGGTTCTTGATTGGGTTCTCCTTGGCCACGTTTGTGTCGTGCCAGTACTGGATGAGCACCATGTTCAACAGCAGGATTATAGGGCTTGCAAATGGGACTGCGGCGGGGTGGGGCAACATGGGTGGTGGAGCCACTCAGCTCATAATGCCTTTGGTGTATGAACTTATCAGAAGAGCTGGGGCCACTCCCTTCACTGCTTGGAGGATTGCCTTCTTCATTCCGGGCTGGTTGCATGTCATCATGGGGATCCTGGTCCTAACTCTAGGCCAGGACTTGCCTGATGGAAACCTTGGTGCCTTGCAGAAGAAGGGTGATGTAGCTAGAGATAAGTTTTCCAAGGTTAGTGATCTCTGGTTCTTCTATATATATATTCTTTGAGAACACAGATAATATGTTCATTGTAGAGTTTAATAAACATGCATGATTAGTGTATAAATTTTTATATTTTCAACTAATTAGAAATATTTTTGGTATGACTTTTAAAATAATTATTATAAAAAATCAACAAACTTACTTTACACACCAAAATAGTAATTTGTGATTGGATAATGTCAGTGTAAAAATTTTTATACCAACCAATTAGAAATTATCTTCACTATAACTTTTAAAATAGTTATTATAAAAGTTAATAAGCTTAGGACAAAACTTAGATGCAGTTTTATAAGTACTGTTGATGTTGTTCTCCAATCAGAACTAGAGTTTTACCTCGGTAATTTGCATAATAAAGAATTTCATTAAATGTTAATATAGATTACTAAGGTAAAACTACAATTGTAATTGGAAAACAATACTAACAGTACTTATGAAACTGTATTTAAGTTTTGTCCATAAACTTATTATATGCAATAGTTTGTGATTAGATGATATACAGTGTAAGAAATCTTTACACGATAAGTGCTTATATTATTTATTCTTTTTTATAAGTCTTGCTTTTTCATGGAGTGAATTTTGGGGGAGAAAAATATTTTGAGCTAAGTAACGAATTTCAATTTTTTGTTCAGGTGTTATGGTATGCCATAAAAAATTACAGGACATGGGTTTTTGCCCTCCTCTATGGGTATTCAATGGGAGTTGAATTAACAACTGACAATGTCATTGCTGAGTATTTCTATGACAGGTTAGTTCAGCTCAAAGGCCTCATATTAATATGCATACATCCCACTTGCATTAATTTAATTACTCTTCCACTACAAATTGGTATTTTCAACCTTAAATAATTAGTTAATATAAAACAGGTTTAATCTCAAGCTGCACACTGCTGGAATCATTGCTGCTTCATTTGGAATGGCAAACCTAGTTGCTCGACCCTTTGGTGGATACGCTTCTGATGTTGCAGCCCGGTTGTTTGGCATGAGAGGCAGGCTGTGTACCCTCTGGATTCTCCAAACCTTAGGAGGGGTTTTCTGTATTTGGCTTGGCCGTGCCAATTCTCTTCCTATTGCTATCTTGGCTGTGATCCTGTTCTCTATAGGAGCTCAAGCTGCATGCGGTGCAACTTTTGGCATCATCCCTTTCATCTCAAGGAATTCTTTGGGGATTATATCAGGTCTTATTGGTGCAGGTGGCAACTTTGGGTCTGGCCTGACCCAATTGGTTTTCTTTTCAACCTCCAAAGTCTCCACTGCCACAGGTCTCTCCTTGATGGGTGTGATGATAGTGGGTTGCACTCTTCCTGTGAGTCTTGTTCACTTCCCACAGTGGGGTAGCATGTTCCTACCCCCCTCAAAAGATGTCAACAAATCTACTGAAGAGTTCTATTACACCTCTGAATGGAATGAGGAGGAGAGGCAGAAGGGCTTGCATCAGCAAAGTCTTAAGTTTGCTGTGAATAGCCGCTGTGAGAGAGGAAAGCGTGTGGCATCAGCCCCAACACCCCCAAATGCAACTCCCAATCATGTCTAGCTAGAGTACTTCAGTTATCTAGCTTAAGACTGCATGAAAGGCAATTACAGAACAGCATTGGAAAGCACCATAAGCAACGCTTTTCTAATAAAAAAAAAATCTTGTAACATGTTACATGTAGACATAGAATGTTCTGGTTTGCGTGGAGTGGGAGAGTTGTTTACTTGTGGCAAGTATCATAATCAATATGTACATGCAGATCTTGATGCTGAGTATTAATAGTATCAGTTGTACATTCTATAATTGAAATGGAATCAGAAATAAAATTGATATTGTATTTTGCAACCTAATTATTGTTGAGGCTTTTAGGAGAAATTGCCGTGTCTCATTTCGTGAAGCATAGAATATACCAAGAAATATATAATAATCTGATAAACGACCGAGCAGATAGTAACACGGGGCAATATGAATTTACTTGGTTTGGGTTCCATATGAATTGCGAAACAGTGCTAAAGTTTAATCCATTATAGATATATTATTTATTCACGCAAGGGTGACTCATCTTCTTCGTAAAAGGAATGGTAGCCAACTAACCACTGTGTCGTTTGTTATACGCTACTTCCCGTTTCGTTCAATCTCCGTGTAGTTTCGACGGCAAAAATAAATAAATATACGCCTTTGACAATGTTCAGAAGAAGAAGACAGTATAAAGTAGAAAATGTGTGCTAGTATGTCACGTAGTCGGATTTAATTTTGAATTTTCTCACACCCAATTTTTTATATTTCTTTTGTGTTTTTTTCCCTTTTTATCTCTTGCTTTTTCACAGTATCATTTATCACATTTTTTTTTCTTCCTACTATCAATCTTACATCTCAAAGAGTGTGTGGGGCCACAAACATTATTATTTTTATTTAAATAGACAAGACAAGCGCAACAAGCACAGTCGAATTAAAGTACAACATACAAATAATGTTTTGGGTTTAGTTTATGTTATGTACATCATGGTAGGCGTAAGTTTTCCATCAATTTCCCAATGGTGGATCCCTTTCTTGTGATCAAACAAAAAACAACGGGAGGATGAAGGAGAGTCGTTTCCCAAATGAGCAGTGACAAGACTTATTGAAATATGAAAAAAAATAAAATCTTACAGCCCTAACTTTGGGAAGAGACGAAAATGAAAAATATGATAGGTAATGTAATGGAAAAAGTAGATTGAAAGAGACTTAAAATATATGAGGTGTTCTTTATCTATGATACTCAAAGGAGTATTGTAAAGCTTTATATATATGAGTTCATAATTTGATAAGAAACAATTACTTATGTAAGCAGCAGTTACTGACTGATTAGCCACTTTAGTAGTGTAATTAGTCAAGATACAGTTCCTTAAATTAAGCCGCTGCCTGTAAAACTTACTACAAAAGAGAGTATGAGAATATCACTGCTTTTAAATGAATATTTAAGCTATTAAAATAATAATTTATTAAGCAAATGAATAGAAAAAATGATATAATCTATAACAATATATAAAGGGTACGTCTTCTATTTGGCCTCCACTTTTTTCGGACTCCTTTACCCTCAAATCATACACAAAACTATTTTGTTATTCTCTTAGTCATACCCAAATTTGTAACTATCGACCGGTTTATCTCTGTGTGAAAATTGAATAACTGCACAGGCTTAAATATATATATTTTTCTAATATTTTTTTCAGTTCTTTGTTTCTTTTTATATTTAACAAAAGTAGTATGTTTTAAAGTTCTAATGAGCTCCTTAATAGAGATTTAAAATATAAAAATTTTAAATATTAAAAATAAAAATAAAACAAAGAAAAAATTCAAAGACTAAAAATATATACAAGTTAATATATGCGTGCGGGGGGTAACGAGATCAGGCAAAGCACTTCGTTCCTTAACTGACCTCAGCCCAAATTTCAACTACTTTTTTTTTCTTTCTACAATCCAACATAATATGGGGTCCAAAGAAAGAAAAGGGACCTGCACTCCTACAGTCCAATCACGCAGGAGAAGCTATTCCAGTGACATACAGCAAGAGCAAGTGCGCCCCTCCCCCCAACAAAAAAAGGGTTCATTCTAGATCAATTTGTAAGCAAACATTCATTTAATTTAAATATTAAAAAAATTATGATTTAATTTAAATCAATTTAAACATAATATCAAATATGATTTAATTCAGTTTAATTAAAAATTATTTGAATTAAATGGAATGATTCAATTTCTTGATTTATTTTATTTTTAGTTTATTAACGTTATTTAAAAGATCATCTTAATACATAAATATTATTTACATATAGAATAACATACTATTAATGTCGTAATTAGAATAAAAAATTCAGTATTCCATCAAAAATTAAAAAAATAAATGTATTAATCACAATACTCAATACAACATTTCAATATAATCACAAAACACAATGTTGAATTAGTTATAAATTATTTAAAATTTGATGCAATTAAATACAAAGACTTATTTCTAATCTATTAATTTCATTTTAATTTTTCAAATTGATTTTTATGATTTAAATTAAATGGGTTCGATTTATGAGAACTACTCAAATACTAACAACTTTCCCAAATAACGTGAGCAAGTAAACAACACATTTTAATTGACAACTTTAATAAGAGGTGTCTCCATTGCTGGGTTTTCCCCAGCACAACATCTCTAATTAGTTGAAAACAATTAAAGAGCAATGGTACAAGATCCAGCATTAATGCCGGTGACTCAATTATTTCGGATAACCTTTTGTTACGGGCCTATCCTAACCATCTGAACATAGAGAAAGTGAACCGCGTCTACCTGGAGCTGAACTATTGCGCCATAAAGATTGCAATGAATTAGCATGGTGGTTCCACCGAACGCAACAGAACCACCCAGCAAATGCCCTGCTTGTTCCATAAAAAACGACACCCATTTATCCCAGTCCGGATTACTATGTTTAACTGCTTGTTTTATGAAGTTTCGGTTGGCATACCTATCAGCAAAAGAAAAGAAAAGAAAGTACGAACAATATTAGTGAGTAACAAATTTCGAATTCACAGCACACTTCTACCCGTTTTGTTGCTATGAGTGTTAATTAGCATAATTGATTGAGCAACATGGCTGAAGTCTGAGAAAATTGAGGGAGAAAAAAAATGTAAGATAAAATTGAAATTGATTGAAGGGTATAAAGTTATGTACACAATTCAATGACGAGCTTGAATAGAAAGGCAAGTAATGCCTTTAGGTAAATGTAAGCTATGTTTGGTTAATAAGAAAGAGAGGAAAGAAAGAAAGTAAAGCAAAAATATAGATAATAATACACTTTTTTCATTTGATTGAAGAAAAAAAAAGAAAAAAAAAGGGAAAAATAATTTTACGAAACAAAGATTCAAATATCACTTTCAACTCTTCTTTGATTTTCATGCCTCAGATTTAATTTCCTTGTATTATTAATTGATTCTGGCATTTGGTGGTAGGTAATCATATATTTTTAATCTTTTTTTCCTCTCCATACGGGGATGGGATGGATTTCCATTTTTGCTAAATGAAACAGATATAGGCCCATTGACATGAGAGATGGGGGATCTTTAAGATTTGTCTTATATCCTACTATCTTGATTTAATACAAAACATAAAAATAATAAATAAAACTAACCTAAACTTCTTCAATAGAGATTAGGAGAAGATAGAAATGATATTAAGAGAACAAGAGATTTAAGAGGTGTGAAATAGGAGGGGATGGAGGGTAGTTTATATAGCAAATTTTTTTATTTTTTTTTTGGTTGAGGTGTCACATGTTGCGCATGTAATGTTTCACGTGTTACACATGCAACATTTTTCTTTTTTTAATAGAAGTTCCACGTGGACTGACGTGACAGATCATTTTTTATTTTAAAAAGCTGGTTTGCTAGACCAACTAACTAATTACAACATGCCATATGGTTTAGCAAGTCTCATTTGGGATGCAAACCAATTTAAAAAAGAAGAAGAAAAAAACATGTGACAAGGAGAAATTGCCATGTATACTAGTGATTTCCACCCCCTACCAATATGTCAAAAATAATCTCATGCCAGCAAATAATTTTAGGAGAATCTCATTTTGATAAATAATTTGTACATGTCTTGATCAATTATCCTAATTAATAGCATCCAATTGTATGGATAATAAATGTTTCACACTTTTTTGAGTTTTATACCTTATTTACACTGATGTAAATAGGTTAAATTATAAAGTTACGATGAAACATGAAATAGGAATAGAAAAGAAAGATATATATAAAGGGAATGTAAAAAGATGTAAAGAATCAGCATTCAATAACCATAGCTAGAATTTTCTAATCTATAAATATATCGATTAAATTTGTCCAAAGAATACGTCATGTGCTGATTGCGTGTGAAAATTATTCCCACAATCCCACCAGACTATTTCATGACTAGTATAAATATTTACGAACTATGAATGTTTTTCAGTTGGAGCATGCTTTTGAGCTTTTCGTGCAAAGCAAGTGCTCTGTTCCAGTAAGAAGAAAAATTCTTCCTCTAAAAATATATAAGAAATTTTCACAAAACAGCGTAAATAGCACTTGGCAGAAAAAAAGGGTAAATAAAAGACGACAAAGATTTGTTGAGGCTATTAGATTCGGAGGCGCAGCGCAACTCTAACCAGTGACGTGTTTCGCGTGAAGAAAGTAAATTTTGGGCCTGCCTCTTTCTGAACCTTTTGTCGCTTCTACGCAGTAACAAACCCGGGACATTACTCTAGCAGCCGATTTCATAATAAATAAGTAACCTAGATGCATTTCAAATTTGATATCTCACTATGCAGATATTTTCAACAAGAGATAATTTTATTCGAGCTAAAAGAAATTATTATGAGTGATAAAAATTTTCTTTCAAATATTTAACCATATTCAGAATTTGAATTTAAAATTACTCGTTAAACTAAAACAAATCCTATCAGTTGATGCACGTACTTGTACTTGGAGGTTCAAATTTGATATCACTGAAACACCCTCACGTGCAAGCTGAATCTCTTTCGTCCGTTTAAGAGGTTTATAAATTTATTGAGTTCTTGAATCATAAATATAGTAAAGTTTGCACATTTTATGATGGGCCGTTCGACCATGTATGAGGTTTTGCCAATGCTTCTGGTAGAATCTTAATTCCATTCCTTTTTAGTTTTGGACAATTATTCCTGTCAGTAGTTAAACGGCACAACGCAACCATGACTATTATATTTCAGACCAAACTTAACCAATTGTTCCCACGGACTCAATTTATAGAAAATTGGATATTTCACGGGAAGGGGAGAAAGGAGGGAAGCGGGGTTGATGTTCTTTTTCTGTCCTTTAAACTTCGCAAGATGTACATTGAGTTGCAGTTCATCCTCTCATTAAACGTCATCTCATCTATCATCAAGAATTAAATGGCAATTTTGTGGATATGGACAAAATTTAGATAGTTATTTAGATGTTTTTAATTAGTGATGTTCTTCAATCAGAATTAAAGTTTTACTTTAGAAATTTATGCTATTTTTAATGCAAACTTTTGTTATACATATTATTGAAGTGAAACTCTAATCTTAATTGAAAAACAACACTAAAATATCTAAAAAATTACATCTAAGTTTTATCCTATTTTATTTGAGTAATGCTTTTTGGGGGTTGTTTGAGTCTATTATTTTTCCTAATACTTAAAATTAAATAGAAAAATAAATATATTTAATATTTTAAAAATATAAAAATATTTAATGCTTTATTTATTTAATTGTTCATTCCTATGAATCAGAGTGGACACTAAATGACGGAGATGACAGACATAAGGAGGCACAAGGTGGTTGCTACTTAAAAGGATTCTGAAACTCAAGTCAAAATGTATTTGAGGTGAGCAAAATGAGAGTTCACATGACAAACCTGAGGCATAAGCTACCTTGTATAGGGTTGATGCGTTAAAAATACACTCAAAGGTAAGCGTACCCTTATCGCAGTAGTAAAAAAAGGTGTGAGTTTTGATATCGAATCCAAATGACTAAGTGGTGATTACTAGTTTTCAGAGATTCTATATTGTTTAGGTGAAATTAAATTAATGGTGGATTAATTTAATAATGATAAACGTGCAACAGAAATTGTAAAACAAGTAATGACAAGTGGAGAAAAATTCAAAGAAAGATAAGCTTAGGGTTGTGGTTTCCTTTGTACTCTTAAATTCCTTCACATCTAATTCTAATCAAACCTCATAATATTTGTCAATTATCAATGTTCCCCCATGAATTTTATAGTCAATTATTGATCATGAATTGCAACGGTCCTTTCTAAGGTAATTTCCCAATTGGTCATATGAGAGATCAAAACCTTAGGAAGGCATGAAGAATAAAGAGGAGGATCAATTATTTATTCAATCTGATTGGTAATTAGGAATGAAGGTTGATCATGCAACAAACCCAATTTGATTACCCTACATGTCTACTAATTAAATGTGGTACAGCCGTCGTTCAATTAATCGATTAGAACATACAGGAGATAATCAGTTTCAAGTAAAAAATAAAAATAATAGAGAAATCTAATTGTCTGAATAAAATAAGAATTCAATTAAAATTAAACATTCAAGGGTTCCAAACACAAAGAACACCACAATCCTAACAAAAAGTTTAGCTACTCATGGTAAAAAAAGACATCATAATTCCAAAGTAATACATCAAGAACAAAGAAAAAGAGAGGAAGAATTCTTTTACAAGAAAATGAGTTTCTTCAGTCTCTTCCTCTAAGTATCCTATTTCCTCCAAGAATCCTTTTCCAAGAGCCAAAGACAAAAAGGAAAAGTAAAGAGATAAAGAAAGAATAGAGATAAGATAAAAGTCACAGCGCTTGCTCCTTGCTATTTGTAATCCCATTTCAGAATTTTGGAGCAGGAAGCTTAACTCGTTTCATTTTGCACAACCAGGCCCATTGAGAGTCAAAATAAAATTAGAATTCAAACATTGGACCTGCCCGGCATGGTTGGAAACCAATTGGGCAATTTCGCGAAAAAAAATTTGCTTCGTCATGGCTTTTGAGCGTGCTAACCCGTCGAGCTAGCTACACCACTTGTCGAGCGGGGTGCCACTAAAGTAAAGCCCGCTAATCGAGGTGCCACCAAAGTAAAGCCCATTAGGCACGTGCAACTTCGTGCACTCTAGTTTGTGCTTCTAATATCCTTTTTGGCCCGTTCTTGTGCTTGTGGGCTTTTTTTTTAGTCCTTACTTTGGTTCTTACTTCTTTTAGGTTCTCTTTGACTAGCATAATAATCCTCTGTACCTCTTCTCTGTTCATCTAACTACCCTTCACAAAATCTAACAAAATCAAGGCAATTCATGTAATTTTAAATAAAAAACTTAAAAATGCATATCGCATGAAATCCTTCATTAATGGTCTATTTTCTCACCAATTTCCTATGAGCTAATGTAAAAATCATGTGAACTTGCTCTATAAATCTACATAAAATGTAGATTTATCAAGGGTGGACTATGCGAGAAATTTTGTTGGATAATTGTGAGAATTGTAGGACACAAAGCATGTTAGTTACCTGAGATTGGGCGTAAGTGAACCCTCCTCCTACGTTGATCTGCCTTTCGAGATGACAGTGGGCAAGTAAGACAAGTGCAATACACAATGGCACAAATCCACCCTCTGTTTGGCCTATAAGGTCGCAAGACAACTGTTGATGGTGGAAATTTGTTTAAAGAATCAAAGAGTTCTTGATTTTTGAATAGATGACTTTTCATAGTGAATCTAACTAACAAATAAATTTTTATTTGTAGGATTTAGTATCATAATCAGTTGTGAGTTCTTTTTAGTCAAACTAGCAACAATGTGTTTTCAACTTGAAGGTATGAAAAAAGTTAAAGTCTTAATTTGATTGCGATCAAGACTCTAATTAATGTACAGTGCGTGTAATTCAATTTTTGAAGACAAAATCGAATAAGGATTGTCACTTTATTGATTTTGACAAGTATGAAAACTTGTACACAAAGCATTTAGAATAAATCGAATATGTGAATCCGATTCAAATTACGAAGACTATTCAAAGTCTTAGAATGTAATTCAAGATAACTTCCTACAAGAAAACTTGTAAAAGATGTCAAAAAGATAAAATACTGTAAAATTGCAAGTAAAAATAGATGACACAAAGGTACATAAATGTACAAAAATATAAATGACTTCGAAAATAAAAGGCTTGAAAAGTAAATAAATTTAAAAGACAATGCAAAAATTAAAGAGGTAAAGTTCCAAGAAGAAAAAGTAGAAAGATAGAGACATTGCAGAAATGTAAATGAGTTTAAGTTTGGAGAAAAAAATAGTAGGGGATAAAGAGATTGCAAAAAATGTAAATGAAAGTAGTTAAAGTGCATGGAAAGTAAATTGAAAGCAATAAATCGAATTTAAAGACGAATGACAAGAAAGTAAAGGACTTGTATTGAAGAATGGGTGAGAACATATACATTTCTCTTAGAATCGATAGCCATTGATGATTGGCGTGTGTAGTGTTACATAGATTAATGCAAGTGTTTCAACCAAGAAAGAGTAGCTACCCTAACTCCCTATTTATAGATTTTTTCGGCCTAACAATCGAAATACAAGATTTATACACATGTACATTTGCCTAGGATCAACTATCTAAGATGTTGCCATCTGTCTTGATCCATGTGTGTTAATAATCGCTCGAAATTGCTTGTCGAATTGGCATGTAAATTTTCGTGTGTTAATAACTTTGATGTCTTTAAATTCTCCAATACCTTCAACGTCTTCGAGCACCTCAACACAAAATCTTCTACTTGAAGTCTTGAACATCTGAGTATCATCTTTGTTTTTTGAAAATTCTTTCAAACGTGTTGTCCTTAGTAAATTTTTACTTCAATCTTGGACATATGGATTCTGCCTTCGAGATTCGAATAGATCACCACCATACTTGCTCCAAAAGCAAATCAAATTTACTCGTACACTTCATTATCCCAATTTTCTAAATAACAACAAACTTAATACTCTTCTTCTCGCGACCATAATCGAATGGTCTCAATTCTCAACACTTAGAGAAATTTCTAAATGACACCATCAGCGGCAGAAGCTGATTGAAGCTCTTTTAACCAATACTTAACAGTACGAGAATGCTATGGCACAAAAACAAACAAATCCAAAGTTGATGAATCGAGTTTTTCGTGACCATGCACGGAAGAGAGAGAATAAACTTTATTTATCAGTACAATTAGTGTCGGTATTTTTCGTAGTATTTATCATTTTCTTTATTCTTTTTATTAAGATGAACTTTTTCATAATTTGTGGATGGGGGGCAAAGCTAGCTGCCTGCCAAAAAGGAGATTGATGTGGCTGTCTTATAGGGTTACCAACCAATTTAATGGGAGCTATAGACTATGGCGATAGTCATGGTGGAAACTTGTTAATAGCCTTGAATTATTACAACGACTGATCAACTGCCATGAAGAAAAACGCAAGAAACTTATAACTACATTATTAAGTAAACCTTTAATGTTCCTTAAATGCGTTCCCCAATGGCTTGACAAAACCTAGATTATTTTCCACAAAAGAGTGGCTGTAGATTCTCCTCTTTTTTTTATAAATTAATTAGAAGATTTTTTGTCATGTGGTGATTGCAGGTAAAAGAAAAATAAGGGTCCAGCTCCTTGCTCACTTTAGATGATAAAGTGAGTAATTTGAGTTGTTGATGAGAAAAATAATGATTAACATTATGTATACATACATGATAAATTATGAATGTATTAGAATATTAATTATTGATTTTTTAATCAATGACTAAAATTACTTTATCTAGAGAAGACAAATTCAAAAGATAATATTTGAATTTGGATTTGAGACATTGATAATACAAAAAAAAAAAAAGTACACATTTTAGGATGTATCTTGGGAGAGGAAACAGGTATGAAGGGAAGAAAACAAAATAATAAATATGATAGACGGTGTAATAAAAAAAGAAAGAAATAAATACCATAATGGTGCTTGTAATTGTAAGGTGGGTATATAAATTAGGATCTGAAAAAATTAATAATAAAGAAAAAAAATTGGCTAGGTGCAATAACATGAACTCACGAGCTTCCTCACTTGCTGCACAGACCAAACGTGCACCCACCCCGCCAACTCACCACAACCCCAGAGTAATAGCGTACCAATGAGCTGTGTCACGGGCCTATTTAAGTCGCCTAGATTGCAACCCCTTTGCAACAATTCAAGCATAAAACCTCTCCTTTCACACTTCACAGACTCATCGAATCAGAGAGTAGAACTTCAAAAAATTTAAAATGTCTTCTACACATTTTTCCCTTCTAGCCATTTACCTCCTCCTTTCACTAAATTCTCTTGGCACAACCATGGGTGGAAGGATCATTCCCCCAAGTGCTCCAAGTACAGTTACAAGGCCACTAGTTTCATCAGAAGTTGAAACCTACGTGAAGCCTCATCTGGATCACAAGCAGAAAACCTTCCAAGGAAGAGAAGTGAAGGATTGCTTGCCAAAAGGTTCTAGGCATAACTCGGCTCCAAGCAGATTCGTGAACTACAAGACGCTAGGCTCTGGTGGCTGTTCTAGAATGCATTCAGAGAAACCTTGATGGAGTTTTGTTGAATGGAAGAACGAAGCCTAGCTTGAGTTCTTTTTTGTATATGGGTTTTCAAGGGTCAAGAGTGGTTTTAAAGATGATAAAATCACTTATGCTTTTACTTCGCTTATTAGGATGGATATATTTTGCCGGCTACAATTTTGAACCATGTGCATGGGAAGGTGAAGATGTTAGAGACCTTTTCCGGCTATTATGTATGTATAGCTAATGCGTGAGACATTGGCCAAACGTTGGACAAGGAAATATATATGATATTTGATTATTTATTTATTTATTTATTTCGAAATGCTTAGGATGTAATGCTGAGTAAGTAATCTGCTAGAATTCGAAACCATCGAATGAAACTCCAAGCTAGCCAGTATTAATACGGTTATGGTAGTGTTGTAGTTTTGTAGATATCCTCGTCTAGTGTAATATATATTTCATTTTTGTTTTTGGGTGGATATGTAGCCTTTTGCTGCTACTGGTTAAATTTGATTTCCTGCTAATGTTTTTATGTGTATTTAAAATAAAATCTGAACCACTAAAACTCGATATCCAAAAGGAGTATTCACTTGGAAGTTGGAACCTGGTATCCTCCAGCAAATGTTCAATAGATCAACTACGATGATTTATGGATAATTTTTCAAAGCTTTTTTTTTTCTCAGAGCTATTATTTCTAGCTCATAAAAAATAATAAAACATTTTTTTATGACTTTTCAACTTTTTTAAAAAACACACATATCTTTTTGATTTAGAAGGTACGAGAAAAAAGGGGCCTACGTATACCGCGGTTCACGATTTGTGAGCCTCGTATACTTCCGTTCACGCTTTTGGGGTATAAACAATAAATATACTAATACATTTACTTTTTCTTTCGTTCCATTTCTCACACCATTTTCTTTTTTCCTCTCTTCTTTTTCTATTATATTACTTGTAACATTGGCACTTTTTTTCTTCTTCGTATCTCTCTCTTCCCGCCTCTGCGTACACTTCATTACTACTTTAGTATAAAGTGAAAGAATGAAAAAAGTAAAAAAATGTGATAATGTAATAGAGAAAAAAGAGAGATAAAAAAGAAAAATAAATGCAAAAGAATAAGAATAATTTTAAATGTGTGAATATATAATTATTCTTCACGAAATTGTGTAGGTGTTTGATTGGTCACCAAGCAATTGGGCCGACGCTAACTCAAAGAAGAAAAAAAAAAAAGTGCCGTGTTGCTTCAAGGGCCTAGAAGCCCATTATTTCATCTTTTGAAATATAAGGCAACAGGAGCGTTTTGGTGTGTCCAACACGAAACCACCCAGAGAGAGAAAACAAAATAGTGTGTGCGCACTCCTCTTCGTGTGTAGCAGCGGAGAGGAAAATCCGGAGAAGAAAAACCGAGACAAACTTATCAGTCAGTGTGGAGAAGAACAAGGGTTGTTTCAATCTTTGTTGGTACCAATTTCTTGTATTTTGATTCTCTCTGTTGATTGACTAGATGCTGGGGTTCGATTGAGTTGTTATCTACCTTGTTAGTGAAGAGTAATTTTCCGTTGATTCCTAGGAATTCTAGAAGACTTGTGGTATACCCATTAATCATTATTAGTAGAGATTTTTTACGGGACTAGTTCTCGTGGGTTTTTACCTCATGAGGGTTTTTTCATGTTAAAAATTTAGTGTTTATTATTTTTTATTTCTGTTCTGTGCATCCCGTTATTCGTCTAAAATTAATAATTGTTGCCTGAGATGTTTTTAGAGCCTGTTATTTATTTGTACAGGAGAAAAGGAGATCCAGTTTGTTTCTGCTTGTGTTGTTATTTGTTATCTTTCCTCAACAGCGGGTTGATGCAAAATTTTCCCTATGGCTGGAGATACAACAATTCGGCATGCCCAAAACGTTGCAAAACCTGTGTCGTATTCAGGCCCGTCCAAAGTGCCTATTAATTTGCTGGGTTAGCTGTTTAATCTGTTCTAGTGAATAGGGATCTTGTTTTCTATCTTCATTTTTTTTCTCAAAAAGCCTAAAACTGCTATGCATGTGTGCGTATAATATTTAAATTTCATATGCTTTTTTTATTGCACTTCCATTTTCATTGACTTAAACTACGAGTAATTTTATGCATAGAGCTAATTTCTTAAAAGTAAAAACCAATTGACTATGGCAAAAACAACTCCAATATCATATAAATCAATGTCAAATTGTCAATTATTGGAAAGATATCTATGGCTTCTTAACTTATTCTCCGTATAAAAGAAAGAGTAAATTACACTTGTGGCCCTAATATTTTTTTTCAAATTATGCCCAATACCTTCTAAATTTTGACATTAATTTCAACTCCCTTAGTTAAATGATGTTAAGTAACTTTAATTTTTTTTTACTTGTGTTCTAATGGAAATACCCCTTTCTTGTGATTATCATCAACCCCACCTCTGCACCTTGGACCATGTCGTAGAGCGAGAAAAAAACCTCAAACCCTTACTTTCTCAAAAACCTCATCAAACTTGAAGTCCCTCCCTGTCTCCCTCATCAAACGCTCCTTCCATCGCCCCTTCTACCCTCATCAACCCGCCCATAGTGACTACAAATCCCTAACTCAGCTTGAGTCAGAGCCTTACAAACTTGCCTAGATCTCGTGCTAAACCACATCTCGAACTTTGATTTCTAACTGGCTAAGTCAAACACCAAGTTTGAGTCCAATGCGCTCCAAGGCCTAATCATCTCAGGAACGAGTCAGGGAAGCGACGAGTACTTCCTTCGAGTCGAAATCAAAAAACCTCCGAGTCAAGCCCATGTGGTGCTTAACACAAGAAGCAACATGAAATGGATCCAATGTGCACCATGCAAAGTGTGTTATTCACAATCTAACTCGATTTTCGACTCAATTCTGTCCTCTTCCTACGTGTCGATCTGCTGCGCTGCACTGCAGTGTAAGTCCTTGGACCTCTCCAAGTGTAGCAATGAAATGTGCCTCTACGAGGTCTCCTATGACGATAGATCAACATTGGCAGCAAGGCTCTTTTGATTCCTGAAACGAGTTTTGAGGTCAATGCCACTGGCGATGACAGGATTATCGTGGATTTTGGCACGACAATGACACAGTTGCAGAGTGAGGTAAAAAAAAGTCGATGTCCACGTTGAAATCTTGTTTCCAAAAACTTACTATGATTTGATTGAATTTTATTGTGCAATATATTTGTAATGTTGTTCAATATTACATCAATTTTTGCTGGAGAATCTTAATGAGGTAGTTGATGATGGATCCATATTTTTTCTGGTGGCTTAGGAGCTTGCAGAATGTTTAATATTAAAAGAAGGGGATGAGGGTAATTTTGGGGGAAAAACTTTAAAAGATCATGTGCAACACATATGATCTGCATATGTTTCTTATTTAACGACATTTGGGGGGAGGGTGCATGGTGTTGCATGTGGGAAACAATTAGGTCCAAAATTCGGAGGGATGTCGGGCGCAATTCGAAAAAAAAAAACATAGGGGGTGCAAGGGTAATTTATTCATCAAAAAATGAGGGGCAAAGATGTTTGAGAAAAAACGAAAACAAACCAAGAGATATCCCTTTTATATATAGTTATAGATTATTATTATTATTATTAGGGGAAAGAGAGGCACTCCATGCCTCTCTTTATTTTTTTAAAAATAAAAATAAAATAAAAAAGAAGATGTAGTGAATAGTTTAAAGAGTAGTTAAAAAGTAAAATAATAGATAATTTAAAAATAGTTAAAAGGTATAATAGTCTAATAAAAAGTGAAGACCAAAAAAGAGTATCCTCTGTATTATAATTATAGAATTATAGATATAGATTAATTATTATAAAAAATATGAAATTTATTTATATTATATAATTAAAACAAATAAATGCCAAATGACCTAAATAAAATTTTGTTTTGACATAAATCACTTTCTTTAGGAATAACCCATAAAGATAGATCAACAAAAACTCTATTAGACTTAAATTTCATCACATTAACATAAGTATCATGGTGCAATTCTAATACTTTTGCATCTTAGATAGCATCTTATGTAACTCACCAAAGAAAACTTCGCAATGACAATTTAATAACAAACTTTAGCTTATAGGAGATATGAAATTACTAAATAACTTATTACAAAAACCAATAGGAACCATTTTAATACAAACAATTGGCTACAAAAAAAAAAAAAAAACAAAGATAGATTGTAATATAAATCAATGTTCAAACATATTTTGTTCAATACTTTTAAATTTTGGTAGAATTAAAATCTATAATGATTACAATCTTTTCTCTCAAACTAAATTTAATTGAAATAAAAGTTTTTTTATTAAAATAAAAGTAATATGTAAGTAAAAATGATAAATATATTTAACATATAGTTTTAATATATTCATTTCACTTGAAATCACTACAAAATTATTTTAAAAAGTCATGCATGGCACAAGTTATATTCTAAAATGCTATAGTCGTAAAATTTACATTGATTATAAACACATCCTTATTTAATACATGGTTAGTGTCTAATCTCATTAGCTAATGTTTTATACCCAGGATTGATTACTAAATAACATGCTAATTTGATCTTCTATGTATTTTATGTTTAGGACTTCCATCGATTATCTTTTAAAGCTTCAACATATTTCATCAAATTAGATTTCTCTATGCAAGAGGATCCTGAGAAAGAATCAAGGCGATTGTTGAAATCATGGTTATCTAAATTTTTCCTACTTTCATCCTTCAAACTCAGTGTCCGGTTGAAATCGAAGAAAGTTCTAAATGTAGCAGTGGGAGTTGCAAACTCACTCTTAAGACACTTAATTCTAATATCATTTATAGTTGATATACTCAAGCTGAAATGTGTAGAATAGCTATCTTCTTGAGACATTGTGTCTTCTTGAGATGGAACTCAACCACGTTGATGATGGCTATATTTGCCTCGTATTTGCTTCACAAGTTTGCTAAAAACCTTTGACTCACTTGTGTTAGCTTTAGCATCAGATGAATTATAAAGACAAAATAATAATCATGTTGTCTAGAGTTTGTGAGAAAATAAGCTTAGGAAGAGGACCATTTGTCAGAGTCCAAATCAGAAAGGCTCCTTCGCCTTTTAGTATCTGTATACTTAAGGATAAGTTGCTTGGCTTTCTTCTCAAATGTTGGGCTCAAGCTTTTACTTAAGCCCTTTGGAACTATTTTGCCAGGTGGGGGTTGATAACTTCGTAGTTCATGTCTTAAGCAAGCATTTAGCCATCGCAAATAGATTAATTCTTCAAGATCTAAACATTTATTAGCATGTAGTTGCTCAATTTCTTTCATCAATCCTTCATTCTCTTGTCTAAGACATTCACCTTCTTCCTTCATGACATTTTGCCCACATCCAAAAATATCAGGTGAAATTATAAGTAATCTTATTACATGTGGGTCTTAAAGAACAACATAAAAGACTTCTCCTCCAAGGAATTTTCCCTTTACAACTGAGATAAGACTTGGTTCCACTTGTAAAGAATCAATGAATTCCTAACACTATTTCAACTTCTTTTATATAACTACCTAACTACCTCCAACCCTCAATATAATTGTCTAACATCCTGACTACCCAACTCAGACACTAACTAACCATTCCACTATTAAACATTTGTATTTTAAATTTTAATATACCTTCCAACTATTATCTTTATTTTGTTAACAATGTGCATTATATAATTCATTTTAAAAGATACATTTTGAACATATCTGTGACAATTAGGGAAATAAACCCACACTTTTAAAGCCAAACAATTAGAGAAGAATCTAACACATCAATAGTAAGTGAAAAAATAGGACTTACAAAGAACTAATTGGCCATGGTTGGTGGTGCTATAGATAAGCTAGGAATAATTTTCCATTGTCAAAACTCGCCTCTAAATCCTCTTGATATATTGCCACTCCTGTGTAGGTATATATAGTCATATTCAGATCAATACAAGAAGAAAAAGGTTTGTTTGTTCTAAAAAATTACTACAAAAGGCCATTAGTAAAGAATAACCCATTAACCATTTGAATGGTATACAGGATTAGTCAGTCAAGTGATTAATTGGTGGCTTTTAATTGGATTAAATCATACCCCCATCTCTCCAAGTGAAACTCCTTGGGATGCAATGTCTTGCAAATTTCTCGAGAGAAAGGATCAATAGGTGTCACAACATTTCAAGAAAAGCAAAACTTTTATTTGCTCTATAAATGTAAGAACAAACAATTCATCTCACATCCCTGTCTTATCAACAGTGAATGTAACAACACACAGCACAAAAAAAAGTTAAGATCATATCCTAGGTTTGATAGGAAATAATTGCTCTGATGCAACTAAATGTGACACTTAATCACACTGACTATAATCTCGACATTTATTAAATTTATTGTAATTAATTGATTTTATGTAGGGTATATAATTTCAGTTTATTAAAAATTGAGAGTAAAATTTTTTATTTTTAATTAAAAATAAATTATGAAATTGATTAAATTATTATCAAGGTATCAACAAAGAGATAAAGTAACTCATAAACATAGTAATGTATACTAGGGGTGTTCATAAATCGATCCAATCCAATGAAAACTGAAAAAATTGATCCAAAAAACTAAAAATCGAATAAACCGAAAACCAAAAAAATTGAAAATTGAAAGAACCGAAATTTTTTATTGGATTGGATCGGATTTCAGATTTGATTTTGAAAACCGATCTAATCCAATCCAAACCGAACTTATACATGCATATATATTTTCACTTGTAATTTTCTAATATCACTCATGTTTATATTTTTATTTCTTATATATTTGTAAAATTATCACATAAATTATACTTGTTTATAAAAAATATATTTATTTAAAGATAGTTTTTAGTAACTATTTGAGTAAAGATACATAAACATAATTATTAAGTTGTGTAAATTTATTTTTAATAATATATATTTGAAGAGTTATACTAGTATTAGTTATATAATGACTCATTAATAAAATATTTGATATTTTAAATTATTTTTTAACACATTTATTATATATCATATTATTTATTTAACATTTTTTTAAAAATAATAGTAAGATTAAAACCAAAAACCGATCCAATCCAAACCGCTTTAAATTGGATCGGATTGGATTGGATTTAAATTTTAAACCAAACCGATTGGATGATGAAATAACAAAACCGAAATGATTGGATCGGATGGTTTTTCTCTTCAAAACCGATCCAATCCAATCTGCGAACACCCTCAATGTATACATCATACATCCATCCATATATCATATATTAATAGAAAATATATATAACTGTTATCAATATAATTATAGTCATCCAGAGTATTAAAGTTCCATAATCATCGTCATAAAATATATACATATTCAAAAGTATCTTAACTACCCCTCTATATGTACAAGCAAAACAAAAGAAGTCCCTATATCAAAGCAGTAGTACTACCTACTATCTATAAATACATCCCACCTAACATAACTATATTTAAGTGACAATGATTATCCCTATGAAGTATCCTCCTTTGTGTCATCTCCAGTCTCAGCATCCTCGTTATCAGCATCTTCCATCTCTATCTATTGCTGGCAGCGACGTTGTACCTAGACACATACATACAAAAGAAAAGATGGAAGGAGTGAGGTGATTTATTTTCTAAACCACTTTCACAAAAGGTTGTGGGATTACCCTACTCAATCACACAGATAAAATACAACTGATTAATAAAGAAAAGGGAAATCTAGGATTTATTCTAAGTTATCTTAGTCTACCCAAGACTTTTGACACTTTGTATGGATCCATACCCTTGTTGATAAGCAATATCCATATCATCAAAACTAGGAAGTGATTGGGAGCTTGTATACCTCCCCTTATCAAGGTACAAAATCATCATCATTATCGATTTTGAGAAATGAGCAATCTTTTAGCTTTGAGCTCTCACAACTTTATTTGGAGGTATACACTACATCAATCCTCGTGATCTTGAGCAAATGTCAGGGTTATTAAGCTGGTTATGTGATTGTTCCAGCTTAAGAATGTTACCTTGGCTATTAGAACTCTCATCACTCGATACCACACCTTCCAAACCTAACCATGGGTCCTTCCCTTTCATCCCGCAGTGTACTAAACTGTAACTTTTCATTTCTAGAACACGTTTCACTGCATGATCCAATATCATCATCAACTTATCACATGCCATCAATGCATGTTTGACTCAATAAAATTTCACTTAATTTCTCTTTGGAACATTTGTCAGACTTTTCACTATCAAATAGTATCAACCACTAATACCTACTTAGAGGTATTTTTATAGACGTTAAGATCAATAGATATTTCAGAGTTCAATTATAATTTCTTATTCTCATGTACAAATCAACATACATTAAGTTCTCAAAATAAATTGAATCCAAAAATTATCATTTTCAATCATCAAAATCGAATTGCTTACAAGCAATTCTAACAACCAATTTTTTAACTTCCATTTCAATTTAGTTTAAGTTATTACTTACCTAATATTCTATCTAAATTTAATTTTACCTTTTTTTTTATTAAATTCTATAAACTTAGATGATTCCTATATAATACGTTTGACTTTATTTTAATTGAATCTATAAATCTAATTGTACTTAATTATACTAATATTGACTTTCATAAATTTAAATATTTATATTAACCACTTTTGCCTATTCGGTCTTTTAATTTTAAATTATCTAGTCATTTTGGAAGAGGGCATGATGGATGAAGGAGCTATTGTGGGGGTCAAAGAGACACTCTTGACACAAGAGGAGAAGAGGGGAAAGAGATATACTAGTCATGTTGGAGAAACACGAGAGAACTGTTCCGGGGCTGCTGGCGCAAACCAAGTTTCATGCAGTCACTATTTCAACGTTTTGAGCTAAGTGCACAAGTTATTTTTTAATGTCTTTATGGGTTTTGGTCAATGTTATTAGAATCGGATCGGTTATCGTCTCGGTTGAGGTACTGGATTGATGGGTTACTGGTCGAACCAATGAGTCACTAGTTGAACTGCATGAACCGGTATATATTAAATTTATAAATTTTTGTATTACATATATTGAATTTATGTTTTATTTGGCATACAAATATTCAATATATACTTTGAAAAAAATCGTAATTTTAATTTTAAAAAGCCATAGAACCTGGGTTCTAAAGCAGACCATCCAAAATTTGAAGAAAATGCCAAGTATTGGCAAGTGAACATGGGGATACTTTTTTAAAGTATATTTATTAATAAAAACAAATATGTTTTTATATTATCATCACCTAATATATATTAGGATATTTAGGTAGAGTAGACAATACACTTCCTTTTTGTTGGACAGTACATAATCATTGTTGCTAACACACTTCGTATTTGTTGAGCAATGCACAATCATTGTTGCATGCCAGCTTGGGCAGTGTACACGCCTGAAGCAAGCAAAGTTTAAATCCCAAATAAAGCTATGTATGCAACAGGCAAACCAGCAAAAACGAAACTGCTTAAACGAAGTTGAGAGAACACTGTCAAGTTCCACTGACATCATTGATTATTTTTCTTTTTTCTCCTCTTTTCTTTTTCTTTCTTTCTTCTTCTTCTTCTCCATGTATCTCCTCTCTTCAGCGCATCATGCTTTGTTATGGCATGACTTAGTCGTGGCAATATCATTTCAGTGCTTGCATTTTGGAAGAAAAAAAAAACTTGTCCGGTTCGATTGAGTCACCGGTTTCATTAAGAACCGGCCGAATCAAACCGGGTTATCCCGGTTCAAGTGCATGTCCGATCCAATGATAGGCTCGGATCGGTCAGGTGACCGGTTTTCAATCGAACTAGTCGATCTGAGTCGAGTTTAATAACATTGGTTTTGGTAGTGCAGTGCATGTTTTTAGCCCATCTTGGGTTGTTTTTAGCCCACAAGTTATTTACACTAATCTAAATCATGACTTACACTAAATTTTTATGACACTTTCTCACTTTTTTTTTTACAGTGACTTTCTCATTCTTAAATCTTAGTTGCTCACATAAATCCTTCTAATTAATTCATTGCTTTATTTTAACTTCTTCAATAATTATAAATGATCACTATTAACTTAAATAAGATTTAATTAATTCTAATACTTATTTACTATTATTATTATTAGGCTTAATTGTACATTTTGCTACCTATCTTTCATAATTTTACAAATTTTGCCACCCAATTATTTTAATTGCATATTTTGCACCTTACGAGATCAAAACTTCTCATATTCTGTCACCCAATTATTTTAGTTGCACATTTTACCATTTAACTTTCAAAATTTTGCGCATTTTGCCACTTCCCTTAGTTGACCACTGACGTGACAAATTTGATAGCTGACATGGCAATCAACAGTTAACTTGCCACATAAGCAGTCAACCTACCACGTCAGTAGTCAAAATTGCCATATCAGCAGTCGACTAATAGGAGTGGCAAAATGCGTGAAATTTTGAAAGTTGAGTGGCAAAATGTGCAACTAAAATAATTTGGTGGCAAAATGTGAAAAATTTTAAAAGTTTGGTGGAAAAAGGTGCAATTAAAATAATTTGATGGCAAAATTTGCAAAATCATGAAAGATAGGTGGCAAAATGTGCAATTAAACCTTATTATTATTATTATTATTATTGGACCGAGACATTCCTATGATGAACAACCCAATTTTTTTTTTAATTTTTTTTAATTACTATTTCCTCTAATACTCTATACTCAATTTAATATTTGAAATTCCTCATTAAAAAAAATATTTTTCTTTTTCTGTTTCTATTAAGATAACCGAAACATATATATAATATATGTCAAAATTTTTATTTTTCTATTGTATTTAAACCATTCTAGTTTTTATATAAACTAATAAATTCATAATAATAATAATTTAACAATTTATTTTCTCTTGTTAATCAAAATGGACGAAAGCCATATTGTAGTCTTAAAGTAGATTCTTATAATTTTTATTATATATTAACCATAATAATCTAATTTATAATTTAATATTATTAATAAATAATTTTCTTCTACCTATTTGATTAAGAATTACCGAGAGCTATACAAATCAAATTTTGATTTTTAATAAGCATATTAGTCTACTAAATAGGCATATTAATCAATTAAACAAACATATTAATCAATAATATGCATTTAAAAGCCATATAGAATCATTTAAAACAAATCAACATCATCAAATAATCCATAGAAACATCATAAAACTCATTCAAGTACTTAGCAACAGATAAGGAGATTTAATGAAGAAAAGTTATTTCGCTAAAAGTTAAAGTATATAAGTTGATTTTAGCTTATGGAAAAATCTCAATAAAATTTGCCTTCTTATTTTCTTTTTCTATATATGTTTATGGAGAAGTTTCTCTAAATAGGCTTAAATCAAATTTATCTTGCTTTTTGAGCTTTACACGAGTTTCTTCCTTCACCTCTAAATATAGAAGCAGTTTAAGTCACAATGGATTAAATGCACTTTCTCTGCTATGAACAAATGGCTGATTTAACCACATTCCTCTGAGTGTTTTAACCCAACCAAGTGATGTCATTTGGCCATTTTTGAGAAACCGGAGCAAACTGTAAACTGACTGATTTTTACTGTTTTTTTACCAGTTTTTGACTGGCTTTCTAAAGTCCTGATTTTGTAGTTAATATGGAATGGTCATCAGGCTGGTTCCCAGTTGAACCCGTTAATCTGCTCTAGTTTTTAAAGCCATGACTAGCATTCTTAAACTGTATCTCTGATGATGCATCACATGTAGGAATACTGATGACTGAATTGCATATTTTTTTCACTTTTGTTGACCCTCACATGTTTCTTTTATGCTAAAGACTAGTGGGTGAATTTTTTTATAGGCTAAGTTATGGTGTGACTGCCTTTTCTGGCCTGATGATGGCATGTGCCGGTTGCGGGACTGTAGTGTATGTGAATGCCCAGAAAGTGAGTTCCCCGAATCATTTAGGAAGTCGCATCGCCTCTCAATGAATGATCTTGTTTGTCAAGAAGGAAAACCTCAGGCAGCTGTTGACTGTACTTTAGATAGTAAAGCTTTCAGAGGATGGACAGAAATAGACAATCCATGGGCAAATGATAATGAGACTGACAATGGTGCGTTACTCTGTATGCTAATTCATATCTAAATTATTTCTGGTCATAGTTGTAGTTTATCCAATTAATTGTGTGAAACATCAGATATTAATAGTGAAGCATAGAAATTAGGAATTTAGGATCCATAAATAAATATATTTTGGGTGACATCACATTTGCATATGTTCTTCAATGTTTGATTTCTTCCTCCACTAAGATATTTTTATGATTAAATTTCAACTTGATCCACCCTTGGTGCAACATTTCTCACTATCAAAAACAAGGTGACACAACAGGGTAGTAGTTAGCATTCACTTCTACTTAAAATTTTTTTTTTATTTTTATAGGTGGCAGCTAGGATCCACTTTTTACACTGTTAGTGTATCAAAATTAAATTATTTTATAATATATTGAACTTCTTTCCTAGAAAAGTAAGCACGTCAATTAAAATCATGTTTGCATTTGCAGCTGAGGTGAAATATGTGAATCTTAAACTGAATCCTGAAAGATATACTGGTTACACTGGTCCATCTGCAAGAAGGATATGGGATGCTGTTTACTCTGAGAACTGCCCCAAATGTAAGTTTTCTCTGAAGAGCTTATGCACTTCAATCATCCCTTGCAACCCCCCTTCCCAAAAAAATAAAAACAATGAATCAAAGTGTTGCTCCTGTAGCTCTAATTAAATCTGAGGATCCAGTTAAACTTCTATAATGTATTGACTAAACTTTAATAATTTGAAAAGGCTTGGGATTTTAGGTAGTTTGATGTACCTTTCTTATTGTGAAACATTGACGGACCAGTAACTTTGAATGCAAATGATTACCCTCTATCTTTCTCTCCGTATGCATTATTTTTTAATTATCTAATGTCTCTTGTTTTCACCCATAGAGTGGATAACTTTTTGTCGCACGTATAATGAATCAAAAAGACAAAACTATCCCTGTCATTTTTGCATGTCTCGCAATTTTTTCCCCAGCATCTTTGCACATTTTCCATCTACTACTTCTCCAATGTTCCTCTTCTCTTCAGAATTTCCTATCTGTGGTTTCCTCCCTCTTCCTTTCGCTTCTCCTCGATTATTCCAAGCTTCAATTGCAATTCTCACGTTTCGCTTCGCACTCTCTTGGTAGTTGTTCTTATATTTGTTTCAATTATGGTTCACGTTTCGCATTCTCTTGGTACCTGTTCTTATATTTGTTTCAATTGTAGTTCCCACGTTTCGCATTCTCCTATTACCTGTTCTTATATTTGTTTCAATTGCGGTTCTCAGGTTTTGCACTCCCTTGGTACTTGTTCTTATATTTGTTTAAATTGCAATTCTTATGTTTCGCACTCTTTTGGTACCTATTCTTATATTTGTTACAAGTGTATAAAACTTTCCCCAATGTTAGTGGTGCTAGGGCAACTTCCTACTAGGGGATGTTAATCACAGTCATCAAGATCGCACCGGAAGACGACATACCGCAATAAGAATGGCGGAAACCATATACAGTTATGTGGAATATAAAAAATAAATTAAAAGGGTATTCTAGTAAATTTTATATTATTATGTTTGTAATGTGCATTGTTCATCAAACAATATACAACATAAAAAGTTATCCTATGACTCAAGTGGTTATGCTGTGCTGTTCTTATTGTACTGTACCTCATCGTATATCAAATGCACCCTGAAACTTTTAATAAAAGAGGAGCTGTTTTCTATGGTATCTATGGTTCATTCATTAGAAAAAGTTTGTCTTCTTTAGATCCGTCTCAAGAGTTATGCCAAGAGGAAAAGATTTTGTATAAATTGATATCCGGTCTTCACTCATCCATATCAATACATATAGCTGCTGATTATCTGCTTGATGAAGCTACAAATTTGGTAAATCTCGCATTCCTCTTTCCAGCAGTAGCTAATTTTCTGTTTGGAAGAAATACTTGTATTTCTTTTGAGGAATTAAATAGAGTCATTGCATATTGATGCATGTAGATAGACAGCTGTTTGGTTTTTGTTTCACAGCCTAAAAGTTTTAATTTATTTAATTTTCTTTTGGTATAATGGACCTTTTAAAATGAAGCTATTGATCTTTTTATGCACCAAAATAATTTGGATGTAGCTCATTTTGAAGCCACATGCATTTTTTTGTGTGTGGCATATGCATGTTACTCTAGTACAATATATTTCAATATCTAACTTCTTTCTTTTTTATTATTCCAGTGGGGCCAAAATCTTACTTGGATGTATGATCGAGTCCTAAAATACCCTGATCGTGTCAGAAATTTGTATTTCACTTTTCTCTTTGTCCTGCGAGCAGTAACCAAAGTGAGTATAAAATGTGATGGTCTAAAATCAAAAACTGTGCATCTATATATGGATCAATCTTGATATTTTCTTCTTTTAGAGATACTAGTTAATTATATTCTTGATGCAACCACATTCCTCTTTAGGCTGCAGATTATCTGGAACAGGCAGAGTACGATACCGGTAATCCCAATGAAGACCTTAAGACACAATCCTTGATAAAACAGCTACTTTACAACCCCAAGCTTCAAGCTGCATGTCCAATTCCATTTGATGAAGCTAATTTGTGGAAAGGCCAAAGTGGACCTCAGCTAAAACAGAAAATTCAGCAACAATTCAGAAACATCAGGTATTACTAAAAACTAGTGGACTTAACTCTGGCCTAGCTAAATATTATCCATTAATAACTTGCAGGCTCTGTTGTGGCTTAGGGCCTGTTTGATTTCTGTTTTTGAAAACTATTTTCTGTTTTTAAAAACAAGAAAACTTGTTTGATAAGTGTAGTTTTTGAAAACTATTTTCATAAACAATATCTTTTTTTTAGTTTTTAAATTTAAAATTAAAAAAAAAAGTTTTCTACTTTCAGATTTCTATTATTCATATTGTTCCTTCACTCTCACATCTTCTTTCTCCACTTCTACTTTCTAAAAATTAGTTTTTTAAAATTGTTTTATAATACAGTTTTTAAAACTAAAACAAAAACACAATTAAACACCCACTTAATCTCTTGTAAGCATGCTTCATGCTACTAACAGATATTACCTAGAAAACCAATTTGGTGGAAGGAATCAAACTATATAGGTTGAATTTTAACTCAAATCCTGTCATTGATATTTTTAGTCCTGTAGTATGGTTTTGCCTTTCATATTCTGTGTTTTAGAATTTTAGTCTCTTTTGAGTTTCCCCATACTGATGGATGTTAAGTAGGTTTATCTGGACGTTTTGAGTGCTGATCTGATCATAGCTTTTCACTGTAGGAGAAAACAACTAAATGACCACTCCTTTTATCTGTTTTCCATTTATTATTACTACTGATTCCATTTACACACTGCTTCATTTGATTTATCTCATTGGCAATGGAATAATTTTTTGTGGAATGCAGTGCATTGATGGATTGCGTAGGGTGTGAGAAATGTCGATTATGGGGGAAGCTTCAGGTTCTTGGTCTTGGAACTGCATCAAAGATTCTCTTCTCTGTTGATGGTCAATAAAACTCGAGTCAAACAGTAAGTACATTTTGCTTGAGATTTTTTTGTCTTCCTCTCTTGACTGCTGCCTTTATGCATGTACCATAAATCAGATTGCTTCTGCAGTGATCTTTAAATACGTTCTCCTGCCCTGTAAATCTTGAACTAAAACAGGTATATATTCCTAATTCCATTCACCTGACCACCTGCTTTTGGACATAATTTGACTCTTAAGTTGTAATCTAGTGAGTTTTTTGTTTACATTTGAAAACATTCTGGTTCTTCCATGCAGATAATGGCTAGTATCTGCATCATATAATGTTAATTTTCTTGTGATCTGTAATGTTGTGAGAATATGTATATATATATATATATATGTAAGGAACATATCTAGTGAGAGGGTCATTTTTATATGTGAGTGAAAAGAATGAATATTGACCATTAAATATTGTTATAAATGATCGAATGACATATAAAGTTATCTTTGATTGTTAAACTAAAAGAAAATGAAGAGTAAGGATGGAGAGTAACTTGATCTCTCCTCTCTCTCTCTGTATATATATACATATATATGGATTATGATCAAATGACACCAAGGTGTCAAATTAAAATTTTACACCAAATCTCACCCATTCAATCTAATTTAATCTAATGGCTCTTATCAATTCACTAAGAAAACTCACTGCCCTCACACAGTTTGCTTATAGGTTTCACTCAAAATTCCCTTTCCATCATCACACAGTCACTGCATCCCGCCGTTCTCCATATCTTTTCTTCTCAATTTAGTTCTCCGTGACTTCCGCTTGTCCTTATAGGGGACGATAAGCAATGGATGTTTGGTAGGCTGTGAAGCAGTGACGGGAGATTATTAAAGGACTTCCTGTGAAGCCTTACACTCATTATTTTCTTAGATTTGGTGGTTTTGACGGTGTACGGTAACCTGGTAGTGTTGGAGTTCTTGTGTGTGTTTCTAACAGGAACGATAAGAGAGTATTATTGGAGGCACTGTTTTGTTACACTGTCTCCTCTGTGGGAGGAATTTGGGACAGTGTGGTTGGGCTTTTGACTCTTTTACTGTTTTCTTGATACCTCTCATTTGGAATAGGAGAAATCTGCTGGTAGATGGAAATTTTGGTCCAAACATATGAATCAGTATCTTCTGTATGGTGGGGGATGGGGGTGTTTCTAAAGTCGGCATATCGATTATTATTCAGTTGATGAAATCGGTATTTCTTTTGCAGGTGATTTTTTTAATAACTTGGTTCTTCTATTTAAATTTTTTAGTAATTTCTTAATTCTTATTGTGATCAAATTTTTTTAATATGATCATCTAAAATTTTTAATGCTATGACATTTGTCGATTATTTATTTTGGTATCTTCTTATCTTAAAAAATGCTATGCTGTTCACTCTATTAAAGAAGTTTTCCTAGCAGTGAGAATGAAAACTATAAGCTTGGTTTGGGGGATTACTGTTCTATTTAACTTCTGTATTGCAGGAACGTGGAGTCTGAAAATAATTCTTGTACGTTCCTAGGCGTTGTCATCCTTGAACAGAATTGTATGCATATATGAATGCGAATGTATCATGTGTGTGCATTGGACTTGGTATATATTTTTGGTTTATTGTTTTGTATTTCCTATTGTCCTAATTGAGAAGCGGCTGATTGATGCAAAATTCTATGGTGGCAAATCTATATTTCGGGATTTATAGTCTTCATCTTTCTTTCTGTTTAAAGAAGAATTCATTAATAGATAAGTATAGCAATTAAAAGGATAAATTTCTGTTTGATCCTTGCCTTAGGGTCTGTTTGGTTGGAGTGAATTTGGGGAGAGAAGAAGAGAAAAGAAAAGAAGAGAGTGGAATATAGCAATTTTTCTTTGTTTGTTTCAATGGAAATGAAGGGTTTTTGCACACAAAAAAAGTGAGCCCCACACCTTTAAATTTCTTTGCTAAAATGATAAGATTAGCGAAAAAATCGTACAAATCAACGCTTTGTGGTGCTGTTCTGCAAAGTAGAAAATCAATTTGGCTTTCTACTAACAATATGGGTTATAATAATAATACCTCCCTCCCAGTCAATAATAATAATAATATATATAAATAAATAATATATTAATAATAAATTTTTTTGTTAATAATAATAAAAATAATATTAATAATAAAAATGAATAATAATAATAATAGTTAAAATAAAAATAACTTCAAAAAATTAATTTTCTTTTTATTTCTCTTCAACCAAATAATTTTAATTTCTACTTTATTTTTTACATATTTTTCTGTTTTTTTCTTCTTTTTTCTTCCCTTTCTTTTTTTTTTTATTTTTTTTCCTTTCTACCAAACACACCGTTACTGTTTAACATTATTGACCAAGTGAATCTTCAGCATGTCTCAACTCTTATCCTCTCTCTGGTTATAGCCAGTTTAATTTTGACTCTTTAGTGAATAGGGAAATGAGTTTTTGATTGAAACGTAAAAAAATCGAGAAAAGAGTAATTAGGAAAAGGAGTAATTAAGAAAAGGGGAGTTTGGCACGTGAGTATTTTAGTGAATAGATAAGAGCCATTAGATTAAATTAGATTGAATGGGTAAGATTTGGCGTCAAACTTTAATTCGATACCTTGGTGTTATTTGATCCTAACCATATGGTTAGGATCTATTAATATCAGGTATCAAAATTAGTCAAATTATACCTTTAATAACTTTTTGTAGAATGCGAATTTAACTAATCTAACTGTTGAATTGTGTGATATTATTTTTATGATCATATATATTAAATTTCACATCATTTGGACTTTTCTAGATATGTTATTTAATATTGAATATTTACGTATATTTTAATATCATATTGTACATTAAAATAAAGTGATGTGATGAACTATTAAATAATTTTAAAATTGTATGAAATTTTGTATACTTAATCTAATGAATAAGAACATCAAATTCAAGGGTTAAATCGATTAACTTTGAAGTTATTGAAAAGTCCAAATGATGTGATATATATATATATATATATATATATATATATATCCTGACAACAGGTGTCAAAATTAATCAAATTACACTTTTAATAACTTTTCTACATATGTCAAAGTTAGTCAAATTACACCTTCAATAACTTTTCTACATATGTCAAATTATATCTTCAATAACTTTTCTACACACACATATATATAGGGTCAGGATTTGTTGATACTATGTGTCAAAGTTAGTCAAATTACACTTTCAATAACTTTTTGTATAATACAAATTTAACCAATCTAACCGTTAAATTTGATGTTCTTATTAATTAGATCAAGTATACAAAATTTCATACAATTTCAAAATTATTTAATAGTTCACCACATCACTTTATTTTAATGTACAATATGATATTAAAATATATGTAAATATTCAATATTGGATAACATATCTAGAAAAGACCAAATGATGTAAAATTTTATATACATGATTATGAAGATAATATCACACAATTCAACGGTTGAATTGGCTAAATTTGCATTCTACAAAAAGTTATTGAAGGTGTAATTTGACTAATTTTGACAGCTGGTGTCAACGGATCCTGACTTATATATATATATATTTCACATCATTTGAACTTTTTTAGATGTGTCATCTAATATTGAATATTTATATATATTTTAATTATTTATTGTATGTTAAAATAAAGTGATGCAATGAACTAGTAAATAATTTTGAAATTGTGTAAAATTTTGTATATTTAATCTAATGAATTAGAACATCAAATTCAATGGTTAAATCGATTAAATTTGCATTCTACAAAATCGATTAAATTTAACCAATCCAATTGTTAAATTATGTGATGTTATCTTCATGATCATATATATCAAATTTCATATCATTTGAATTTTTCTAGATATGTTATCTAACATTGAATATTTATGTATATTTTAATATCATATTGTACGTTAAAATAAAGTGATATGATGAATTATTAAATAATTTTGGAATTGTGTGAAATTTTGTATACTTAAAATAACTAATAAGAACATCAAATTCAACGGTTGGATTGGTTAAATTTACATTTTATAAAAAATTATTAAATATGTAATTTAACTAATTTTGACACATGGTATGAACGAATTTTAACTCCAAGTGTCGACGAATTATGACTCTCTCTCTCTATATATATAAAAGCATATTATTTGATGGTCCTTAACCTTTCACATACAGGAATATTGTACTTCAGTACCAGGTTGTTTAAACACTGACCACCCAATCTCACAATAATCTTTGACAAAGACAATTACGCTTGCATGTATATCATTTTAATTATTGTGTTTAAATTACTCCTACATCCCTTAAATTTTTTCTTTCCCTTCTATTTTATAAACCTATAGAAAAGTCCCTCAACAATGTAACTTTGTGAAAACGGAAAAATATAAAAAATAAAATCGACAGAGGATTAACTTTTCAAAATAGAGTAAAATACGTGGCTGGTGAGAGTAATTGACTATAGTTTCTGTAAAAAAAAAAAGACTTGCCTCTTACTGTGAAAAGTAAAATGCGGTTGAGTCTTGATGACTTTCAGTTGCAGCTGCAAAGGAATGAGGTAATTGCATTGACGAACCTTCTCAATCGACTCTCGGAATCTGTCAAATTCGTCCAGAAAGTGGGACCTACAGCTGTAAGAATCATGGGAGGACGTCTTTCTGCTCATACAACACTGATTAGCTCATGGAAAAAAATTGGTCCTATGTATCTAAAACTTACGTAACATGCTCTCTTTTGAGTATTTGTTGTATTATTCGTTTGATGTACTAAGCTGAGTATTCCATGTTTGCATCTGCAGGCTAAAATTGGTGACAGTTCTGTTTTTTATGAATCAAATTACTCCAGAGATTAGACATAGGAAACCATGGAAATTGTTGGGAAATTTTCCGAGGGATGTGAAACTAATGTACGTAAAGTGTCTCAAAGTTGAAAATAAATACTTGAATATAGGGAAAAACTAACTGAAAGTAATAGAAGATATATTACTTGGGAATGGGATGTAATACCCTTGTCCCCACTAATTTTGTTGAACATTTTTTTACAATATTTTATTGTAATTAAATTACCGTAGCCAACCCCCGCCCCCTGCTCTTTCTTTCCCCTTGCTGTCTTGCAAAAAGGAAACAAGAATGACGTCATAGGGTTGATCTTCACACTTTTTCGAGTTCGAGAGAAAGAGTATTGAATTTTTTTATTTATTTTTTTCAGGGTCCTAAAAAGTGCTGAAAATATAGTGGGCGAAAAAAAGGATGTTAAAATATCCTCTTATGAGGGCCACACAGAGGAGAGGGATGAGATTCCATTATCTCTGTTGACATAACCTTAAAAACAAAGTATATATTTAAATTACACATAATTGTATAAGTTTAATCGTCATGTACTGTCATTTTAAGTTTTACATTGTCAACCAATTAAAAATCACTATTAGTATGACTTTTAAAATATTTATTATAAAATTAACAAACTTACAATAAATAGTAATTTGTAATCGGATGACAATATAAAGTTAGTGCATAATCTTTTTTCTCTAATTGTATTAGCAAATTTATGTATGAAATCACGCGCTAGAAGAGGACACAAGGTGGTATCCTTTTAATTTCAAAACGACAAGTTACTTAACAAAAATTAGAGTAAAATATCTTTTTCTAAGAACTGCTTAAATTATATTGCTATCTCTTATTGTAAAAATTATGCTCTTGCCTGAAAGATGAAAAATAATGTTTGATCATGTATCTGGGTTTGAACTTTGAAGGAGCTCTAAAGAATTTTTTAAAGGTTGAATTAGTTATGATGTTATGATTGCAATTCATGGAGGATGGAGGTTGATCCGGTAGAGTAAAGCTATGAAAGATGTGCTTCTCCCTCAATTCAACCTCACCTTATTCATTTTTTTGGGAGCAACTTAACAAACTCCTATCTTTCGGGGAACTAAAAAGATCTTTTAGAGTTTTTATGCTTAGTTAGACCTCCATTATGACATTTAATATGTCATGTCAAGATTTCTATTATTGTTTAATGACCAGTGTTAAAATGAAAACCAACTTGATCGATGAACTAATCTTCTAAGAACGTATTTGACAATTTTTTTCTCTTAAGGACTAACTTAAGAAATTTTCTATCTTTCAAATATCAATACGACATTTTACTCAAAACTGGATTAGAATAATGGGCACATGTTTTAAATTCCTGTGTCTCGAATAAAGGGAGAAGATGCTTACTTATACAACCAAAAAATAGCCTAGCATTTATTACATTTTTGAATAATAAAATACATTATCGTTCTTCGAAGATTCTTCTGCATTATGGTTTTGAAGTTACTATTGTTAGATTCCTTACAACAAGGTTTTGCAAACCATTATTATCTTTAAGCCATTGTTGCTGGATTTCACTAGATAAGATACTTTTGTCCTTTATATTATTGTCATTGTCCATACTTTATTTTGTCAGAGATTCTTGGATGGTATTTTGATCATCTCACTAGAGCTCTTGTTTTAAGTGCTCTATCTTCTTCAACCATTTTCCCCAAACATCATGGATCACCATCACTCTATTTCTATGACTTGAACAAAGACTAAGTAATGTTGCTCTTCAATACTTCTCCAGGTTTCATCCTCTCGTCCTTCGATCAAGATTGCACATTACTGCTAACGATGTAAATGTTGTTGTTGCGACATTATTTTGGCTATTTTGTTTGAGAAATCAACTCAAAATGTTAAACCACTGGTTTTAACTAATTTAGCTAATTTTTGACTAGTTATTTGCCTATATGATTTTGTGGGTTGTGTGGACCAATCACCAGTTTAGTTCTCAATTTAACTAATTGAACCAACTAATCCAATCTAATTTTATAACTACGAGAATGAGAACTCTAATCAAAATAACAATATTTTAAGTAAATAATTGTTGATTAAAATTTAATTAATAACATTGATACTACATAATTGTCATGTAAATCATTTATGATAAATATTAAAACAAATAACCTTAAAAATAAAAACTAAGTTAAATTACTAAATTAGAAAAATAAAGGATCAAAGTGAAACTTAAACTAAAAATAAAATACGAAAATATAATTTTGTCAATAACATTTTATTGATTAAATTTGCTTTTTAGATTTTCACAGAGTTTTATTTTAATATATTCTCAACATAAATATTTTTTCACTATCAATTAACATGAAATTATTTTTTTGTTTGTTTGAGAACACAGGTACGTACGGGAACAAGTCTTGCTAAAAAAAATCCAAAATTAAAAAACATGAAATCCTTTTAAATATAACTTTTAGAATAATTATTAAAAAAATAAATAATCATATCAGATATATTAATCCATAATTGGATGGAAGTCTAAAAATATATTCTAATTAAATTCTTTTTTTAAATACATAACCTATATGTACATATGGCCAAATCTGATGTCAAACACAACGATACGCCAATCCATCATAGTCTTTCTTCTTCTTCTTTTTTATTTTTTGGTCTTGAAAGGTAGGAAAGCTAGTGGTTGAAATGGGAAAACAAACACACCCTTAATCGTGGAGTACAGTTGCGAGTTGTGTGTGTGCTCCGGCTATCGCATCGTATGAAAACTCACCTGAGAGGCTGGTTCAGTGGTTCCCAAAATTTCAACAACATTAACACGTCGAACATGAGCATCTCCTTCGTGGCACCGTATCTAATCTGAGAATGTGGTTGTGGAGAGTAGTTGTATGGGAAGTGCGGTGAGGGAGGAATTGAGTGTCTCGTGACATCCATCCAATCGAGTTACTAGGTTATTGGTTCAACTAGTAAGTCACTAACTAAACTGGGTGTGTGCGTGACCCATGAAACTTTACACTGTATTTTGCAAAACCAATTCAATCCACTAACTCGGTACCAGTTTATAATTCGTTCGTAACGGTTCAATTGCATAACTAATCCAATAACTCATTCAGCTAGCTTCATAAACAGTAGTTTTCACTAGGCAAATCAACAATGATAGAAGTTTGAATGCAGTATCTAATATTTTTTGTCATTCCGGTTAAAGGGATTATCATGATAATTATTGGGTGCTGTTCGTTGAATGACAAATTACAGAATTGTCTAATCATAAAACACGATACTGGAGAATTCATCTAACAATTTGCATATGAAATTTTAAAAACAAAAAGCATAATGAAAATAAGGTGATATTTTTCTAATTAAAAATAAAATCTGAAAATAAACACAATACTTTCTCGTACAAAACATTTTCTCAAACCAATCCAGTTTAAAATTTTCAATCCAAACCAGTTTAAGCTTTTCAATGATACAAACCCCACCAAAAGAACTAACATTACAGGACGAAAACGTCCAAGAAAATGCACATGCTCAACTACTTTCTGCAATAACGAGTATCATCCATAATTATACATAACATATATGAATTTTATGTTAACCCAGTAACAATTCAGGGACACATCCTTTGAGGTAGACATGTGATCTCATACATCATTAATAATCATAAATCCTAACTATACAGATCATCTTCATCAGCCCCACCAGCAGAAGTTGCAAAGGGGTCAGATCCAGTAGTCCTATTTCCAGTCTCTGGAAACCTAAATTCACTTCCAAACCCCCTGGATTGCTGTAAGGTCTGAGCAAATGCCTGGTATTTGCGTATATCAGCATCACTAACACTCCTACGTGCATACTTCATTGACTCCTCAAAATGAGCAGCCTTGATCTCTGCAACTTCGTCATCAACGGTGTCTTCATCCATGGCCTCAGGGTTCTCCCTCCTCCTCCTCTCTCGCTCAATGTCCTGAAATAAACCACACAAACGTATCAGGTCAAATCTTGTCAGAAGAAACTCATTGAGATTTGTATCATAGGCTAATCAAAATCTTGAAACTAGAAAAAAATCTCAGCGCCCCAGTGCCAAGACTACTGGCACCATTGTAGTAATCCAATCCAACCAAAACCAATTCATCCACATAGAATACAGCTCTGATCCTATCCAAGTTGTGACTTTGCATCTTTGGGGCACAGATATCATAACAGTGATGATTAGTTGAAGTCAATTCTAAATATATAGAGACAGAAAAGCACCACCAAAACACAGAACTATGAACAAATTAGCAGCACACTTTCATTAAGTCGGAAAAGATTTTGAAGGTGGCCATATGTTGGCGTCCAAGGCAGCATCCTCTAGGGCTCTAAGGACTAAAAGAAATATATATCTATTAACCAAAAGCATACCTTTTCTATGTTTTCTCTTATAGCATATTTGCATGCTCGC
This sequence comes from Spatholobus suberectus, assembly GCA_004329165.1. Lineage (NCBI taxonomy): Eukaryota > Viridiplantae > Streptophyta > Magnoliopsida > Fabales > Fabaceae > Spatholobus > Spatholobus suberectus. The sequence continues at coordinate 9,815,813 of CM014736.1, forward strand.
TGGCATATTTCTGTAATATCAGCACCACTGAACCCTTGAGTATACCTAGCCAATGCTCCCAAATCAACATCTTTTGAGACAGGAGACTTCCTCAAGCAGGCCTTGAAGATTTGATGACGGGATTCCTCATCAGGAAGAGGAATATAGATCAACTGATCCAGACGGCCTGGCCGTAGAAGTGCTGGGTCAATGATGTCAGGTCTGTTAGTTGCCCCAATTATGAACACAGTCTTTTTGGCAGACATGCCATCCATTTCAGTCAGAAGTTGATTTAGAACTCTATCAGCAGCACCACCTGCATCCCCAACACTGCCTCCTCTCTGCAAGAATTACACAGTAATGTACATACAAATACACTGAGAATAACAAATTAAAGAGATGTAAACATTTGTGACAATATTAAATAACATAAAAAGAAACTTCAGTGGCTCAAGATCCTCAGAATTTTTTACGAACAAGTACAAGCAATAAAGACAAGATTCAAATATAATTCAGTTTAATATCGCTCATGGCTAAAGCATAGTAGCATGGCAGACTAGGACAGTGAAGTGACTAACCTGAGTGGCAATAGAGTCAAGCTCGTCAAAGAAGAGGACACATGGAGCCGATTGTCTAGCCTTGTCAAAAATTTCTCGAACATTGGCTTCACTTTCACCAAACCACATTGTAAGCAATTCTGGACCCTTCACACTGATGAAGTTAGCTTGACATTCATTAGCAATTGCTTTGGCTAATAAAGTCTTCCCACATCCCGGAGGACCATAGAAGAGGACTCCTTTTGATGGTGACATACCAAACTTCTCAAATTTTTCTGGGTGCTCAACAGGATATTGAACAGTCTGAGTCCACATAAACAAAAATCAGCGACAGATTAAACTGATATAGAAATAAGCAAGGTGTAATTGAATATTGGGAGGGATTTATGACCTCTTGCAGTTCACGCTTGACATTGTCAAGGCCTCCAATGTCATCCCAGCTGACATTAGGCACTTCAACAACCTGTCAACAGAGACATTTAATAAGAAAACAGACCACAAAGAAGGAAAGCCTCATCAACTAATGATTTCTAAATATCGGGAAAAAAAAAAACTAACAGTTTCACGTAAAGCTGATGGGTTGCTTGTTCCAAGTGCAGTCTGGAAATGTTCATTAGTAACTGCCATAGAATTCAGCACTTCAGCATCAATAGTCTCATCCTCCAAGTCAATGACATCCATCTTCTCCCTAATGCATTGTAAAGCAGCTTCAGTGCAAAGGGCAGCAAGGTCAGCACCAACATACCCATGAGTATCTTTTGCAATTCTCTCTAGATCAACCTACAGAGGAAAACCACAACAATTCAGCCACAGAAAATTTAGGGACATTAAAGATCAAAATTAAAATTAAAAAGATAGGTTATAAATCCTGATTAAGTGTATCAACATGGCAATAGAAGAGATATCCAGGTAAGTGAAGTAACCACACTAAAACTGTTTATCATAGCTAAGCAGTACAGTACTGATGATTTTAAATTTTAAATCCATGAATGGAACCATAAGCGCAGCACATTAGTGATGCCCCAAAAAAACAGATACAGAACAAAATACCCACCAACAAATATGAAAGTTAAGTAATGCTCAACTTACATCATCAGAGAGCTTCATGTTTTTGGTATGTATGCGAAGGACTTCAAGTCGCCCAACTTCATCAGGAACACCAATATCAATTTCCCTATCAAATCTACCAAATCTTCTCAATGCTGGGTCGATGCTATTAGGACGATTAGTAGCTCCAATAACAATAACATGAGCACGAGATTTTAATCCATCCATAAGAGTCAAAAGTTGTGAAACAATCCTCCTTTCAACTTCACCATGGGTCTTCTCCCGCTTGGGGGCAATGGAATCAATTTCATCAATAAAGATAATGGATGGTGCATTCTTTTCGGCTTCTTCAAATGCTTTCCTGAGATTGCTTTCACTCTCTCCAGCCAATTTGGACATAATCTCTGGTCCATTAATACAAAAGAAGAAAGCTCCAGTTTCATTAGCTACAGCTCTCGCTATTAATGTCTTCCCAGAACCTGGGGGTCCGTAAAGTAAAATTCCTTTGGGAGGTTTCACACCAATTGATTTAAAAAGCTGTGGATGCCTCAATGGAAGCTCAACCAACTCACGAATCTGAGCCATTTGTTTCCTGACACCACCCACATCATCATACCCAACTTCATCCAGCCTTTCTTCATCCTCTCTTTTCAAAGGCTCCCCCTCACAGAAAATTTCAGTGTCTGGAGCAACCACACAATACTCTCCAGGATCAGTTTCAATGACCTTGAACTCTACACTTCTCATCCCTCCCCGGACAAGAAATAGATCTCCTTTTCTGACAGGACGATAGGCCTCCAAGAAATAAGCTGCAAATTATTATCCATAAAAGAAAAAAGTTAGAATGTCATACAAACACAAAAATATTCATATACTCTATTGCGTGAAATATAATGACTTTAGGAAACTAAGGATTAAAGATTCTAAAGATAGGTAAAGGTTCAGTCTGACATGAATTGAATCAACTATAAAGGTGATAGAATCAAATCCCTGAAAATTAAGGGTTTGTTTGGTCTGAGAAAACATTTTTTGTTTTCATTTCCTGTTTTCAAAAATAATTAAAAAAATGTTACCTTATTTTCACATTGTTTCCACTTTTTAGATATTGGTATAGGAAATGGTGAAAACAACAAAATACAGTTTTCCAGTTTTCACTATGTCCTATACAACTATTTGAAAACAGGAAACAAGTGGAAAAAAGGTAAAATTTTGCAATTATTAGTGCAAACAAAACGATTTCTCAAACCAAACAAACCCCAATTTCTCCATGCTATGTGTCCCAAGAAATATGCATTCATAAAGTAATCAATGTGAGAAAAACAAGATCCATAAGAACTAGTCAACCATAACCATGTAAACATAAAATAGACAGTGAGAGCTCTGGTTAAAGGTAAATCAAAGAGGGCTTCCAAATTCCAACAAAAGGGAAGATATAAAAGCTACTGACTAGAATCACTGAAAAGGAAAAATCCCTGTGAACACTATGTAATTTTGCAAGATGCAAGGCTTATTATAAATATTAACGCATGAAGCAAGGCCGAATCTTCATATCATCAAGTATTTAAAGAGGCACTAATCAAGAAATCTCTTTAACATAAAATATGGGGAGACGCAACACATAGTCTCAGAACATGTCAAAATTATTAATGAAGTAGCAACAACAAACAAAAATGTACTCAAACATAAACAGGTCAAAATTCAGTAATGAAGCATCACAATGAATGAAGCTGTATTAAGATATATTCTAGCTTGCTTAGACAAATGCAAGGCGGCAACTCACGTTTCAAGAAAGCATCAAACAGATTGCCAGTGACACCTTCAATGGTATCATCAATGGGCAGAATGTGCACACGTTTCCCATACTTGACATCCGGGCACTGATGCACAGACACAACATCTCCAAGCCGAACCCGCAAATTTGACCTCACAACTTTGTTCATCCTGATCTTGGGCTCCTCACAGTTCTCATCGGCAAGAGCTATACAAATTGTATCCCTCCGTTTCTTACCCTGCAACATAAACCAACCACACATGACTTGGGAGTGTCCACACCCACACACAGCACAGAATAGCATAACACATCACACACCACCTAGACAAACTAACAAACCACCAAATAATCAAAATTCAGTATTCAGAAGTTTTCTACCAGAGCCATTCAAAATTATCCCCAAAAAAATAAAATTAAAATACTAATGTAACTCAAACACCGTTTATTTATTTACTTATTTATAGAAAATGTTAACCAGCGTGCTAGTTAAGGAATCGAAAGTAATTTTTTTACCGAAAAATATAACATTTAACGTTATTAAATGTACCATAACATAATTTTCACTAAAAATTTTCAATTCATTCACTCCTTACCCAGTATCTTAGACACTCCTAAGCAAGATCCTCTATTTGTCAAGTAATGATACACGTGCAACAAATTATTACAACACTTTTTAAAATTCTTTTTTTTGGGCTAAATTATATTTTTGGTCCCCTTTTCTCAATCCGCAATTTTGGTCCCCTACTCTTTTTTTAGAAACATTTAGTCCTCTTATTTTTTAAAAATCCGTAATTTTGGTCCCCCTATTTTTTTTAGAGATATTTAGTCCACCTATTTTTTAAAATCCACAATTTTGGTTCCTCCGTCAAATTTCTTGTATTGATCATTAGAGGTTTAACATTAATTGTGACGTGTCAATGTTAACTCTAATGTTGACTTTTGATTTTAACATGTCATTTAAATATTAATATGTTAAAATCAACGTTGAATTACTAACGGTCCACGCAAGAGATTTGATGAAACGACCAAAATTGCGAATTTTTAAAAATAAAAAAACTAAATGTCTCTTAAAAAAATAAGAGATCAAAATTGTGATTAAAAAAAATTGAACGATCAAAAATGTAATTTAGCTTTTTTTTTTTTTTTGGTCCATATCTCTCCATCTCATCACTCATTTTATCTCACACTTCTCTCTCTCTCATCTCTTCCTATCTCTCTCTTATTGTAAAAAACAAAAAAAAAATTATGTAAGAGCAGACTTATCCTTATTTATTCATTTGAGAATTGAGTGAAGACCCCCGAAGGTAAAAGTAATGGGGAAGAGAGAAAAGGGTTCAAAATGTGACCTTGATTAGGATAGTGTCACCGCGGAAAAGCTGGAGCTTTTCCATGGTTTGGGGGTGCATGGTGACGACGGAGTTGTCGTCGTTGACGGCCTCATCAACGATAAGCCGGTTCGGTGACTTTTTCCGTTCCAGAATCGCGGTCGAGAAGTCCTTCTTCCCCGATTTCCTGTGCGTCGAAACAAAAACTCCAATATTAAACAAACCTCACAGTCCAATATGCTCATAGTATAGTGAGCAAAGAAAAGAAAAAGAATCGCGATTCCTGAAACGAAATCAACGACGGTGCAGAGAGTTGACTCACGGGTCCGATGATTCGCCTTGCTGGGACATCGTTGCTGAAATTGACGATGATCAAAGTGCAGAATTCTTCGGAAAGAAAGAATGAGTATGTTTGTAAGATTTGGTATTTTCTAAGGTTTTTCTCTATTTAAATAAAAAAAGGTCTTGTTTGACAAGAAAGGTATTGTGAATTGTGTGACACGGAAGAGCCCAACTGCCCAAGTTGTATTGTACTATTGGGTTGGGCTTGACTTGTCAAATAAATACCAATATGCAGGCGGATTCTATTTGCAATCCCCTTTTTTCTCTTCTCATCTCTCGTACGTTTTCTGTATTTTTTTTAAATATATATTTATTTTTGAAATTAATTTTTGGAACTTATTTTTAGAAAGTTATAATATACTATGAAAACTATTTTTTATAATGTAATTTTTTTTAAGGTCTGTTTGGTAAATAAAATATAATAAAATAGAATATGATAACTATTATATCTTGTTGTAATCAATTATTTAGTGCATTAATATATTTTTTTTTATCCTACTGTCTATCCTATCTTATTGTTGTAATGTATTTCTTATCTTACTGTATATCCTAAATAAAAAGTCTTGTTTGACAAAAAAAGGTATTGTGAATTGTGACAAGGAAGAGCCCAAGTTGTATTGTACGACTAAGTTGGGCTCAGCCTGTTAAATAAAAGACCATTGTTATTTTCACACTCCTTTTTTCTATCCCCACACAAAATATTATTGACGAAAATATATTTTCGTTGTGTACAACAAATAGTGGAAACTTGTTTTTGTTATGATATAAGTGGAGGTGGTGGTATCACTTTTCAATACACAATGAAAATACATTTTTGTTGTAAAAAAAATTTAACATAATAGAAATAAATTTCCATTATGTATTGTATACCACAAAAGCATGTTTTCGCTAAATGGCCCAAATAAAAACCCATACGTAAGATGATGTGGACCAACGAAGCCCAGAATATGGCCAAATTAATTCTGTCTTTCTTTGTTTCTAAAGCAAAAACGAGCAAGTGGACAAAAACAGCCCAGCAAAAAATAGGGTGATTTTTTTTTTAAGCAACATAAAAAATGAGGGCTTAGAGCATTTTTTTGCATAGACTACAGATATCTTTCATACGAGATAATTCTGTTCGAGTCGAATAGAATTATTATAGACAACAAAATTGGGCCTTTTGTTAAAATATATATGTAGAAAATAATTTTTTTTTTAATAAGTTGCACTTGCGACATAATTCATGAAATTTTTATTGTTGAATAAAAATATTAAAAATGTTATACTTGAATTGGTGGTCTTAATTATTTTAAATACTGCATACATTTATGATAAATCATCGCTATCATGTACTGCAATGATGGCTATGTTCTCATAATTTTCCCTTAAAATACAAGTTTGGCCCGATAAAAGCTTCGTGAATAAGCCTCATAATACCTGATGAGAAAAAAAAAAAAAAACAAAAGAACCTCATACTACACATTATAATTATCAAGTCCAAGTAATTGAACGTATCAATGTCCTGAGCTATATATATTATGCGATGCTATGACAGTGATGAGATAAAACAGTGAATCCGTGACATAATTATGCTTATATCCTTAGCAGTCCTTAGATGGTCCTTCAACATCTTTTCATCTTCTTATAACTAATAAGACAATTTTTAATAGGCAGTAACTAATAATACTAACGTATAAACTTCTCTGTAAGATCATACTTGTCAATGGAGACAGTAAAAAATCAGATTGAATTAAGGTTCACTTATTACGAAATCGTGCATTTTTTTATTTTTATTTTTTTAAGTTTGGCTCGTGACAAATGTCAAGCGATAGTATGAATCAGACCAATTAGGTTATACTTGTTACTAAGTTGAATTAACTTTTTCTCCAATATTGGCTCATTATATTTGTCAAATTAAAGGAATATATTATTATGTATCAAGCCGTTATCAATTAATTATTTAAACACATGAAAGGCCGAGTTTCTCTTTAACAAATAAACAATTTTTTTATCAATAAATTGTCAGTAAATCGATGAGCCGGTATGGAAATTAATTCAAGTCATTCTTAGCTCTTATTGCAAACAAGGAATAACGTATCATTATTGAACTGGATGGAAGAAAACGTGCAGCATAAATGCGTTTTTGATTTTGAATGTAGAAAAGTTTTAACTTATGGTTTCAGAAAAGTTTATCCTTTATATATATATATATATATATATATATATATATATATATATATAAATGCGTTTTTGATTTTGAATGTAGAAAAGTTTTAACTTATGGTTTCAGAAAAGTTTATCCTTTATATATATATATATTATTATTATTTATTTATTTATTTATTTATTTTTTCAAATTATGATATAGGAATTTTAAACAGGAAATCAAATATGCTATAAAGTATCAACATTGGTCCAAGTAGAACCGGACTGAAATCTCTTCAGTTTGGATTTGAATTTTGTGAATAGAAAAATTTTGGTAAAAAAGAGAAATTCCAGTAAAGATAATTAGCCAAATTCTTTAATATAAATTAATCATTGACAAAGACAATGAATACTATATTTATTTTATTTTATTTTTGTGAACAAACATACTATAAAGCTGAAAAATACACAACTCATGGTTCAACTTTGTCCGCAGGGCAGGCCAACAGAAAGAAAAAAGAGAAGCCTAGCTGGTATCTGCTTGAACATTCTGTTCAATACGATTTGAATGGGAGCTGAAGAGTATATTATGGGTCCGACAAATCATGTCATGTATGACTAGCTAGCTCGCAATTTTTTTATTTGCCTTTGTCAATATATCAACTGCTGTACCCATTTTGTGCATTGATGAGTAGCCCTCAAGAGTGAATGCCAATAAAATCCGTAAGACAGTGATTCGTATAAACTATTTTATAAAATCAAAAGGTAGGAGGTGCCTTATTTTTTAATATTCGCCTTGGAGGGAGTCAAATGGCCCACAGTTTCATACTTTCAATTGCCTGATAAAATATGGGAAACGAAAGTTAGATAATGCGTACAAAAGAAGGATTTAATTGTTTTTTCAGTTAAGTTGAATTAATTTTGAATCACTAAACATAATTAGAATGTGTGTTTAAATTAATTTCAGTCCGAGATTTATATTAAAACTTTTTTTTATTGAAAAGTGTAAGAATTAATGGGTTAACATCAAAATAATTAAATAGGAACATTTATTAAAGAGGTAAAACAAATTAGATTTTTTATTCCTATATTATGACACATGGGTGATTTTGGTCCATACAATTTTAATTGCTTAAATCAAGTTTCTGTATTTTTCAAATTAATGAAATTTGAGCCAACCATTAATATGTTATTCAATTTTTTACATTTGAGTTAACATGAATTACATTTTGTGACCTCACAATATACTTAAATAACATGACATGCCACAAAACGGACTGTCATATCATGGGAGACTATTGTAAGTTTCTGTATTTTTCAAATTAATGAAATTTGAGCCAACCATTAATATGTTATTCAATTTTTTACATTTGAGTTAACATGAATTACATTTTGTGACCTCACAATATACTTAAATAACATGACATGCCACAAAATGGACTGTCATATCATGTGAGACTATTGTCTCATTACAAAATATTATTTACATTTTATCAAAAAAATATATTATTTACATTAGTTCAATCCATTAACAATTAGACAAAAATATTAGCAATTAAACTAGATTTATACTTTTAACGGGTTATCATATCATATAATGTTGTTGCCACATCGTAAAATATCATATGCACCATCTTAAATGTTAAAGATTGGATGGATCATTAATGGTTGGACTGAGTTTAAAATCTGTGCAGCGAAAGTGAAAAGAAATTTTACATTGTTAATAAATCACAAATCATGTTAGGGATAATTTTTAAGTCAATTATTGTAAATGTCAACAAGATTACCATATATGACAATTTCTGATTGATTGACAATGTAAAAACTTTTTACACTTTCCGTGCATATATTATTTTTTCTTAAATTATTTAGAAAAGTATGAAGATCATATTCAAACAATTGGAATTTTCTAGGAATAAAAATACTCATTTGTTAAACTATATGAACAAAAAATACAATTAAGTCAATAGGTTTAATTATGTTTTTAGTTCCTCAAATTTGGGGTACATCCATTTTTGATTCCTCAAATTAAAAAAGAATCATTTTAGTCTCTATAATTTAAAAAAAAATCCATTTTTAGTCCCTAAAGGTAGACGGCTTTAATAGAAATAATGACGTGTCTAACGAAAGTGTACACGTGACAAATGCTAGCAACGTCATGTCATCACTTCCATTAACATTGTCTGCCTCTAAGGTCTCAAAACGGATTTTTTGAAATTGCAGGAACTAAAATGATTGTTTTTTCAATTTGGGGACTAAAAATGGATTTATCCCAAATTTAAGGAACTAAAAACATAATTAAGTCAAGGTCAACAAATTAAAGTGATCAAATCATTTTATAAAAGTAAAATAAAAAATATAGTTATCAATTAATAAATAACAACTAAATTTTATTTTTTTATAATTTATTATTTATGTACATACGTTTAATTGCGATATTAATTATTAATTTTTTAATCAATAGTTATCACTTTAATTTTTTAAGCAAAATTCTTACTTTAAAAATATTAAATCTATAAAAGAAGATTTCATACACATTACTGAGTTGTCTCAAGTGACCTTCCTATGATATTCACATTTTGCATCATTTATTTGCTATGTTAAAGGGTCCAGTTGATTTAAAACAAATAAAAATGTTTCCTAATTTATTTTTGTTAATTATTACGAAAGAGTTACATTATTTTACTTTATTTCTTGATTTAAAAATTTTGTATAAAGATAATAAAAACCACATTTTAAATATTTATCTAATTTAGTCTCTTGTTTCTAAATTCTGGCACTCCTTACATTAAGTTTGGTCTCATATTAATAATATCCTTTTTAGCTTGTAAAAAAAAGAAAAAAAAAACTCTTGAGCAAGTAAGAGACTTTTGTTCATAGTGTGACCTTAAGGCATGTACCATGACCTCCTAAATTTTTGTATAACTTCTTTTATATGCTAATATTTTGCGAAAAATATTATCAAATTTGTCTCCCACGTATTGGTGATTTTATTTCTTTCTGTCGCCTGTATATTCGGATTCGGATGTATGCAAATTGAAGCAATTCGTTCTAATTTTAAAACCTTTACATTTAGATTTTAGAACAATGTTACACAAAGATCACTTTTTCCAGTAAATACTAGCACTACTTTTAGAATTTTGGTGATAAATGTTATATATATACATATACATATAGGAAACATATCTAGTGAGAGAGTCTTTTTTATGTAAAAGTGAGAAGAATAAAACTGGATCATTAGATCTTATCATGAATGGTCAAAGATAAAACATACAAGCCATGTGAGATTTTTAAAAAATCACATGACTATTTAAGTGGTTACATGATACTAAATTCTGACCATCCATATATGGTTATATGGTTCAGATTTACTTTTTTCACTCTTATATAAAAATAACTTTTTCACTAGATATGTCCCATATATATATATATATATATATATATATATATAAGTTTAATTTTTTACAAAATTAGTCATAATGTTTGTAGTCTCTACAACTGAAAGGAAAATTTTTATTTTTCTTTTCTTTCTAAATATCATTATTATTTAATTGTACTGTAATAAGCGAAATTCCTCCCTTGAATATTTTTTAATATTTAATGTCTTAATAAAATAAAAATAAAAGCAGTTTATGATTAAGGTAATGTAGTTATTTTGATTTTTGCTATACATACCATGGCAGTATTTGAATTACTGTGATTAATTGAATTTTTTTTATGATTAAGCTTAATATAATTACCCAAGAAAAATAAGAAACGAGAACATGATAATAATATAAATTCTTTACAACTTATGTACAGAAAATTTCGTTATAACTTAAAAAAGCATGGATGTTTATGAAGGTCCGCTAATAATATCTTGACATTTTGCTAATACACATATATATGTCATAAATTTTTAAAAATATTAATTAATAGACATTTTGTAGTATATTATTTAAAACAATTTTATTCAATATAAAAATAATATCATGCCTTACAAAATGTAACATTTGAATAAACGACTCTTATAATTTGTGGAAAATGCTAATATCATTTTTTAGAGCTGATTTTAAACAATTTAACTGAAGATTTTTATTAAAAATATTTATTATGCTAATATATTTTAAATGTAAAAGTCATTTATTTCTCAATAAAAACTCTTCTTTTAAAACTATTTTTAAAATTCGATGTTAAACAAAATGATAATTTATTTTAAAAAGCACGAGGTTTAAAGTTTTTATAGGTTAAATATAATTTTCATGATTTGAGCATAACTTGATTTCTTTCAAGAATAAACAGTTTGGACATTAATAATGTAAAAAGTTTTTATATTGTCATTTAATCGTAAATTATCATATATAAATAATAAGATTATTTATTTTTATAATAATAATATTAAAAGTTATATTAACAATAATTTTTAATTGGTTAATAATGTAATTTTTTTATATTGATAATATATATAAATTAAACTATTATTTTAAATCAGAAAAAGTTATTGATTCGACCGATTAAGATGATGACCAGCTCCTACTTAAAATTAACTTCAAGTGTACATGTTATGGACAAATAAATCTGTCAAGTTTTCGGTTTTAGCACACGCACAATTTGGGAGGGCAAGGTGTTATTATAATAATTATAAGAGTTGATTTTTTTTTTAACTATTAGTATAATTTTTTTTATATTACTAGTATTTTAACCTATGCATCGTATAAAATAAATATTTATTTTATATAGCTTAAATTTATAATAAATAAATATTTCTAAATATATAAATTATATTATAATTAAAATTTGTAATAAATAAATGTTTTTGAACATATAGATTATATTTTGAATTTATAATAAACAATTATTGTAATACAATGTTAATTTTTAATTGTTGATATTTTTTTGAAAAAAATATTGAAATTTAATTTAGAACTAAATATATTGAAAATGACAAATTGAAAGAGATAAGAGATTAAAAAATTTCTAAAATTATCTTATTAAAGAATAACAACTAAAAACACTCTTATTAAAAAATAACAACTAAAAATGTTCTCATTTAAAATAACTGTTCTCATTTAATATAAGGGTGAATTAACTAATTAAAATTATAATAAACATGACTTTTAAAGTAATTATTATAAAAATTAATAAATTTATATATATGTCAATTTGTGATTGAAAGATATTATAAAAATCACTTGGACTATTTTCTCCAATTATAAATTATAATAATAACATACATATCATTATTGAAAATAACACACACACACACACATATATATATATATATATATCATCAAAGCAATATTAGAATTTTTTTTTTTGTACACTAACAACAATAAAATTTGAAATGACCCAAATTCTCTCCCTGCCAGATAGAGCTAGCGGGTAGGAAAATTCTTTAAACTATAGTAAGGAAGCATAATTAAGTTACATAACTCTCCAATAAATGAGAACTCTCTTGACACGGAGGCAAAGTAGTAGCGTGGATTCATAGTAATCGCGTTATTATTACCGAATCAGTAGCGATGGGATCACTTACAAAGGGTCGGAGCAAAGAGGTGGCAGGCACCCATTGGCTGTTTCCACTAGAGTTGTCGTGGTGGCACTCGGAAGCCAACATCATTGCACACAACAAAAAGGACAAGAAGGGGAGAAAAATAGTAAAAGAAAAAGAAAAAATAAAAAAGAGGATAAAAAAAGTGAGAGAGTGCGAGACACTGAGATGCGGAATGCGAAGGAAGGAAAGAAAGAAAGAAGCAAAGCAATGCCAAAAAAAAACCCGGGTTCGGCGGGTCAAATCACCCATTCATCTCATATAAGCTAGGAGTAGTGTCATTCAGGTTCTTCACTCTCTTTCTCTCTCTTCACTCTTTTCCTCTTTCACTCTATGCTCTCTCAACATGCTTTGCTTAGATCCAGGTATGTACCCTGTTGTTTTGTTTCCTCTATCTGTTTTTTTTTTTTTTTAACCAAGTTTGGTCTTCTTGGCTACCATTCAGGTTGAAGCTTTTGTGCGGTTTTGTTGTTTGGTCAGTTTAACTTAGCAATAAGAGAGGAGTCTTCATTTTTTCTTACCCGCTTTGTTTGTTTGGGTTTTTATGTTTAGTGTTTTGTATGAAGTTTTGTTTTTTTGTTGTGATAAATGGTAAATGAATAATGTGAAAGAGGTGTTTAAGGCATAGTTGAAAGCAGGGGCTGTCTTAATGGGAAATCCCGGCTACAAGGTTTGGTTTTGAGGTTACTTGTCTCACTTTTCGTGGGAAACAGATACGGGTTTTGTGTTTATGGAGCGGAGGAATAAGGCATGTCTGCATTCTCTGCATCCCTCGATGCCCCTATTACTTGTTAAGGTTCTGCCATTTTATTTTATTTTATTTTATTTTGGATTTTTATCCCATTTTGTTTTTTTTCCCCTATTGTTTCATTTTGCCTTGCATTATTAATCATTAATAGTAAGTTTCTATTCCATGAAAAGATAGCGAGATACTTTAGTTCATTATTGCGTTATCCAGGTTGTCATTGCGGTGTCTGCGTTTTGTTTCATAGATGGGATTAGATGAAAATTGTGATTTGGCTTTAAATTTTGTCCCTTTTATTTTTTTCTTGATTTTTAATTTTGATTTGTGATTTGCGTGGCAGGATGTTGGTAGACAGTGTTCTGTGTATAGAAAATGTTGTGTATGGGAGATGGGTATTGGTAACAGTTTGAATGTGCAGTTGAATTAGTATGCTACTAAGGGAATTCTGCTGCTTTTTGAATTATGTTAAAAATTTGATGTGAGATAAAAAATTTTGGAAATTATGGAAGAAATACAGTCTCAATCAGATAATTACAGATCTTCATCATCGTCTGCAAGCAGCCCGGCAAGTAGGGTGCCATCAAGTAACTTTTTCTACCTGCGTAAGCCCGGTTCACTCAGGCAGCCCATCTCTTTTGAGGATTCACCTGAGTGGGATGATACTGATATTGATGTTAGAGTTGAGGAAGGAGGTGACTCCATTAATGTCGCAACAACACCAGCTTCTCCCTCTCTTTCAAAGCTCAACAGTGGGTCCTTGCCATCCCCACGTCTACCAGAGGGTGCAGTTATTCCACGGAAAATTGCTGGGGCTTCTGTTGCCTGGAAAGATTTGACCGTTTCAATAAAGGGGAAAAGAAAGTACTCTGATAAGGTTATTAAGAGTTCAACTGGTTATGCGCTACCTGGGACCATGACTGTAATTATGGGGCCTGCTAAATCAGGGAAATCTACCTTATTACGAGCCATTGCAGGTCTTGAAGCATGCTTCCTTCGTCCTTTCTTACTAAGCATTTCATGATCTTCCCATTATATCTGAATAGTCAAAGCTAAAATGGAATTTTCTCTATACTTCAGGAAGATTGCATCCTTCAGCCAGGATGTATGGTGAAGTGTTTGTGAATGGAGCAAAATCACAAATGCCCTATGGGTCATATGTGAGTTCAGTATCTCATTGACTGTTTAATATTGAATCTCCATTGTGTTTATAGTGGTCAATCTGATTGAACTTATCTGCCTATCCATCATAACCATGCTTTCATATTGTATATTGATTATAAGGTGAGAATCTTTTTTCGAAAATGGATGCATAAGTTTAAAAGTATCTTTACAATAGTTGTCTTTCAGAGATTAGCATTTTCTATTATATAATTCGTTTGCATCAGAAGTACTAAGTTTTGGTTTTTGAAGTTGGGATCACTAGGTGATTACTAGATGACTTTGGCTTGTTCTTTAACCTGATTTATAATTGTTGTTAATTTTTAGATTGCACCACTCATATATGTATATTGAAATTTGTTTCTTAATTTTCAGGGTTATGTGGAGAGAGAAACCACACTGATTGGATCCCTCACTGTGCGGGAGTTTCTGTATTATTCAGCCCTTCTTCAGCTTCCTGGTTTCTTTTGTCAGAAAAAGAGTGTGGTAGAGGATGCTATACATGCAATGTCTTTAGGTGATCATGCAAATAAACTTATAGGTGGACATTGTTATATGAAAGGACTTCCTAGTGGGGAGAGAAGGCTTGTTAGCATTGCCAGGGAGCTTGTGATGAGGCCGCGTATTTTATTTATAGATGAACCTCTTTATCATTTGGACAGGTGTTTATTTTAATTATTTTAATTCCTTTTATTGTAATAATTCTCTCAGTTGCTTGATTGTGTTCTGTATTTTAGAGCCATTCCTGTTGACAACCTTTTGCTATTTATCTATTTTTCTTAAGTGTCTCGGCACTTTTAATGATGGTTACATTGAAGAGACTTGCAAGCACTGGTTACACTCTCATCTTGACCATCTATCAGAGCAGCACAGAAGTCTTTGGCCTTTTTGATCGTATATGTCTACTTTCAAATGGAAATGCCCTCTTCTTTGGGGAAACATTAGCTTGCTTGCAGGTACTTCTATACATTCTCAAATCTTGCACATGAAATTTGACTAATGATGAGTTAGTAATCCTTTTTTGTCTACAAAGAAAAAAAATTTAAGGGGCTTTGATTTTTAATTTTTTATGCTTTGTAGGGATACTATTTAATATTTGTTAATGAAAATTGATCAAAGATGAGTTTTGCAAGATTGTCAAGAACTTCCTTTTTTGGCTAACCTTCTCTTTGTTAGTACATGGAAATTGGAATACATATTGTATTACTGACTTCTATAATTTTATGCTGATGAAGCACTTCTCAAATGCTGGATTTCCTTGCCCAATCATGCAAAGTCCTTCTGATCACTTTCTACGTGCAATTAATACAGATTTTGACAGGATAATTGCAATGTGTAAAAACTGGCAGGTAAATGTTTCTAGTGAATTGATGATTGTTGTGCTCAATGCATTTTGGATGTGTCATATTAGACTTTTTATGATGCTTTATTAACATTATCTCATCATATAATAGGATGACAATGGAGATTTTTCTTCTGTAAACATGGACACTGCTGTTGCTATACGCACGCTTGAAGCAACTTATAAGTCATCAGCAGATGCAGCTGCTGTTGAAACTATGATTCTGAAACTCACTGAGAAGGTATAGCTGCTGAAATAGAAACATTATACAAGTTAGATCTTCTATTAATGTGGACTGGGAGTTTCACCATAGGTCCCTTCACAAATATCATATTACAAATTGCCAATTTATAAATTTTAATGCATTATTTATGTGTATCATTTGAACAATTGAGTTTAGTGGTAGATTGAAAGTTTTGGTTGCAATTAGTCATAGTAAGCATACTAGATTTTTGATAGAGTAAAAGATTTACAATTTAGTAGATCGTTCAATCCTTATCCTATCATTGTAAAGTGGATGAGCATGTTATTGATACGTTAGGCAGATATCATTGGTTTGGAAATAATGGGTAAGAAAACTGAGCTTCAATTGAGGGACATTTAGAAATATTTAAGTTTTTTGAAATTTGTAATCTGGGACATTCTGCATATGCTAGTAGGTAATTGGAGATAGTAGATGGTGTTTCTTTGAAGATCATTTAAAATGACTTGTACCGACAGATTTTGTTGAAGTATGGGATTGCACTTCTCATGATAGCCAACATAGAAATTTGTTTCAGCCTTTATTTTGCTCCACTGCATTTAAAGGGCAGTTAGTGTTGGATGTTGAGTTTTGGAATATTTTTTAAAGCATGCTTGATTTTGCAGGAAGGTCCAGCTCTCAAAAGCAAAGGTAAAGCTAGCAATGCTACTAGGATAGCAGTTCTGACATGGAGATCTTTATTAGTTGTGTCAAGGGAATGGAAATATTACTGGCTGCATCTTATTCTTTACATGCTTCTCACCCTGTGTATTGGTACTGTATTTTCTGGTCTGGGGCATTCTCTGTCTTCTGTTGGGGTGAGTCTTGACATGAGAATATCATTTTATTTTTCATTTTGCATCTCTAAGAGTTGATATCTTCATTTACATATGCCATCAGTTCTAGATACAGTTATGATACAGAGGAACTAAATTTTAACATCTCTTAAATTGCAGACGAGAGTTGCGGCAATTTTTGTGTTTGTATCATTCTGTTCCCTTCTAAGCATTGCTAGGGTGCCTGCACTTATGAAGGAAATCAAGGTAATTTTGTGCTTGTTTCACTTTACCGCAATTTATTAGTTTGCGCTGATGTGCTTAATATGCATGTAATAAATATAATTTGTCCATTTGGCAAGTGTTTTTAAGTTGTCTGCACCATTGATTCTTTCTTTTGTTTGATGCATTGGTCTATACAGACCTCAACTACACAACATAATACCTTAATTTACTTGATGATTTTTACTAACTCATAAGAAGTTTATACATAAACTTACAAGCTTTGAAATATGGATCACACTTATTTTTAATAACAATGCACTAGCTACTAGCTAAAGTTCTATACTTTCATGGTAGAAACAAATTTGTTGTTTGCATTGTATATCTACTAGATTGTAAACCGTGTAGTAACTATATGACTATGGAAATGTGGTACTAACAGATTGTATTATAGTAGTACATTTTTTCCTAGTACAGTTAATTGCTAGTATTTGTAGTATCTCTTCTGTGCAAAATCAAGCACTTGGTACAACTAAAAATCAAAGTGAAATCAAGAAACATGTAGGAAGCAGTATGATGGTGGAAATTCTTGTATTGACAAAATGTATTGAAGTACATCTTTTAAGTAGAATTAGGTACTAGTATTTGTGCTGTCTCTTCACCGTGTTTGGCAAAACTAGCACTTCATAGTTGATTGCAAGAGCAAAAGTGAAAAAGAAGATACAATTTACATGCTTAAATACTTTGTTGGTAGACATGACATATCTGCTTTAACTTTAAGGATTGGATTTGCTCTTTTGCAGATATATGCCTGTGAAGAATCAAACCAGCACTCCAGTACACTAGTTTTTTTACTTGCGCAGCTCTTTTCCAGCATCCCCTTTCTTTTTCTCATCTCCATTTCATCAAGTCTAGTCTTCTACTTCCTCGTTGGGCTGGAAGATCAATTCAGCTTGTTAATGTACTTTGTGCTGAATTTTTTCATGACTTTGTTAGTGAATGAAGGAATTATGCTAGTTGTGGCTACTCTGTGGCAAGATGTATTTTGGAGTGTCTTGACACTGTTGTGCATACATGTGAGTTCCACTGTCCTTTATTATAGACGTAAAACAAAAGTTACATGCTTCTCAACTACTAGTCTACTGGTCTATATTTTCACTCAAGGCCATGATTACACAAGAGCGTAGCTGTTTCTGTTTCCTGAACTAGCTAATGATGCATACGTATGCCATTTCAGGTGGTCATGATGCTTTCGGCAGGCTATTTTAGAATTCGAAATGCTTTGCCTGGACCCGTGTGGATGTATCCAATGTCGTATATAGCCTTTCATACATACTCTATTCAGGTAAATTGATGTGTGTCCTAGTAGAGAAAGTAATTCTGAACAGACTACTGGACTTTTATGTTTGTTTCTGATTTTTGTTGGGATTCAACTTCCAAAACTAGGAGGATCAACCAGAATAATTGATTTAAATGGTCCAATCTTTTCCCTAGATGGGTATTTATTGAAGCATTTACTTGTCTCTATCTGGTAGGGGCTATTGGAGAATGAGTACCTAGGCTCCTCCTTTGCCGTGGGGCAGGTAAGGACCATATCTGGGTTTCAAGCTCTCCAAAGTGTGTACAATATCTCCCCCGACAGTAATTCGAAGTGGAAAAATTTGTTGGTTTTGTTTCTTATGGCAATTGGTTATCGTATTTTTGTGTTCATTTTATTATGTTTCTTCGTGGGGAGAAAAATATCCCTGCTTAAATGTTTCAAGTGTAATAGGGATACAACAGATACAAGTTGATGGGAACGTTGTTCAGCCATTGTATCATTCCTTTTGATCGAGTTTGGCTTGTCAACTCTAGTTTTGTGAATTTATCTTTGACTAATGAAGAGCAAATACGAGATCATTGAAGCTTTGTCTTGATCTCCTCCAAACACCTTGTTCAATACCAGGTTCAAGAGTTTTTATTATTCAGTATGTTTTACAACATATTTTTCTCTATTTATCCTATTTTATATTTTATATTTTCTCTCGAGCCAGAGGTTACGCGCTTGTGTGTGTTGGTACTTAGTACTATCTCTAGTATGTACTGACCAGAGACCATGAAAGCTAATGATGCTAGTGGTATTATTGATTTCGGTCACGCTGACAGCTGAGGCCACTAGTTCTGAAGGCTACTTGTTTGTTGTGATAAATTATTGATTTTTGACGTAGCCAATTCCACATGCATTGAAATTGGAGTTACTGGTGCGACGCTGATGGATGGGGCACGCTCCTCTATATAATTTGTCTACTTGTTCCGTTGACGTGTCTGTTCCTTTCATCGGTGTTTGGTTATGTTTACATAACGTATTACATAAACGTGGCTTGTTTCATTAGTGTTGTGGCATATCTTGACACAAGCGGTTTGTAGGTCGCCTGAAAATTTGAAGGGGTGAAACAATTAACGGATTAACAGTTGTCAAGGGTATAAAGTAGTGAGGGAAGAAAAATCATTGTACCTGCTTGATTATTATTTAAGTTGGGAAGGTTAATTTATAATTACCGCCAAAGATAAAACAAAGTTAATGAGTCTTGTGTAGAGGTGTTTACGGGTACGGGTAATTCGTTGACCTAAACCAACTCGAATTGACCTAATTAATTCGGTTTGGGTTTTTTAAGTGTTTGGATTATATCCAACCCAACTTGTTTAAACCCTTTCAAGTACGGGTTGGGTAATGAGTTTTGATTTATAGACTCGTGAACCTGTTACTCGATCTATTGACATAGTATTTTATTTAATTTTTTATATATATATATATAAATAATTTATATACTAATAATTTTTAATTTAAAATGTAACAAAAAAACACCTCACAAGGCCACAACAGGCCAAGCCCACACTAGTGAATACGTGAAGTGCTGAAGTGTGCCCAAATTCCAGAAACTTAACCCAACAATTCTCCAATTTCCTTACTTAAATTCTTCAATCTTGTATCTTTTTTAGCTATGTTATATTATATTTCTTGCATAGGTTTTAAATTTACTGCAAGAAAGATTATTTAATGTATCAAAATTTGTTAAAAAAAAACAATTTTTAAAAAATTCAACAAAATTTTAAATATATGAACCCATTTACCCAACCCAAACCAACTCATTAATGATCGGGTTAGTTTGGTTTGAGTTTGACAAAAAAAAAACATAAACTTGACCCAACCCAACCTGTATTATCTTGATCGGTTGGGTAGCAGGTTTAGCCAAACCCGACCCAATGCGACCTGTGTACACCCCTAGTCATGTGAGAGCTCGTGCGCTAGACACAGCAATCATTTGATTTTGGGTCACAGCTTGTAACTAATGGTTGTGTTCTGAAAACCGAATCGAATCGAAAAATCGGTGAACCGATCACCTAACCTGTTTAAATAAACCACAAAACTGACATGAAGAAAAATCGATCAAAAACTGATAAAATCGGTCAAGAACTGGTCAAGAATCGACCAAAAATCTGTTCACAGTGAGTAAGAAAAATGCTTAATACAACATTATTTTGATTTTAAAAAAATAAAAAATAAAAACCAACCTAAAGTGTTTATCATTTTCTTTTTATTTTAAATATAAACTTGTTTTTATTAATAAATGTTTATGTGTATAGTTAAAAATTATATTTAAGTATCATGACATATTTAATTTGCGATTTTGTAGTTATTGTAAATGTAAAGAACTTACAAAATTATGTTTTATTTTTATTTTTTAATATTATAATTATGTATATTTTAATATTATATATTATTATTATTATTATTAATACTGGTTCGACCACGATTCAACCACGGTTGAACCATTAAACCTTGTACTAGTGCCTTAACCGGTTCAATGATTGGTCTGATTTTAAAAACATTGACTAATAGGGAGAAGAGAGATGTGTGGTTCTCTCCCCCCCTTTAATATATACTTTTTTCCATTGAAATCATAACATGGTTTTTTTTTTTAATAAGAAAAAGTTATTAAGTTAAAACTTAAGAGCCTGTTGTGGCCATAATATGATAAGATAGAATAAGATAATTATCTTATTTTATTGTAATTCGTTGTTTGCTGTGCCAAGTAAAATATGATAATGTTATCCTATCTCTTATCTTATCTTGTTGCTCTAGTGTATTTTTTATCCTAAAAGAAAGTTGGGTTAGGGAGCAACAAAATATGATAACCTCTCATATATATATATATATATATATTTTGACATGTAAATTTAAAGTATATTATTAATTAAAATATTAAATTTTAAATAATTGCTATTCAAATATTTTTTAAGTAAAATTATTTGAATAATAATTATAATTTTAAAAATCTTATATAATTTTAAGAAAAATAACATATAAAATAAAAAATAATATTATATAGTTTAGTTAAAATTATAATTTTTTATAAAAAATAAATAATTAAATTAAATGTTACTTTTAAAAAACTACATGTAATTTTATGAAGCAATAATTTTGTCATTTTAACAAAATTTATATTTTATGTTATCATTATTTGGTATGCATCATACATTAAATATAATTATAACTTATCCTACTTTTATTTTATCATGTTTGTATCGTACTCTCATATTCTATTATACCTTATCATGACCGATCAGTCCTAAAAGTAATAACTGTCTGAGGAGTAAGTAATAAGCTGCTCTTTATTATTTGTTGGGGTTGCAAACGTAAACTGCTCTCAAAGGTATCAACAGAGAAAGGACTTTGTCCTTTTGTGTTTGAGTGGTGAGAAGACTTGCGCTGTACTCGTTTCTGATCAATATATATTAAATCAGAACAACTATATTGAATGCAAGTAGTTTTAGTTATTATTTTTTAATAAAAATATTTTTAGTTGTCATTTTTTAATAAGAATATTTTTAGGAATTTTTTAACTTTTTATCTTTTTAATTTATCATTTTCAATATTTTTAGTTCTAAATTATTAATAAATAAAAATTAATATTATATTACAATAATTGTTTATTATAAATATAAAATATAATTATTACAAATTTTAATTATAATATAATTTATATATTCAAAAGTATTTATTTATTATAAATTTATGTTATATAAAATAAATATTTATTCTGTGCAATGCACATGTTAAAATACTAGTTATAATCGAATTCAGAACCGATCCACTCCATTTAATTGCACCCTCTACTTTTATATCGGAGTCTAGTCAACAACTCTAATGTAGTGCGTATCTTGTCTGGTTAGTCTTTTTTTTTTTCCCGGTCTAGCACTTGTTGCGTGTTTAAATCAAACAAAAAATGCTTTAAATCTATTCCAAAAAGATTGATATTATTTGATGAGTTTTAGGTAATGATGTTATTGGTGTGGAATATCTACCTATTTTGTCGATAATTAATTTTTGTCAAAAACTTGGCTGGCCACCTTTATGCTTTGGTTAGATAAAGAGTGAAGTAGAGAGGAAAGAAATATGAAGAAATAAAATAGGATTGATAGAAATAGAGGATAAATAGAATGAAAAATATATGTTATTTAGATGGATAGAAATAAGAAGGAAGTGGAAAATTTTTCTTCGCTTGTTTGGATGAATGAAAAAAAAAAAGAGTGAAAAGAAATAAATGAATTATGTAAAAAATATTTTTATAATAACTAAAAAAATGTAATTTTTTAATATAATATTTTTTCTTAACATAAAATTATTTATTATTTTTTTAAAAAATTAGTTCATAATTTTTTAAAAAAATAAAAATAAAAATAATGAGAGAGATTATTTCCATTCTATTTTATTTCTAAAGTGGGGGGAAGGGGGGAAATGTTTTTTGGTGGACCCTAAAGAAATAACTTCTTTTTATTTTTCCTCTCAAACAAATAGTGAAAATATAATATTTCCTTTCTATTTCCTTCCTTTTGATTTCTTCTATTCTATTTCAACCAAAACAAACATAAAATTAGTGAGATCTCTCCTCTAACCATTTTTTTTGTATCTACAAGATTCAAACTCGAAATCTTGTTTAAGAGATTTGAACCTAGTTCTACTCAGACTAATGACATATTGGTATATTATGAATTAATACAAGAGAAATAAGTAGAAAAATAAAATGTTATTTTATAATGAGTTGCTAATATGAGTGTCTTAACAGCATTGATTTTTGATGAGTATGAAAAAACTTAACAGCATTGATTAAATTAGTTGTAATCTATTTTATTAAACATTTACAATTTTAATTACTTAAAAAGAAAACTATTAAATATTTGTGATTTTAATATAATAAATATTTTTTCTTCAAATACTTTTTGTTAGGATTTTCCTTTTATAATTACTACACAACCAAGATAGAAAAAATGCTTTCGTGTATATTTCACAACCATTTCATACTTTTTTTTAACATTTTTCATTCCGAAAAATAAAGTTGTATAAGCCATGATAGCGGACTAGGCGATTTAGGGCCTCAAAAAGCCCACGAAGCCCACTATGACTCATCAACCAAAAGCCGGATGATACCAATTCACATAATTCAAAGTTCCTAAATTGTAATCTATGGACCATAAAAAGTGAACCTAACATTTGAAAATTACTAGAAAGTTGGTTGATCTTTACTGACGATTAATGAATTAACATGGTTGATAATATTTGAAAGCCGCGTAAATTGACCGGGACGACGAATGCGTTTGGGAGAGATGAGAAAGGAATAGGAATCCTTGTGTGTGGGTTGCATTCCTCTCCTGCATGCGCGATCTCATCCTCTTCCTCTTCCCGCGTAAAATCATGACGACGTCGTTGTTGAACGGCGAGAGAGCGGTGGTGGTGTTCTTCATCTGCAGAATCCTCTACTCCCTCCCTCTCTCTCTCCTCTTCCATGGCGTCGCTCTCTCTCTCCTCGCCCTCGCCTCCTTCTTCCTCGAGATCTCCTTTGACTCTTCCAATTCCCCTTCTCTCTTTCGCACCAGGTACCTTACCTATTCCCTTCTCTCTCTCTCTTCATTAATCGATTAATTTATTCCCTTTCTAGGCCTGGTGCTTCCTCGGGGATTCTGCTTGGCGCTGTCACTCTCCCTTCTCTTCTTCTCTCCAAATTGGTACAATTATCGCGGGGATTCTCACTCGCTCAACTTCAACTTCAAGGTTTTCGTTCTGATTACTTTATCGTTTCTCGCTTTGCTATGATCGATCGCTGCTGCTTTTCCGTGTTTTTATAATTAGGAGTTACAACTTGCAATTTCGTGATGTGTAAAATTTGAATTTATAGAGATTCAATATCTGACATTGCAATACTGGGCCACATCTGCCAGCGCCTGCAGCATGGTTTTGTTCCTCGCCTTGGCTCGGCGCCGTGCTCCTTTATCCCCTTCTCATTGGGGTGTAAGGTTTAGCTTATGCTCCATTTTCTTTCAAGCTCTCGTTTGTGTTGCTGCCCTTGCTACCACATCTCAAATTGGTATGTGTTTGTTGGGAGCTTTCGTCAACTGTGAAATCAAATATTCCTGTTATATTATATAGGTTGGAGTGTAGTCCTCCGAAGTGAGCAACTCACTTTAGGGATTAAAGCAACTTTAGTTGATGATGAGAAAATCAATAGTTAATATTACATGCACATGCATAACAAATCATGAACGTGTTGGAATGTTAACCTAATAATTTTCTTATTAACAAACCGAGAATACCTACTTTATCCTTTCACTTTAGAGGAGTCAAATCAATATAGGTTAGGAATGCACCTTCTGCTTAAACTTTCATTGCCTTTTTTTTGCAGGGTTGCAACCGGCACTGAAGCTGACTTGGGTCTTTTGTCATGGATTGGCGTCTGTGAAGCTAATTCAGCATTTCCTCAGAACTTTTCCCTCTTGTGCTTCCATTGGTATTTCTATTTTACACTTGTGGTCTTAGTCACCTATTCTTCTTGGTGTTTGGGATTTTACTTTTGGCCCAACTGACATGGGATCAAAAGTTCCATATAAAGGAAAAGCAATGCTTGCAATTGATCTCTTTTTATAGTTCATGGATTCTTTCACTTAACTATGGAAGATGAGTGCACTTTCTATTTTGCCAAATCATGTAGATCTGTCATATCAATTGAAATTGGCAAATCATCATTACAAATAAACAGGGTTATTGCAAATGTTGCTTTGTTTTGTTTGTCCTTTGTTCAATAGCTGGGTTCATTTGTCACCCTTATCTGAGATATGTATAAATGCTGCGTTACTGCCACTAGGTGATCATATTTCAACATACTTGCATGGTTGACTAGAGATAAAAAAAAGGGGGGCGGGGGGGGGGGGGTGTTGTTATTGTTTTAATTTGTCTGCTCTTTTAATAATCGGATTTTCCCCTCTGATACCAGGGGAAGCATTTTTGGTGACTTCCGGTATTGTTCTTTATTTTGGTGACATGTTGTTGCTTACTATTAAAAAGGTTAGTGCTTCTTAACATGATATTGTTCCTAGATGATCTATATGTATGTATGTGCATAGTAATTGGTGATTACATGGTTTGAACAGCTACATGGACTATTGGTGTCATCAGAGTTAGTTACTGCTGAATATGAAATAAGTAGAAGTGAGATAAGCATTATAATTCAGGTATTTGTCCATAAGTTATGAATTTATTATTAATGGTATAGCTAGATCAGTTAAAGTTGTCTACTTTTGTTGTAGGGGCTTGTGCTTGGTCTTCTGCTATATCCAATTGCTTTGAAATATATTCTCCAAATATGGGAGTGGTCTATACATACAGCTTCTGCTGAAGCAAGAAGATACTGTGAGATTGGGAGATCTCTTATGTTTATTGCTTCCCTTGGATTTGTCCTGATTGTGATTGTACCATCATGGATGCAGTTCGTGCAGGAGTTTCAAATGCATCCTTTTTTCTGGTATCACATCAATATCTCTGATATAGGTGGATTATTTTTGTTAGCTGCCTGTTACTGATGATATCAGATGTCATCTGATATAATATGGAAGTGATAATAATAGAACACTTGGAAATTAGTTTTATTAATGCTATAAATTGAGTAGGATATAGTATATGACATGCTGGTAGCTGATGCATGTGATAAGTCAATGTAAGCTGCTAATTCCACCAGAAACAGTGGAATGAAGAATGTTGTCATAGTATTTGATTCCAACGCATCCACACTCATTTGCAGAGTTAAGCACATAAATTTCCACCTTGTATCGACTATGGTCTTTTTATGAATTTGATTATCTTAAAAAATCTGAACGCAATTCCCTAAAAATGTGGTGTTATAAAAGCAGCCTAAATTTAATAACTTCCTATGTCATGAATCCGCATCAGATTGTGGAGAGAAATTAATGGTAGCAGAAACTGAATCTAATTCAACTATATTCAAAGTTCCAGACAGTTCAGAAGTTGAGACTTGTGTAGGCTTGTTAAAATACAATTATGACTATGATAGTAGTTTCAGGTTCAAATTATTGTGTCAAACAACTGCTCTTCACTTTATATGATACCTGCTATGTTGTTAGATTACTACATTTTCACTTTTGAAAAATCTCACTGCAGGGTGCTTTCCTTTGTTTTCTCGGAGCCATCCAAAAGACTGGCTTTATGTATCTATTGGGTGTGCATAATTTGTGTTTCTGTTTTGAGATTCTATAACATCTCCAAGAACAGTAAGATCGAAAGAATTCTTTTGCGGAAATACTACCATCTGATGGCTGTCTCAATGTTTTTGCCTGCCCTTATCTTCCAGGTGATTTGAGACTAAATGGTTGTATGCTATCTATTCTACTATAGAAAAGGGATTTTGCCACTTGATATCCACTACCCATTTTCTTTTTACTACACTTGAGAGTACGGGAAAATGTACAAACACTCCCTAGACTTTTACCTCATTTTGAAATAGCCACCCTTAACCTTCAAATCTGGATGAAAGAAAGGCCTTTAACTCTCTGAAGCTGGTAATAGATCCTTCCATATCTAATTTAAACAAAAGCTGTTCATTATATAACTTCTACTTATTGATTAATAAATATGATGGTCTCTAATTTTCCCTCCTTATTTTAAGAAAAAATTAAAAAAATTTCCTCATTTTAATTTATTTTTTAAAAAATTATTCAATAGTTTCCATTTTTCACAAATAAAAAATAAATAAGGAGTCAATTTTCTATCATTTTTATTAAATAATATGGAAAAATTAGAAATTGTAATTAGTCAATACTAAATACATGCAAGTCATCTGAGAACTGATTTTAGCTTAATTAGTACACAAAATGATCTATTAACAAGTTTTAGAAAGCTTAAAGCCCTTTCACCTGGATCTAAAGTTTAAGGCGACTCCTTCAGAATGAGGTAAAGCTTAGGTGGTGTCTATGTATTCCCCCCCTTGAAATTATACCTCCCAAAAAATATATTATTCTCATATTTATCATATTATTCATATTGGTCTTCCTCTTAAAATTTCTTCCGCCAAGGATTTTTTTTAAATAACCCTTTTACATTTAATATTTTAGTGTTAGTTATCATTTTAAGGGTAAGAATATGAAAGGAAAAAGAATGATCATTCCATAATGTAGTTAAAAACATTTATATTTTTTTTTTCTTTACACCTGCATTGTAGGGGCCACCACTAGTTTGGATATAAATTTTATATTGATCACTGATACTACTGTCTGTCTGCTATAATACTGACTGTTCTATTTCTTTCAGCCAAAATTTCTTGATTTAGCTTTTGGTGCGGCTTTGGCAATTTTCCTGACATTAGAAATTATTCGAGTAAGTATCTTGATATACATTCAACTTAGAACTAGGAGTGGTGATGTCATATTTGAAAAGGATGCTGTGTGTTCATTGTTTATTGTTGATTATGTCAGTAGTGCTGAAGGAATCAAAATTTGAACTCAGATACTTATAATTTGAAGAACTGCTATGAAAGAACAGCCCACCATTTAAGGAGTCTCTTTATGTGGCAAGAAAGGTTTATTTGGGTGGGTCCTGTGAGATGTATATGCAATTGTCCTTGTTTTTATAACATAAAAGAAGGGAAAGGGGTAAGAATATGTAATTAGGAGACATTCTGCAAGGACAATTTTCCTAAAAATGTCATTAACATTAGAGTTTTGGATTTCATGAAAATTTGTTGCATCATTTATAAATTATGACTAAATTAATGTGATTATTTAAACTCAAGAATAGGATTGTGTTGTGTTGCTGAAAGAATTGTAATCATTGGAGGCTGTGGTACATATAGCACATATTATTTCTCGGTCTCTTCTGACTTTGCCAATACTATGTAGTTCATGGTTGTTAGAATATAGGAAAATATTTTATCATATCTTAGATTATCCTCTACTATTAGTTTCCCTATTTCCTCATTATCTCTTAGGATTAGTTATCATATTTCCTTATCATAATTTGTTTCTCTAATTAGTTAGGATTATGATTAGTATAAATAAGTATTAATTTTCTAGTTTATTTCCATTTTTTTTTCCTTTGAAGTAGTTGTCCATCAAGTGCCATATCCTCTTTTCAGCATTCCTGTCTGTTTTTCAGTCACTATCACTACTGTTTCCCATTTTCTTCAGCCACCTTCTGTCACCAGGTGACGTCTTTTGTGGCTGTTCATGATCTAATCTGAATTGCCACCTCCTCTGCTTTCTGTCCTTGCAAGTTTCACAGTTATTGGAGTCTTTACATGCCTGCATGTGCTGTTTGTCTGTGGTTGACCTCACTGGCACACGTGCTTCAACATTGCCTTTCTAGCATCTGCTGTCGTCACTGATGGTCCTGTTGAGTTCATCCGTCTCTGCTGGTTTGTTTTGGACCACTTTTGATTTTTGGGTCTCTCATTTATGACGTTTCTTCTTGCCAGTGCCACCTTGCTGTTGCTACCTCTTCTTACTTGTCTAGTTTTGTTTGTTGAATGTTTGTGTTCTGTTTCCTCCGTTTTTAGTCACTGGAGTTAAGCATATCACCTCTCTTTTGGTTTTTTGATTTTGCCCAAGTTTGTCTGGGCTTCTGCCTCCCTCTTGAGATTTGTCCTCTATGGTTTGAATTGTGCACTGTGAGATTAGAGACATCTGACTAACCCTGTGACTTTCCCAAACATTTACAAAGAAATCATCCTAGCCTCGCTGCTTTACCAGAAGTATCAAATGGCTCCATGGCTTTCCCCTAGACATCATCCTAGCCCCACAACTTTACCAGAGAAATTAGCCTACCCCACTTACCAGAAACTTGGACTTCATGGCTTTCTTAGAGATAGTAGCCTGGCCTCACTGCTTTCCCATAGATATCAACCTGGCCCCATAACTTTCTCAGAGAATTCAGCCTAGTCTCGCAGCTTTAGCAAAAGTATCAGTTGGCTCAGTCTCAAATTATCCTAGAGAATCATCCTAGTCCCTCCCTTTCCAAGGCTCAAATTATCTTGTTTGATTTCTTTAATCTAAGCGTTTTTTTGCAACAAGCTTAAAGCTTGGTAAGCTTTAGAGTAGGAGTGTTAGAATATAGGAAAATATCTTATCATAACTTAGATTATCCTCTAAGATTAGTTTCCTATTTCCTCACTATCTTTTAAGATTAATTACCATATTTCCTTATCTTAACATGATTTTTTTTCCTAATTAATTAGGATTATGATTAGTATAACAAAAGTTAGTGCTCTAGGTTTTATGAATATATCAATCAATGCATTGTAAATTTGTAATACGTCTCAGTTAATATCAATTTAGTATTGCATTCTCTTTTATCTCTCTAACTCTCTTTGTCCATGTATACCTAAAACCCCATGATTTCAACAATGGTGGATTGAAAATTTGAAATGTCTGAACTTTGCAAGGTGATCCCTTTTCTTCTCAGCATTATCCTAATGCTAAATTCTGATATTATTGCCCATAAATTGTAAAGCAGGCTGATTGGTATACAACTTCTATTTAGATAGATAGATAGATAGACATTTCTTGGTTGCTTTTATATTACAATTGTTTGACCTAGGTATGGAGAATCTGGCCTTTGGGACAACCAATAAATCAATTTATGAATGCATTCACTGATCACCGTGACTCTGATCTTCTCATTGTCAGGTATCATCCCCTTTTCCATTATAGCTCAAATTGTAAAGCATACTGGTTATGGTGCATAAGAGCTACATTTAGTTCCCTTTCACAATTATATCTTCTTTCTGCAGCCATTTCTCCCTCTTACTGGGATGTGCGCTTCCTATTTGGATGTCTACTGGGTACAATGATCGACCTCTTGCTCCTTTTGCGGGAATATTGAGTCTAGGAATTGGAGACACAATGGCAAGTTTGTTTTTATTTTTTGGTGTGTGTGTGTGTGTGTACACATCCCCTGAACTTACTCGCCATTGCAACCCAAGTAACCAGCATGAACTTCTAAATTAAAACATTCTCAAAAGGTGACTTGTATCTTCTATAAAAAAGGGAAAAAAGAGAATTTGTATCTTCTATTGTAAACATTGTTGACTGGTCCAAAAACAGTTACATGTTACTGTTTTGGACCAGTCAACCATGTTTAAAGTAACCATAAGTGCAAGAACTTGAATCAATCTGGAAATTTGATACTGCAAGTCGGATAAATTTTTGAACAAGGAAGTTACTCCTCTTTTTTGGGAATCATGATGATTTTTCATAAATAACTAATTATGAATTTATGATTTTTTTAATGAGAAATTTGAATACTTGCAATAATTGTATAAACAGTTTTGCATGTATATGTAGACTGTAGAGTGATTAGTTTCTATCAAGGCTGTCTGAAGGATGATGATTGTGTGGATACTATTTTATGTGGTGGACAAGTCAGACTGAAGAAAAGCATTAAAAAATATGTTTTTCTTTCTGTATATTTATTTTTACAGAAACACAAAGGGGAATTATATTGTTAATAGTTGGTTTTCTCGGTAGTTTGTGGGTTTTTTAATTCATTTCTATATATTAAATTTGAACTCTCATTCTTGAATCTCACAGTCAAACTAAATCCTCTTTCTCACAATGCCACGTGTCTGTTGTATGTTTTAACGCATTTTCCCAGCTTTCATATTAAATCAAATTCAACTCAACATTAATTACCATTTAAAATAATTATTCAATCAAAGAATATTATTAATTTCTTTAATCAATACTTAAATTTCTTCAATCAATCAATAATTAAACAAAATGGAATATTTGTAAATCATGATTAAATTAATTTTCTATCAATTAGATTAATTTTTTAAAATTTTCAAAATTAAAAAGTTTCAACATTTTTTAGATTTTAATTTAATTTTTATATTTTACAAAGGTACATGGAATTCACGGAATACTTACTAGTTTATAGTAATTGATTCTCTAATTTGTTTAGGCATCAATGGTTGGGCACAAGTACGGTGTTTTGAGGTGGAGTAAAACTGGCAGTAAGTATTTTCATTGTTAATGATTTTTATCGTAGTCTTCCATTTTGAGATGTGAATGTGTAGCTTTCTCATTTGCCAGAGAAAACGGTTGAAGGTACTGCAGCTGGTATAACTTCTGTACTAGCTGCTTGCTCTTTACTCCTTCCCCTCTTAGCATCGACTGGGTACATTCTCACTCAGGTGATTCTCTCTCTCTCTCTCTCTCTGATATTAGGGGGGCAGGGTGGGTTTGGTTAAGTGTGGATATGTAAGTAAACTCTTTAGTAATAAAGTTGACGACCTTTTAAGTGTTGTAGAAGGAACTTGATTTGGTTGCATAACTGATCTCCAGGAACCACCTGCTTCACGTGGTTTTTCCTTGATAACATATGTAGTATCTCAATTCGGTACTTCCGGTCTTATGTCACTCTTTGCATAGACTAGGGGTCCCACGTCATTCTTGTTTCACATGATCAGCACCAAAGCTTTACATAGTACGTTTAGTTACTGCTGGCCGACAATTTCTTGCATCAATGAGTTAGGAACCTTGTGGTCTAGCATTGTTCGTGCATATAATCCAACTGCTGCATGTGAAGTTAGGTCAGAATTCAGATACCACGTATAGTATGCCTGAAGGGAGTACATGCTCTCCTTTTCCCCAACTCTCTTCTTTTCTTACCCACATGCAAGCAGCCCCACTTAAGGGACGACTATCCTCTTCGTTTCAATTTCTCCTAGAGGGAAAGGAATGGAAAGCTACGCCTATATTATGTGGTAGTTTCATCTTTTAGTGTCTATCATTTAATAGGAAAAAAGTACACGAAATTGACCTTTGTCGTTCTAAAAATGAAATGAATAAAGCTAAGTGAGGGAAACCTGCCATTCTAGAACATTAGTTCTTTTGGATTATTGAGTTTTTCTTTGATGTATTTGTTACCAACTTTTTGCAGCATTGGTTCTCTCTTCTTCTAGCTGTGACTGTAAGTGGTTTGTTGGAGGCCTACACAGCACAACTCGACAACGCATTTATACCACTTTTTTTCTATAGTCTTCTCTGTTTGTAGGCACAGCTCAGTTACCTTGGATGAGCAACGACGGGGTTCTGCAAATAAATGTCTTGTCTGGGGACATTGTTTTTGCAGAGGTCACATAACTATTAACCAATGAAATGGTACTTAACAGTTTAGGGTTGTGGTATACATAGTTGGTAGGATTGTATCTCTCTACAGAAATGATAGGTATACGAGTGTTCATTTAAAGGGTTGATACCCAACACACATGATGTATGCAGGAGTGACAGTTTCCCATTTTTGATGAAACCATTTGTAGGCCATTACGAGAGGAGAGTTATTGAACATCTAACGGACAATGGTCAATAAATTGTTAATATCTCCCATTTTTCATACGTATATACTGTTTTATTTGGTTTACATAAAGAGTCAATTCTTTGTACAGTACACATCTAGTACATATGTTTTAATCTATACATCACTCCCGTTGGTACAAATAATTGGTAATGAAATCATAATTTATAGTGTATGGTTTCTAAACATTTGCAAAATGATACAAAAGCAATCTTAATACGTAATTCAACTTAATAATTGCCATAAAAACATTATTGACATTATTTTTTAAAATTAGTAATTTATCTTATCTCAGACAAACAGACAATCAAATTGATATCTATAATAATAATATGTCAGGTCTTTTCTCACACTATCTCCCAATGGAATTGTAAGTTATAAAATGGAAATACATCATCAACATATTACAAGTGTGTAAAAAGAAAGAATAAAATGTGTGTAATTCATGATTAGTGCGTCATACAGAATGTCATTTGCACCCATGTATGGGTTGGTAGGTGCAACACACGAGAATCTATCCCACTCCCACATTTGAATTAGAAGGGTTGTGCCTCTAATTAATCTCCCTGTGTTAATAATCGTGCTGCGTAATTCACGATATAAAAATACCAAAGCAGCTGAACCTGCCTGACTATATTCTCCAGTTTGCTCAAACTTTTCTTATAATGAGAGATGCCTTAGAGGTACCCTACTATTAGAGATGCTTGCAAACATGAAATCGCCTATCAATCTCAAAACATAAGCTTGGCTAAAACGTTCAACTAAACATTATCACTCCTGTGATCTTCAACATTTGAAAAAAAAAAAAAACACTCATCTAACCATAACATCTTCCACTAATTGTCATGTAATGCACCTTAAGTAGGTGAATACTAAGTTTTCAACTATTTGCGCCCAATTATCAGTGGTGTGACTAATTACTAGTTTCTCGTCAACTCGGAGTCCTATCTAAATTGCTGTATCTTAAAGAGCAATAATGCATTTTCGTTTTCTAGGTTGCATATGGAATGTACGTGCCTTGGGTCTCTATCTATCTACTAAATCAATTATCAAAGTGTCACTCAACTTAGAAGCATATCGGTTGAATAACTCCTAAATGACTTGCCTAGCCAAATGCAAAATGATTTGATGAAGCTACCTTGTACACCTACCCGAATATGTTGTGTTTTTCTTTTTATCAATATGCAATATCATCATCATTACACATATGTCTAAACTTCGAATACATGTACGTTTGCAATTGTAGCAATGATGATTCCTTTGGTCAACGTGTAATGATATATGATTGTGATGATGACGCAAAAATCATATGTAATTCCTGCAAAATTATAAAATTCATTTGTCACAAATTATTTTTCTTACAACTAGCATATTGAAATACATTACACAATAATTTATTTGTAAATAATAAAATTTTTAATTTTCTACATTTTAAAATTACATTGTAAATATTGTTAACAATAATAAATAATACAAATTAAATCATAAAATTACTAAACTAACTTAAATAAGTTTTTAAAAATCAAATTAAAAAAATATTACAATTAACATTTTAATTAATAGATTTTTTTTTTGTACAAATTCAAATATTATAATTAATAGAAAATTTTGGTCCACGTTCTAATTAATATAATATAATTTATTATAAATAATATTAAAAAAATTTCCTTATCAAATTTTGTATGTTTCATATAGTTAACTTTTTAACACTATTGAACTCTCTAAATAACTAACATGCAAATTATTAATTACTCTTTAAATACTACTATGAATGATTAAAATAAATAAATAAATCAATTAAAAAAATATTTTGTACTACTTCAAATGATTAAAAAAAATTAGATTATTACGAAAGATAATCTAAAATTTATTTAGAGGGGTATATCATTAGATTTTACTCAAGGAACAAATTGCGCTCGATAAATAATTGACCATTTATTACTGTCAAAATAACTTCGTTGATAGAATGATGGGCATTCTAAGTGTTAAGCTGGGTCTTTCGATGGCCTGAGATTTGGGTTATAGCTTCGAAGACTGTGTGGGAAATCAGATTCCATGGAAGTGTCAAGTGTGTCATCTCTTGGAGAATACTTTTTTTGGTTGTTCTTATCCTGCTCGTACCATAATTTATGACATTGTTATCTTTTAGTTCGTGATTGGGTGCTTTTCATCAGGAGTTTCGTGCCTTGTCATGCTTTCCATCGCTTATTTTCCCGGCCTTAAGCGTTGCTACAGAATATGTAGGCCATGTCTTTTTCTTTAATTTTGTGTAGTTTTGTGCTTTTGTCTTTTTCTTTTCTTGTTTCCAACCCTCTTCCTCTGACTTCATGTGCTTATGAGCTTTCCTATAATTTACTTCAGTGGTGACTTCTAATTTAACCAACCCCCACCCCCCCAACCCCGAAAAAAAAAACTAAAATAATTTATCAGTCTGTAAGAAGAATTAGTTATTAAATAGAAAGTAACAAGCATTAAAATTATTATTATATAATATTTTTTAAAATAATATTATTTATTAGTAACCATCAAGGTTGCCCCGAGCCTAATGATTTTGGCTCCACTTCTAAAAAAAATTGTGTATTATTAATATTCTCTTCTCGTAAAAAGGGATTTTTTTTATTTTTACAGGAAAAAGACTCGTAAAAAGGAAATTATTAAATAGTTAATACGGAATGTTAAATTAAAGAAATTTTTTCTTAATATTAGGTTTATCATCTTATTATTTATTTGTTCTTAATTAGTAATTATTCTATTTATCTCTTTATAGATGACGTTTAGTATAGGAAATGTTTTAATAGTACTAGAAAAGTGATCTCTAAATAAAAAAATTTCATGTTTAAAAATATTTTTGAACATAAGAGATTACTAGGAATATTAATTTGTGAATAGATGGAAATAAAACTGTCACCTTCATAGGTGAAAATAAAAGTTTTTTATAAAGTTATTAAACCTTACTATTGTAATTTGTAATTGACTATATATATTATGTTTACAAAAGTTGAATAATAACTAAACATATTTTACAAAATTTTCTAAGAATCTTATTCTTGGGCACGAAAGATTTCCTATACTAAACACCGCCTTAGTCTACTTTTTAATATTACTATTTTAATTAAAATATATATTTTCTACTACTAAACATTTAAAATGATATAAATTTTAAAAACCTATCACACTTTTCATTGGCATTTTAAACGTTTTCAATTTTTAATTTAGGATGATAGTGAAGTCGCCTTCTCCAAATGAATAAAAAGTCTTTTATTTTTGAAAATATAAGAAAGATGAATTTGAAAGTGATATGATTTCTTCCAAAGAAACTACTGTCAAAATGGTTATATAATCTAATTTAATTTTTATGAAACATTATATTATTCATAGAAAGAAACAAATTGATAAGATTGATAAAATTGTAACATTTTATTAAGAATTATTTAGAATTATTTCTTATACATAGTAAATCAAGTGATTATTACACTCTTCAGAGTAAATTTTAACAATTAAAAATGTATAAAAATATTTTTAGTTTTTTATTGAACACTGAGAAATTAAAGTCATTAGATAGAGAGAAAATTTCAAAGGAAATTATTTCAACCAAGAAAATTCTTTATAATATAATAATTGCTCAGATATTAATAAATTATATTTATTTTTAGAAATGAAAGTTTTTAAATAAATTATACAAATAAAAACAATATATTAATTAACATACTCAATTCTATAATAAGATTTAATTCATTTTAAATGTATATATTATTTATAAAATAATATCAACGCTTTCATGTAATAACTATTACTTTAATTAAAAAAAAACCAAAATTAGTAAAATTTAACTTAAGATCAACATTATTTTAAAAAAATGTTAAATAGATTAATTTTACTATCAACTAAAAAAGTATTATCGCTTTTCAAAATGTTCGAAAAAATAAAACAATTTTATTAAATTATTTTTAAAAAAGAATTAGGGTATGTTTGGTTTCACATTGGATTCTCCAGAATCACATTGAAGTAGCAATTAACGTAATTTTAGATAAATATTACATGTTTGGTTTCACGTTAGAAAATTAATTTTGACTCCAAAATTGATTTTAGGTTGAAGCAACTTTAGGTAACTTTTATGTTGGATCAAAAAATTTATACTTAATTTGACTATTAACTTGTTTTTAGAATAAAAAATCTAAACATAAATCACATCACTTCAAAATCAAATTTAAGTAAAATCAATTTTACAAAATTAATTTCATTCAAAATCAATTTTATCAATACTCATCCAAACACACACTTCGTCTTGAAATTCATTCACGTTTTGAAATTCATTTGAGATAAACATTACCCGGGAAATTATTGCCATCTAGTTATTTTCATGGAGCAGTTAACAATGTGAATAAAATCATAGCCAGCTAGATTTGAGTCTATAATTCATGACAGGTGTAGCAAAGCAAACTATCTGTCAGACAGACAGGTAGAGTTGTATAGTTAATCCAATGGTAGCATCTTCCTTCTCATTGACTGTAAAAAACAAAAAACTTTTTTTTTTTATTAAACAAAAACCGTTTTTTGTGCCTGTTTCATACGTTCATGATGTATATCTTGAGTGAGAGCGACAAAATAGGTCTCAATAAATGCCCAACGTGGGGCCTACATCAGTGGTACACATGTACGTCAATGTGGGCATGGAACATATACATGAAACCAAAAAATATCGGTTTCCGGGGCCATGTCCAGGTGATAGCATGCATGACAATGGACCTCTAAAAGGAACTTTTGCTCGGACAATAGTGTGGGTGGAAGCGGGTTAACATAAACCGTGAATCCCGTGTGTCCCACCCATTTTAATTTTTAAAAGAGGGTTAAATATATTTTTAGTCTAAATATATAAAAATTTGTTTTTAATATTAAAAATATTAATTTTAAAAGAGGATTAAATTATTTAGTATGAGCATCCTGTCCTAAGGTTGATAAAAGGTGTGGTCTATTCTGAGACTAGATGCATAAATTACTGTGGCAACGCTCACCTAACCTGCTCCACTTATACCGATAAATATGCAGCGTCTTCCACACTCTCAAGTATGCATTATCTTCTATAAGATATTGTTACTCTATCAAACTCTTCGGCATTGAAACATCTGGAAGTGGCAACCATTGCCAGAGATCATTCTCACCTCATGACCTAGTAGGCCACGACTCGGCCTTCACAAGCCTGCCAACCTGCATATTGGAGACCGAACAAAACTCAGTTGTATTAGATATGAATTAGTGAAAACCAAATCTTTGAAATTCAATCCGACATATCATGGAAAGGAAAATATTAAATGATACGAGTTAATGTTTGTAAAAACAAAAAACAATTTTCTCTTAAAAATTATTTTTCTCTCCCTTCATATAGTTGTATTTTTCCTATATATATATGCTTATGTTTATTCTACTAACCGAGAACTTATCGTTTCTAAATTCTTTCCTTAATAATCTATGGTGGATGTTTATATATATTCATTTACTATTTAGAACTTTAAACTTTTTATAAATTAATTATGGGGTGAGAAAACTTGTTAAGAGTAGGAAGGGGCAAGAAAGAGTTGTTGAGAATTCCATCACATCCATCTCATCTTAATAATACTAAAGATAAAATATGTGAAGCTATTCATGCATCATGACATTAATTGTTGGAATTGTGGATAGTCCTATATGGACTTGTAAGCCCAAAAAGGATAAAATGTCTTGTACTCAAGTGATAGTCTCATAGGGACGAATTATGGTCTATTAATGAGGCGAGTTGTGGTCTCTTAATGGGACAAGTTGTGGTCTCCTAATGAGATGAGTTAACAAATACCCATAGGGTGAAAATGCTTCGTACGGAGTGTAAAATGTCTTGTATGGGGTGTATAGTGCTAGATTAAGAGGATAGGTACCCCATGCATATCCATGTATAACAAAAAGAAGTAGATTTGATTGAGATAGATTACATGCAGCATTCATATAGGGACTAACCCTAAGATGTGTTTGTTATGATATGATGAGTTGGTTGTATGTCCCTACATGTTTGTGCTTCTATTATGTGATAGTGTAAATGTGTGGTGACCTGTATGACTTTGGCAATCCATAAATGTGAGTATGTTGTACCTATGTTGGTATAATTGAATGTAGACTATATGTATAACTTTATTATATGTGTTATCTCTCTTGTCTTCTTTCATATGTTACCATACCCTCACTCCTCCTTTCTTTTGTATTTATTTTGCGTATTGTTATAAGCAGTTGATGGAGGAATCAAGCAACAGGTCTAGTCAGGAGCATCCAGAGATAATTAGATCTCACCGATGAGCTCTTAGTTGGTGGATCTAGTGTGAGGGACCTAGGCAGTTTATGGTCTTTTTGTTGGTTGTAAATATATGTTTTTTCCTTTTTGTTGCTACTTTTAATGTTGGGAACCTTGCTGACGTTCATTTTGTGTTTGTGGATTTTATATAAATAGATATGTAGCACTTATATTATCATGGCCAACTGAGGCCATGTTGCTTTTAAAACGTATATTTACGTTATGTTATGGGGATTTATGAAACCCATTTAGCATGATGTTGCATGATTTTCTTCCCATTTATTGTCTAATATAACTGTTAATCAAGTACTTGAGGAGATTTCAACTTATGTTTTAAGTTATGTTTTGAAAAGATGTATATCTCATATTAATAATGATTTCTAGAGAATTATGAGATAGGTATATATTTTATACAACTGCTTATCAATACCTGCTGAGAATTAGCCAACCTTTCAACCGTTATGTTGTGCATGTTTCGAAAATTTATATTATATTCTGATTTTATCTTGTGGTTTTGGAAATACATTCCTTTTTATTTGAAAAGCAAAAAAATTTCCCTCAAATTTCTATATCATTGTTAACATCATCAAGATTTTCTTTCTAAAACTTGATAAAAGTTAAGCTATACCCTCAGCAAGGTAAGGTTCCCCACAGAAATAGAGGTTGATTAGTTGAAGAGAAATATAGTGAAAATATATTTTTTTAATTTTAATAATCGATTATGTGTATTACTTACATAATCGATTATATGTATAACATAATCAATTATTAAAATTAAAAAAATACTATATAAATAATTAGTATCTAAAAAACTTTAAATATATATATATATATATATATATATATATAATCATTATATATACATATAATAATCGATTATGTAGTAGTATTATAAATATTATATAAGTATATATAATTGATTATGATAATATACATAATCAATTATTATGCATATTTTATTGAGTCAAAGATCACAAGTGTTTTATTTCTTCACAATTTTGAGTAGAATTCTGCAAACGTGGATCTCACCAAAATCTTTAAAATTTCCAAGCAACTTCTCTACAACCAAACGAACCGAAATCATACACTTCTCACCACTTTCGTCTTCGTCAATGCACTTCCCCCTTACTTCACCTCTACCAAACACAACGTAAAACTTGAGAGACTTCAATAGAAAAGTTCTCAGAGCTTAAGATGTTGACTATAGAGTAACGACGTAGACCTCTTGTAAATGAAGTCACGAACTAGCTTCTTGGCACGCCATTTGCTCCAGCAACATGAACATCATGATCATCATACAAACACAAATAGAAAGGGTAAGCATGCAAACATATGTACTACAGAAGTATGTGTGGATAGCATACATTATGCATATAGTAAAGTACAAGTAGATACAGACAATGGTAGCAACACATACACAACAACCAATATATACGAATGAAACTTATGAATGAGACCATCTCTACTCCATGGAGTTAACAACCCATATTTGAGCAATTGACCAATTATGTCCCTTAACATGGTATAATATCATCAATAAGATCATGTTAGTCTAAAAGCATGATACATGCCTAAACCATTTGGTAGACACACCAAAACTCAAATATATGGGCATGACCACAACTTTGTCAAGGATATACGTACAGGGCAGTAGTCACTACCACAACACGGGGTTGCATAGCCCCCGACCCTCTGTGGAATTGCACGTCCATATATCCTCAAGGTAAAAATATTGACCTCCACTAGCATTTCTTTACTTGTTATATGATAGAGTGTGTGCTCATTTTAAACATCCCAATGCATGCTTAGATGCGCAAGCAATGATAATAACAATAATTACACACACTTATAGTCTTCCTTAGATTCTTATTTCCAATTTCCTCTAAGTGAAGATTAACTCAATCTAATGTGTGTATGGGTTCTAAGGCCAGAATATCAACACATGGATCACCAAGTGTCCAGAGTTGAAGGCCACAAAATTGACACACGGACCATTAGGTCATCTAATGAAGATACTGCCACAATCTTGTGATCCTCCACCAAGATTCAACCATCATAATTCTCAAAGTAGAGTCTTAAAGAATATTCTCAAACTTTTATCTTTCAACTTTATTATGGAGACAAAACTAACAACACTATACTTGTGCCCCCACAACATCAAGCTACAATTGACCATTATTGGTCCGAACACGACCACCACATTTCATGTGATACTCTACAAGGTCTTAAACACTTTCATTCCACTTAAATAAGGTCTGGACAAGTTTATGTTCAATTCTAAAAGTTTTTTGTAAGTTTTATACATTATGCGATTAAATTGTCTTTTACATGTAATACGCATAGTAATAAGTCATGTGAGAAGATTCCTTAAAGTTCCACTTGGAAATCTTAACTAAATGCAAAATGTTTAGATCTATATTTTCTATTAATTTTTGAACTTCAAAAATTAATTTCGAGATATTCTTAAGGCATTTTAACTTAACTTTTTTACAAAAATTATAAAATGATATTATCTGCAAGTAACAAGAATATAATAGTCTCTGATTTTTTAGAATTTTTTAAATGTGAAAAGACCATTTTACCTGTAAGTTAAATTAACCTAATTAAAATCTTCTTAATTAACTTAATTAAAGTACCAAAAAGATTTCCTTTTCAAATATGACTTAATTAAATTTTTTATGACTAAATTTAATTATTTTAATTATTAAATTAAATTATTTAGGGAGAAATTATAATTTTGCCCCTAGTTGACCAAATTTGACATAATATTCATAATCAACTCATTTTAAATTAAAAAAAATTCTCTTCAAATATGTCCCAAATAAATTTGTTATGACTAAAATTATTTCTTTTAATTTTGATATTACTTTAATTATGGTGAAATTACTATTTTACCCCTAGTTCACCTAATTTTCAAATTAAGTGCTAAAACTAGTCTATATTTTTAACCCAACTTTTTCCTAAGCTTATTAAGTCATTACTAATGAATTTTAATCTTTAAAATTAACTTAATCTCACTGTTATTGAGCTGTAAAATTGTGCAAGGTACTGTCTTAGTTAAAACTCATAATTTTCTTAAGTTTTTTTAGCCAAACTTTGTTTCAATCCCATTAAATGTTAAGTTAGGGTTTAATGTCCATCTTTAACAGATGAATGCAGTTATTCCTTTCAAGGCTTTG
Organism: Spatholobus suberectus; assembly: GCA_004329165.1. Classification (NCBI taxonomy): domain Eukaryota; kingdom Viridiplantae; phylum Streptophyta; class Magnoliopsida; order Fabales; family Fabaceae; genus Spatholobus; species Spatholobus suberectus. The sequence continues at coordinate 9,858,140 of CM014736.1, forward strand.
GTATAGTAGCTCCATTTTAGGGTTTGTGTTCAAGCTTTCATTTTTAGGGTTATAAAGCTTATGGAAAATTAAACGTAGAAGCTTTTTGAATCCAAATTACCAAACAACATAAAATGATATAAGCTTCAAATACAATCACATGAACATGATTAAACAATCATCATCCACCCAATATTATCAAAATATAATAGTAAAAATTTGTACAAAAATATTTGGCAAAAATGACAAAATCAAGGCTTTTCATCTCAGATCACAATATGCATCAAAAATAATATTTTCAAGCATCAAACCTTTCAAGAAAGTATTTTTGACCAAGGTCCAGCCAACCACAAGAAATCAAGACACAAATCTTGAATCTTTGTGTTTAAAAAGTAAAGCTTTGTTTACCCTAAGTTGAGTTATTGGCTTCTTGATATAAGATTCCTTCAAGAAAGTGCTTTCAAACTCCAAACTCCAACCACCACCAAAACAAGTTCGTTGAAGCCATTAACACAAAGGGAAAACGAAAATGAGATGGAGAGGAAGGGAGAACATTTTTGTGCAGTCCCCATAGAGAAAGAAGAAGAGAGGAAAAGCTTACCTTGACTGAAGGGGATGAAGAAAAATGATTAGAACTATAAGAATATTGTTGTGTGACCTTAGCACTTGGTTTGTGGAGCCTTAATGGAAGATTTGATGAAGTAAAGATGGTGTGGGTAGGGGGAGAGATTTTTAGCCAAGGGGACTAAAGAGAGAAAGAAAGGGTTTACATCTTGAAGAGAGAGAAGGAAATGTAGGAAAATGGTTCAAATTTTAGAGTGCCTTTGATATTCTTTGAACTCTCAATAATATTGTTGTATAATGTGTTTTTCTCTCTTGTTTTTATTCAATAATTCAAAGAATATAAAGGATACGAAGAAATATAGTAGTTAGCCTTTGAAATAATAGATTCACGTAATCTACTATAACAGTACTAACATCCAATTTTTCACTAAATCAAGCGTTGGAACTTAACTTTAAATCAAAACCATTTCTTAAGATTGATTAACATTGTTTTATATCAAATCAATATCAATTAACATAAAATCAATCAGATTGATTAGCCCATTACGCACGTAGTTGATTTTAATTTCTAAAATCAATCTCAGTGATTCTTTAATGACTTTTAAAGAGCCTAAGGCTAATTACCTCATCATGATGGACAAGAAAATAAATATCTAATCAAGAGACAAGTAAAACAAATTAAACAAAACTAATACAACTCTTGAAGTCTTCCAAAAGCCTGCAATCCAAACTTCAAGTTTTCATCAAAACTTTGCAAGCTTTATCTTTCACATTAAGATTATAAATATAGGACATTTTAGTCCTTCATCCATTTTAATTAATTTTTTAGGAACCAATTTTGAGTCACTAATAATTTTTTTATGGGCTATAGTGGTACATTTTTACCTTTTTAAGGACTAATTAGGTATTAAAAGTAGAAAGTTTCCTGTGTTTGTAATCCTAATGGACTATTTTGTGAGTTTTGTTTAGGGATTAATTTTGGTTTGGTGTTTTTCAAGAATCATGTGATTATGTTTTAAGCATCTCTCAAGAGAGGGAACAGTAAATTAGTCTAAAATCTATGTCCAAGTCATGTATAAGCCATGTAAAAGAGTGAGAGAAAGTGAGTATTAGAAAACCTTCATTTGAATAATTTGTTTGTTCAAAGGTACTTTAACACTTTAAATTCATAACCCTTTTAGTATAGTTAAAAATTTAAAAGTAAAAAGGTTTTCATTAAAAAATATGATTAATATATTCCACTGTGATTTTTAACACATTCTTAATATGATTTTTAATAATAAAAAAAAAACTATTATTGATTCTTTAACTAAAACTTGTATGGATTAACAAATCCTTAGTTATATATGTTTTTATTTATTTTTAATCCACCTAAGACTCATTCTCCAATAGCCACCAATGACTTCTCCTCTGTAGTTGATGTAAGTATGTGCTTTGCAGGCCACTTCTCCATAAATGAGTGTTTACATTTTTGGTAGCATGGCTTTTTTAACAAATTATATAAATATAACAAAATAACCTGTGTATTGCCTATGATCGAGCATTCGCAATAACTAAAGTAAATGACAATGTTAGCCTATATCATTAACATGACATAGTAATACAGTATAATTTGCTAAATCTAAAAATTCTTGGTCCGAATCTTCTACAGTATTTATGAATCTATGAACGGCCCTAGCCATCTTTTTTCTTGGTATTATGTTCTTATATTTTCTATTCAAAATTATAACTCAGCCATAAGATTCAAAATTGTACCGCGTGCAGTTCTTTATTTTTGGTCCGCGTATCATCAGTACGAAAAATATGCCCACGGCTATATTTTAATGTACGACGAATAAGACGAAAATTTTATATATATATATATATATATATATAATAAGAGCTTGGGAAGTAAGAGAATTTAATTTTAATCTTACATGAATGATTAATATTGTTTGAATTAATTTTAATTTTAATCATCTATTTCAATTATATCATTGAATCCATTTTAATGTAAATGAGTTTTTTAGAGATTTTCTCTCTCACTATAATTATCGACATATTAATAGTTAGCTTTGAATATTTACTATATCAATTTTGTAAACTAAGATAGAATAAAAGATTTTAGATTAAATTTTAAAACTAATAACAGAGGTATTTAAAAGTGAGTAAATAGTGTATATACAAGTGTAAAGGAATTTTACACTATCATTTAATCACATATAAGGTAAGTTTTTTGACTTTAACAATAATTACATTAAAAATCATGCCTACCATATTTTTGATTTGTTAATAGTGTAAAATTTTTTGCACTGATTATACATAAAAATTAATCTCTTTAAAAATTTATTCTATCTTCTAAAATAATAAAATCAATAAAATGATATTTAAAATTGGTTTTGGTGACACTAAAATTTGTAAACAACAATAAAATATTATTAGAAGATACATTCATAATTATTCACAACTATTAAGAGGTTCGTTTATATTGAAAAATACTTAAAATGTAACTCACATTCATTTCTTAAGAAAGAACAATGTATACTAAAATAAAGTAAATATCCAATTTCATCATTAAAAAATCACTTAATAATTTCTTAAGATTACAAATATGTGACATTTTAGTCCTCCGTTCATTGTAATTAATTTGGTTAGGAGCAGTTTGAGTCACTAATATCTTTTTTGTAGACTAATTTGATACATGTTTACTTTTTTTTAAGGGCTAATTATGTATTAAAAATAAAAGAAAAATTGTTGAAGGACTACAGTGTTCCATGTTTGTAATGTTTTGTGTGGATTAATTTTGGTTGAGTGATTTTTTGAGGATCAAATGATTGTATTTTAAGCATTTCTCGACAGAGGGAAGAGTAATTTAGTCCAAATTTTATGCTCAAGCCATGCTTAAGAGCGAGAGAAAGTGAGCTAGCAAATTTCGGCTTAAATGACCTGTTTATTCAAAAACACTTTGTTTTTTGGTAAACTCGATATATTTCCTATCAAAAGTTTGAGACTAATTATTCGAAATACTAAAATCTATTTAAATAACTAATTATTTAAAAAGAGAAAAAGGTCATATACTAATAGTGTAAAACAGTTTTACACTGTCATCTAATCACAAACCATTGTGTATGGTAAATTTGTTGACTTTTAAAATAATAGCTTTAAAAATCATACCAACGATGAATTCCAACGGATTGATAGTATAAAACTTTTTACATTGACAGTGCATAACCATTAAACTCATTTAAAAATACTTTAACACTTTATTAAAAAGTATTAGGTTTAATTAATTTTGTAGTCTCCTATATTTGTGTCAACTTTTCGTTTTAGTCTCTATATCTAAAATCTCTATGTTTTAGTTTTTATATGAGCAATTTTTTATATTTTAATCCCTGTTTTTAGTTTTCTGACAGTTTAAAACTATCACAAAATGGAAGCAAAAGAACTAAAACATATAAAAAAAAAATCATATAAAGACTAAAACGTAAAGTTTTTAAGTATAGGGGCTAAAATAAAAAATTAGCACATGTATAGGAACTAAAAGATTAATTAAACTAAAATATTACTAATACATTCCATTATAATTTCTAATACGTCCCTAATATAATTTCTAATAATTTTTCCATTATTAATTATTTAACCATAATACCTTAAATCAACAAAACCTTAACTTGTATATGTTTTTATTTATTTTTAATCCACCAAGGACTCATTCTCCAATAGCCACCATTGATTTTCTCCTCTGTTGTTGCTGAAAGTACGTGATTTGCTGGCCACTGTTCCATAAATTAGTAGCTTGTCACTTACATTTTTGGTAGCATAGTGGCTTTTTTTAACAAATTATACATATCAAGAAAAAAACAAATTATACATAAATATAACAAAATAGCCTTTGTAAAACCGATGAGAGCAGTAATAATTAAATTAAACGACAATGTTAACCTATATAATTAATTAACATGACATAGTAATGCAGCATAATTTGCTAAATTAAAAAATTCTGGGTCCGAATCTTCTACATTTTTTATGAAGAGTAATGATATATGAATATCTCATTATTTAGAACATTTTTTTGGTGTACATCTCATTATTCAAAATACTTTATTAACATTCATTATTTTTTTTATTTTTTTTTCTTTAACATATCATATCACCTATTATACTTATATTTTTTTTTCTTCTTTCTCTATCTTTCTAGGTGTAAATTAGAATGTAATAAGTTCCTACCTATCATTTTCCTTTTTATGAAACTGTAATAAGTCCTATTTTCTTGGTATTATGTTAAAATATATTTGTATATGTAGTTAAAAAATTTCTAGCCATAAGATTCAAAATTGTACCTTCTAGCCATTCAAAATTGTTACGCGTGCAATTCTCTTTTGGTCCGCGTATAATCGTAGTACGAAAGTTTTGCCCTCTCTGCTATATTTATTGTACGACGAATAAGACAAAGAGCTTTATATATATATATATATATTGTGGAGATGTTTCAAATGAGAAATTTCTTAAAATGAAATATGAAAATAATTAATAATAATCATTGGATTACAATTAAAAATACTGAACACATGAGATTAAATTCAATTAAATACCTAATTCTTATGAGACCATCATTGTTTCCGTCGCTACTACTACTATCATTGTCTTCACCATTACCACTGTCTCCGCCACCACCATTAATGTAATTGTCATCGTCACCACCGTTGCTGCCACCGTCATCACCATCACTGCCACCGCCACCGCCACTATCACCTGGTGGTGGTGGTTAATATATATATATATATATATATATATATATATATATATATATATGAGGGATAGGACTTGTTAACACCAGGTGTAAGAGTTAGTCAAATTACACCTTCAATAACTTTTTGCATAATGCAAATTTAACCAATCCAACCGTTGAATTTAATGTTCTTATTAATTAGATTAAGTATACAAAATTTCATACAATTCTAAAATTATTTAATAGTTCATTAAATAACTTTATTTTAACGTACAATATAATATTAAAATATATGTAAATATTCAATATTAGATAACATATTTAAAAAAGTCCAAATGATGTGAAATTTGATATACATAATCAGAAAGATAATATCATCAAATTCAACGGTTGGATTGGTTAAATTTGTATTATACAAAAAGTTATTGAAAGTGTAATTTTACTAACTCTTACACTTGATGTTAACGGATCCTGCCCCGCTATATATATATATATATATATATATATATATATATTTATATATATTTCGTCACTTGATATAAGTTAAGTTGTAAGTTTTAATCAAACAGCTAACAATTATGATTTTATTTATAATCTCTACCGATGGTTATAAAGATGAGATATAAAATTAATTAATTAATTTTTGTAAGTTATAATTGTAATTTTCAAAAATAATAGTAGTATTTAAAAATGTTGTGATCAATAAATAAATTCAATAAAGTTAAAAATGTGTAATAATAGATAAAACGTGAAGAGCGTCGATTCTGACAAACAGGGTCGGAGTTGGACGATGACTCATGTATCACAGCTGTATGCAATTCTTCTGATTTGGCAAAAGACTTTCTAATGAATGGTTTGTGCTATTTCTCCCGAAACTTCCTAGTGCTTGAGCAAGCCATGCATATACGCCCTAGAGAAACTGACATTTATCTCGATCAAACTCTCAGTACAGAACTACAGATAACACGAGCACATGGAATTCGTACGTTGATATATGAACAGAAACCATCTTAGGAAGAAGGTGAGTCAAAATCGGCCAGATGAAGAGAATCAAGCTACTAAGCGCGGAATGATACACGTGCCCAGCATGAACATATATAGCTGCGTTATTAAAAGACAAACATTAACAAGTGTCATTTGGACAAACTGGCAAGGAAATAAAAATAAAAAATAAAAGATAAAAATTTATTCCGTTAACAGCTAATTTTTTAATATATTTTTAATTAAATGCATTTTTTGCGTTTTAAAATAATTACCGGTAGTCTATTATATTCGAGCTTTTGCATAAAATTTAAGAGAAGGTAAAAATTAATGCTTTATCATTTCACTTTGAGGCGATACTAAAATACAAATTAAAGTTTAAAAAGTATATTTCTTTTCAGTTTTATAAAGTGATAAATAATTTAAAATAAAAATAATAATTTAAGTAATATTCATTTTGAAAAAGAGATAATATTAAAGGAAAAAGGAGTAAAATTCCAAATTTTATATAGGTTGAGATTATATGGGTTGAACATTTAAAAATCTGAGATTTTAAAATTTTTCTCAGTTTCAAATTTTACAAAATGTCATTCATTTTTTTTTAATAAAATGATAGTAAAAAGATTAAAATGAATAATATTTTATAGAATCAGAAATTAATGGAGAATTTTTAAATTTCAAAAAATAAAATAGCCAACTTATACAATTTTAAAGACTAATTTAAGAATTTATTCTAAGAAATAATTTCATGAGTAAAGCATTAGCGGTACCATATAAACAAGTCTCACAATTCACCTACACGCAGAGGAGGTTGCTCATGAGTTGAGATACCTTGTGAGCCAAGGAAATAGTTTGATAACAACTTAATAAATTAGAAATTTTGACTATTTTTTTCAAGGAAGCCAATTTCAAAATAATATATGTTCCGATTATTAACAAATATAGCATTAGCTTATGACATAGTAATAAAATCAATGGGAAGTTACACTATTTACAGTTTTACATCAATGATATTAAGGACCCATTTGTATTATTTGTTTAAAGCATGTTTAATTAAAAAATATAATTAAAAATTATGATACTTATGCAAGGTTTGTTAAAATTAAAATTTTAAAAAAGAAACCATTTTGTTGCTCTCATAAGTTAAAAATAATAAGTTCTAAAAAGAAACTCTTAAAAACTAAATAACAGAATTACCTTAATTAATTTTAAGATTATACCGGACCTTAACATACAAGTGTATATTATGTAATGACCATAAATAGGAATTGATTATCGGTTAATAATATATAGTAAATAATTATGAGTTTAATGACCATGTCCTATTAGTGTAAAAAGTTTTATACTGTCAACCAATCAGAAATTACCATTAATATAACTTTTAAAGTATTTATTATAAAAATCAACAAACTTATAATAAATAGTAGTTTGTAATTGTATGACAATGTAAAATTACTTTACACTGTCAGTGCATAGCCTGTTTTCTCAATAATTATTTACAAGATGATTAATAATATAAAAGTGATATGCATAAAATGATGTATATAAATCATTTTCGTTGGAGAAAGCTAGGATGGTATAAAAGAATAAGGTTTGATTGAGAAAATATTTGTTTCTAGTTTACCTTTTTTAAAATTATAAAAATATCATTATTTATAAAGAAGTGAACAGATTTAAATTGACCCAAATTTTATTGAACAAAACAATGATTGATCGAATTGGGTAGTCCATTCAATTCTGTTACAATGAAAGGAGGTAAATTCCGACCTCTGGTTGAGTAATTTGATCTGTTGAAACTCCAACCAAACTCGGCATTTTTTTAAGAGCTTCAATATTTGAACATATAAAAGTTATATTGTACATCATCATATAATATACAATTATCTCTTCTTTTCACATTTAATATTGATGGCATTGCAGTTAGGGGTGAAAATGCGTTGAATTGGATTAGGTTTTATAAGGCCTTAAGTCTGACTACTTCCCAATTTAAAGACAAAAGTTTAATCTATTTTACATGATATAAGACTTATTTTATGGCCTGATATAGCCCAAAAGCCTATTTAAAAGTTTACTTTATAATATAATTTATTAAACAATGTTACAAATATACTTCTAAATAAACTAATGAGCTTAAAATGACATGTAGGCCAATAAGTTTAAGTCTTTAAATAATTTAACAAATATATAATATTAAAATAGAGTTTGATTTTGATTTACTGTTAGTATAAAAATTTTAAACTATCAACTAATTAGAAATTACCATAATTATGATTTTTAAAACAATTATCAGAAAAGTCAACAATTTTCAACTATATGATAATTTATGAATAGATGACAATGTAAACAAAAATATTTATACTGTTATTATATATATTAATTAATAAAATTGTAACAACAATGATATTATTATCATTATATTATTTGTATTTAATTATTTAAATAAGCCAACTTATTAGACTAAAATACATTTTGAATGACTTGAAGTTTAATCTTTTTAACTAAGAATTTAATTATCTTAAAAAAATTAAAAATTTAATTAAAATACATTGTTAGTCTAAAAAGGTTCTTACAATGTTATTCAACCATAGATTATCATATAATTAAAAATTATTAATTTTTGTAATAATTATTTTAAAAGCCATATCAAAGATATTTTTTAATTAATTAATAATATAAAAATGTTTACAATGACACTATATCAAAATTAAACTCTTTTTATAAATCATTAAACTTGATGAATTATTTAACAAATTAGTTTGACCTAAGCTGAACTTAATATGGATTAGATTATTGACCCCAACTGCAGCAGTCTAGTCTATTTTCATGTCTAATTGTAATGGAAGGTTTTGCTTTTTAACGGTGATGAAAAGGTTGTCATCGAAAAAGGTGACCCTTAGTGAAATGTCGTCATCATTGCTAAAAGAAGGCGTAAACAGAGAAGCAGTATTTGCCATTTTTCCTATTTTGTCTCCATTTTTAATTTTATTTTTTTGATTGAGTTCAAATCTTTATAATTTTATTTTATTTAAAAATATAAATATACTTCAACTTCAGCATCCAATCTGAACTAATCTAATTTTTATTTCCCTAAAACGACCCGAATTCAACTTCTGAATTTCAATCGGTTAATGGTTTCATCTTTCTCCTAATATAAATCCGACCCAATTATACCATTGGTTTCGTATTCTGTTACACAAATGTTCAAACGTAAAATGATATTTTTATAACAAAAGACTTAATTGCACATTTTGCCACCCATTTTTTATGATTTGGCAAATTTTGTCGCCTAACTATTTTAATTACATATTTTGTCATCCAAGTTTCAAAATTTATTACATTTTGCCACCTAATTATTTTAGTTGCACATTTTGTCATCTATCTTTTAAAATTACACGCATTTTGTCACTCCCTTAGTTGACCGTTGACGTGACAATTTTGACCGCTTACACGACAATCAGCAGTCAACTTGCCACAAAAGTAATCAATCTGCCATTTCAGCAATCAAAATTGTCACATCAACAATCAACTAATAGTGGTGGCAAAATGCGTGACATTTTGAAAGTTAGGTGACAAAATGTGTAACTAAAATAATTGGGTGGCAAAATGTGAAAAATTTTGAAAGTTAAGTGACAAAAAGTGCAATTAAAATAGTTGAGTGTCAAAATTCACGAAAACATAAAAATTGAATGGTAAAATGTGCAATTAAACCTAACAAAAATTATTTTTAAACACCCCAAATACTATTTAACACCTGGTGAGAGAGTAAAAATAGAAAGAAAAGCGTAAATATATGATACGTTATAAAGAAATGAGATGTATTGACTAAGTGTTTAAAAAAATAAGATGTGTAAAAATTATTACCCTTTTTATAATTGTCAAGAAACAAGAAAAAGTTGAAAAAGAAAAAACAAATACATGGCGTATGGAAATGGCAAGAGTTACCAAAAAGAGAGTAATGGAATTATGGACAGCATATATCGTTAATAATTACAGAATTGGAACCCGACACGATCAGTGAAAAGGGTCGTTGCATGGTAAGGAAAAGTCGTGGCACTGCACCCACATGCGCTGTCTCCCGTTCACCAATTTAACACTCCAAGCATCTCTATCTTCACTGTATTTTTTCCAATGTTCATATTCCGCTACCGTCCAAATAATCTTATCTACACTCACCCTTTGACTACACCTATATATAAGTATCATCACAACTGCCTCAAACACAAGAACAAACTCAAATAACCATCATCACATCGTCAAAAACAGTTTCATCATTATTATATTATTATTAAACAACACTTGTCATCATGGCCAAGCTCAGTGTCAGAAGCAGCAGCAGCAAAAAGAAAAGCGTAGGTGGCATTGTGAAGTTCAAGTTTGTCGTTGAAAAGCTCCAAAAGAGACTCCTACAGGGGAGAAACAAAGAAGGGTGTCCAGAGGACGTGAAGGAAGGACACTTCGCTGTGATTGCGGAGGGTGGAGAGGAACAAAAGAGGTTCGTGCTGCCACTAAGCTGTTTAAACAACCCAACGTTTTTGAAGCTATTGGAGCAAGCAGAAGAAGAGTACGGGTTTGATCATGAAGGTGCACTAACCATTCCTTGCAGGCCTAGTGAGCTCGAGAGGATACTCGCGCAGCAATGGCATCAAGAGGGAACAACTGAAACTACTGGACTAAGGTGGACTTGTAAAAAATCCATGGTATTTTGAAAACTATATATTATTGAGAAATTAATAATGTGTAGTCAACTGGAATTTTGAGTTTAGTTAACTTTCTTTCCTTCGTCAAATTAATTTGACTGTCTAATTCTTCCACCAAGAGCTAATAAACAGTTCCAGTTACGATGAGATTACTCGCATAGCACATATTTATCATCATTTTTTTTCTTGGTGCTTATTTATTATACTTTCTAATTTTTAGTTTGGGATGTACACTAGCTAGTTAAATTCCGTTCATAAATAATAATATGTTTAGTAAAACAATAATTACATTTTTAAACAATATTTTATATATCAAATTTGTAAATATAATTATAAGCAAAACATGTTTAGACAATTTCAAACTGCTCCGTTTTTTGACGAAAAATCTTCAACTTGTCTCTGTTCCCACCAGCTAATTATAGATGCACTTTTGGCCCATCTATATCCCACCCAGTTAAAAGGTGTTATGATAATTAGGGGCATCCTTACTTATAATGAAATTATGGCTGCCAACAACGATTCTGCTGCTTGTCGACTGACTTTAATGCTATGGAACTTTTTTGTCATTTATATTCATGTATAAAGTTGCGACTTGCGAAAGCCCGTATGACACCAGCTGTCAATGTACAACAAATAATGCACAACACACACACACACACTAATACTCAACTTTGTTCAGAACACACTCGCACACTGATACTCAAGTTCAGGCAGGGCATGAAAAAAGATTATCATAAATGAAGATATGCATATTTCGTCTCTCGTACATATTTAAGAGAGTTAATTTATACAGAAATTAATTGTGTTTTAAAAAATAACGTATGAATTTATTATAAATCCTTTTTTATTAACTAGTCACAAGTGAATAGTAGAACCATAGTCTCGAAAAAAACGTAGCCACTTTCACGACATATAAGAATTAATCATTGAGACATCCCAGAAGCAAACATAAAGTATCCTGTATGATGTGGACGTTATAGTCGAGCACAAGCAACTGGAGATGTTATCAAGTGGGGTGTAGCTCCGAATGAAACAGATTCTTACACTATCATCCGCTTGTGTTGTGATATTTTCTACCTTTGCTTGCAAAATCATATGAGAATACAGATTCTGAGGATAAAGTGAAGTTGGCTTTGAAGTTGCTCAAGAAGAATGGTTAATTATGATCTACTTATCTGAGTTGAAAATATGTTTTGCGGGAGCAGGAGTCTAATCATATGTGACTCCGATTATGCTAAATCAAATCAGAACGTTATGAACTATTTTGGGATCTGTCATAAATGGGAAAGCAATATTTGATTGCATCTGGGGATGGCTACTATAGTGTGAGGGATGTTTGTAATCTTGTGGTGTATGGGACGTTTAGTCTAATCAGGAACGCATCAGTATTTTGAGTACATCTTGTACTCAAATATAATATTTATTTTGCAATTAAACAAAGAGTACTCAGTATAATAATACGTACAAAGGTCATAATTCGTAGTATATATTTGACAGATTTATCTAATTTATCCTACGTAAAAATGAGATTAAACAATTTCATTAAAAATGATTGGTATAATTTTTTATGTTATACCAATTATTTTTAAGTATATAAAAACTTACACCAATTATATTTAATGGGGTTGTTTGACCCCAATTTTACTTTAGGTAAAGTTAAACAATTCCATATTTGACCAATTAATATATTTCTTAAAACGTGTTTCATGCTTAACTTCTATATCATAATAAAATGTCAGCAATATTAATATATTTTTCATGAAATATTAATACATTTCATGATATAAATATTAAAAATATTACATATAATTGTAAGATGTAATCAGGAGCGGTTTCTTGTATATAAATAGAATAGAGTGAGAAGGGAATGATCAAGATCAAGTTACTCGAGTAATTTTTTGTAAAGTTACTCTTTTTAAATAATTCTCTCTATATATCAAATTTTATTAATTAAACTGTTGAATATGTTGATATTAACTTAACAATTATGCACATTAAATTTTACATAAATTGAACATTTCTAATTATATAATCTTATAGTTGACATTTATTTATATTTTAAAAGAATATACTATATGTTAAATTAAATTTATTTAATAAAATATCAAATAGTTTTAAAATTTTATAAAAAATTCTTGATCAACTAATTAACAATTTTTAATTCAACTGTTTGATTAATAAAATTTAATATATACATAAAGTTATTATTATTATTATTATTATTATATATTAATAAAATACAATGTTTTACTTGGATACACTTTTAATATATAACTACGACAATGAAGTTTAAACTTAGAATTTTATGAAAATTATCCAAATCCCATTACTAGACGCATGTTTGTGGTTTGTGTTACCGTTCCCAATTAGCCTTAAACATACGTTTGCAAAAAAGATATATTTTGTTACTTATGCGTTAAAATTACATTGGAATGACCGATATAGCAATTTAAATGACAACTCCAACATATGCTTGGTCGGCCACTCGGCCTGGTGGGTTTTACTTTAACATCCTTCTCTAAAAATAAAATGGATTGATCTAGTGAGTGTTTGGATTTACATCACATATAATTATAAAATTGCATCTTTTCCATGTTGAAGTAGAAGCTTAATATTGTGTTTGGATTTGTGGTAGGAAATTACAGTAAAAATAAAATCATAGTGAAATTAACACAAAAGCAATTATTTATTGCTTCAAAAAATCATGGTAAGTGCAACTCACTATGTTACCAAACATACACTAAGTATGTATTTCGACACATGTTTAATATGCATGTAAACAAACAAAATCACGTTAAATGTATCCATTTATGCAGAAGCAATATTAATATATAGCTTCTGAGGGATTCGGATCAAGTGGGCATCTAAGGCCTAAACAAACACGCTATAAATAAATAGCTTCTAAATTTCATATCCCCCAGCACACGCGTTCTCCTCGGGCAGACGCGGAACCTTTCTTAGCAATTGAATTTTAGAATCCAGAGCAACCATTCGGTACAAATTGTTTCGTACGAAATATGATAAATTTCTGTTTGACCAGTAAAGGACGCATGACCATACAGGTAGTCGAGGAAAGTAAAAACTACTAATATCCAACAAAATATCTCAGCGTAACATTTGTGCTGTGCCCATTAGTAACTTTTATTCCATACAATTCAACTTTTTTGTTTATACTTTTTGGTTATAATACGATCCAACTTTCAACTGTGTGAATTAGGTACGTAAATAAAGGGGGAACGCCGGAAAGGAAGATATCTTTTCTCCATTTTGTTTTATTTTTAAAAATAAAATAAAATAAAGGAAGATGTATTGTTTATAGTTTTTTTATAAAATTAAAGTTTTTAATTAGTATACAAATATTTTTCATACAATTTATTTATTTATTTTCACTTTCTTTTTTACTCATTCAAGCAAGAACAAAGGAATTTCTTTATTTCTTTCCTTCTTATTTTTATTCATCCAAACAATATACTTTTTCAATTATATATCTCTTTTAATTTTATCTTTCTTATTTTGCCCTCTTATTTATTACAAAACATTGTAGACTGTGAAATATTTAACTTAGGATACACTTTTGAATATTGATAATATTTGAAGGTTATATGAAAAACTTTATTCTCATAATTTCATTGAGTACAAAATACTTTATCATTAAGACATTATATATTTAATATACATTGCTACCATTATTTTCAAGAAATTATACAACTCCTAAGTTACGGAAACGTTAAAAAAATTATAACTTAATTAATAAAATAATTAAACTTGTTTTGATACTTTTGGTCTTCACAATAACGACAAATCAAGCTTTTTAACAATAACATTTGTTAAGACAATACTTTGAAAATAAAAAACTTGATGAATTTCTGATGAATAAGTTAATTGTTTATATTAAAAAAGATAATATTAATCGTTTCAATACACAGTGAATTATTAATGAATTTAACTTTGTAAAATATCATTGAGCTAGCTTAATTTTTGTAAATAACTATTGTAAGTTTTTTATTTTTAATTTATATTTTAAATTTTAACTTTGATACATTATCAATTTACACTATCAATTAATTAAAAAGCACCCTAGATATAATTTTTAAAATAAATAATTACAAAAATAATAACCTTATCATGCATAATAATTCATGATTAGATGATAATATAAAATACATTTACACTGTCATTATGTTCTAATTAAATTCTATATTTTATATAAATATTTAACATTATGAGTTTTTTAATTATTGATAAAATTTATTGTATTGATTTTATAAATATATTTAAACTTTTTTATCTTTATGTTTTGGCTTCTTCCTCCGAAGAAAATAGCCAACTCGACCCTTATATGTAATATTTACATACGCATTATGTAATTACGGCTAATGTTGGATATTGTTTTATCATAATGGATGAGTTGTGCGAGTCTTTTTGACTTTTGAGGTCTTTGGACTGTTGCTTTTGATAGGTAGGGGTTATAAACATATGCTTTTTAAAACTGATTTTAGCAATATTATCCCCCTTTTTTTTTAAAGATTATCTAGAACATGTTTTTATTTATTTTGTCAACAGATCATTCATTAAAAATACTTAACGATATTTATAAAAGCACATGATGTTAAAAGAAGAGCATTGCAGCAATGTAGAAGGTATAAATAACAGCAAATCAGACATGCATATTTAAAACTAAACAAATTAGCAATCCCAAAACTACAAACACAATAAAGCATGGTATTCATATCTTTTTATTACAAAGAAACCTTGGTAGAGTCATGAGTTTTTTTTTTACTTTTTTTTTTCTTTTGTTTGTTATTCCTTTCAAATCGGCACATGCCTAGCAACAACTTAAACCAAGACAACCCCAAAACAACCTACAACAAATATGGGTAAAGTAGCGTTGAGTAAAGCAGTTGGAAAAGAATTAGAGACAAAGAAGAGGGCGACATAGGCAAACAAAAAAACTGAAAAGTTAGAAAAGAGAAGGAGATGAAGATGATAGTTGGAAAAGGAGGGGAGAGAGGTGGAGGTGAAGGTGGTGGCCGAAGGAGGAGAGGGAGTGATGGTGAGGAAGGACAAAAGAGGTGAAAGAGAGAAGAAACTCTCACTATGAAGAGGGAAAAAGGCACCTAAAGTGAGTAAGAAGTCCTCTCATAGAGGTAGAATGAAAACCCTCCCATGAAAAGAGAACACCCCCTGCATTAAGATTTGCAAAATTTGCGTTTCTATTAAGAATGAAATTATACTGAGTGTTGTTTGATTTTTTGATTGTAAGTCTCAAATCATAATTTAGGTAGAAACTATATTTTATATATATTTTTTTTCAAACCATAATTTTAGGATTCAAAATCTGAAACCAAATATGAGGGTTTAGGTAATTTTTTCATGTTTTAAAATCAAATTTACGGTGGGGGAAGTAAAAGATTTCTAGTTGATATAACTAACTTTCAAGTGTGATACTTACAAACCTTTTTTATGCATATCAAGGATATCTCTAGTTGAAGAGTATAGACCATGCCCATTGCCCAATTTTATGGAAGTAGATTAAGGAAGAATTTAGAAGGGTTTACACAAAATTTCTTTAAGCTTTAAATATTGCCTTTTTCATAAACTACTTTTAATTTATTTTACTAAATTCTACAAAAAAATTATAAATTTTTTTTGAAAACTTATTTTGATAAATTTTAAAACCAAGCTTATGAATACTTAATAAATTACTTAATTAATCCTTTTTATCCAAACATGTCCAAATTACTCGCGTACATAATCATCATAAAACCTTGAAAGCACATGTTCTTGCTAGCAATGGAAGACAGAGGCTAAGGTGGGAAAGCCCACCAAGTCTCCCACGATGGGAAGCAAATTTAAGACCGTTAGATTTACTTAAATTTGAATCAATGGCTAAATTTTTTTCTTTTTTTTAATTATTTCATTTTTCTTTTTTCTCTTTACTTTCCCATTTTCTCCCTTTTCTTTTTCTTCTTCCCCCTTCTTCTCTCTCCTCTTCTTCTCCCCCTTTCCTTTACCGTCTCGGTTTGCTGCCCACTTCTCCTTCTTCTTTTTTCTTCTTCTTCCCTCTTCTTCCTCCTCCTGGCCCTTTTCGTCACCACCGCAACGACGCTTCAGTGCAGGCTTCATAATCTCCTTTTACTCGTTTCGCCTCTCGTTCGCCGTCCTCCGCTACGGCTTTGGCCTTGTCTTTACCGGCACCCTTGCCGGTGGCTTCAAACTCATGGACTCGACCTCCCACCAAGCGCTATCAGTTAGACATGAGCACGTGATGAAGAGCATCTAATACGATTAATTAATATAATTTTTTTTCAATTAATAATATTGCTCTACTCCAAAGTCTGAACAATATTATGTTGGTTTGATTGCACTTAAATGTGGTAGAGGAAACAAAACCATGAATGATTTTCCTTCTTTTTTTTTGTTGGGAGCATAAAATGCTGTGTTTTAGAGAAAAGGAAGGAGGAGGAGGTTGATGATTGTAGATCGGTAAAGAGTTTGCAGTGCTTTGGGACGGCGATGGTGACATGAGGGATGATGGTAATGACTTCGTCAGAGATGGGGTTAGTGGTGGAGAAGGGGGTTGGCGGTGGAGAAGGAGACGAGAAGAAGAAAGAAAAACCTAAAGGGCAAAATGGGAAAAGAGGAAGAAAAAGAGAAAATTAAAAAATTAAAAAAAGAAAAAAATCTAACCATTGATTCAAATTTAAGTAAATCTAACGGTCTTAAATTTGCTTCCCACCGTGGGAGACTTGGTGGGCTTTCCCACCTTAGCCTTCGTCAGCAATGGAATTGGGAACTTTTGACTACAGAGCGCGTCCGACATTACTTTCTTCCCTTTTGTTGTTTTACTTTCATACCTTCGCACAGCCCCAAAGGTAGAAGCATCATTCACGAAATGGAGCCCCGAATCGGAGCACTATTTTCAACATAGGGGTTGTTCGAATAGCCATTCACATGTTGTTTGATGCAACGTGATTGATAAAAACTGGCGGATTAAAGTTCAACGTAGTTTGTAACAGAAGTACAAATGGCTGATTTACGTATTTAGGATCCTTTTACAAACATTTTATTAAAATGAGATCTTTTAAAACAAATTATTAACATGAGATTATTTTAATCATTGATCAGTCAAACTCGTTAGTCTAACTAGCAAAAAACAGTACACATCAACTTTTTTAATGATTTTTTTTTAATTTTCACATGGCATACCACGTTAAATTCACTAATTTGACAAGCAAGTTTAAGTAGAAGCTAATGTGGCAACTAAAAATGCTAGTCGTAGTAGTGAATTTATGTGGATGTGACACGTAGCATATTCTGGTTAATCTAGCTAGTGGGAATAGCAAATTTATGAGAGCGCCCCATGTGGTAGATTTTGGTTAATCTAGCTAGAGGGAGTAGCCAATTTATGTGGGTATCACACGTGGTAGATTCTAGTTAATCTAGCTAGTGAGAGTAGCTAATTTATGAGAGCACATCATGTGTCACATATGAGCGTATAGTGCTATTCTCACTAGCTAATTGTAGAAAGTGTACCACGTGACACATGAGAAAAAGGTATTTATTTTCAACTTAAGTGTAGATAAAATTTGAATTAAATAAAATAATAAACATAAATTAAATTATAATTAAATAAAATTAAAAGTTTAAAAATAAAGTAAATTAATATTTTAATTTAACATGTTAAATAAATTTAAAAATAATTCAAAAATAAGAATTATATGGATAAACAAATTTATTGTTAAGTTGAAAATAAATAAAAAAGTTATTTATTCACTTTAAGTTAACAGTAAATAGATTAATAATGAATAATAAATAAGTTGATATAAATTTTTAATTAAATAAAATAATAAATGTTAATAGAAGTAGAATATTAAAATAACAAATAGGAGATCCACTTTGTCACGTGTCACACTCACATAAATTAGTTACTGCAAGTAACTAAGATACCAGAATTTGCCACGTGGCGCGCTCTCTTAAATTAGCTACTCTCACTAGATAGATTAATTAGAATTTGTCACATGTCACACTCACATAAATTAGCTCCTCTCACTAGCTAGATTAACCAGAATCTGTCACTTGACGCGCTCTCATAAATTAGTCACCCTCACTAGCTAGATTAACCAAAATCTGTCACACATCACACCCACATAAATTCACTACTCTCACTAGTTAGATTAACCAGAATCTGCCACGTGTCACACCTACATAAATTTTTAAAAAAATATTAAAAAAACAAATGTGTATTGTTTTTCATTAGTCAGACTAGCTGATTTGACCGATCAATGGTTAAAACAACCTTGTGCCAATAATTTATTTTAAAAAAACCCATTTTAATAAAATATTTGTAAGAAAAAACTCAAATTGCTCAATTAGCCAAATACAAACCAATGTTGTTAAAACTAGACCAGTCATTGCATCGATCAAGACACTGGTTCAAGGTTCAATAGTACAACTGTAGTTGAACCGTAATCGAACCGGTATTAATAAAATAATAATAATAATTAAATAATGCATAAAATAATATTAAAAATACATAATATCATAATTTTATAATACTAAAAATAAAAATAAAACATAATTTTATAAGTTCTTTACAAAAGTGCAAATCAAATATGTCATGATATTTAAGTATAAATTTTAACTCTACACATCAATATTTATTAATAAAAACAATTTATATTTAAAATAAAAAAAAATGATAAACACTTTAAGTTAGTTTTTATTTTTATTTTTTAAAAAATCAAAATAATGTATTAAGCATTTTTTTAACCAGCTGTGAATCGATTTTTGACCAGTTTTTAACCGATTTTACCGATTTTTGACCAATTTTCTAGTTCTTTAACCAATTTTTCTTTAGGCCAAGTCTGTATTTTATTTAAACCAGTCAGGTAATCAATTCACCAGTTTTCTGATCCAGCTGGTCCAGTTTGATTTTCAGAACATAGTTACAAACACACAACATCTTTGTCCCTGCGTATGACCAAATTAATAAAAATATAAGAAAATAGAGCTATGCCTGTTTCCGATAACTTGATAATTTTCTCGGACAACAACGTGGCGGCAAACGAAGGGAACTTACAAAGGGTGAAGAATTATCTTAGGAAAACAAAGGATAGGGACTGCGGGGAAAAGGTAATAACAGAATTAGTTGGGAAAAATAGACACGTGGCAGCTGATACTATAATTCAGGATATGACAAGAAGCAAGAGAGAGAGGAAGCCTAACAGAAAATATGCTGAAGATGGGATATAATTAGGGGAGAAATCAGTAGAGAGGGGACTGTGAGATCATTATTCTTCTGACTTCTTATTCTCTGGAATCTTTCCTTCTACTGTTAATACATGTTTACTCGTTGTATTCATGGCTGACATTCAGTATCATGCTTACTTGATTTCTAGCTTCTTGTATTGGTGAATTTCAGTGAATTAATACATTACTATTGGTTGGTTCTCTTTTTTTTGTTCCCCTGTGTTGTCCCTTACAAATTATTAGTAGGAAGAGAGGCAGAGGAAACTAGCGCAGTAAATAGTATACTCTGGGTACAACATATCATTCATAACATCATAACATAAGCTGCGTACTAGTTGATTCAGATACGTGTTACATCTACCGTCCCCTGTTAATCTATAATGCTGGTCAGCAACCAAATTGATAAGCAAAATTAGACCATGATTTCTACACCGATTCTCTGCCATTTAAATCAACTATAATCGCCATGGAGAAATCCGCCTCAAGCAGCAACACCCCACCTGCATTGTTATATAAGCACGTAATCCTTAGATAGCGATATGCTGGACAAAAGTTGGTGTCCCAGTCCCACTATTTTCTTCAGTCAGATAAACCCGCCTTTGACCTTAGGTGCTCCTTGAAATCCATAATGTCACCTTCCCATCTGGTCACAGTTTGATCCGCACACACCCATATCTCATGGGCCACCTGATTTATGAGCCTAAAATCATGACTAACAAGCACCATGCCACCATCCCATTCATTCAATGCTTCAGCCAACGAGTCAATTGTTTCAATATCCAAATGATTAGTTGGCTCATCCAAAAGGAGCAAGTGAGGCTGTCTGTAAGCTAACCATGCAAATATCACACGGCTCCTCTGCCCATCAGATAAATTCTTCATAGGCATCACCTGCGCTTTACCTGACAGTCCAAATTTCCCAATAGCTGCTCTCATCCTCTCCTCCTCATTTCCAGGGTATTCTTTTATCATAAACTGGAGAGCAGACAATTCCAAGTCTAGCTTTTCAGCCAAGTGCTGGTGAAATTGTGCAATTCGAAGGTGATTGTGGCGTCGAACCATGCCATCTATAGGAACCAGATCGCCAGTCATTAGCTTCAGTAACGTACTCTTCCCAGCTCCATTGGGTCCAACCAGAGCAATCCTAGAGTCTAAATCAACCCCAAAGTCAAGGTTCTTGTAGATCTGATTATCAGGAGTGTAACCAAATGTCACCTCAACAAACTGGAGGACAGGCGGAGGAAGTTTTCCCACATCAACAAAGCGGAATACCAAAACTTTGTCTCTTACCACCTTCTCTGTGAGTCCACCCCGCTCCATTTTTGCAAGAGTTTTCTCTTTACTCTGGGCCTGGCGAGCTAGTTTTGCTGATCCATGACCAAATCGAGCAATGTATTCCTTCATCGAGGCAATTTGCTCCTGCTCCCATTTGTACTGCTTCATCTGGTTCTCTTCCAGTTCAGAACGTGTCTGAACATATTGATCATAATTACCAGTGTACAGCTTCAGCTTCTTGTTTTGCATGTGGATGATATTTGTGCAGACGCCATTAAGGAAATCCTGGGAGTGTGAAATCACAACCAGAATACGGTCAAACTTCTTCAAATTCTCTTCCAGCCACACACAAGCTTCCAAATCTGCAAATATATTTTTTAAAAATTATGAATCAAAAGTTATTCCAGGACCAAAGGTGAAACTATACTGACAGATGTAGGTACAGAACAAGAGCAAGAACACCTCACAGATATCACATAGACACAGAGAAAGCAAATAAATCGAATTTAATTTGAAAGTATAACAAGTAACATCAGTGACTGATTTACTTAAAATTGGACCAGTTGCATTAGCAGAAATGCAATCACCATAAAATGACATGATAATGCAGAGACAGAATGCAGGGTGGCAGGGTTAACAATTTCTCAAATAGATATAATAAGAAAGATCAATGAAGAGTTAAATGATTGGATCTGACATTCGCAAATCAACCACATTGATATAAAGCATCTAGCGATATATTATCCTATCTTGAAGCAATCCTGCCGTGGCAATCTTTTTTCTAAAGCAAGCAACAAAGAAAAGTTGCTCTAAAAACTATACAGAGAGGCCTACATACTGGCTAAACCAGAAGGATTCAACAAATTCATGGCTACTATTTGATAGAAAAAATTATACAACAGATAAAGAATCTACAGGACCTTCCATTTAAAATCACAAGTAGACAGGAGAAAATCATCACATCAGTCACGTGAAAATCAATGCATACCAAGGTGATTGGTTGGTTCATCAAGTAAAAGAATGGTTGGGTTCATAAATAGAGCACGTGCTAAAGCAATCCTCATTCTCCAGCCACCAGAAAAATCACGTGTCTTCTTGGCCTGCATCTGCTTGTTGAAACCAAGACCAAATAAAATTTCAGCAGCACGCTTTTCTGCAGTTGATGCATCAATGGCTTCCAATCGTTCATAAATACGTTCAAGAGTTCCCCCACCCCCATCATCCTGGACCAAAAACCAATCAAGTGAGCCAGTGATCCAAAAACATAAAACAGTGGGGAAAAAAACAGATTCTATATTACTTAAACACACCTGAGCTGCCAAAGCTTCAGCTTCTTTTTCCAGTCTCAACCTTTCCTCATCACAGCTTATGACAGCCTCCAATGCAGACATGTCAGATGCTTCAATTTCTCTGGTAAGGTGATAAATATCCATGTGGTCTGGAATAGGTAGCTCTTGGCAACCTATTGTAGTAAGCAGGGTAGATTTTCCACAACCATTTAATCCAAGCAAGCCATAACGTCTGAAAGGAATTTAAAGTAAACATAATCACCAAATAATTACAGTCATAAATTATAGCACCCTAACCAGAAGCAGAACAAGGATGACAAACCTTCCATAATTCAGTTCTAATTCAGAATCAACTATCAAATCATGTCCGTGGAAAGTAACTGACAGAGATTCTATCTGTAATTACAGCATAAATAAATATGTCAATAATACAATACTGATCATTTTAAATGAATAAGCAATTAGCTACACTTAATAAGGCAGAAATATCCTTTTTTATTGCATATTACAATATTAACCTTCCTCCACCAAATTCGCAATTGGTGAGTATTTGGTTACATTCATGAAAGAGAACCAAGTTTTTGACCTTGGCAACGTGCAGCAATAATGAGCAACAACAGTAAGACATGCTAAACTGGGAATGTCTACCACATTCTAGAGAACTTATAAATTCCGGCTTCAGAAAATATGTACTAATATTTAATGAAAGTTTTGGATAGATTATTCTCCTACTTTCCTATTTCCAGGGGAACAATGCAATATATGCATACAAAAGTAAGCCAGAATATTTTCAATTGAAAAATCAAGGCAAATTCTTTTAAAAGGCCAAAGGGAAAAATCATTGAGCTAAACAATTAGTTGGACCCTAAAAAAGGAAAAAAGAAAAAAAAAAAGTTAAATCTAAACTCAGGTCGATGGGATATAAATTATGCCATCCATATATAATTTCAGCCAAATGTTATCACTACATTACATGGAGCCAAATGCATGGGCATCAAGGTAACTACACAGGTAAGAGCTTTAGGTGCAAGAAAATGTATCAGTATCCTTTAATAAGAAAACAGGAAACAAACGATTGAATTCTTTAGAAACAAGTTTCTTTCTTCCAGCCCGACCTTCTTCAACATTTTACCGTTTCAGTTGTCGGTTAATCATTTCAGCTGGGGGTTACATTAACTGTTTTCCTTAAACACTCATAAACCATCAATTTCATCCTAAAGTATTACTCTCTCCTAAATAGTCCCTAAATGAAAAAAAATTATAAAGTAATCCCTCAAGTATTAGAAATCATGCTACATAGTCCCTCAAGTATTGAAAAATCCTTCAAATTAGTCCCTCAACATTAGTAAAATATATCAACTTAGAGACTAAACTGATGGATATTCAATACTTTAAGGACCACTTAAGAGAGAGGGTAATACTCGAGGGACCAAATTGATAGTTTATTCGAAGAACAGATGTTAAGCATCACTCCCTCAATCCAGGCAACACGAATGGAAAATCAACAGAACCGAAACACCAAAACCAGAAACTCAAATTAAACATTCTACACAAGCTATAACAATAAACAACGTAACCAAAAATCAAGCAGACAATTTCACGATTCAATTACAGTCACGATGACGGTGATGCATAACACGCTACTCACCCTAATATCCCTGGAAAGAGGATGCGAGCAGAGGACACCGGTACAGGTCCGATCGGAAATCTGAATCTCCCCAATTCCGTTGGCGAGCTTGTCGGCCACCTTCTCCGACGTCGTTTTCGACGAAGCAGCAGCTGCCGCTTTGCCTCCTCTCTTCGCCGCCGCCGCCGCCTTCTTCTGCGCGGCCTTCTTCTTGCTCGCGTCAGACACCATCTTCAATCTCTAATATCCGCACAGCAACAATCAACTACGAATTTAGAAAGAGAAAAACATAAACATACAAAAATACATCGAAGAAAAAAGGAAAAATCAAAGGAATGAAATGCAAACCTGGATCGGAAGCGTGAGAAGATGATAGATCAAGAGTCCTCTGGTGGATTGAAGCTACCGCGAGAGAGTAAAATCCCCAGCGAGGGCTTAGGGTTCAAGGCTTCTTCTGGAGCGGAGCAAGGGGTGAGGTTTGGAATATATAGAGGTGTGGGCTTCCACGTGTCCCGTAGGGACTTACCTTAAACCCCTTTGTTTGGAAATAGTAATAATAAAAAAATATATAAATATAAATATAATATAATATAAAATTGAATAGAATGTTGTAGAGAAAATAGTAATACTCCACATGAGTATATGTCTATGTATATCTTTACATGGGCCGTTTTCCGGGTTGGTTAGTTTGGCCTATTGAAAAAGAAAAGCACCCGAAATCTTGCGTGAGTATAATACAGTACACAACCCTAAAAAAAAGAAAAATAAAAAAAAAAATATATATATATATATATATACACAAGACTACAAAATTTCTATTCGTCTAACTTGTCAGTGTAATATATAGTAATTTGAAAAGTAACATTTCCAGATACATATGCGATTAGCCACTTGAAAAGCAACATGTTTAGATGCGTCTGTCAAAAATAGCTGCCGTGCTACATTAGTTGTTTTGTGTCACAAATCGTGTGAATTATCATTGTACCTAATTTGAGTTTCTATTGTGAAATTTAGTTAAACCTATTTGAACTGACCCTTAAAAAAAATTATTTGAATTGGCTATGAAATTAATTTTCGTTTGACTGTGGGATCACAAACTTTAATTGATACATATATTTGATATTTCAGTATCAATCATCGTTAGTGGTTTTTGTTTTTTTTATATGTACAATAATCACACTGAAAATAGAACTTATAACTTCATATATATTATACCAACTCCCATTATTAGGCCGACCCTAATGGGTTCAATCATGGTTAGTGGTGAGGTTAGGAGTTTTCAAAAATTAAATATATATAATTATAAGAATCGTTTACTAGTGTCCGGAATAGAATAAATCAATAAATAGATGGGATGCCTGTGGCAAGTAAGCTACAACTCCAGTTGCCGATGCTTTTTATCCGACTTAGGCCTTATTGAAATGGGTTTTTATTGCAGTAGGGCAAAGAACCTATAAAATACGTAGTCTTTCTATTAAAATTGACACTTATCATGAATGTTTTTTAATTTAATTTTTAAAATAAAAATAAAAAAATTGTCAATTTAAGAGTAACTATCAAAAAAAGTATGTGCAATGGGAGTACAAAAAATTTGTTCATAATAGGTCCAATAACATTGCAAAGGTATCAAAATAAACTCCATCTGTTCAACTTATCAGCCACCTCGTCATTTTGTGCATTATAACCTTGCTTGTATTAGCGGATGGAAATTTTGCATCTAAGGAAGGAGATAATAAACTTTATTTCTGTCTTGTCCATCTTTTTTATCCATCAAAGCTAATTTTTTTTCCGTATGCTGTATTTGTTTTGAAGGGGAGGGAGAGAGAGGTGAAGAAATTTTTAAATTTTTGAAAATTTCTTTTGTTTAGTATAGATGAAATAGAGATGAAATTTTTAAATTTTTTGGTGGATCCCACCACTTATTTCTACTCTATTTCTTACATACTTTCATTCACCTATCTATCTCTCTCATATTTCTTATCTATTTATCTCTTACCAAATAACCTAAAATTTCAAATTATTTCTTATCTATTTTTCACCTCTTAACTTATTTTTCACATATTTCTTTCCTCTCTATTTCTCTCCTCTCTACCAATCAAAGGCGTAATTACCAAAATGGGGCACATTTTAAAAATGTACCTACTATAAGGTAAGTCCTGGAAAATACAACTTTCTATTAAAATTCGTAAATTCATCTATGACTTTACTAATTAAATATTTATTTTATTTTTGTTAAAGTTGTGAGTATAAATACGACTTTTATTTTTTATATTTTTTAATTTTTTAGTAAAATATAAAAGGTGTATTCTAGTAAAATACAAAAAATATAAAAAATGGAAGTCGTATTTATACTCACGACTTTAGTAAATAAAGTCCTATAAAAAAAGGTGACACACTAACTTTTTAAAATTGGAAATAAAAATTAAATTTAAAAACTAAAACTAAAAATTAATTTTGGTTTTTAAAAATTTAAAAACTTAAACCTAAAAGTCATCCCAAACAAGACCCATTATTTCACTAGTAAAATTAAAATGTTCCACCTAGGAAAAACTCTTAAATCGTAACTCCAATTACTTAATTTCTCTACTAATCTAATGTAATTAAAATTAACACTAAAACTCGTTGTTTTATCAAATTTCTATTGGGCCTAATCTATGAATTATTGGGCCCATAAATATTGTTTTTAATCCATCTAATTTAAAGGCCTTATTTTTAATTCATTTCTTATTAGAATCCAAATCAAATTTGAACTCTTCTCTTCCATACGCCATTTCGTCATATACGATAAATTAATCAAGATTTAGTTCATCTCAATATATAACTTTACCTGGTTTTAGATAAACACTAGTCATAAAAATCTTTCAACCTATAACTAAAACTATCTGCACTTCTTAACTTCAATACATATCTAACACTAGATAATTATATAAAGTTTCATCTTCTTCCTCTTCCATTCACCATAGTTAACCTCCATAACCACCCAAAATAAAATTTTCAAGCTTTCCAAAATTAACAACAACATGAAGTCTTATACCTAATCCTTCAAGTATATATAAAATTTCTATTCTTTCTTATTCTAACTAACTAATATAATTAAAATAAAATGAGAGTATTTACAAGCATATAACTCTAACGAACTAATATAATTAAAATAAAACGAGAGTATTTACTCCTATTATATAATTCGGCTAACATTATATACCATTTCATTCAAGATTACAAGTAAGCATATAAAGCATAAAACGAATGCAAAATAAAGCAAGATACAAATTATAATTATCACAATATCTACTGAACTTTAAATGTAAAACATCAAGGCTCAAGAATGTATAAACTTAGTTTGAGTTAAGATGGTCTAATTAATCATTTAGTGTTGGTGAAAACAAATAATTTATAATTAAGTGAAATAAAAAAAAACTGATGAAATTTAACTAAATGTGTAGAAGTTATAAGACGAAAAAGATATAAAATGAAGTAAAGAATGGTCTTAAGCGCCAAGCGGTTAAGCATATCAATATGAATGATTTGATGGATATACTAACCAAATAACAAAAGGAACGGTCTGAAGATCAAAAGTTTTTAGGACATCCCTCAACCTATTCAAAGTTCAACTCAACTCTTCAGATAATCTTTTTCAAGTCTTGTGCCTGACATGCAAAAAGAAAACGTAACAAAAAAAAAAAACATTGTCCCTAGGTACTTGGTGCCAAAGTTAAGAACAGAAACTTCCCAGTAAAAGTATGCCTCGCCTTGTTGCTTTGCTTCACAGCCTATTAAAACAACTTTTTTGCATGGAAATACAGGCTTAATGTCAATATGCATTAATTGCAGAGTTAATGTTCAAGTTTTAAGATGTTGCACCCTTTAGAAATCTCTAATGACTCTTAAAAGATCAAGAATTTTTAATACCAAAGATTGAATCAGTAAATGCTACAAGCTATGAAGAAACTGCTTACATAATTTCTCTACCTCTCAATCTTTCCTTGTATACTTATCCTTTAGTTCTTTGACAATAAATGTTAGCTGTGATTGTATAAATCATGATATCTTAAGAGATAGTATTTAAAGTTTTGTTTTCTAGTTTATAAACATAAATAGAGTGGAGTTTAAGAAGCATGTATTAAAGAATACATGGATGATCGTGTGGAAACTTGTAAAAGATACTTAGGAAGTGTGGACATTTCTATGTAACTCAAAAATGATTATTCATGAAGTAAAAAATCTCGGTCGTGTACCAAGGATTAAATGTAACTCAAATGGTTTAGGAGTGAATATTTGTGCCAATTTGTTTACCCTTAAACTTTATTTTTCTATCGTCTAATATTGAATTGTGATATTTTATTAAAATTGGTTTTCAAAAAGAAAATTTGATTGGTAAGAATTTTTGCAAGGCATTTGTTTTAAACTTCAGACGATTGATAATTTTTAACAAATTATTTTGCTTGACATTGCTATTGAATTGTTTGCAAAAAAATTTGAGGTCATTTTAATTAAAGATCAAAAACACAATTCAACTTCTTTTCTTACATTTTTTATTTTTCCTTTTCACTTAGGTTGTGTTTGGTAGAGAAGAAGAAAATAGAGAAAAAGAAAATAGATAAGTAAGAAAAGAAAAGAAGAGAAATAGAAGAAAAAAAAGCAACATAATTGATTATGTTGCAACATAATCTGTTATGTTGCAAAACATAACAGATTACGTTTTTTTAAAAAAAAAAAAACGTAACTTGTTATGTTTTGCAACATAATCAATTATGTTGCACATTGGTGGTCTATTTCCACGCAAATTTGTGCCCTTTGTGTGGAAATATGGTTTAATTATATTTTTGGTTCTTATAGTTGCTTAAACTTTACCTTTCAGTTCCTATAATTAAAAATAATCAATTTTAGTCCTTATACATACACTTTTGATATTAGTTTGGTCCTTACCGTCAAGTGTGTCTTAACTCCGTGAAATAAAACCATTACAAAATAAAAATTGACAATGTAAAACCACCACAAATTGACATTTTCTAACATTTTTTATTCAATTTGTGACGATTTAAAAAGACAGAGACAAAACCAATATCAAAAGTGCATGTATAAGGACTGAAACAAATTATTTTTAACTATGGGGACCAAAAGGCAAAGTTTGCGCAACTATAAGAACCAAAAGCAAAGTTTGCACAACTATAGGAACCAAAAAGATAATTAAACCGTGGAAATATTTATCAATGGGCTCCACCTCTTTTTTTGAAAATTTCTTTGCATTTTCATCCTACCAAACAACCAACATTCTCCAACTTCCACTCTCTTCCTTCCTCTCTCCCCTTCGTCCACTCCATTTCTCTGTTACTAAACAAAGTGTTAAAATTAGATAAACCCTAGTATCCTTAAGGTATGGAATCTTAGGGAGCGTATCTAGTAAAAGGGTCTTTTTGTGTGAGAGTGAGGGGAATACATATTAACTATTAGATCTTACCATGAATGGTTAAAATTAAAACAACTAAGTTACGCAAGTTTTTCAAAAATCACATGACTTATTTATGTGGTTACATAACATTAAATTTTAACTATCTATGTATAATTGTTTGACCCACTTTTACACCTCTCGCTCTCATATAAAAATATCTCTTTCACTAGATATATCCCTAAGAATCCTAAATATCG
Source organism: Spatholobus suberectus (assembly GCA_004329165.1). Taxonomy (NCBI): domain Eukaryota; kingdom Viridiplantae; phylum Streptophyta; class Magnoliopsida; order Fabales; family Fabaceae; genus Spatholobus; species Spatholobus suberectus. The sequence goes on from CM014736.1 coordinate 9,888,158, forward strand.
AAAGCCTAAACTCCTAAAAAAATTAGGAATTTAAGTCTCTAAACTATCTGTTTACTACTCCTAATCCAAAAAAAAGGAAGAAACAACCTCTTTATTTCCTCAAAGAGTAGTTTGACCAAGCTTGGTTTGATGTTCCTCCTTGCTTGTCCTCTTGCTCCTTCACTTGGTCAATCACTTGTTTTTCTAAGTCTCTTAATATTTTGTTTCTAAAAGCTAGCCCAAGTTTTTACTAACCTAGTCAAGTGTTCTTTCAAGGGGTCCACCAAAATGCTTATCAAGTTGACCACTTTTGAAAGAAATCTTTGTTTTTGAGAATGTTAAAAAGTGCCCTTAGGTGATTAAGAACTCAAGAGTATAAAATTTATTTATTTTATTTTATTTAGAAAAGTATTATCAATGTACTCCCATTGTGATTTCAAATACATCCCATGATGATTTTGAATTAAAAAAAATTCTATATATTAACTTTTTAACTAGTATCTTTAAGATACATAATAAAAAAAAAATCTATATATTAACTTTTTAACTAGTATCTTTAAGATACATAATAGTAGGATTCTTTTATTTTTATTTATCTATCCATTTAAAAGTTTTAAGGCAATATTAATTAACATCTTTTAGTTTTATCTTTATCTCTATATAATTTTTAAATATTTTATAGACTTATCATACATTAGAGAAAAATAATAATAAAGATTATATTAAAAATTAAAAATAATTTTAATATAAATAACAATATTAATTATATTTTTAATTAGTATTCTATCTTTTAAAATAAATAAATTAGGGAAAAAATAATTTAAATTAGAGTTTAATTTATATGCACTATTAATATAAAATATTTTTACACATACATACAGTAGGAATTCATTCCACTACCACATCATATTAATGAATTAGATAATGTAATAAAATTATCAAATCTTATTGGATATTTATGTAAAAAAAAATTATATTGACAATGTACATATATTAAATTGTTTAAATTAATAGTAAATATATTCATACTTTTTATTTTATAGACAATATCTCATGGACAACACCTCAATGATGCATCGCATGTGTGATTCCTCCAATAATAATATCGCAATCAACAAAAATTATGAGGGAGTGCTTGGAAGAAGGCGCCTTCTATAGTGAACCATCATATTAAATGATCCACCAGTGGACCATCTTTCTAAACTAATAGATATATGAAAAAAAAAATCAATGGTTGAAATTGTTAATCAGATAAAAAATCTTAACCGTTGATTTTTTATTCATATATCTAAAGGTTTTAAGAGATGGTCTACCGATGGGCCACCTATTTGGTAATCCACCGTAGAATTTGCTTGGAACTTGTCACTTGTAAAGGTCATAATAGGAAAATGATTGTACTTCATGCAACTTCAATAGTGAAGAAGCATGTCAAATAATCTATTGGTGGACCACCTTTCTAAATCGTTAAATATATGAATAAAAAAAATCAACGGTTGAGATTGCTAATTAGGTCAACAAATCTTAACTATTGATTTTTTTTTATTCATATATCTAATAATTTAGAGAGTTGGTCCACCGGTAGACCACCTATTTGGTGGTCCACTATAAAATTTGCCTGTACTAAATAGATATGCATTACTTTCAGCATAACATAAATAGTATATCTGCATTATACTTACCCCTACTTACCTCTTTAATGATTTGGATTTTGGGGGGAAACCTATGAGTCTTTTTATTATTCTATTTTTATTTTTCCTAAAGGGGATTTATAAGAAATCTTTCAAGGTAAAGGAAAGAGAGTTAAGAGAATTGTTCATCGATAGTTAACCTACTTATCAACCAATTAACTTATCTTTAATAATAAGGTAATCAACTTATAGAATTTTTAAAAATGTTATATACACTTTATATTAGCATATACAAAGTATGCTATTTATCTATTCTTTGCCTTTAGACTGACTCAGACTTATATTGACTTGAACGTTGTAGATAATATTTTCATCAATGATGAGACTGAAAGACTACTATCAAAGGCCTATTATACCCAACAAAACTATGAGCTATGTGATTATCATAATTGGGGAGTGTAGTGTTAAAATATTTTAATTATAACAATGGATTAGTGTTAATCAATTAATTAAAATGTTATTTAATTATCATTAATTGACAATTAAGAATTTATTATTATATGTCGATTATAGAATATTAGAAGACAAATTTTGTGTTAAAAATGATCCTATGATGGTTGGGTCATTCATTGTAAATAATCCATTGAGAGGTCCTTACCTGTTGTTAGGGATTATAAATTTGCTATCACATTAAGCAAATTTACATAGAACATACTTCCCTGTAAAGCAAGCAGAAAAAAGCTCTCAATTTAGGATCAGGTTTTCCTCTTCAAAACAACTCTAATGGAATTCAGAATGAATTCAGGTCAGTATCTTGTTCATCTATATTACATACTCTTTATAATCACATGCTATAACTTATATCTATATGTGTGCTATAATTAGTATTATATTGTTTTTTCTATCATGTAGAACAATAACTAAAAAAAACTAAAATACATGCAAAAAATTAAACTTTATATATATACTCAATTTATTTTTCACAACTTAACCAACTTATAACTTGTGGGAATATTATTCTACCTCGCAATTCTTCTGCTTGTTTAAATTGAGCTATTAGCAATTCCTAATTTCCTATTTTATTCGTAAAGAAGCAAAAGTAAAAAACTTGGGCTTTGTTTTATTACTATCTTGAAAAATAACTCTTTATTTTCTAAAATATACCGATAACAGGTGACTCCTAAAAGATGATACTATTGATTAGTCATCCCGTAAGGCACTTGAACAAGAACATTTCAAGAAAATAGAAGAAGAGGATGAGAAAACTTTTTCCAATTATTTCTATATTTTAGTTTTTAAAACAATTGTTTTGAAGACAATTTTCAAAAATTATTAAATTTTGGATGAGAAATTGATTGCTTAGTGTGAAATTGTTTTATAAAATAGTCTTTAAAACAAAAACAAAAATTGAGAATTGAATCAAGCATTTCCTTATTTTGTAGGGGAGTTCTGATTTTCTAGACACTCCCACCGTGCAAATACTCCATTGACACTCCTCTTTGTTCTCTATATTTATCTTTTTATCATATTATATCATCTATTATGTTTATATTTCTTTCTCTTTTATCTCTTTTTTTCTCCGAGTATCTACTCTCTTTTTTGTGTGTATATAATAACGACAACAAAGTTAGAACTTAAGACTTTGTTCATACTATTCAAATCTCTCACCACTTGGCTAACTCTAGTGAGTTTCTTCAAGTATCTACTATAATGTAATATACATGAAACATTTTTCTTTGTAGGGAGACTATCTTCATTTTATTTTTCTTACCTTTTATCGTCTAACTCCGAAGCAAGATTTTTATGTGCTTCTCAAATATGATTATATAAATGACTCAAAATTATAAATTTATGTTTTCAAATAATTATTATTTTTAAATTGTTATTTCATTTCAAATTATTTATTATTTTTAAAAAATTATTTTTTTATATTTTTTGATGGCATACTATTTTTTATATTTTTATTAAATACTTGAGAGGGAATATTATAAAATAAAAAAATAATTTATTTAAATTAAATTATATTTTTAAAATAATATATTTAATAATTTTTAATTCTTATATAAAAGTTAAAGTAATAATTATTTTAAATTAAAGAAAGTACTATGAAAGGACTCTTTTTGCCATGATGGAAAAGCTGCAACCGTACTGAAATTGTAAAGGAAATTGCAGATTCGAGACACATTCGAATATTCAATATATAAAAGGTAAAGCTCAATATTGAACCAACAACATTACTAATTGCTTAATTACATACCCATCTTATCATCAATCATTTATTAACCAATTATAGCTGTGATCCATTGCAGATCCTCTGGTTGATAAAGAACATGAAATGACTTTTGGCCGATGGTTTTTGTTGGCAATTACCATATTCAGCCATCTTTAGTTTTTCTTCACTAATATTAGGAAGAATGGATAAAGAAAAACTCTAATTCCTCATAATTATTTTAATATATCTCTTCATAAAAAATATTAAAAAAATTCCTGAATCAGATCAATAGGAATTTGGTTCGAGTATGATGCCTCAGGATTTTGAAAGCAATTGGATAAATGCCTCTCTTGAAGCAGGAAACGCTTACGATGACAACACAACAGGCTTGTGAATCACGCGAACATTGACCAATGTCATAAACGTGAGTGAATATTCTTTGTCAATTACAGGGAAGCAGTTGAAGACAAAAGCAGTATGGTTGTAAGAATTTTGATTTTTGCTGTTGTTTGTGTACAAAAGGGGGGGTGAGGGAGAAAGTTTGGCATAGCATGGTTTCCTAACAAACTCATTGAACAATAGGCGCAGCTAACTGAACAATCCCTAGCCTCAACAAGTCGTTCTCAGCATTTACACATGAAAAAAGGGCTATTTGAGGTCCAATAGTGATTGAGCAGACCCTTTTATGTGTGGTCCCTTTTGGTGAATTTTAACTCTGAACAATTTCTTGGATGTAGGTCCATTTAAGGCATTACCATGTTGTCTGTGCTGAGTCTTGCCTTCAAGTTAACCATAGTTGGGAGCAGTGAGTGCACTAGTAAAAATAGTACACGCAAATAAATAGAGAACTTTAATACTACACTGGTGTATAATATAGGCAGTCACCAAGGACTTTATTGATTACAAATAATTTGCCAAGCTAGTAGCATATACGAGTTTGGCGTATTCTGCTGAACCTATATGCGTTTATTTGTTATTTGCTTATCCTCACATGATTTTGAGCTCATGCAATCATCACGTCTTATATCAATACTAACGGACAAGCCCACATGGATGCGGAACTTGAAATCGCCCACGCTTTTTATTTGTTGTAAATATACTAAAGCATAAATTAATTATCACCGTCCACTCCATTTTGGGAGGATTTGAGTAATAGGAAGAGAAAGATTAAAAAGAAAAGAAAAAAAATAATAGATATAATAAATAACATGATAAAAAATAAAATAAAATAAAATAGTATATGTTTATAATTTATAACCCTATACAAAAAGCGCACCTACTTGAGAATACACATTCATAAAAAGCTACAAATTATTTCATTTGGTTTGGTTTATCTGTAGCAGTTTATTTTGTAGAGAGAATATTCTTGTCCACCCCCGCCCCCCTCCTCCGTAATATAACTATCTTCCTTAATTTTATTATCAAAATCAACTATACATTAAATATATTTTATTTTGTTTTCTCTATTTCCTTTATTATTGGCTAAAATCACACGTTGACTTCACTAATAACCAGAGGGCTCACTATTAAGATGATGTTTCACACAACAACAAAATTAGTGTTGAAAAGTAGGTATCAATAAGCATCTTGTTAACACTTCTCTCTACCTTAAAATTTATAAAAATAAAAGAGGGAAAGGAGTGCAAAATGTTGGCGCTATTTTTTTGTTTATTTTCATTAACAAGTTAGTTTGGACAATTAGGCTTTTTAACGTGTTCTTGTTGATTTGGTTGGCTATTCCGGTCCGTGAGGTTCTAGTTTCTTTCCCCAAAGGCAGACGAAAAAATCAAGGGGGCTTAAGCGCACAGTGGTGTGTAGTCACACACATAGCATCATCATCATGTCATGCTTAAAACCCAATGAATTGATCCCTGACGTTGGTACATGCAGGATCATGAAGCACATGCAACCAAAACGAAGATGATTTGGCTAGTAACTTCCTTTTCTGCCTAGATAAAAGCAAAAGAGGGATAGGTCAAAAATGGAATTCACACAACACAATGATTATCTTACAAAAAATAGTATTTTATAGGAATTGATAGATGATTAAGACAAACTCAAGGGATGATTAATGAGTTCTGAAGTAAACTGATTCATGCACATACGATACACCACCATTAATTGTTGATAGTGTATCCGTGAGAGTAATATGGTTAGCATATTGAAAATTACGGAATGGGATTCCCCTGCAGTTCATTTCAAAACTTTAGGGTGTGCAGTTCACAATCCCACCATTAAAATGTTTTGGTTGTTTTATATATAAAATAAAAATAAAAATTGTAAACCCAATTTTAAAGCTAATGGGAAGTTGAATCCAACTGCACCATGGTTCAGTTCATATTTAAACTGCAGAAGATCTGCATCCAAGTTTGACTAAAAATTTTGAAACGACTACATTAATTGTTATTCAGAATAAGCAATACCACTTTTACGATTTTCTACTATGATTTTTTGGTGCCACACTGTCTGTTTCTGTTGCCCTCCTGTGCCTGTATTTTATATGTAGACATAAACATGCCAAGGAAGAAGTGAGTGGCGGTAATATACCCAAATTTCTCGCGGGAGTAAAGTGGTTCTCATTGCCTCAATGCAATTGCAAATAATTCGAGTTAAAATTATCTAGCCCCAATTACCCAATTGTATTAATTCAGACAGGGAGAGCATAGTGGAAGAACCGTAAATGGTAGCATAGGTGGAAAAAAGCAGTGGAGTGACCCCACTGACTGTCCAACATCCTCAATTCCTCGTGGCAGGTTCAAAGTCCACTAACGAACCTGGCATCAAGGAAATGGCACTGGCGGCTGGCCAATTAATAGGACAAATTATACACGTAGAAAGGACAACCAAGAAACTACTAGGAATGACTAATTAACGAGCGCACAACCTCCTCTTCGTCTCAATATTGATACCTATTAAGGACATGGGTTTGTTACTTTCTTGCCGTCCCCCCCAACCCCAATCATAAAATTATCAAGAGTACTGAAAAGTTAAGTAAGCAATAAGCAAATTGGTTCTTCAACACAAAGTAGCCAAAGTGGGACAAATATTCTCCCATTTCATCATTTACGTTATGCATTAGATATTAACAATAACAAAGTCTATAATGAGAATAGTATTGGTTAATCATATATTAAAACCCTTCCTATTAAGCGCAAAATTCTCTCTACGCTTTTCCAAATTAACCTAGGAAAAAAAAAGAGGGTTATCTGGTTCAACTAAAAAATGGAAGAAAAATAACGACTCTATTGTATTTGTACCCCAAGGCAGAATCAAATAAAATCCTTTATTGCTTAGAGTCATCAAATCATCATAAACCCAAAGTCTCACATAATGTGACAGGCATAGGGATTTTCCTCACTGAACATGTGCGTCACAGGATGATATTGCCCCATGTAGTTAGCATAACCATAACCATTGCCATAACCATAACCACCCACGGGTACCGGATAGTCGATAATGTTCTGCTCCTTTTTCCCCTGGCCATCACCACCGCCCTCGTCACCCTTATCGTTATCTCCTCCACCGCCGCCGCCACCCTTTTTCTTCTTCTTGGCGGTGGCATTGTTCCCTTCTTTGTCACCCTCTTTCTCACCTTCCTTTTCCTTCTCCTTCTCCTTCTCCTTCTCCTTCTTGGGAGGGACCACCTCAACCTTCCTCTTAAACTTCTCCGACAGTTTCCCCGCCAGAGCATTCACGTCCATCGTGCCCTTCACCGTCACCATCCCCTTCTCCATATCTATAGCCACGTCATGTACCCCTATGCCATATCATTCCAACACACGTCAATAAAAAAACACACAAAAAAAAAACACCAAATTAATCCGAAAAAGAAAATACACCTTTCCTCTTCGACACCGCCTTGCGAAGCCTACTGAAGCAACCCTGGCATGTGCAAAGCCGCGGCACCTTCAGCACCGCCGTCGTCACCGGAGCCTGTCCCATCCACCAAACCACAAAAAATCAAAAACCGGACCAAAAAAACAACTACCTCTTTAATTAATTAAATAAAATAGAAGAAGTGAAGAACCTCTTTGTCGTCTTTGGGCTTTTTGTCGTTGTTTTTGGGCTTGTTTTCCTTGTTCTTGTTGGGAAGGGGAGAGATGAGTTCGACATTCTTCTTCATCTTACGAGCGAGCTTTTCCCTCAGTTTGGCTGGGTCAACGTTTCCCGTGACGGTCAACTTCCCGGTCTCGCTCTCCACCTTCACATTCTCCACGCCTTCAACAAGAAGGTTCAATTTCAACGCTTCAGTTAAGTCAAATAAAAAGAAACAGTAAATAAATAGACATATACAATATCATATTAAAAGAAATTGAAATTTGAGAGAGATGTTATATGTTTTATCATATATGTCTAAGAGTGATGAGTTGGGATGAAAACCTTGGAAACCGCGAACGCATTTGACGATTTTGGAAGCGCATCCATTGCAATCGCAATGCATGTCGACCTTCAACACTACCGTGGTTGAGGTAGGGGACGGTGTTTCCTCCTTCTTCTTTCCTTTGTCCTTCTTGTGCCCACAGTCGCTCTTCTTCGTCTGCTTCTGCAATTCAAACGGAGTGGTTCGCACTTAGCACTTACATTTAACAATGCAGAACGGACAAACACAAACACAAACAAGGCGTTCAACTTCAACCTGACCCATTGTTGCGGAGAGTGAATTAATTGGTTACAAAGAGTAACGATAACTGGCGAGTGAAATTTCGCAGTGGCAAGTGAGAAGGTGAGGTTGAATCGGTAGGGGTTAATAACAATAACTGTGCTATATATACGAGTGGACCCCTCCACATGCCACGTTCCACATTACATTACATCTTTTTATTATTTTTTCTTTATAATAATAATAATAATAACTTCGGCTTTTCGTATTGGCTTTTGCGTACTGCTAGTACGTCCTTCAATTGGGTTGGGCCGCTATCAAATTTGCCGTTCTGGATCTCGTGGCTCTTCCTCGTGGGCTGTTTCAGACACTCCCTCTTCAACCAAAAGTAAAATAACATTAAAAATGTCCTTTCACCGTTATGATCCATAATTATACAACCGCAACTTCTGTAATTTTTTTTTTGGGTTCATTTTACACATTTATTTACTTTAAACAACGGGTTGAAATGTAGACTTTACTTTAGTTAGTAGCTTAAAAAGTAACGTAAAAACGGTGTAAATTGTTTTATTTGGAAATTTATTACTAAGGAGAAGACTCATGTCGGAGAAGGTAAATAGGTAATGTGTTGTGATTTGATTTTTCTTTTTTATTTAAAGTAAGACGTGAGAATATTTTTTAAATATCCTGATATGATAATATTACTCTTCGTGAAATTAAAAGTAAATATTTTTCTTGTGTGTTTTTTAATAGGTGTATGTATGTTTGAATTATTTCGAAAACTATCTTTTTTAACAACTAATTTTGTATATAAATGTTAGCCAACGCATCAAATAACGTTTATTCTCCAAATGTTAACAAGCATATTTAAAATAAATTGATGTCAAATTAATTTTAAATAAGCATGTGATTGAATTGTTTTATTGTTTGACAATTAATTTATAAAATACATGTACGTTAGAAAAACTTCAAATAAATTGTCGTTTGGACTTCTGATTCGGATAAATGAAGTAACAGAATATTTTATTTTATTTTCAAAATAAATGGAAAACTAAACACGATGCTCAATCTATGAAAAGGATAGGGAACCGCCTTCACTTAGCTATTTCATGGAATATTCAACCTAAGCTTTCATTCAAGATCTTATTCTATAATTGACGGTTATATGTTTCTTTAAAAAAAATGAAAAAAAAGAAACCTCGAATTCCTTCTTGGTATGTTAATTCTCTTTTGATTAATTAAGGTTATAAATACAATCCCTTAAATTAACCTTTATTGAAAAGGGATTGAACAAGTTGTATAGAATTCTATAATTTCATATATTCATAGATTTATACTAAACACGAAGATTAAACCAAAATGCTATGTCTATATGTACCATCTGGATTTGGCAGATTGGCCTCAGGATCGAACAACTCGAGGAAGCCTGCTGAGTACAGCTCGGCCCTCTTAAATCAAATAATTGGGAACCTGGAAAAAAAAAAAAAAAAGAAGGAAAACTAGGCAACAAAACCCGAAGATAAGGACGAGAATATCTGGCAATATTGGTAAGAGATATCTGACTATATATAAGGACCAGGTGTACACTTTCTAACCCTAATTTTTACTCATTATCCTACATGATCCAAGACCTCCCCAGACTTAAGCATTGAGTGTCTTTGCAAACACTCCCCACCGGCATAATCTTGGCGTAGGAAGGAGGTTGAAGTTGCAACCATTCTAGATAGGAAGGACGCTGTGAAGACAAAAGACTATTTTTGGTAAGAACATATGTTTGTTGTAAATAAATCAATTTTTTGAGGGGGACTTTATAAAAAAAAATCCAGAATTGCGATACTCTATCAATTAAAGAAAAAAGAATCGAAAAATGAAAAAGGCAGGCCTCGGAGAATGGTACATAACATGTGAAGGAAATAAACGCAAACTTCCTGACAAAGAAAGGAACATGGTCAATTAATAGAGATAATATCAACAGTTAGTTAGACAATCGTCAATCCGTTAGTGTTGAATAATTTGTATAAGAGAAATAATACTTGTACAACAAATTATACAAATAAGAGCATCAATATATCATTCAGTATCTTTGATCCAATATGTTTATCTTTATTTCTATCAGGCTCTTTAGTTCTCGTTCCTTTTCCTTCATGGCCTCTAATTCCTAATATAGTATAGAGTATTATGATCCATTACTTGTCTATGTTTTCACCCAAGTTTAATTTAATTCTTTACATTTCTACTAGTTTTTTTTTCTCCTTCAATTTACTTTTTAGTATTTACATTCCCGGCATTTAACTTTATGCATAAATTATCTATTTTTCATCATTTTCTCTTCTCAATTTACATTTCAAACGCTTTTATATTCAGTGTTCATTTACTTTTTGCCGTTTATTTTCCTTGCATTTTATACATTCTATTCATTTAGCCACTTATTACATTTACTTTTCAAAGATATTTTGAATTTCTGCATCTCTTTGAATTTCAAGCATCTTACATTTTCGGGGTTATTTTATTTCTTCAACATTTATCATTGCACTTTATATTTCCAAGTCCTTGTCCATTGGTAATCGAACTTTAATTTTACTCGTAAAATTGAAACAAAGTTACTTTTGAAGGTTTCTTATGAAGGTTACTTGAATTAGGTTCAATTCAATTATATGCTCCGTGTGCAAATTTAGTTTTTTGTTCAGAATTACAAACTAAAGATTATTGCCAAATTCAATTTCAATAAATTGAATAATGACTCTTACTAATTAAAATCTTGATCGAGGTTATTGAATTAAAGTTTTAACTTTCATGCTTTCAAGTTGAAAGCATAATGCTGCTAATTTATCAAAAAGAACCCATAATTAATCCTTAGATTTTAAGTATCCCACTTAAAAAATATATTTGTTGTTAGAATCAAAAAGTAAAAAGTCATCTATTTAACCAAAGTGATCAAATCAAAATACACAATGCTTTATACCAAAAATAAAAAGTAAAAAAAATACACAATGTTCGAAACAAATTTCCACCATTAGAAGTGTCATACACAAGTTATAATAGTTAGGACCCATATTTTGTTATGTCACCATCACTAGTCAAATGTTGCCATGACTATTATAGCCACTAGTTCATCATCACCTTTGTTATCTCCCTTCCGTTGTTGCCCCTACCATACACCCATTACAATCATTCCTCATGTCACTAATCAACCACTAATACAATCAAGTGAGTTTAAATGATAAAGTGGTGGGTGATTTAGCGCTAAAATTCAGTATTAAAATTTAAAAACTAGAAATTATAAAAAAAAATAAAACTAAAATTCTATTCAAAACTTAAAATTAACAATCACTGCAAACAAACTCCTATTTTACAAATCTTATACATATTACTAAAATATATAATAAATGCGAAATGCTACGATATTGTGAATTCATTTTCCTCTTTACAAGGAAATGAACTTTAGTATATTTTTTATTATTTAATCAACATAATATATACATATTTTTATTTTATCTTTATTTTTTCCTACTTATTTTTTATATCATCTACAAGTATTACATCACTCTTAGTTTCAAGAAGCAGTACGGCTTAAAATAAAATTCAAATATTGTTAATTTTTTAAAGAATTTTAAAATGATAAATTTTTTTACTAAAATAATAATTATTATTAGTTTCTTTTTGGTATAAATTTATTATCTTTATAAATTCAAAATTAATTTTAAAGAGTGATGCTAACATCTTTTAAATATAAAATTTAGCATGTTTGTTTGAGATGGAAAATTCGGCAGAAATAATAACACTTTTACCTATTGTTTGTTTTAGGAAAAATAAGGAGGGAGGAAATAAAAAACAAAAACATAAAATAGAAATACTAAATTTATATTATTTATTTGAAAAGGAAAAATAGAAAAGGTTAACTTGGATGAAAGGATTGAATTTCTAATGGATTAAATAAAAACAAGAAAAGGAACGGTCAAATTTCTCACATTTGGCTGATGTAACCAAAAAATGAAAGTTCATAGTCACTAACTGGAAAACTACAACTGTATTTTGATATACAATATATATATATATATATATATATATATATATATATATATATATATATATATATATGGTCAGGATCCGTTGACACCAGATGTTAAAGTTAGTCAAATTATACCTTTAATAACTTTTTGTAGAATGCAAATTTAATTAATCTAACCGTTGAATTTGATGTTCTTATTAATTATATTAAGTATACAAAATTTTACACAATTCCAAAATTATTTAGTAGTTTATCACATCACTTTATTTTAATGTATAATATAAAATTAAAATATATGTAATATTCAATGTTAGATGACATATCTAGAAAAGTCTAAATTATGTGAAATTTGATATACACGATCATGAATATAATATCACATAATTCAACGGTTGGATTAGTTAATTTGCATTCTACAAAAAGTTGTTGAAGGTGTAATTCGATTAACTTTGACATCTGGTGTCAACGGATCCTGACTTATATATATATATATATTGAATTATGTGATATTATCTTCATGATTATATATATCAAATTTTACATAATTTGGACTTTTCTAGATATATCATCTAACATTGAATATTTAAGTATATTTTAATTTTTTATTATACGTTAAAATAAAGTGACGCAATGAACTACTAAATAATTTTGGAATTGTGTGAAATTTTGTATACTTAATCTAATGAATAAGAACATCAAAATCAATTATTGATCGGTTAAATTTGCATTCTACAAAAAGTTATTAAAGATGTAATTTGACTAACTTTGATATTGGTATCAACGGATCCTAACCCTATATATATATATATATATATATATATATATATAGTGTGTGTGTGTGTGTGTTTGGATAACATTACAAAATCAATTATACCCCACAAAATCATGGTGATATCATGAAAGAGTAGAAGCAACTATTTGTTGCTTCACCTTCATCGTGAAAAATTAATTGAATTTTTTCTACCATAAATCTATTCCAAACACACTAATAATGATGAAATGAAATCATTTTTTGTTGTTCTGTATTTGCTTTTGGTTCTGTATTTATAGTTTTCAAATTTAAATATTGTATATCAAAAAGATAATGTAGTTGTAGTGTTGTTTAAAAAAATAGATGTTCGACATTAGTTATGACCACAGTCAATCTAAAAGGCGGACTTTTAAATAGGTTCCAAAATCATTATAGAAAATATTGATTTTTTACATCAGTTGATTCTACATTTGCTTGCAGGATCGATTATATATATATATATATATATAGGAGGCATATATAGTGAAAGGGTCATTTTTATATGAAAGTGAGAAGAGTAAATCTGGGTTATATAACCATACATGGATGGTCAAGATTTAATGTCATGTGACCACTTAAAAAAGTCATGTGACTTTTTAAAATTTTACATGACTTGTGTGTTTTAATCTTGACCATTCATGGTGAGATCTAATGGTCCAGCTTTATTCTTCTCACTCTCACATAAAAAAGACTATCTCACTAGATATGTTTCCTATATATATATATATATATATATATATATATATATAGTAATTCCATCACTCATTATTTTCATTTTTCTTCTTTCTCTCCTTCAAGTAGGTATATACACTTTTGTTCCAAAGTTAAGCAAAAGTGGTTAAACTCACTCTCGTACTAATACAATTTCTAGTAGCAAATATTTTAAGAAGATAAGACATGGTATAGCTCAACGACGATGAGGGTGTACTTATAAAATTAAAAATGTTAATGCTCAAGTTAGAGAATAATTTTCACAGAATAGTGGTATATATGAAAATAAGATATTGTTCAAAAAAGGTAAATTTATGTATTTATAAGTGAAAGTGATTAACTTTAAACAGGTGATAATTACTTATTCTTGCGAGTTGGTGGTGGTGAGTAATCGTATTTTGACGATAAAAGTGGAGAGTTGTTAAATGCCTGTTATTTTGACTAAGATCAACAATTAGAACTACTCCTTGGATTTTTTTAAGAGTTTTGACAAGACAAATATGACAACATAAGAGTGATATGTTAATTTTTTTTTTTTAAATGTGTGAATGAGAAATTAGAAGTATCAAAGTGAGTTGTAACTCATGGGCCAACCTGGCTTATAGGTTAAATGGGTTACAAAAATATTAACTTATTTTTTCACGAGTTAGTTTGTCCTAACTCACTTAACTCGCAAGTTAAGGTAACCTAATTCGAGTTAGCTAGGTCAACTCATGTTAACCCACTTTTTATTTTTCTATTTTTTTTTAAATTTTCTTGTTATTTTTGTTTTCATTTTTTTTATTCTTTGTGCTTGTTGTTATAAACTAGTATGTTGTTGGACTTGTTGTATTTATGTTTTTCTATTTTTCTTGTATTTTTTCTACTTTTTATTTTTTTAAATTAGGTGAGTCAGCTCGTGCACCAACCCACTTAACCCACCAACTTGTGGTGGGTTGAGCCTAGGGGAGAAATAGTCTGGGTCAAATAAGGCTTTGTTTAAATAGGCTTAGGCTATTTTAAAACAAAAATTCAAGGCCCAAGTTTGAACTATTATCCGTCATAAGTTTTTTTTAGGCTTGACTTGACATTTGAAAGCTTAACTTAGCGTGTTAGCCTACTTAAAGACGTATTTTATATTAAAGTTTTTGCTAATTACACTTTTAGTCCCCACAAATATTGACTATAGATGTGGCTTATTGATGATGATGTGGCAATGAGGTGATGACATAGATTACTGACATTACACTTTGATGTTGACGTGGCAGTATACATGGATGTTGACATTGACGTGATCATTCTGTGGTGACATGGTGCTAAGATGGATCGCTAATGTGACAATGGAATATATAGTTTAAAAAGCTGTAAAATTGTTGATGGTGGAGATAAAACTCATGACCTCTTTCATAATGGGGATCCTTAATGACTAAACCATGTAACTTATTTGATTTATAATGTAAAGTGTGTGTGTGTGTGTATACATATAACATTATTACATAAGATAATTAAACTTTTTGTCTCCCAAGTATGATTAATGTGTTAATTTAATTTTAATTTAATATTAAATCTTTATTAGTTAATTTAAAAAAGTAATAAAATATTATAATAATTACTTTAAATTTTAAATTAAATAATAAAGATTTAATATTTAATAAAAATTAAATTTACATATTAATCACACTTGGGGACAAAAAGTTCAATTATCTCATGTAGTAATATTACATGTAATATATGTTTTACATTATAAACCAAATAAGAGAAGAGGTTTAGTAGTTAAGGCTCTCCTATTATCTTGTGCAAGAGGTAATAGGTTCTATTCTCATTATCTATACTTTCACCATTTTTCAGACTATATATTCCATCGTTATGTTAGTGCTTAAATGTGCATGCATTTAAAAAAGAGTGACCAAAATTGCAGATTAAAAATTATAAGAGACTAAAAATACAATAAATAGGTTAATTGACTAATAGACTAATAGAAAAATATTTTTTGTAAAATAAACTATAAACTACAAAAATTAAAATTATTAGTACTCAAGGCATGAAACAGGAACAAAAACAAGTGGTTAGACTTGATAAGAGTCTACTTTAATTAACTTTTTTGACTCACCCAGAAAGTAAATTGAACGGAGTTTACTCACTTTTTGAATAAACTCTGATTAGCCTACTCAAACGAATAGGGTTGAATCACTTTGTCGCCTCTTGAGAAATATCTCATAAATGCGACGGGGCATTGGGCTCACGCTAGCTAGGTAGAGGCCAAGTTCCCTAATTCTATTTGGCTGTCAAGACATAACGTCTCAATCGTGGAGAAAAATCCGCCGGATATGGGCTGGGAGGAACAACTTCAAATGTGTGTAAAAATGTATTTCCCCTTCACGAGTGGCATTTTCTCAGCTGGCTGCATGTTCCTTTGATAAGAAAGGATGAATGTCTTTATACTTGTAAAAATTGACAAAAGAACCAATCCAAATAAAATTAAAAGAAAGATATTTATCATTGAATTTTATACAAATAATTAAAATAAAAACGTTATGTCATTTTTCTAAAATAATCATGCAACTTTGACTTAATTAAATTTCTAATTCTTAAAAAATTGTGATTTTTTATTTCTTTTCAGATTAATCCTTAAAAATATATTTTCTTTTATTAAATAATTTTCCTGCTAGTCTTGTGTTAGCTTTTTTTTTTTTTTCATCAAGTGTGATTTTTGTTTCTCATTTAATACGACTTTCCGCTATACTATTCAGTACGAATATGATAGATACGGAGGGCACAAACAAGACCTTTTTGCTTAACACTATTTTTTAAAATAAATATTAATTAAAAATTTTAAAATATATAAAGTAGGTTTTGATGGAAATCACCATGTTCGTACATATTTTAAGAAAACGATTAGTACTAAATAACATTTTTCAATAACTTTTCCATTTTATCTCTTATTTTAAATGAATTAAATAAGAAATTCATGATATTGAAAGTAATTAAATGAGAAAAGAATTTAAACATAGATCAAAGGTTAACAGACGGCCCATTCAATTAAAAAAGTTGTTTTTATAAAGGATTAAAGCTTAACAGAGAGACCATTCAAAATAATAAAAAAAAATCACAAATTTTTTTAAGATAAAAAACTTATTCTCATATAAATAGGTTTTAATCTTGATTTATGTTTAATTGCATAATAAAAAAATATTCTTCTACTTCTAAAAAAAATCTCCTCAGCTATGCATAAACTAGAGATGTTAAATCTAGATATTTTTACGAGAGAAACATCATATCGTATAATATAATTTTCCAAAAACAAACAAGTTGTGGTCCAAGTATTCCTACCGTTTCAGAAAAATTGTGCTCGTCATAAAATTATTATAAATATAATCTAAAAATATAATCAGTCATATATAGGATTAAGAGAGTTTGCTTTGTTTGGTTGAGGGGAGAAGAGAGGAAAGGAGAAGAAAATTTTGAATTTTTAAAAATATAGGTGATTTAGTTAAATGGAAATAAGCAAAAAAAATTTAAATTTTTTAATATGTTCTATTATTTATTTTCACTCTATTTCTTACTTGTTTTCATTTACTTTTCTCTTATTTCTCATTTATTTTTCTCCTACTAAATAATCTAAAATTTTAAATTATTTTTTATCTTTTTTTCACTGCTTAACTTATTTTTTACCTTTTTTTTTTTCAATCTATTTTTTCCTTCTCAACCGAATAAAGGCTATATGATGTCATATGCAACGATCGCTATCCGTGGTCCGATGCCACAGTGTGTTCAGACAAGCCTCACTTTAAGGCCGGCTCGATGGTCGCATTCAATACCGAATTCTAACCTGCTCCACTCTCCTCCTCACGCCGCACAACATATCCTGTTTAAGGATGTCATGTGATTTTTGTTCTTTTAGTTTTCACTTTTTTAAATCAAAGATAATATTTTGAAGAGTTTAATAGGTATATGTTTTTAATGTAAAATTTTTTCACAATCAACCAACAATTAGAAATTATTCATGACTTTTTAAGTAATTATTATTAAAGTCAAAAATTAATTATACATGATAATTTATAATTAGATGATAGTGTAAAAAAAATTTACACTATCAATGCATATATTATTCTTTTTATTTTGAATTTTATTTATCTGCTATTAATATAAATCTTTTTTGCATTATAAAATATATTTATAATGAATGAAAATGAAATTATGATTGTGTTATTGTTTATACAAGATTATTGTACAAGATTAAAATAATCTATGTATAATACTTTTCTGTCTTTGTTGTTGTATATTCGTACATGAAACTAGCTAATTAGTATTAAAAAACAGAAATACTTCTAATGAAAACATAATTATCAAATATAAAAAAGTATGAATAATAAAAAAAATTTTACAAGCAATTTATTTACATGTTGTTGTTGTAAATTTTTTAGATATTTTTTATTTTTTTCAAAAAAAAGAACAGATTATAATTAATTTTTTATTACAAACAAGTTTATATAAATAGAACTATAAAAAATTATCATATACTAACTGAAATTATGTTAGGATTATCTTTATCTGTATTATTTTTTAATAAAAATTAAGCTAGTAATATAAATATTATCAATTTATATTAATAATACGATGGATTATGATATATCAATAATACATAATTGACTCTTTTTTTGTGTATCAAAAAACGTGGTTGAAAGAAATTTTTTACTAAACGTGACTAATTAAGTAGACTAATAAAAATTAATTATTGACAAAATTGATGAATATTCTATACTAATAATAATAAGAGTAAACATAATAAACAAAAGCTTGAAAGCAACAATTCTCTGAAATCTGAATGCGGTACAAGTAACGTTTCTGAAGCTGGCGCTGCTAGCGTTACTGCCAACAATACCGCTGTCTCAACATGAACCTCATTAATTAATAAAAAAAAAAAAACATGAACCTCGTTATTTACTTTTGCCCAACCCCAACCATTTAAGAAAGAAGTACCGCATGAGCTGGTGGCAACTGAGTTGCCAATTGATTTTCCCTAGTGAAATGACTAATGAGAGTGCATGGAAGGAAAAAGATTAGGTTTGGCCCGTTTACAGGCTAGAAATAGAAACACATATGTAATCCACTTTTTGCGTGCAAATTTGTCCACAACGTCAACTTTTTTTTTTTTTTTAACATGTATTAAGTATGTGTTTGATAATTGTTTAGTGTGCGATCGTATTTTTATTGGGAAGGTTTTAAATCATTATTTGAATAGAAGTTTTTTCAAATATATTGCTTGAATTAAAATTTGTAAATTCTTAACTATATAATCCGAGCATGCTATATTAATTTTGAAAAACTTATTTTATTGATGAAATAATAATTAAATAGGAGATCTGTATAAGTTTTTCAGTGAAATAAATTCACATAGAATGATTAATCTGAATATTAACACACATTTTATGCTATCTTAATTAAAAAAGATAAAATTGTATAAAAATAAATAAATAAACACAAAGCATATAAACTAATTAACGTTAATGATTCTATTATCTCTTAATTAAAAAATAATATGTAAAATAATTAGTATCATACTGTATCTATATTTTGTCTTTTGTCTTTCTCTTTTCGCGCTACACACAGCAGAATACCCACAAGGACACATACTCATAGCAAGTGAAGTGTCAGTCCAGTCTCTTGCGTGGCACTGTCCCATTTGTTGGGAGATCAAATCCCACGTGCCAGTGATGCTTTGCATCACGTGGCCTTAGACCAGCTTGTTGTGTGGCAGACATGCGGATGCACACCTCTTTCTAGCTAGCTAGCTTTAGATATCCAAACAAAACCATAAATAATAATGGAGAGGAGGGATCTGCCCATCCTTATCCACTCATAAACCTACCTCTGACCATCCTTTTGGGTTTGCTTAAAATTCTTGTCATTCTATGGTTTCTCCCTCATACTTGCTTTTACCAAAATGTCGAAAATACACTCAAAATATAATGTGGAAAAATGGAGAAAAATAAAATAAAAACATTGCATAAATGTGTGAATATTATTATTATTTCATAGGAGGACGGACATATGCCATTTATCTAGATAGATCATGTCTACAAGAATTGGTCCAAAATCTTTCCTGATTTGAGTGAATCACTCGCTCTCTCTCTCTCTCTCTCTCTCTCTCTTAATGTCTTTCACTAGGAATTTCGTATTATAAAAATGTTGGCCGCGAGCAAACTTCTTAATCTTGCTTTATACCAAGCAGGTCATTATTTGTGTTGATGCCGATATGTTGCCTTTATCTGCATTTGCACCTGCACTTTACTCGGTTTCTCTGGCACATGTCAGTTGAGGACAAAGAGGAATAGATATTATATATATGGGAATAGAGGGATCGAGAACGAGGTGCAGGTGCATCTGCAGGTGAATGTCATATTGGCTATATGTGGTCAGTAGCTAGCGTGGTTGCAGCTGCTTGTGCTTTCAAGTTTTTGGATTATAAAGGGTAAGTAAGATCATTGGCTCTTCTTTGAATATACACGGTCCCTTTTGCTTCTTGAGCTCTTCTATCTCCCTCCTAATGAACTGCAACACATATATATATATAATTTTATTTTATTTTACAATGACGGCAAAAAAAGTTAAAATTTAAGATTTTTTACATATTACTCAAACTCTTTACTATTAAGCAAACTTTAGTGGGCTTTTTTGTAGTGTATACCCAGGAACACACAAACACAGTTCTTATGCGTGCAGATCTAGATCCACGTACGGAGGTGGATTTGAGTCCATAACGTTAAAATTTAGACAAGGGTAGATCTAGATATGAGTTTCTAGTCAGAACTAGGTGTGAATGATATTATGTTCTGTTAACCTACTTGCTTCCTTTTGCCTGTATATCAAGTGTTTGCGCTCCAAATTTACCAAGAATAAATTAGAAAAAGGAGTCAAATTAAAGTAGATGGTCCGTTCTAGCCAAGCATTGAAAAAACCAATGATTTAAAGGTATTATTATAAAAAATTTGAGCACAAAAGTTATAAGTACTGCTCAATATTGTTAATTTAGTCAGAGGGTCTGAAAGGGTTTCAGCCTTTCAAAATTAGTATGAGGATACTACGTGCCCAGGAGGCTAAGAACCGTTACTGATTTAGGGCCTTTTGTCCGAATGATTCTGCGAAATTTATCTGCAGAAAGTCATCCCCCCATTTTCTTTCCCATTCGAAGCGTATTGTATTTATGAAAATGGCACAAGTTAATTAATTCTTATAATCACTTGTTTGCTATGCTTTATGAAAGTGGTACTAGTACTCCCTTGGATATTTTCAGGAAAGAGAAATGATGGAACCAGCGGTTGTTTTTCAGCCGATGGTTTTGAATTGCTTGAAATGGACATCTGGTCAATTTACATGATCAAGTTCTGTCTCATCTTTTAGATTATTCCAGCTTCGGAATCTATACTTTTCTCTTCTTCTCAACCCCATTTACTCCCTCTCCCGAACGGAAGAATATACAGAAGATTGATAAAAAGAGCGAAAACTTGTGAGAGAGCATATTATGCCCTAGTGCCAGTCAGTGATAAAACAGACTGATATCATATGAGAATCCAATTTACATGTAGTAATTTGAAAAGGCTTACGCCTACGCATGAAACAAGGTGATATTAGTTGATACTCTTGGCTTGACGATCTAAGAACAGTCATACACATAGCTTCAGTTGAATATAAAGCTTCTTTTGGGGTATGGTTCGAATTGAACCTCCTGCATACACTGACCCCAGTACAATGCTTCCATATATATATCTCCTTTAGAATTCTGCACAATTTCTAGGAGACTCTCTAAAAGTTACGCCTAGAAGCTACGGTGGAAGTGAGACATTTGGAAGTATTTAGAAAATGAAGCCAGCAACTAATAATTAGTTAGAAAATGATCAGGAGGGTAGAAAAGTCTAGAATCAAACCGCCATACAGAAGGCTGTGTAACTCAACTTTAAGATAAAGGCCGACGTGATGCTTTAAATCTGAACCAATCTAAGTAGTCCGCACTGCAGTATGCATTGTCAAATAATTGTACATCCTTCTTTATTTAATAAAAGGATTACTTCTCCAGATTTTCATCTTTGCCACTTGAGATTTTGTTACACTATAGCCGACTAATCACCACTAAATAATTATTTCTTTCTACTCCAAACAGGGTTTGCTGACATTTACATATATATTGAATATGCCTTTGTTGTCTTGAATACATTCTTTAAATTGAGATGTTGGTATTCTACAATTGAAAAGATCTGTAAGACACATGAAAAGCTAGCATGAATCACATATACATGGCTCAGTTTCAAAGTCTCCAACTGGGGCCATGAACTTTAAGATAATCGAGTGTTTCTTTGTTATTCTCAACGGCAAGGTGAATTCCTTATTTTGATTGTAGAGTCTTAATTTTTGCGGCAATCTACAGGGGCTAGCTAGCCGGTACTTAATTAACTACTCTAGTCTCTATATATGCATTATGCATATTTACTTTTGTTTAGTCGCCCACTTTTGTTTACTTTGGTTGCGACGAGCTTTCACACAATGTGTGTGCATATTTATGTATTGGCTTATAATTTTTCTTAGTTCAAACTTGGAACTCCGTTGAAATTTTAACACTGCAGATTCAAAAGTGGGATGGAGAAGAAGGAAGAGATGGGACGTTTGAAAAAAATTAATTGATGCGTGTATTTTCCTTTTGGCAGCTTACCAAAGATATGGAGATGTATGAGTCTTTGGAAATTCACATTCAGCTCCCAGCTTACCCAAAAAAATCAATATTTTCTTTCTTATCTCCTTTCTTTTCTCTTTATTTTACTTCTCATTCAAACAAAACATTAATATCGAAGTTTAAATTTAGGGTAGTTTAGTAGAGGAAAAATCTTTTCATATCTAGGAATTATGATATTTAGAAATTATAAATCTTGGATATTATGATTTTTGAAAGAAAAATGTTAAATGTACACTCCATTTTAAGGGTGTTTGAGTACCCATTAGGATTAGCCTAGTGGTGAGAAGTTTGGGTAGCTTGCACAAGATTATAGATTTTAACTTTATTGTCGTCATTGTACACCAAAAAAGGGGTGTATGAGTGGAAGTAAGAGAGGGAGATAGAGAGGAAAATGAATAAATGTGACAAATGTTGGTGGAAAATAAAAGACAAAAAGGGAAGAAAAATGAGATAGAAGTGAGTTATAAGAGAAATTAAATATATGAATATAATACCTCTTTTGAAAATGATTAAAAAATTGTGTGGTTAGTCATAAATATTTTTAAGAATATTTAAACAGGTTTATGAAAACTTACTAACCTCAGTATGATCATTGTATACAAAAAAAAAAAATGGTTCATGAAAAGGTAGAGATTATTAAGTCATCATGATTCAAAAGTTAATTTCTTATAAGGTAAGTTTCAAGTTATGATCACTCAGTGTTCCCCAAAACTTGATGTTTTCAAGATAAAAAAAAAAAGTAAATATAAAATTATTATTACTAACAATCTAATTTTGAAAAAAAATTAATTAATAAGATAATAATTGAATTATTTTATAAGAATTAATTTTAAGAACAATTAAATTTGTGCGATTTTTATTTTATTTCTTAAATTATTTAGTATTTTTATATAAATTATTTAAATTCTAGTACTAATTGTTCATTTTAAGTGATTTATATGGAGAATATGTAAAAATAATTATACAAATAATAATATTTATAAATAATTGATCATAATATTTTTCTTGTTCATAAAATAAGATAATTTTAAAATTTAATTTCATTAGTTTATAAATTTAGATAAGTTTTGTCCTATGAATATTTTTCATAAATTTTAAAATTATAAAATAATTTAATGTGATTATTAATATTCATTTTAGCTTTAACACCACAAAATTTTCCATCATCTCTAACACCTTAATGATTTTTAAAGAATTAAAAATAAAATATTTAAAAGTATAATGTTTAACATGTTAAAAAATGAAAAAAATATTTATTTATTAATTAATTTTAATTTAAAATTATAATAAGTATATTAAGAATATTTATTAGTATTTTTTATTCTTAAATTTAATTATTTATCAAATTTAACAAAAAATGTTTCCAAATTTTATAGAATTGTGCTAATGCAGATATTGTGATCTTTTTACATCATTAATATTTTCCTCCCAACTTGAGAAAGTTATATTTGCACCTCTTTCTATGAGAACAATTTTGTGGACAGCATATGTCAAAGCATTCCCAAAAATACATAGGTTAAAAGCATTTTGGAAAAATAATGTTTCCTGAAAATATTTATTTTAAATTACATGTCAAATATGCGAAATTTACATTCTCAACGTCAAATTCTCAAGAAAATAAAAATATTCTTGTACCAAACACCTCCTAAAATTCATAAAAAAAAAAAACCCCTAAATAACCAAGAATAATACAACAGATTTAAAGTAAAGAAAATTATGTCCGAAATCAGATTCCTCCCGGGCTTAAATTTTATGCCTGAATCTATTCTCAACTTCCTTGCACTTAGAAAAACTGATATGAGATTTTTCTATATTGAATTGAGTCAAATTTATAAGAAATAGCAAAGAGTAATACGATAAATTAATAATATAATAATTTTAGCGAAATTTTTTTATATATTATGAGGAAGGAATTATTCTTCATCCACAAACACGCACAACATATATGATGTTAAATTAGTTTTTGGTGATTTTTCATACCCCAAATTAATATGCTAGACCAAATAAGTTTTTTGACGATTAAACCAAATAAGTTGAAGCGACATGGTAGTTTGAAGAATCCTTTAGTGCATGTGTGTAAGAATAAGAATAATAATTACTAATAATCTCAAAACAAATTATGTTACCTATAGAGTGCGTAAACTTTATGTAACGATACTCTTCTACCCGTGGAGATTACACATGTCATTCTCATGACACCATAATTAAGCACATACACTATAGTTTGCGTCTCTCGCAGGGAAAGGAGTCAACCTTTTCCTATTTATTAAGATGTGTATAGTTAACCTCAAAAACTTTCATTTTAGGTTTACCATACTAAGAAAACATTACAAAATGTGTTTGGTTTCAAGTTTACTTTACATTTTTAAAAAAATAAAATATAATTTACTTTAATTCTTATTTTCAATGGCTAAATAAAACGTCCTATTTCTTCACCAGATATTTTTGAGTAAATCAAACATTTATTTACTTTGCCTACTAAACTAGCTAGTTTGAACTTCGAAATATTGGTATGGTAAAATCTGTTTAGTGCCTCACTTAAATCTAAAATATCAAATCAATTAAAATCTTTAAAAAAGATGCTGGGTTGTAGTTAAGGTTTAGGGGTGGTTGTAGTAGCAATATAATATTACTATGATCCAAATAGCGTAATGTTATGGTTCGAATTTTGAAACATCACTTTGAGTTAGGGAAAACTATTTAATTAGTTACCATTTATGAATTGAAAGTGTTCATGTTTGTTGCAAAAAAGAAAGACCAATTATTTCTTTTTATTGAGTCTACTCAAATTAATTATTTGACCTATCATATACGTCCAAAAAAATGCTACCTTATACTACATCAATTACTTCCCTCAAACAAGTACCCATGTCCAATTCTTGCAAAATATACATCAGCAAGGGTTGAATAGCGAATGAATTGATTTTCTTGAAGCGTCAGCATGAGGAGAGATGGGTTTCCTCCTTTTCGATGGCGCTCATGACCAAATCTTGGTAGCTTCAACCGATTATTCAAAGGACAAAGCCATTAATCATTTGTTCTATATATATATATATTTTTTTCATATGCTCACCACTTGTATTGGTTCAATCAACAAATAATTGAGATGTATATGGAACCCGATCTTGATCACTAACACCTCCTGCAATTCTGATCTTGGGGTTCTTTGTTTTCTTGCGAATCATCCAAATAAAGGAAGAATGAAATCATAGTTATAAAGATCTTCTCTGGATCAGTAGCTATTTATTGAAACAATAATGATTTGTGGATAGCTTTTATGTTATTAGACATTAAGTTTAATGGTTATGTATTATTAGTATAAAATATTTTATATTATTAATTAATTAAAAATTATTATTGATATAATTTTTAAAGTAATTATTATAAAAATTACAAATTTACTATACGTAATAAATTGTAATTAAATGACAAGTATAAAATTATTTATAAATGTTAAATATAAATACAACAAGTATATGATATAATAAAAAATAAGAAAAAAAATTATAGTGTATGTACTGTGACAGTATAAATATCATTGATTTTGTTGAAATGATTGTGCCGTAACAGTAATGCCTAGAACCAGGAGCCGACTTGGGCGCATTAGAAAAGTAAAAGGCTAGCATGAAGAAGGCAAGAGGTTTCGCATGAGAGAGAAAACAACTTTATCCATATTCTGATGTTATATTTTTTGTCTCGATGTGAGGAAAAAATAAATAAATAGAACAGAATGAAAGCAAATAAAAATAAAACATTTTTGTTATTTAAATGAAGAGAAAAATACTGAAAAAAGTGAAGAGAAAAAATTATAATATGCTTTTTTCTAATTAAAAAAGGGCAAAAATATATAATTATATTAAATAATTTTCTATTATTTTAATATAATAATAGGCATATAAGTAAGGTGCGACATCTAGGTGAAGCACCAATAATGTAGTTCACGTGGAGCATGGAACGTATTACAATACAATTTTAAAATTATTTGTTAAAAAAAACTTAATGCAAAATGAAGAGTAAAAACTTGCATGAACATACACTGATGCACAATCTACAAGAAAAAGGACTATTATCTATGGTCAAAACTTGTTGGTATAGCCATAATATCGTTGATAACACACTTTTTCCGACTATCTATCAACAGATATGTGTCAGTTAAAAATAAATGCGTTGGCAACTATTTCCAATAGTAACAAGAAAAAAGGCTTCAATAACTACCTATCATGTTATCATCGGTAATTAGTGACAGCAAAAGTTGTCAGTAATTAGTGTAATACTTCTTTAATTTTACATATAATTTATATTAATTTAAATTAATAAAAATGTTGGTATTTTTTTTATAATAAAAAATTTCTAAATTTGACAAAATTTGAAAATAAAAATGAAATGATAAAAATCACTTATAGATATATGTATATATATCAAACGATACATCATTGTCTGAGGATAATACACAACAGTCAAAAACAAAAGTACATCGAAAGACATCTACTACCTAACCCACTATATACATCAAAAAGTCTTATACAGAACAGTATTTATGTACCTTATCCCTCATACAAAAAGAAAATACTATAGGTCTTCAGGTCCTCTCCCGTTGAGATGTTCTCCATATCGTACTCAGTATCACGAAGCGTTAATGTCGTCTTCAATAATCACGATCAATCATACACAGAAGAAAATAATGGAGTGAGGTGTTTTGTTCTAAAATCACTTTTATATGTACGGTAGGAAATCTACCATAAAACAAAGATAAAACATAGCTGACAACACAATGGGTCTTAAGGTTCATTCTAAGTTATATCATATTACCCTTGACTAGGTATGGATCCATACTTCCCATTAGTGGGTAATAATTCTCAATAGAACCTGGGAAGTGACTGGGAGTACGCATACCTCTTTCAACATCATCACGTGGTACAATCCTCATTATGATTAAGAAAAATAACAGTCAGGATATCCATTTATAGAAGTATACTCTCAAACCAATCTTGGAATGCTGAGCAGTTGTCGGGGTTATCAAGTTTGGTTAGGCGAATATTCCGGCTTAAGAGCACTACCCTGACCATTGGGACCTTCACCACTCGATGCCTATCCCCAAGACTTCCGCAAGTGGCTCCATGCCTTTCATTCCTCAGCATACCAAAATGTAGCTTCCCTAGTAGGGTGTCATGCCACTGCATGTCACTTGCTTTACATTACTCACTAACTATCAACTTCTAACTTCTCAAGCAAAGGTTTCTCTAGTCTCATTTAATTTGAGCACCAGTATAATCAACATTTCTGCCTTATTTTACAGAAATTGTATAATACCAAAATGTTAACGGAATAACAATTTAGTAATCATATAAAATTTTAGCAGAATAACAATATAGTAATTATAATTTAATTACTAAAATTTTGACAGAATAACAACTAAATAAATGCATTTTGATTTTCTAAATTTGAGTAGAGTAACCGCTTAGCAAATGCATTTTAATTTTCTAAAATTGAACAGAATAACAGCTTAGAAAGTAAAATTTAATAATTTAAATCTGAGTAGAGTAACAATTTAGTAATGATTTAATAATCTAAATTTGGGTAGAGTAACAACTTAGCAAAAATTAAAGTTTAACATTAAACAATAATAACAATAATAAAACTTAAGCCTAAACGGGTTTAAGGGAAAACCCTTCCTACCAACATGCAAAGTGATAATAATTTAGAACTAACCCCACTCCCTCCATTATCTCTAAGATAGTTGATGAAGAGGATGGAATTGTTGATGTAAAGCTCTGAGGAAGAGAACTTTACTAGTTGTTGGAAAACTAGTAAAATTTTAGCATAAAAACAAAGTAAAATAATTTTTTTCTAGAGAGAGAAGCTCTCTAAGAATTTGGCTAGCTTGAGAGAGGAAAGGATGAGTGAAATTTTGAAAACTTTGAGGCCTATTTATAGAAGAAGCGGGGGGGGGGGGGTGGTTAAGTGTCCAAAGATTTACATCATCCATTATGTAAGCATTATGTCATAAATCAAATTTTTATTTATTTTTAATCCAATTTAGTGACACATATCCCAAATAGGTGGTGAATCACCTATTTTAGGGTTGGGGACATGCTCCACCAGCTTTCCCAAGCCTCCATGTGTCAAATTTTATCTGTAGGTGAATTAATCGGTACCGATAAAAACGCCAAAACTTGAAAAATTAGCTTTTAATATCAAAATAATGAATTTTAATGCAAAACTGAACAAATACATTATTTTTCATCAAAAATAAATTTCTAATAATAAATTTTAATTTTTATTAATTTATTTCAAATTATATGTATTTATTTTGTATTTTTAAGCTAGAAAATTCATAGAAAATATATTTTAATTCAATAAATACCAAAATTTTTATGAAAATTATAAAATTAAATATGTTACTCATAAATAAACTAAAATGATCATTTTCATCCCTTTTGAATGTCAAACTAGTACTGACTAGCTTATTAGACACATAAAAGCATTTTTGTCATTTTACACAAAAATTCTAGAAAATTCCCAAAATTATATTTTAATATATATGACATAATTTCAAGCTCAAATTGACATTTTAATGTCAATTGAATATTTTCCTCATGTCAGTCCTTAATGTTGAGAAACAGGGACAAAATTGTCATTTTCTAATTTCTCCGGACTTCAGCTCAGAAAAATTATTAAAAATCAAGATTAAATAACTCTTGATATTCTGAGAAAAATGGTGGAAGTCAGAATTTTGAAATTTCTTTCTGATTTTTCAAAATTGCATTGTTAAATATAAAAAAAAATAGTTGAAGAATTGAAATAGGATTGTTATATTTTTCACTACTTTTCTTTCAAAATAAACTTTTTATAATGAGAGATACTTAATATAAAATTTTCAAAATATTTTGAGGTTAAAAAGTCTCTAGTTGGTTCCTATAGTCAACCAGGGGTATTTTTGTCATCTTACAAAAATTTTCTCAATAAATTCCAGAAAAATTTATAAAATTATTATTAATTGTTCTAAATACATTAATGACCTAAAAGCAACTTTTAAACATACAAAATAATTTAATATAAAAAAGTAGGGGTGTTACAATTAGTACGGCTAAATTGTCTGTATATGTTTTAGGTACTGGTGCCTGGAAGCTGTCAGCTAATTATAAATGACGAAACTGTCGGTAAGGGAAAAACAGTCTTATCGACACTTAATTCGTCGATAAGGAAAAACAACATCGAAAATCCAATAGTCACTTATTGACAGCTTAACCGTTGCTAGGAGAATTTACCTTACCGATAGTCCAATAGGGTCATCAATAAATTCATACATAAATAATTATTTGAAATGGTACCAATTTATTGACAGTTAGAGTTGTCAATGGGCTTCCTAGCCTAGTCCAAATTCCATTCGGGCTATAAATTTGTTGGTCAAGTCTAGCCTTATGCTGAGTAGGCAAGCTAGTGGGCTAAATCAACCCTATATTTTTTTTTTT
Organism: Spatholobus suberectus; assembly: GCA_004329165.1. Classification (NCBI taxonomy): domain Eukaryota; kingdom Viridiplantae; phylum Streptophyta; class Magnoliopsida; order Fabales; family Fabaceae; genus Spatholobus; species Spatholobus suberectus. The sequence continues at coordinate 9,918,263 of CM014736.1, forward strand.
ATTTCATGGTCATTGTTTACAAATTTTTTCCATTCCATTTTGTTAATCATGTACTAGACGATGACATTTTCTTTGCACCTACAGTACAAGTTGAAGATAATTATCCTTTTGGTATAACTTTATTATAGCCAAATGTCTTTAAATGGTGGAAACCATGGGAAGTTCTTTATGAAATTTGCAAGGGCTATCAAGTTAACCCCAATATATTTTTAAGAAATTTTTAGGTGCATGTTGTGGGGAACCTTACCCTTTAACTTTTATCAAGTTTTATAAAAATAATCATGATGTTGAAAAAAATGATATACAAATTTGATGAAAATTTTCATTTTTCAATAAAAAGAAATCCATTTCCAAGACCATAAGATAAAATTAGAGTAAAACATAATTTTTAGAATACGTGTAGCATAACAACTGGAAGCTTGGCTAATGGTCAGTAGGTACCTGATAAGCAGTTGTATTAAACATATATCTATCTCTAAATCTCATGCAATTCATCATTAAAATGAGATCAGCCTCTCATTAAACCATACCTCAAAATATAGGCTGTAATATCCTCGGGTACCAAATTACCAATTATAATAAACAAGAAGTCGTAAAAGATTCCAAAGCGTGTGGGAAGGAAATCATACAACATCATGATAAAAGAGTTCATAAATCCCCACGTCATAATAAAGATGTACGTTTTAAAAGTAGCATAGCCTTCCGTGGCCATCATAATATAGATACTACACACATATATAAAGTCCATAAACATAAAATCTACTGTTGGCAAGGTTCCTAACATTATAAGTAGCAACAGAAAGGAAAAACATATATATACAACCAACAGAAGCAACATCAATCTCCTATGGCCCTTACACTAGATCCACCAGCTAAAAGCTCATTAATAAAATCTAACTACCTCAGAATGCTTTGGACTGGACCTAATGCTCAATTCCTTCATCAACTGCTTATAACAATAAGCAAAACAGACACAAAGGAAAAGAGGAGTGAGGTTATGGTAATATATGAAAAAAGACAGAGAGGTAACACGAATAACAAAGTTACACATATAGTCTACCTTCAATCATACCAATACATATACAACATAATCACATTTACAGATTTTCAAAGTCATGCAAGTCACCATACATTTACACAATTGATAAGTGTCAATTGTGTATCTATTTTTGGCATGTATTTGTGTGTTCACTACTCTTTATCTTGAACCGAAGGCTTTGTTTAAACTAAATTTTAGTTAACTTTAAGTAAATAGCAGTTACAAACAGATTTATACATTTTTTGGGCATTTTAATTGCCAACTGATGATTTTTTGTAGGAGATGAAGAAATAAGATTGAGCAAGATGAGAAGATTGCACCTACCCAGAGTCGTTGAGCGAGTAGTTCTCTCGCTCAGTAAAAATGCTTACAGAGAGCAGCTAGTTCTCTCGCTCAAGCAAACACAATTCTCGCTAAGCGAGACTTGTTACAGAGAGCATCCAGCTTTATCACTCAGTGAACACCAAGCTCACTGAGCAAGACTTGATCTAGAGACCACGAAGTCAAGTCTCTCGCTCAGCGAGCTTTGTGTTTGCTGAGCAAGACCAGTGCCACCTCACTTAATGAACGTGCAACAAAAGAGTAAAGGAGGGGGGCAAACTCATTCATTCAGTCTTACTTCGTGCTAGGGCTGAAAGGAACAGTGTGGGAGCATTTCCTTGAAGCTTTACTCCAAGTTCTTCATCTTTCATCTTTTTATTTGGGTCACTCAATCATGAGTGGCTAATCTTCTCCTATTTGCAATTTGATGTAACTAATATACGCTTATGTATACATTTTGATTTATTTATTGAAGTTTATGTTCTATTCATTTGTGTCTCTACTTCTATACCTAACGCTTGTTGTGATTTGATTTCTCATAACTTGTCCTCTTGCTTTAATGAATGGTGGAAAACTCTTTCTTTGCATAGATCTAAAGAGAGCACTTAATAAATCTCTTAGTTAGGAATGAAACATAATTTATTAATCAATTTCTAAACCCTTTTTCATAAAGCAAGTTGTTTGGGTAAACTCATCAAAATAACTTAGATCCATTCAACTAAGGAATTAGGGTTTGGGTAAATTTATGGGTTAATGGTAATGAATAGGAGATAAATTCAATAGGTAATCTTTGTGTTTCATAAGAGGATGATTAGTGTAATCAAGCCCCAATGCTTTTGCTTATTGTCTTGTTTATAAAAAAAAACTACACTTTACTTATTTGTAGAAATTTCTCATTCAATAATCCCTTTAATTGAGTAAAAACCTAGTATTACGCAAGTCCCTTGAGATACGATACTCTACTCACTACTATTTACTTGAGAATATTGGTACTCTTGCCAATTAGTTAACAAGTTTTCTCCTAATAGAAGCACAAATATACTGGGACATATAACCAACTCATCATATCATAACACGTATGTCAATCACATCACACATCTCAGGGTTACTTCCTATATGCATGTTGTGCATGCAGCCTGTCGCAGTCCATTCTACTTCCTTCAGTTATGCATAGGGTATCCATCCGACTTAATTTGGCGCCATACACCCCGTATTAAGCATTTTACACTATGTACGAAGCATTTATGGGTGTTTCTAACAATATCCATCATAATACTAGCAAAATGTGTCTCTATGAGACAAACCACTTGAGTACGAGCCATTTTACCCTTTTAGGCTTACAAGTCCATAAAGGACTATCTACAATTCCAACAATGTCATGATGCATGAGTAGCTTCACATCTTTTATCCTTGGCATTATTAATATGAGATGGATGGGATGGAATTCTCAACAACTCTTTCTTGTCCCTTCCTCCTCTTAGTAGACTTTCTCACCCCATAATTAGTTTATGAATAGTTTAAAATCCTCGATAGTAAATGAATATATATATATATATATATATATATATATATATATATATATATATATATATATATATATAAACTTTAACTATATACTATTATGGAAATAATTTAAAAGTTTGAAATAAGAAAATGATAAGCTCTAGTTTAGTAGGATAAACATAAGTAAAATAATATTCTTATTTTAAAGATATATCCCACATATTGGAGTCTTAGCTCTGGCTAACATTAAAATAGCAAAACACATGTGAATCTACTTTTCCAAAGTACTTGAGAATTTTATCTAAAATCAACCCAGGTGAGAAAAATCCTAAGAATAGAAAATTTCAACTCTTTGGATCAAGATTTTTCAAGCAACTCATCACAACTTCAAGGAATCTTTGGGACCTTTCCCAAAACTTTTAACATTAACAAGTGCCAAAGATATCATTTCCATCATCTACATCTCAACATATACTTTCAACATTGAATTCCATCTGCATACTCATCTTTAAAGTTTCATCATTTATTCACTACTCGTGCAATTTAGTTGATCCTAACTCCTCTAAACTCATCAAGATGTCCACGTTCATAGAATGCATTGCAACCATCAACACACTTCAACAAGTACACAACAACAATTTTATTTCTACAAGACAGATTCAAATATTCACAAAACATGTTGCACTAGCATAGTCACCATAAACCATAGAAATTTCAAAATGAGATAGGACCAATTGCATTTTAATATAAACACTTAACTCTACACTTCCACCAAAGAACAAGTTAGATTGAGGCTTGTAGCCTTCATAGCCAATTTCACAACACAAAGCTTATGCTGGAAACATAAGACAACAATCAACAAGCTCATTATATATTCCACCTCATATAGCACAATAACATACAACAATTAAAATCCCATATACCATAATTAGGTGCTATCCAAGCATATTAAAAACATAACACTAAGCAATCAATCCAACTGACATAATTTGGCTTCATTTACCCAATTGCAGTCACGTGTTATCTTAACTACTCAAACCGAAAGCCATGTAGAACCTGCCTCAGAGAAAATATTAGTATAAATTAGAGGAAATATATATTTGAGTGAGACTAATTAGGTTTGATAGTTAAGATACACCACTACAACATGGTAAAATATAAACTTCTAACTCTCTACATAATTTGCACAATAACTTTGAAAATAGTAATTTTATAATGCAATTTTCCATTTATCACATCGACTATAATACATCCATCTTATGAATATAGTGCTCACTACTCCATCCAATTCCAATTCCGTTCTTTGTCAAATAATCAAAGTATAGCAAACTTTCTAACATGCATGCACACACACACACACACACACACACACACAGAGCCTTATCAATCAAAATTAAAATCACATTTCTATATAATTTCATAGCAACATAAGTTCTCTTTAGCAATTTTCTTTATTGCTTTGAGCTAGGGTTCATCCAACTACAAGAGATTATTTCTAATATCTACACTTCACAACTATTATAAAGTGTGTGTGTGTGTGTAGTCATTCATTCATTCATTCAATCACAAATTTAATAAAGCATTTATCAACATTAATTTCTACACCACCCAAAGGTGAGTAACATTGCGACGACTCTTTGGCACTGAACCCCGAGAAACGTTACAAGTAGGGAACTCCTAATTCTCTCCTTATGTCAACTTTATATAGTACCCTTCACTCCCCCTTACCTCAATGCGTAAGAGATTCCCAGGAGTGTACTATAGCTCCTCTACACTTCTTGCTCTTTACGAATAGTGAACTTTTGATCAGTGTAACTTTTTTGGTCTGTGCTCAGAATGATAATCAAGACCTACCAAATAATACGAAAATTGGGTTGCATGTGGGATCAGAAGACTACGAACCACACATGCAAGCCCACTAAGGTTCAGCCAAATGAGATAAAAATAGGAAAATGGTGACGTTTCGAAAAAATGCTCCAATTATTGTGATCATGAGACTGCCAAGAGTAAAACTACTGGTTCGTTTCGATCATGCGACGTCATACAAAGTCCCATTTTCCAAAAACAAGAGAGAACAAAATGGAAAGAGAAATAAGAGATTCAAGGAAATTGAAGACATACCCAATCAAGATAAGACCATAGACTAGCTCATGAGCTCACATAGATGAATCTTCACTGAACAAAACTCAAGTTTTGATCTTGGGAATGCTCAAACTGAGACACATTCTCAAAGAAAAGGGGCGCGAGTTTGAGCTAGATGCTCACGATGGGTGTGGTTTAGAAGAGTACGGCCACGGTTTAGCCTGGATTCTACACAACTAAAGAGATGAAAAGCCAAAGGTGGCTTGGCTGAAGGTGGTGACGAGAAGAATGCAGGTGCCGAGGTGGTGATGAAGAGAAACTGTTCTAGGGATTACCAGGACGCTAACCCCTAAGTCGGTCTACTCCACCGCCTATCTCGATTAACATAGCCACATGTATCCCAAATGGCATTACCTTGCTCATGCCGATCAGAGTTTTTTGCTTACCCCAGCATGGCATGAAAAACGCCTAACGGAAAGGAAAACACTTAATGAGGCACCCAAACGCATGTTGCCACGTGGCACCTAACCTTAACAGTATTTTCCTCCAAAACACTATATATAAAGGGTTTCACACCCATCAAGTATATACGTTCTTGTTCATTCTCAGTCACTCTTATGCCCTTACTGACTTAAGCATAGGAGTCCTTGCAGGTGCCACCACCAAAGACGTTTGCGACCACCATGGGAGCTCATCAAATATATTTCCTCATGTTCACCACACAACAGAAAACCGAGGGAGAACTGGAGGTTGAGTAGGTGGTCTCGTGGGGTTGAGTTTTTGGAACACGAAGAAGGGTGTAGGGTTAATGATGACTATGTGAATTGAAGAGGATCGAGAGGGTGAAATGAGATATGTTGAGGGCATCTCGTGAAGGTCCTAGACGAATGAGGAAATAAGGATATGAGAGGATGAAGCTACGACGTGCTCATGAAGTGGAGGTTGGCAACTTGCTTAGCAAGTTGGATAGGTGTCACGTACAAGTGGAGCTAAGGCGTGCAAGAGGTGGCTTCACGAGAAGGATTCAAGGGACTTGGAGAAGAAAAACATTGTAACGTGAATTAAGCAAAAAAAGGACCGTCACGATTCTATTAGGAGGCACAAGGTAGTATAATTTGTGTAGTAACAATGATCAATAATAGAACTTAAACATATAGTTGCAACCTAAAAACATATAAGGAACACAATGGTACATATTGAATTGATTGATGACATCGATAAAATAATTTAGGAGTATTAACAAATTATTTAGAGTATAATTATAGCAACTTCATGTAGTTTTAGGACTTGAATAAAAGATAGTTTACGAATACATCTTAATTTTAAAGATTAAAGGATTGGACAATAATCACATACTGCTTTTTTAATGTTTTTAGACCATTTAGATATTTATACTCATCGTCTAAATTGGTCACTATAGCTCTAATTGAGCTTCAAAGTATTTGGTCCATCACTAACAATTAGTGATATTAAATCACTAATTATCATACCTCCCATACACACATCATATATATATATGATACATATATATTAGCACATCAGGCATACAACACTCACAAACATAACTATATTAAGCAACAGTCTACTTCTATAATACTGAAAATTGGATGTCACACATGTTTCTTTTGTGTCAACCTGTAGTTTTCTCATTACAATCGTATAATTGTTTTCACTAGCAAAGTTGCTAAGGGTTCTTCAAAAAGGAATGAATCTAACTAATATTGCAAACTAGTAAACTATTCTACCCTAAATAAAAAGTGATAAAACACTATAAAAACCAGTAATGGTCCATCTATCCATTATTAAAAAAAAAATAAGGATGCAAAACCAATAAACTTTTTTTCACCCATTACTAAAAAAATTAGGATGCAGGATTGTTCATTTGTCCAAATCCAATAAATTAATTCTTAAGACTAGATTTATTTAAGGAATGATTAAACACTGTAAAAACTGTTTGGACTTGGCTCATCTATTCAAAACCTAGTAAACTAATTCTCAACACAACACAAACCTCCTATTGGTTTTGGATCCTCCACAGACTATAATGCTCGAGGCTTATTCAAAACACTAATTAGTTTATTAGGCCGAAGTAATGGGGTACATTTACATTGTCTATAAATAGCCAAGAAAGTATGTGTAATTGTATAAGGGTTAAATTAATCAATTGGTCTTTGAACAGTTTAGAAATTTTAATTAGGTCCCAAAACTAAAAAAAAATTATAATTAAGTCCCTAATCATGTAAAATTCTTATAATTGGATCCTTGACGTTAGTTATGACAATTTGAACACTATAATGACAATTTGTGGCAATTTTAAAAACCTTAGAGACTCAATTACAAAAATTTTATAAGATCAAGGACCAATTACAATTTTTTTTAGCTTGGGAACCTAATTATAAATTTTCAAATAATTTAAGGACCTATTGATTAATTTAACCTTGTGTAAGATGACAAAAGATGAGATAAAACAATATACACAGAGAATAGAGACAATGCTTGTTATTTATACTATACTCAGACTAAAAACAATAAACACAAAGTATGGAGCATCTTGGGGGTTCCTATTTAAAGTGAACATTTTGAAAAAAAAAATATATAATTGTCATGGTTTCATTTTGAGGCAAAGTATAGAAATATCATAAATCTAAAAGGACTAAGATTTTTAATTTTGAAAACTGCTCTGCATCTAAAGAGACATAATGGTTATGCATGTATCAAACTGTGGGATGTGGAATAGGTTACCAGAAAGGCTGTCATTGTTTTTCTTCATCTTGCTTTAGTCTTATTACTTCATCTCATCAAAATACAAACAATAAAACCACTTCAACATCTAATGAAACTAGGCAAACTATAGGGATTGATTATCCTGGTTAAGTATTTTAGAAACACACTTGGTTAATAAGAGCATTCACTTTAGAAATACTATGATCACATATTTTGTAAAAATTATATCTTCATATACTTCTGTGTCAATTTCAAATAAAATCATGAAAAATCAACATTTAAGAGCAAAATTAGCAATAGCAATAGCAGGCAAGGGGTGAGTAGTGTAATGACCTACTGTCACTATGTAACACTAACTAACGTAGTCACAAAATAATTCAATTTTCATAAAACTCTTATTAATTTATTTATTAAAATGAAGGTAAATTTTTTCACATTTTGCCATGACGTGTCATATACCAATAATTTTGCAAGCAAATGTAAAGTGTGAAACAAAGTTAAATATTGGATAATACTACTCATGTATATATAAATAGTAGTAAATAATGTACTATGCCTTATGACACTACAACCCATATACAAAATAATATTAGTGTATTTGAAAAAGGTGGACGTATGTGACTAGTGATAAAATACCCAAAAGTGGAATGAACATTATAAACAAGGGGTGGGAAACTAGACACACTAGATACACCCTACATCTATAGTCGAGTAGTTATAGAAGGGGTCTCACCACCTAAGCCTGGAGCTCTAACTAGGATCTTCCTTGGATGTGGACCTCCTCGAACCATGCTCTATGCAAAATATAATCTAGATCTACTTTATGCCAAATAGAAGGCGCATTCCATATTTCTTCAATTGGCAACCAAAAGTCCATAATCACGTTTAAGGAGAAAGAGAAGAATTAGACCCCAATAAAAGCATAAGAAATGGTGATTTCTTTAGTATATTGCACCTGCTAAGAGTCCTAATTGACTCTCCACGCTTCGCCACGTCCAACGACAGTCTCAACAAAGTCAACATCTCGATGTCCTAACACATCCTTAGCATCTGTTCCCACGAATGTAACATCATGATTATAGCATTCAAACACACATAGACAAGCATGCAACAGTATGTTAACTTGAACAATTTTAAGGGTGCATATATTTACATGTTTTCCAAAACAAGTACCAATTTCAAAATCAAGTCATCTGCAACGATAGATATCAAGCATATATAACATCTCACATAAAGAAACGACGTAGTATAAGCGGGCACATAATACGATGCAACATGCGAACAGTCATGCGATGTAGCAGACTCAACCCCATGGAGATTTATAATCAACTGAGCAACCAGTTAGGCATGTTCCTTAAACATGGTATACTATAAAACTAACTCATAGGTCAAAATGGCACGTGCTATAAACCATCAAGGTGACACCAGTACTGATTAATGGAGCATACTAGTGGCATCATTAGGATAAGCATATAGGGATAGTAGCTACCATGACTCAAGGTCTGCAATGACCTTGGTCCCTTGTAGAATCACTCGTCTACCTATCCTCAAAGGCCTTCTTGAGTAACTTTCACTAACCTTCTACACTAGTTAACAAACTTAATTACGTGCATGCTAACACAATAACAATTGTGGACTATGCATGAACATTCCACCAACCAACAACAATTTATATCAAATAGATACTTAGACAATTCTCATGGAGAAACAACAATAGCTCACTTACACCCCAAGCCCTAAGTGTCAGCCTAACATCACCCTCATAAGGTCAACAAATCCGTCATACCACATATGGCCCTCTGCTAGGTCTTAAAAATTTCAAACAACTTACAATTAAGGTAGGGATTGCAAGAAAGATCTTTAGAACTTTCTTCTACAAGTTTCTCCCTAACATTAAACGTTTTCCATTTTAACAGATAACGTACGTTATCAAAACTTATGGGGGCTATTAAATATATCCTACCTTCAAATCTTAAATAATTTAAATTAAATTATGTAAGTCTTTATTTTCTCACCTCTGAATACTGATTTTCAAATTAAATTTAAATTAAATCCACAATTACCAAAATACCCTTATTTTTGTAAGTATCCATTAAACTTAGAAAATTCATAATTAATTTGAATGATCTTATTTTAATTAGAATTTTAATGGAAGGCTAATATTAATGTTGTGATATTTGGAAATTTTTATAGAATTTTATAAATTCATTTGCTAGTGAAATGACAATTTTACCCCTAAGAGTTAACAAGATACTAAAATAAAGATAATTAATATAAATAACTTTAAAAACTTGTAAATATGGAAGTCCTTGATAAATAACACTAAAATACATTATTTTAAGTTGGAAAATAAATTTTATAAGAATAAAATGAGAGCTTTGCCCTTAATTCAATTTTTTCATTAAAATAGTCTTACTTAATTGGTTTTACTTTCATAATTATTAAAAATAGAAAATTTAATCTAAAAATTAATTTTTCAATGAGATCATCTCAAAAATAATATAATACAAATTTTTAAAATGTCAAATTACATAAATAACCTTGTTAGAATTTATTTGAGAATTTTGAGTAAAAACTAGTCTATATTAGCCTACTTTTTGGACACTTTTTTTTGTAAAATTTATTAAAGTAAATTACACTCACCTCCCTGTGTTTTTTTTTTTTTAATTATACCTGATACCCCTCCAAATTTGGCATTACTTTTAGCCCCTTTACTTAAATGGCATTAGGTAACGATTTTTGTTATTTATGGTTAGGCAAAAATACCCCTTTGTAATTGTCAAAGGCCATAGACTAACCAACAAACGGCTACCCGATAGCCTTCTTGATGACTATCTTCCTCACTCACTCATGGTCACCTTGTGTGTAGTGTGTGTAAGATATTCCAACAAAAGTGGAGTGAAATTTGAAGAGTAGCCAAGGTTGGCCATATTCTTTGCCCTCTCTTAGAATATGTCTCTAGACGAAAAGCAAAAGTTGTTACCCATATACATCTTGGTTTCTTTCTGCATCACCACCACCAAAAGTTCCTAAACATATCAATTTCCCCACCATATAAATCTACTTGTCCACTACATCCACTTTTTCCCTCATACCCTCTAAATTCTCAATCTTTAAACCCACCTCCATGCACTCCAACAATACCACCCAACCTTGACCCCAGAAAAAAACACTCTTCGATCTTCAATTTCTTCCCTGTTATAAATTTTCCACAAATGCACACAACTTAAAAGTTAGACAGAAAAAAAATAAAAGGAGAAGAATTAAACTCGTCAAGAAGGAAAAAGGAGAAAAAAATAAATGCAAAAAAGCTCACATTTTTATAGAGACACAAATTTGTTGGAAAACAAATTTGACAATCACACCCAAGAAATGCAAGTGGGTATGTTTTTCTCATCAAATAAAGCACAAATCTAAGTAGATCAGGATGCGGTAAGAAGAACACAAAGATGGCAAATAAAAAGAAACTTGTTGAAACTGTCTCAATGTGCATTTAATGTTTATTATCATTAGATATTGGTTATTGTTTAACTAAACAAAAATAAGGATTCAAATTGCAGTGGAAAAGGCAGTCCTATTGGAAGTTGTGGATATTGGTGAATGGACTAAGATAATGGATGGTGTAGGATAAGAGAGAAGAAGTGCATGGGGTAAGGTATAGGCTATAAAACTTCCCCCTTTTGTTTCTTCCACAAGAGTGCCATAGTCTTGTGTGTGTGTAGGCAAAGGGGTTCACTCCACACAAAAATCCGCTCGGTGGCTTTAGAACTTGAAAGAACATGTGCAACTAAAGGAAGAGGATGTGGTATTTTTGGAGCAAATTTTTTAAAAAAATCATGTGCATCACATGTGCTTGTATATGTTACATGTTTAAACATCATTTGGGGGGGAGGGGTATACAATGTCACATGTGAGAAACAATTAGGGGGGTTTTGTAGGTAGAAAATTCAGAGGGGTATCGGGTGCAATCTGAAAAAAACACAAGGGGCGAGTGTAATTTACTCAATTTATTATACGTTCTCTAAATACTTTAAATAACAAAACACCATTTTTAACCTACTTTATACTAGATTCAGGAACCTAACTATTTGCCCTTATCTTCAGATCTACTATTTTATTAAAATGTTCAACAGGTAAAGTTTTATTGCATCAAATAAAAGCCTACTATATTTTTCACATAATCTATTTCTGAACTAAAATCATTATTTTGGAACATAAAAAGTCAAATAAAACTACATTAAAATATGATTTACCATTAGGTCACGCCTAGAGAAAGAACATATTTTCATGATTTAAAACAAGAAACAAAATAAAGATTGGACTTTACAAAGAGAATCAAATATATGATCATTTAAGACCCAAACCACCAACAAAATCATCAGAGGTCACACCAAATCAAACAAAAACAATGAGCACGTGATCTTAAACATATTATTTGGTTTAGAATGAGGGGAATGAAGGTAAGCTCTCTTACCCTTCAAGAAACTTGTCTTTGGAAGGTTGGAAAAATATAGAAAAGTTGAAGCTTTGGGCTAGTTTATTCCAAAACCAAAGATGGTGCCAAAAAAAGATGTTTTCATGAAATGAATCAAAGAAAAGGTTTAGGAGAAGAAAATTTGGATGGACTAGAGGAAAGAAAACTAGAAGAGAACTTACCAAAGTTCCTTAAAACCAAGAATGGATGGAAGAGATGAAGACTTAAGTTGATGAACCACCTTATCCTTGATCTCTTGAGGCTTTGCAGGAGTAGAAAAGAGAAAAACTTTGAAAGTAAATGATAGAAAGGATTGCGGCCAAAAGAAGGGAGTAAGGGTGAAAATGAAACAAGACTTGATCTCTAAATATATATATTAGAAGGCTTTTGGGTTAGGGTTTCTTCTAAACAACTTTGGCACTTAAAAAAAAAAAAAAAAAAGCTTTCCCTCCCAACGTGCAGATGCACTTTCGCCAAAGGCTAGGGAGGAGAGCTCTAGCTTTTGATTTTTCTAATTGCTAGTATAGGATAGGTAAAAACTTGTGGAGAAAGTAAAGGTAAAAGTGATTTTACCCAAAAGTGAAAAATGTCACCCCTTTAAAAAAATTTTGTACTAAGCATAATGCTTAAAGAGTTAAAGACCCATTAAGACTAATTTGGATATTTATAAACAATTATATAAGGTTAAAAGCATTTTTCTTGCTCGCGGAAAGCTTTTTAAAGACATATATCCGACACTAGATTAAAAAAAAGCTATTTTAATCAACTATGTAAGAATTAATTAACATTTTTACAGGGACTTAATTATAATTAATAATGACTAATTACAATTAATTTCATAAATTTTTTGACTTTTTTCTCACTTTCATAGTGTAATCTTACACTGTTAGCTTACAACATAGTCTAGGTTTCAATTGAATTCTCTACTTAGACTCACATAGAAAATCATGTACATTTATTTAATTAAATTTTCATAACTAAATTTAGGTTTTCTCTTGTAATTATATTCAACCAAGTTTGATTACAAATAAAAGAAATTCTAGGTGTTATACGCAACAGCGACATGCAAGGACCACTAGCGGTAAGTGTTGAGTAGGGATTAACGAGTGTTGATCAAGAACCAACGCTAGTGAGCAAGACGCCACAATAGAGAATAAGCGGCACATAACAGTCAAATGAAGAGTGAACGACGACTAGTGCTAGTGATATCGTTATGGCCTTAGACTTAGATTAGTGTGTATGTTATCAGAAAATAGAAATAAGAATAAGAAGGGATGGATGAAAGTCGAGTTCAAGTATACTATGTCAAGTGCAAAGTGTAATGTTTTATTAGTTATCGTGCCAACCTGGCTCGAACTTGATAGGCCCGTTAGGCTATTGGGTTGAGCAATAAAAGCCTAGTTTTTTCAACTTTAGTTTCAAAAGCCCAGCTCAACCTTAATTTTGGCTTGTTCAGGATCAAGCTCAAATTGTTAGCTCTGAATGTAAGCAAGTGATGGAGAGGTAGGGAAGGGGAGCTTATTGGTGGGGCTATGGCAGTCAGTGATGGAGACTAAGCGGGTGGAGGTGAAGACTAAATGTGTGGGGGAGTAAACTAAACAGGAGGCAAAGAAGAGTAGACAAGAGGTGAAGAAGGATAAAGAAAAGTGTAGGAAAGTATTGAAAAGGACAAGATAACTTCTAAAAACTCAAAATTAAAACTATGAAACCCTTCTCTCTCTTTTTTTGTTTCGAAAGTGAGTTAAAATGGTTTTAAAATTGTTTAAAAAAACCATTTTAACTTTCTTTTATCCATACAAGCTTTGTTTTCAAATTTAAGTTTGAAAATTAAAGGTTGAAAGTACACGAGGCCAAAAATAACTTAAAGATGTTCTAGTTTTTCATTTCAAAATTGAAAAAGAGGTATTACTTTTGAAAGCAATTTTCAAAACTTCTATTTGCAAATAGTTTTAAAAAATGTGGGTGTGTGAAGAAACACATTATCTCATATACCTATAAATGTAAGTGAGGGAGTTCCAATGTGAATATATAAATAATGAGGTGAGACAAATTATAATATATAATAAAAAATCATATAAATATGTGATAATATCCATGTAAGTTTGAGTAAGTAACTATATAAAACCACATTGTGCTATTTTGTGAAAATGTCAATTGTGAAAATAGATTTTCCTAGTTGACGTTGATCAATATGAAAATTCATGTTGGTTGTGTATTCCATGGTGGTACAATGAATAAGCGATAGAGGTGTACATAACAAACAAGCAAGTTTCTGTCTAAGTAGGTTAAGAATAGCTTCCTTATTCAAGATTTTTGAAAATGTGGCATAACAATTAGAGACAAAAAAATGTTAACAGCATACTATAATACTGTGTTTCCCAATATTCTCTTTCTAGTGAAATTCATGTGAATCTCACAAAACGAAACTCATTTTCAAATTAGTGAAACTCTTATAAATTTTAATCAATAAAAGACTACATTAAAAAAGAGTGTTAAAAAGTGTGTCATCAACACTTTTCATCAGAGACCTAACTAGCTTATGCCGTGTCAAATAAAATGTAATATGTAAAGTAGGCATGGAGGTCGACCTGCTCAAGAAATTAGGCTAATAAGGACGGAATGGTCTTGGACATATATTATGTACATTATTTAATGCATATGCATATTTAGGATTTGAATTTATAGGGCTAAAATGACAAAGGTTATTTTTATGGACCTCTTTGTGGAGAATTTGTGCTAATTTGGCAAATTAAGTCAATGTGCAAGCCCAACAATCAAAACCCAATAAATAGCCCCAAAGATATATATCGAGAATCTTTCAATCGAGGATGAACCTCAATACAATTGCAAAGCATTCAATCATGGCCGAAAATCCATTGGTAATAATTTTGGCAAGATTTTCCCAAGGACGCATTTCTCATGCCACCTTAAGTAAGAAAAACCTAGATAACCTAAACAAGAATGATATAAATGTTGTATATTTTGATTGGATATTTTAGAAGGTTAATATCTATAATTAATTAATTTAAAAAATCATTTTGAAATTAATTTAAAGCTTATCTGAAAAAGTATGATTTCTAAGTTATCGTTTTTAACATGGTGTAATTTTTTGTTTTAATGAAATCACATTGATATCATATTTTTAAATAGCATTAATACCTGTTTTAATTGACATTAAAATTTGTTTTAAATTAAATTTTATTTATGATTTAATATATACACTCACCTGAAATAAATATGAGACATTCTCAAAATTAAATAGTTATCTCTCTGTTGCCCCTCTTGCAGATAAGTCTTTGAAGACAGTACGATTATCACACTACTTTTGCTACATCTCTTGTAATCATTCGAGTTTGTGGGTTCGAGACTGGGTTGTAGTTTGTAATGCCTACCTACGACCATAATAAGGCTTGAGGTAACTCTATCTAATTAAATTCGACTTAATTGTGAAAACCTGTGGACATTGTGTTTTAATATTCCACTTTTGAGGACTAGTGTTGAACAGTTATTAATATTTAGACATAATTGGACATATCATATAAAAATATAAACAAGAACACAACTAGTTCATAAGATAATTACAATTTTCATATTGTTCAATTTTTGAAGTTTTAACAAAACTTAACAAAATAATAAATAGAAATATTAGAGAATGGGAGTAATGTAGATGTTTATTTAATTTAATTTAATATAGCAACTCAAGTATTTTACACGAGTTGATGTATTTTCTCAGTAATATTGAATACTCCCTCATCAAGTATTTGGCTAGTACCCAAGTGTTTTCAATAAGTACCGGTCCAAGCTAGATACATATTTGATCCACTATGGCAACCATCAATCTGGAATTCGCTATGAACTTGCATTCTACTTCAGAATTTGACCCCAAAAATGGTTTTGAAAAAATAAATGATATCATATTTTGGATCTTACTTTCTCAATAAGCTCTCTTCGAAGAATTTTTCTCAATGTTGTATTAGGAAAAGCATTGATGAATGTCACCCTTCGTAATCTTTTGCAAGGCGCTACCTGCAAACAAATACAAAAATGAGTGTAAAAAAAAAAACAAAAAATCGTTTAGATCTTAACAATTGACCTATAGTGAAAACGGGTATATAGAACTAACTAGTTTCTTACCCATGCAATGCACAGGTGAGTTTCATGAATAGATAAAATATGCTAAATAGTTTACATGGTTTTCATAATGTAGAGAAAAAAAAAACCTTAAAAATTTGTATTAACAATGATAAAATTTTAAAATAATAATACTTCTCTTAAATAAATATCTTATTAAGACAAAATCTCGAAAACTTCTCTATATACAACATTAATTGTACAATTTTCAGACATGTTCTCATGATTTTCTAGCAAGATTTTTAATCCTTCTCTAGATCGCACTCTTGAAAAGCAACATATAATTGTCCATGTGTAAATACAGGTCTTTGAAGATATAATCCAACAGAAGAAAGTGTCTGCCTTAAGATTTATTAATTGTCATTGCAAATGACACAACAATAAGAAACTGTCTTCTCTGGAACATAACCGTAGCGTTTGATTGCTAGAATCATACTCATTCAGGGGTATCAACACAATTCCACCAACTTTGTTTCCTAAAAGAATTTGACATTAAATAAAATGTTTTCCCATTCTCCTTACTTGCAATCTTGTACCATTGCATAATCCATTTGATTGGTCTATATTCCTCAACAACATTACAGGCACTCCAACCTTCAAATTCAGCTTATAAGGAGGAAGTCCAGAACAATTAATGGCATTTAAGATTTCTAGTGAAAAAGTCTCTAACTCACATTATGTATTTTCTTCTTCAACACAAACTGAATCAGAACTCAAATATGTGTTTTCCTCTCATGCAATTCTGCTCATCATGTAGCTTTTACTTGTGATACAACATCTAATGTAGGACAAAGGATGCTTCTTTCCTTAAAATATTTAGGATTTTCCATATTTTGTAACATATCAGATATGCAAAGTCAATTAATTCATCTAAACCATTTTTTGAATTTTTAATCAACATATCTTGAGGTATTTGAATTTCAGATTCCCATTCAATCCTATTCCTAGCAAGTCCATCTCCTACTTTCAATATCCATTCACTAAATTGTTTCAATTCAGCATGGTTAGTTGACTTGTGGATGAATAAAGTCTTATGTTTTTTGAAAGTCTTAACACTTGACAAAAAGACCACAAATATGAAGAATTAATGATTGTATTAGCAATATCTTGCCTTTATCCCCTAGGAATAACAGGTAATATTTGTCTAAAGTCACCTCTCAAAACAACTACCTTCCCACCAAAAGGCAATTCAAAATTGAAATTATCAAAAAATCTTAAGACATATTTCAAGCATCTATCCAATGCTTCAAAACACAACTTACTTACCATGGGGGCTTCATCCCATATAATTAATCTAGCTTTCTACAAAAGTTTAGCATAAGGGGTTCCCTGCTTAATGTTGCAGCAAGAATCTTCATTTATATTCAATGGAATTTTAAACCTTGAATGAGTAGTTCTTCCATTAGGAAGTAATAGTGAAGCTATGTCACTTGAAGCAACATTCAAACATATATGCCCTTTGGATCGAATAGCAACTGACAAAGTATTCCACACAAATGTTTTTCCAGTACCCCCACTACCATATAAAAAGAAAAAGCCTTCTTTATTAGCTTCAATAGCAGCCATTATTTTATCAAATGCATTTTTTGCTCATCAGTAATTGTCTTCAAAGAATTAATCAAATTTTGAGACAAAGTATTTCGATCAAAATTTAATTCTTCTGCAATCAACTTGTTTGAGAGATCTGAAACTGTGTTAGAAGAAGGTAATGGCATTGAAGGATAATCTCGCAAACTTCTTCCATTGCTTTGCATCATTTCTTCTATTTCTGCAAGAGCAACATTTTTTACCTCTTCATCACTTAAACAAAGATCTGCACATTGAAAATATTAAAATCAATTAAACTAAAAATAAAAATATTGTTGTACCATAAATAATTAAGCTTAAAAATAACCTTCTATGTCTAATAATCGCCTTTGTCTATATAGGATGTCATCTGAAAGTTCATGCCAACAACTTTCCCACACAAACCCAAGTCTTGAATTGTTAAATACAACTTTCTTAGGTAGAATCCTGAAGCCCATGAAAAAGCTTCCTTGATTGCATCAATGAATTCCTTGTCATCTTGTAACAATCCAAGTGCATAACATGCATCTTTAAAAGTATTATATGTGATACCATTTACAGTTCTAATGTCCTTAAAGCTCATACATCCTTTTGAATGTTCAATAAAAGCCTCAAATAATAATCATCTCCATTTCCATGAGGTACATGAGAAATTCTTCCAATTGCAAAACCTTGCTTTCTAGGGGCCAATCTTGAGGAATTAACTTTCCACACAAACTTTGTAGGAAATTCATTGTATGTCAAATTTCTTGCATTCGCATACAATTTATTAGCTTCCATCCAACCTTCAAACATTGTTTTTTTCATATCTTCCTTATACAAAACATTGTTAATGTTTTCTTCATCTCTAAAGACTATGGCTTGCTGATTAAGTAAATGAAAAGGTAGTCTAATGACTGGTGGCTCCTTCATTTGAATTTCAAATCCAAAAAGCCTCCATGTTGCTTCACATGCAGATATGTATCTACAATCATAATAATTTTGAATTTCAACCACTGAGTCGCGTTGAAATAAAGCAGCAGTTACTCTATCATTTCCCTTGTGGACATACTTGAATAAATATTTAATAGAACTTGTCTGACATGTGTATTCCACATTGATGTGACAGTCGTATTTCAAAAGAAGTCTTGAATTGTAAGGAACAATAAAAGTATTATTAATAAGAAAATTATTTTTCTCAAAGACTCTACCATCATCTCTTCTTCTATATCTTGGAAAACCTTCATCATCAATAACAGTCCTTGTCTTAAAAGATTTTGGATAATGTTTACTACATTTACCATTCTGCATACATGGAGAATTTATGTTATTATGTCCGCATGGACCATGTACCATAAATCTTTGAACTGCTTTAGACAGCTTAGGATTTGAATTTCTATCAGAAATCTCAGTAGAAATGAACTTATCAATGTCATCTTGAGATTTAGGCTTATGTTGAGGATGCATGAACAATAATATGTGTGCATGAGGTAGGCCACGTTTTTGAAACTCTATTGTGCAAACATTTGAGATTCAAAATAAGTTTGACATGTTACTAAAAATATAAGAACATAGCACATTAGAATAATATAATTAAAAAATAATATAAGAATCAAGCGTTTATATTCACTTACATGCCATAACTTTTCCAAAGATATGACCAGTTTTCAAATCTCGAATTAATTGATCCACCTTTATTTTGAATACCCTACATAAAACATCTAGACGATCTTGAGGAATTAATCCAACCTTTTGGACATATCTTTTAATTTTAGCCCATTCTGGATTACAAGTCATTGTAATAAAAAAACTTGGATATCCAAAGTATTTGCAAATAGAACATGCATCCTTACAATTATTGAACATATATCGTGGACCTCCAGTAAAAGAACTTGGAAGAATTATTCGTTGTCCAGTTACTGCAACATTAGTTTCTCCACGAACTAAGCAATCATGTAATCCTTTGTATTGATCAACCTTTAATCTAGGTTGATTGAAATGAACATACCATAATCTTTCTGATTCAACCATGGTATATGCATCAACTAAAAATTGTTGAAGTAACCTCCTTGACCTTAATAAAATTGGAGAATCAATATTCCTTTCTTGTATTCAGTATGAAAAAAATTCACGCATTGAAATTTTAGTCCTCTTCAAAGTTGACTTATGTCTAGAAGGGTCAGAAGTAGATATATCAAGATAAAATCCATCTTCCCCGTGTGGAAAAAGAAGGGGATATTGTAAACTGAGATATAAAGGATGCAGAGGATCTACACGCTGAAGCCTTTTGCTTTATGTCTCCAAAATAATATCCCTATCAACCAAATTTGCATCAATATCTCCAACTACCAAGACAGCTACCTCTGAAGCAGAGGGTAAATTATATGTCCTTCCATCAGTGTTTCTTTTACAAATCAATCTCAACTTAACATCAAAGCAATTTCCATGCATGAAACGATCTCTTGCATATCTAAACGACTTAGCAAGAACATTGTTCTGGTTAAGCATGTCTTTAGAGATGAAACAATTTCTACATCGATAGAAGAAACATTTTGATTCATTCTGCAAGAAAAAAAAAGATGGATGACTATCAAGAGTAAAACAACAAAAATTACAAATACTAAAATTAAATATAAAATAGAGTAAAAAATGATCACCTGATAGCATTTATCCTATTATCAATTTCATTTTCTGTATCGTATTTATACAGTTGTGCGAATTTAGGCTTTTCATTAGGAAGTGGCATGAGACTTCCAATTGAATGGTAATTTTGACCCCTGAGCAATAATATTGGAGGAGCAGTTCCATTATTAACCTGATGATCAACTTTCCAAGACATGGATGTAAAGGAAAACATTGCATTAAAAGCCCTAATATTTTTCAAGAAATGTTTGCTTCTTTCATCACGTTTGCAATGCAAGTCAATTAATAATTGAGGAAGAGATTGCAAAACAGACAATTTCACTTTTCCTTCTTCACAACAAAGTGAAAATTGAGGATTTCTTGAATTGTTTGTCCTTGACAACCTTTCATCTAACCACAACAAAGCTTTACAATATTGGCATTCAAAAGAAATATCTCCAATATCCCAAACATCTAAAAGATATGATAAAAAAATCATTAATGTTCATGCTTTTAAGGTAATTTTCCAAAAAAAATAAGTTGTGAACATTATTCAAACCTTCTTCACGTCCACTTTGAGGAGATAAAAATGTTTGGATTTTTTACGTATCTACATGTTAAAATATGACAATTATTTGTAAGGAGAAAAATTGAAATATGATAAATTTATTCAAGGGAGAAATTTGTTTACTTATTGACAGATGGAAACAATATACCTTGATTTGAGAAGTCTTCAAAATCTGATAATCCATCTACATCTTATTCTTCAAAATCCATCAAATCCATTTATGACTGTTTGATTTAAGATAAAAAAAACTTTAAGATGAATAAGTTAATGCATATGATTTAGTTAGAAAATAATACAGTTAAATATTGACCTTCATAATCGTCTAATAATTTATCCTCATGTTGAAAACATGCATCATCCTCAGGTTGCTGAAACATATTAAAAGGATTACGAATAACAGTCTCAATTACTCTTGAATCTTGTATCACGTGCTTGCCACTTTTTATTCGTACACTATAACAATATCCATTAAAAAAAGAAATTAATGCGATTGTTTAATGATAACTTTAAAGTATAATAATGTTGATCATTTTAATGACAACTATCATCACCTTTGTGTAAAGGAAATGGTGTCACAACTTGTATAAAGAGGAGTTGGATAAGAACTATTTGAATTAGAATCAATAGTTACATTGTTCTTCCTTGCAGTTGAATATCCTGTAATTAAGCATTCTTTTAGATTAATATTTGTATTAACATTGTTAACGTGTAAAAAAAAATACACTTTACCTAATGAAGACGGTTTTCCTCTAAGAGTAAACACTTTATTTTGTTTGCTGAGAGATATTTGTTGCAAATTATCTAAAAAAAAATCAGTGCAAATATTTTATACTAAACTAAAATTATAGTTACATACGTAATAAAAAAAATCTAAACAAAACAAAAAATAAACCTTCAGTATATTGACATGGCATTGTGTCATTCACTTGTAAATTTTGGGAAGGTGTTGCGTTCAATCTTTTATTGCAAATCACTTGTTTGCCTTCAGATTGAACATGAAAATTCAAAAATATTATAAATATAATGAGTAAATTAGTTGAGAATTATTATTTAAAAATTATGTTGGATAACCAAAACATCACATCTAAGAAAGACACACCTTTAAAAGAAAGTGATTGGGTTGAAATAGTATCAAAATGACATCTTTTCATTTGATGAGGTTGATTACCACTATCTGCATTAAAAATAGGGAAAATAAATATAAATTGGCAACATCAATATAAAAACAAAGATATTATTGAATGAAATATCATAACAAATGAAATAAATATAAAACAAACCTTGATAAAAAAATGTTTTCTTTTCCAACTGGTATTACCTTCCTCTTGTTTGTCTGCCCTTTATCTAAATCATTTGAAACCAAAAGAATGAAAACATTTGATGAAATCAAATATTGCAATAAGTGTAAGTTAGATTATTTATGAACAACTTGTATGAAAATACCTAAATATATGGATTTCAAAGGTTCCTTGCTTGAAATTTGACTATTTAAGATTGATACCATGCTTTTCCCAGTACTGTCATTAAAGGATGGATTGATAGAAATATTACTTCCACCAAGAGTTGCATTGCTTGCATTCAGACACTCAAATCTTCTCTTTCTTGTATTCAGAAGAATGATCTTTCTTTTATATCGTGCCAACTTCTATTGATATTTTTTTGTTTGATTCATTGTTGCTAAATAGAAGGATGAAGATTGAATGCTATATAAAAAAATAAAAAAATTGTGAATAACATTTAACACATAATCTATTAAAGTTACATCATGTGAATAATGTTTAAGATAATAAGTAACACTGGAATTTGTAGTAAGATTCTTCATAAAAAGTGGCACATCTAATAAGTAACATGAGGATTTGTAGTAAAATATTTTATGGACTATTGTATATAAAGGAAAAGATTTACACTTTTTTTCATTTTATTTTTCCTTTGAATACACTTCATATAAGAATTAATTTGAAAGTATTAAATTACAATATAAAAAGTATAAGACTTTTATTCTGGCATTTATAAATTATTCTAAAATTTTTTACTAAATTGATACAATTTTACAGATATTTTAATTAAAAAATTATTAATTATTCTCTCAGAATAAACTTTACATCAAAATAGATCTCTCTCAAGAATGAACTCACGATAAGCAATCTAATTGATGAATATTTCAAAAATCGAACAAAACATATAAGCAAGAATGAATAATAAATAACTTTCTATTAATAAAAAAATAAAATACATTTTTCTTACCTCTTATTAAAGCCCACAAAATGAATGAATGAAGCTGATTCTTTCTAACTTCAACCAACCTGAAAGAATAAAAGCATGTAATATTCTTATGTCATATTAAAGCCTAAAAATTGAATGAAGAAAATTAAAAAACATATTTTGAAACCGCAACATTGCTATGACGATCTCCTTTGTAAAATCCTTAAACAACAAACTCACAACATATAAATAGTGGTTATAAGAAAAGGATGACATTTAGGGGAAAAAAAAAAAAAACAATGAGAGAGTGTCTAAAAGAAACAATAAAGTATTCTAGCACCCATGAATTAAAAAAAAGTTACCTCTTTTTCATGGCTCACGTTTAATAAGTGTGAGAAACTATTAATGTGGTGATATAAATAATTTAAATATCCTATTTTGATAAAAAAAATTAAAATTCAATCAACTATATATATATTACGTATAATCAGAGTTATTTATGAATTCTTTTAATTATTGTATAATAGTTTAACCACCTTTAATGAACACGGACATCATGTGCATTATTCTAGACAATAATTAATAGTATTTAATCAACTTTAATCCATCTCATTTTTATAAAAAACAATTTTAGATAATTATGAGTAATTAAATATATATTATCACTTTCATTATATTTATATTTATTTCCTATTTTATGCCACCAAGTGCACCGATGAAGAGTATTAAAAAATCTTCATAATTATTTTTAATTAAAAACGTTAAATAATTTTATATTATTATATAATTAATAATTTGTTTTTTAATAAGAACTTCAAATTTTCTACCACCTGCACCTATGGTTAAAAGTAAGTCTGAAGTCAAATTAAACTTATTTATTAAATAAATAAATAAATAAATAAAGCTAATTTTGTTTTAAAAATCATTTCAATAAAAAATATTATATTTTAAGTAGTATTAGCATACGTTTATATTTAACAGATTTGTTAAATTGTATATTTATTGATTATTGATAAGAATATACATTTAATATTTTTTACTTACATGCTTGATCTACAGAATAAAGAATCATAGTAATATTTTTGTTTTTTCAAACTAATAAATATCCCTGTATATACGATACAAAATTGTACTGTGTTGGGCAAGACAAAACGAAATAATTCAAATACAGTTAAAAATTATAAATAATA
Source organism: Spatholobus suberectus (assembly GCA_004329165.1). Classification (NCBI taxonomy): domain Eukaryota; kingdom Viridiplantae; phylum Streptophyta; class Magnoliopsida; order Fabales; family Fabaceae; genus Spatholobus; species Spatholobus suberectus. The sequence goes on from CM014736.1 coordinate 9,942,664, forward strand.
AGGTTTTACGATTGCATTCTTTTATGGCTAATGGAACCCCCATAAATGAATGAAGAAGTGAAAACTTATATTGATGCACATCTTTTATAAACCGTAGAATGGGCTCAGCCCATATTGAAGTCAGATTATAAAAGAGGAAAAAAATAATAATAAGTGACTTGCGAACCCTAGAAGTGCTGAAGCAAACAAAATGAAACGGAGAAGAGGAGCGCATCCCCTGCGATGGCGGAACAGAGGCCGCCGAATGAACGCCATGCTTCAAAAGCAGTGAGAAGGCCATGGAAGAGGGGCTTGCTGCGACGGTGAGGAAGACGCGCGAAAGAGAAGTGAGGGAAGCAATAGCATGGAAGGAGAAGAAAAAAAAAACCAAAAAAGGAAGGAGGAGTCGAATGTGCCGACACATGCCACTATTTCTTTTAATTGATTTATTTTTTGTAGTCTTTGTTTTTATTCCCCTTTTATTTTTGCCTTTTTCGTTATTGATTTTTTGTTTTTTGGCTTTGTTTGTCTCTTCTCTTTCTGCTGATGAGTTTAGGTTAGAGGGGGCCTTAGTGTATCTCGGTTCAGCATTGGTTGAGCCCATGACTCGACAGCCATGGGTAACAATGATTCAACGACCATGGGTGGCGATAGCGAAGGATGTTGTTCACTCATTTTCTTTTATTTTTTTACTTCTTGATTTTTAATTTCACTATTTTTAGCTTCTGGATTTAGATATGTTTAATGCTTATATTTGTTCACATCCATTTGCAATGTCGCTTTCAATTCCTACTTGATAACTATGCATTATTTGCACTAACTCATGCATTTACAGGTAAACATGGATTTTGGAAGTATATAACTCACATAGTTAATCACACATCAAAAGAAGCAAACATGGTTAGACAGATACCTGATTAACTAATCGCATCTTGTGCCTCTTGTTTTGCCTAATTGTGCCTCTTGATCACTATTCTGATTGTGCCTTATTATGCCTCTGGTTCAATCACACCTCCGAAGAAGCAAACTAATCACACATCTTTGGTTTCTCTGATTGTGCCTCTTGTTTAATGTTTTTTTTTCGCACTTCACTAAATTTGTTGGTTTCTTTCTCTTTCTTTTTTTTTATCCAACTCCGAATTGTATTCTGATTTGATGAAAATTAATTAGGTGTACTTTTACAGTAAAGTTGGTGTACTTTAAGTGTGCTTTTGTATTTCTTTCATTTGAATTAGTTCCTTTTTCCGTAAATCTGTTGTAGTTTTTTTTTATTAGATGCATTCAGTGGTTTCAATTGTAGCCAAGATAAAGTTCATTATGTTTTTTGGTCGTGACTTATAATTAAGTTGGTTTTTGTGCTCTGATTTTGGTTTTGTTTCTTTAAAAGGGGGACATCAAAGGCAAACATGAAGTCCAGTAAAAGGGCCAAACGTGATTAAAAGGCTAAATGATTTGTAATGCATTTCTGGTTGGGAGTCTGATCTGCAGCAGAAATTGCCAAGCTATGACCTATATAGTCTATAGACGATCTTAAAATTAAATAGAAATAGATAATAGTAATAGAGGTAAGTAGAATGGGTGGGAAAAAAGTTCTCCAGAAGGTGCCACGTGTAAAGGGTAACCCAATCAACAACCTTCTTTTATATAATATATAGATGCATACATTAAGGCATTACAAGCTAACTCTTTACCAAACCAAGACTAATCTGTTGGAGGAGAATGAGCAGAAACCACACCCGGGACAAATAATTAGGGGTGGCCAAAATTATTCATTTATCCGTGATCCATCTAGTTCATTCATGTAAATTCAATTCAATCTATCCAGTTGTTAAAATAAAAAAACTTGGATCGGATGGGATGAATTAGGGGTGTTCATCGGTTTGAATCAATTCGACGAACTCGACAATCTAAATTGAACTAATTAAACCCGATATAGATCGGTTCGGGTATCGGGTTTGGAAATCCAAACTCGAATAAACCCGAACTGAACCAATTATGCTGGTGACTTTACACATTTTTTCTTATTTTCCTTGAATACCCTTTATTATTATTAGCAAATTTGAAACAGAGTCCCTCCTCCCACACGAACTCTCATCTCTCACACGAACTCTCGTCTCTCGAATCCTAACTGTGCTTGTGCTCTTTCGCCCCTCTTGTGCTCTTCTGCCCCAAGTTGCACCTCTCGAACACACACCGTCGTGCTTCATGCCATCACTGTCTGCTACGCCGACCAGCTCCTCCTCTTCATCTCGACTCACGCCAGTTTGTGGTCGCCTCGCCAGCTCTCGCCACCACCAAGTCGAGGTCGCCACCTCGCTGCCACTGCCAGTTCATGGTCGTCTCACCACCTTGTGTCATCGGCTGTTCGTGGACACTATTTGCGTGTTGTCACCCACCAACGAGGACGCTGTGAGCTTGTGGGTTCCTCTGTTCATCCTTTTTGGAATTGTTCCTTATTTGTTGTTCATTTATTTTTGTTGTTTGTGGAAATCTAATTGAAGCCTAACCAATTTAATTTGTTGTTGCAATCTTGTTTTTTTTTTTCAAACTGTGTGTGTAACTGTGTTTGTGTCTCTGAGTGAAATGCCAGTCTCTATGAAGTGTGAATTTGTGTCTCTGGACCCGATAGAACCGAACCAAACCAACCCGTTCTTGATTGGGTTGGTTTGGTTCGGATTGTGCGAAAAAAATTGACAAATCCGAACCAATTAAAAATGATTGGTTCTGATTCCTGCCCCCCACCCCCTCCCCCCAAATCCGAACCAAATCGACCCGTGAACACTCCTAGGATGAATCATATAATTAAATGGATGGACAACAATCTATCCTGTTTTATTTTCAAATCCAATGGATCATTTAATTAATAATCAATGGATTAAAATTAATCCAACTTAATTTTTTTCATATTTATTTTTTTAATACTCTCTATCTCCTTTCTCTCTCCTCTTTCTCCCTCTCTCTCTTTCTCTTCTCTCTCTCCCCTATTTGAATTGAAAAATAGGAAAATGCCAAAGAAGAAATATTCACTTTGCTCACATTAAACTACCGATTGAGCAACTTAATTAACTTAATATCAAAATGATTGTAAAGTAAAGAATAAAAATACACAGTTCAATTTTTTTTTAAAAAAATTAAACATCCAAAAGTAAAAAAAAGTTAGCCCCTAGTTGATAACACATGACAAAGACACATAAAACAAATAAATAATAAACATATAATGAAACTAAAAGAAGATACACATCAATTGTCGTTGACTACTGTAGTTTTGGAAACACGACTGAACACACCTTTTATATATAGTTTACAATTTATTTCATATGCACCCACCAAAAATCATGTTTTTAAAAAATTGAAAAAACAATCTAGTTCAACGTTGTTGAGGAATATAGATCCCAAGCATATACTAGCGTAAGATTGGAAATTTTAGTCTTTTAGTTTTTTTTTTTATTTTCATTTTCTATAAATTCTAAACTTAAATTTAAATAATTTTAAATTTTGATTGTGGATTGGATTTGAAAGAGGAGAGAGGCAAGAGCAAAGAGAGAATATTTTAAAAATAAAAACTATTTAGTTTTTAAAATATATTAATTTTGTGGATGGATTGGATATCCATCTATGAAAAAATTGTTAATAGATGGATTGCATTTTTTAAATAAATTTTTAATAGATCAAAATGAATTAATGTATTATGTTTATCCAATCCATTATAATTCAACTAAAAATTTATCTAATTCATCCATTTGCCACCCCTACAAATAATGCAACAGATACACATAGAACAAATGATGTAGACTCAAGCACCAGCACAGTGCAGCTAGATGCAGGTAGTAACAACATAGCAAATTCAGGCAACAAAGGTTCAACTTCAACAAATGATGCACAACAAAATGGCAAAAATGGACGGAGTGATTGTTATCAGAAACGAACTAGTCAATAACTCAGTTAAAGTAATAGGTCAAAGGGTTAATGGTCAATTGGTTAAATTAGATGAAATGCATATAATAAATTTATCGGATTGTATAATTTATTCTAAGTAAAAATGGAGTTAAATAATTTTATCAAAAATGATTGGTGTAATTTTTTATATTATATCAATTATCTTTAAATACATATATCAATCATTTTTAATGGAGTTGTTTAACCTTATTTTTAGTTGGAATAAGTTAGACAACCCTTTATTATCCCTGAATTGTTACATTTGTGGTTTACTGTAGTGGCGTTAATTTATTCTTAGAAACCAATAGGAATTCTTAGAAACCAGCAGGAATTGGGTTCGAATGTCACAAAATCACCTCTGCATTTTTGTTCAAGTAGCACGCAAACAACTCACGGACAATTCAAAACTCCTTAGAAGTCCCGTTCGAAAGCGTGCTTGTGTATATATTGGACTTCGTGGTACTTCTTTCTATTTTTTTTTTAGACATAATACATGTATAACAATTTATACATCATTTTTTGTGTCTATCTTTTTTTATTATTATGAAATGTAATAAATGAAATACAGGAAAGAGATAAATATAAAAAAATATTGTTGTATAAATTATTGTATGAATTTTTGTACAAATAACTTATCCTCTCGTAAACCTACTTTAATGATCATTTTTTTATTAAAATTTGTATGTTTTCTCCCTCCTAATTTGCTTTTAGGAGAATGATGACTATACAGTCATTTTTGTATAATAAAAAAAAGAAAGAGAGAAAAAAATTGTGATAAATAATATGATGTATAAAGAAGATAAAAATAAAGAGAAAAATAAATTTTTTTGGTTACAAATGAGAAAAATAAAATAAAAAGTAATAAAAATATTATACAAATATATAAATATTATTATTGTTTCCTTAAATAGGATGAACATACGGCATTTATTTAGATAGATGATTACTAAAATTGGTTCCAAGTCTTTCATGATTTGAGTGAATCACTCTCACCTTCTCTCTCTCTCTCTCTCTCTCTTAATCCCTTTCACTAGAAATTTCATACATAGGCGGCCGTGAGCATAAAACTTCTTAATGTTATATAGAAGGCCATTGTACATTTTGATGTGCCGATATGTTGCCTTTATCTGCATTTGCACCTGCACTTTGCACCTGCACTTTGCTTGGTTTCTCTGTAACATAAATAAGAGTGACCAAGCACAAGGTGCAGGTGCATTTGCAGGTGAATGCCATATTGGCTATGATTTAACTAAACTGAAGCTGTTTGTATATGGTCAGTGGCTAGTGTGGTTGCAGCTGCTTGTGCTTTCAAGTTTGGATTATAAAGGGTAAGATCATTGGCTCTTCTTTGGATTACACGGTCCCTTTTGCATCTTGAACTTCCGTCGGTCTCCCTCTTAATGTACTGCAACAATACTATTTATTGTGGCATATACACACACAGTTCTTATGCAGATCCAGATCTACATATGGAGGTGGAGTCGAATCCGTAACGTTAAAATTTAGACAAGGGTTACCAAGAAAAAATTAGAAAAAGGAGTCATATTAAAGTACCTGCTCAATATTATTTTTAATTTAATCATAGGGTCTGAAGGGGTTCCAGCCATCCAAAATGAATTATTCCCTTCTAAGCGTATTATTCTTATGAAAATGACACAAATTAAATAATTCTTATAACAACTTGTTTGCTATGCTTGATGAAAAGTGGTACTAGAACTCCCTTGGATATTTTCAGGAAAGAGAAATGATGGAACCATCAGTTGTTTTTCAGCCGAAGGTTTTGAATTGCTTGAAATGGACATCTGGTCAATTAACATGATCAAGTTTTGTCTCATCTTTTAGATTATTCCAGCTTCGGAATCTATACTTTTCCCTTCTTCTCAGCCCCATTTACTCCCTCTCCCGAATGGAAGAATATATAAAAGATTGATAAAAAGAGAGAAAACTTGTGAGAGAGCATATTATGCCCTAGTGCCAGTCAGTGATATAAAACAGACTGATATCATATGAGAATCCAATTTACATGTAGTAATTTGAACAGGCTTACGCATGAAACAAGGTGATATTGGTTAATTCTATTGGGCTTGACGATCTAAGAACAGTCATACACATAACTTCAGTTGGATAGCTTCTTTTGGGTTATGCTTGTAATTGAAACTCCTGCGTACAGTGACCCCAGTAAAATGCTTTCATATATAAACTGCTAGCAACTACTACTTAGCGCAGTATAGCAGAATCTAGAAGATCAGGAGGTAGAAAAGTCTAGAATCAAACTGCCATACAAAAGGCGGTGTAACTCAACTTTAAGATAAAGGCAGATATGATGCTTCAAAATCTGAACCAATCTACGTAGTCAGCACTGAAGTATATATATGCATTATGTAATAATTGTATATCCTTCTTTATCTAGTAAAAGGGTTACTTCTCCAGATTTCCATCTTTGCCATTAAGAATTTGTTACACTAGCCGAAATCACCACTAAATAATTATTTCTTTCTAACCCAAGGAGCCAGTACTTAATTAACTACTATATGTAGAAAGATGCACATGGTCAGTTGCTGAACTTTACTTAATTATTTTGGTTAAATATATGTATTCGTTCACTTTTGTTTACTTTGGTTGCGACGAGCTTCCACACAATGTGTGTGCCTGTTTATGTATTGTGGTTTACAACTTCTCTTAGTTCAAACCGCGCGCCATACAGAAGGCGGTGTAACTCAACTTTAAGATTTTTTTCTCAGTTCTCAACTTTAAGATAAAGGTGGATATGATGCTTCAAATCTGAACCAACCTGAGTAGTCAGTACTGAAGTGTGCATTGTTAAATATTTGTATATCCTTCTTTATTTAATAAAAGGGTTACTTCTCCAGATTTCTATATCTTCGCCATTAAGATTTTGTTACACTACTCGACTAAATCACCACTAAATAATTATTTCTTTCTGGTCCGAGCATGTTTTGCAGACAATTACATATTTTGAAGCTGTCTTTATATATTAACTTGAATACCTTCTTTGATCATGAGATGTTGCTATTTTAGACAATTGAAAAGAACTGATCGAAAACACATGAAAACCTAGCATGAATCTCAATATACATGGCTCAGTTTCGAAGTCTACAATTGGGGCCATGGACTTTAGATAATCGAGCATTTCTTTGTTATTCTCAATGAATAAATACGGCCAGGTGAATTCCTTATTCTTCATCCACACATACACACACAATATATATGGTATATTTGAATGGAGAATTTTGATAGAGGAATTTAATTTTCAAATGAATTTAAAATATCATATATTAAAATAATTTTTGAATATTAAATCCCAAAAAATTAAAATGGTGAAAAAATTATAGAATTATTTTATTCAAGTAAAACGAAAAAATTTCAAATAACACTTAAAATAAAAGAATTTCAAATAACATTTATAAGATTGGACCTCATTAGGTATGCCCAGGCCGGAACAAATAAGAATACAAATTACTCATAATCTTAAAACAAACTATTTTACCTACAGAGTACGTAAATTTCACGTAACAATATTAATACCCTACCAGTGGAGATTAGACATGTCATTCTCATGATACCATAATTAAGGACATACACTATATTATAGTTTCGCGTATCTTGCTGAAAAAGGAGACAACTTTTATTAAGATATGCATGGTTTGATAAAATATTTTTCTATTTTTTTAGATTATTTTTCATTTTATCTTTACCATACAAAGAAAAAATTACACAAAATGTGTTTGCTTTCCAGTTTACTTTATATTTTAAAAAAAATATATAGTTTACTTTAATTCTTATTTTCAATAGCTAAAACACCTTACTTCTTCACAAAATATTTTTGAGTAAATCAAGCATATAATTTGAACTTCGAAATATTGGTATGGTAAAATCTGCTTAGTGCCTCAAACAAATCTAAAATATCAAATCGATTAATTATTATATTTAAAAAATGGTGGGTTGTAGTTAAGGTTTACGGGTGGTTGGTAGTAGCAAATATAGAATGATTCAAATAGCATGTCATGGTTCGAATTTTGAAATATCACTTTGAGTTAGAGAAAAACTTTAACTACTTAGTTAATTACCATTTATGAATTGAAAGTGTTCACGTTTGTTTCAGAAAAAGAAAAATCAATTATTACTTGTTATTGAGTCTACTCTAATTAACTGTTTGACATATCATACATGTCCAAAAAATGCTCCCTTATACTATATACGAGCAATTCTATTTAGCAGGAAAGTTTTAAGTATGAAGGGATACAATTTTATTTAACATGGTGTGGCATAGTTGGCAAATAGCTTTGTCTCTTAAGCATGTGATCAGGTATCTAATTTCAATTTCCGGATCCGTGTGTATGGAAACATATTTAGTGGCCGTTAATTGAATCGATTGGCATGAGGAGAGATGTGTCTTCTCCTTTTTTATGGCGCTCATGACCAAATCTTGGTAGCTTCAACCAATTATTTAGAGTCATATATTGATCATTTGTTCTATATTGACCTTTTTATTTATTTTATTCTTTTATCATATGCTCACCAGTCACCACTTGTTTTGGTTCAATCGACAAATAACTGAGATGTATATGGAAAGTGGAAATCCGATCATGGTCACTAACACCTGCAGCAATTCTGGTCTTGGCGTTCTTTCCAAAGAGAGGAAGAAAGAAAACATAGTTATAAAAATCTTCTCCTCTTGATCAGTAGCAACTTATTGCAATGATTGTTCCGTGATAGTAATGCCCAGAACCAGGAGCCGACTTGGACACATTAGCCATTATTAATAGAAAAGAACAACATGATCATGAAAAAAGGCAAGACGATTGGCGTGAGAAAGAAAACAACTTTATGCCGATTCGGATGCTATTTTTTTTGTGTGGCCATGAGGAAAAAAGAAATAAAAAAACATGAAAGAAAATAAAAAAATAAAATTGAACCCTGCCAGATTTTAAACCAAGTTCTAGGCTCGAGTTTGTAATTATCGGATACCAAGCTCACAGGTATCAATCATGTCACAAGCTAAGGGCTAATTGGTCATACAGAGTGGACATAGATCCGGGTCAATCCCATGACCCAAACCAAACCAAAAGAAAAATTCATGTTGGTTCGGATCATCTATTTTGTTCAAATTTTAAAATTACAAACTCAAAAACATTGTTTTGATTATCGAATTTGGCATGTGCAATCCGAACATATACCATTTTTGATTTTTTTTAATTTTTTTATTGTGTAGTTTTATAATTTTGATTTTTGTGACTATTTATTAGTTTATTTCATTTTATTGTGATTTCCTTTTTTTCCTCTATTTTTTCCATTTTTTTATTATTTTATTAATTGACCTCATGACCAAATCCGAATCAAACAAATATGATTTAGGTTGGCTCAGTTTGGGTTGAAATTTCTTTTTTTAAAAATATAATCCAACCCAAACTGATTAGGCCTTACCAACAATATCCTCCTATATATAGACTCATTCACAATGAAAACATACAAAACACAATAACAAATTATGTCAAGCTTTGGGATCGACTTAATGTCTAAAACTCGACATTGACCAAAACATTTAACGTCCACTGTGGAACTCAATGAAACTCTTCCTAACTAGTAGCTACCACGATTTTCCTAAAAGCTTTTCAATCTCTAATTCCAGGAGAACAAAAATGCTCACACACAAATTATAGAGTTTAATTTGTAGAGATCAATATTTATCCAGAACTACCTATTAATGTTAAAAGTAGAAGATATAAAAGATTAGGAGGCCTGCTTCTTAAGAAATTATTAAGTAGTCTAGGACTACCAAGTGTCCATAGTCCTAATCAATATGTATATAATACATATTTAAATTTTACAATTTATGAAAAAAATTAATAATACTTAATTATATGTTAAGGGAAGATTAATGGGGATGATATTCTTTGGATGGTTGACTCATTGGCATATGCACCAACACCCTATAATGCAAGTTCTTATTTTCCGACTCACCATTTCAATAACCAAGACCGAGAAGGTAACGTACATGAATTCAACAGTGTTGATTTTGACATTTGTCATAATAATTTGGTATATACATATCATTCTCCATTTAAATTATATTCTTTTTACTTTTATTTAACATCAGCATATGCTACTCCTCAGGTGAATTTTGGGGAGAAAATTACAAAAAACACCCCAAACTTGGGACGGAATCAAACTAACCTGTAAATACTCCTAAAAATGTGGCACAAAAATTAGGGACAGAAAAATGCTAATACACTATAATACTTTTTTCAACACTATCCTGTTAAGTGAAATTCACATGAATCTCACTAAACATATGGATCCTATTTTCGAACTAGTAAGTCTAACATAATTTCCAACTAATAAATAAATGACTATTAAAGAAAGAGTATGAGTGTTATTAACACTCTAATTAACTTATGTCGTATCCAGATAGAACAAAACGCAATCTGTGAAGCAGCCAAGCAAGCATGGCCCCAACCCATTCAAGGAATTGGGCCTCTGAGAGGACGGAATGGTCTTAATCATCTATCATATACATTATTAATTTATTTTGTGCGTATGTATATATAGGATTTGAATTTGTAGTACTAAAATAACAAGGATCATTGGTATTTAAACATAATTGGATATATCCATATAAAAATATGAACAATAACATAATTTGATAAGATAACTACAATTTTCACATTATTCAAATTTTGAAACTTTTACAAAACTTCACAAAGTATATAATAATAATAATAATAATAATAATAATAATAATCTATAACTATAATAAAGAAAATACTCTCTCTTTTTTCCTAAAGAAAGAATTTTTTGATATCTACTTTTTATTGAATTATTATTATATTCTTTAACTATTCTCTAAACTTCTCACTACACTCTTTTATTTTATTTTTATTTTTTTAGAAAATAAAGAGGGGCGCGAAACGCTTCTCTTTTTCCTAATAAATAATAATAATAATAATAATAAAGGGAATACCTATGCCTTTTTTTGGATATCAACAAGCCCAAGGTCCAAAAACAAAAAACTTAAACAACAATCATCATATGGGTTGGTGCCCCAGCTAAGTCTGTCACCATCAACTGCTCAATTTGAGCAGGGGGTGTTCAAAGAATATAGTCCTATCATCCAAATTACAAGCAAAATTGGCTAAATAATTTGCTTGTCTATCAATTTCTCTAAAAGAATGCTCAATCTTGATGTTCCACTCACTAGCAATAAGTTTCCTAATTTGAAGAACCAAGTTATAAGCCACCACAAAACCATTTTTGCCAAAATGAATAATTCTCACCACTGCTTTTGAGTCAGTGTGGACTTCAAGAGCTGTTATCCTTTCCTTAGCAGTAAGTTGCAAACCTTCCAGCACTCCCCAAAGCTCAATTATAAAAGCTGATGTTGTCCCAATGTTTTTGGCAAAACCTTTTATCCAGTTGCCTTTGTCATCTCTAATTATTCCGCCACAGCTAGCTTGACCCATCTCTCTTTTAGCAACCCAATCAATATTGAGTCTAGCCCAACCAGTCTTTGAAGGGATCCACTTGATAGCAAACAAAGTTCTACCCTTGTGAGACAAGTGAACCTAAGAGCATTTGGCTTTTTTGTAGTTATCCCAACATTGCAGAATGTATTCTGAGCTCCTTTTCCACAAGTCTTTGACTGCTACTATGGTACTCCTTCTTTAGGCACTTCCACATGAAATGATAAGCAGTGGCCCAAATGTCAACCTGTCCAGACTAGAGGCTCTTATCTTTTCAGACATATGTAGTTACACCCATCCCTAGAGGTTGCCTTCAAAAAACTTCTTGACTTTTTTGCTATTAATCAACTTGGCCCATATGCAAGAAGCTAAGGGACAAGCCCGGATGGTGTGTATTGCGGTTTCCTCTTTATCTCCACCATGATGATAATAGGGTGAATTCAATTGCCATTTGGCCTTGCACGAATTTGTGATTAGTTTATTGTGACAAAAAATCCAGATGAAACATCTGACTCTCTTTAGAACCTCCAATTTCTAGACTACATTCCATAGATGACTACCTGAGATAATGTGGAAATTATTTAATATATTGTATGCACTGGAGACTAAAAATTCACCTAACTTCTCCCCAATCTAGGTTCTCTTACTCGACCCATATTCAATGTTCGGAGGCAAGATAGGGAGAATGCGCTTGATAATATCACCATTCAAAAGATTTTCCAACAGGTCCAAGTTCCATTCTCCATCTCCATCACAAGATCACTTACCTAAAGGTCAGGAGCAACAGCCTGTTTAGATTTAAAAGTATCTTCCAGCTTGAGGTCAATGGCAATCCATCTATCTGGCCACACCTTAACATCATTCCAGTTATCCACGACCCAAAATTCAAAATCGTTGAGGCTAGGCTAGTATTTAGAGATCGCTTTCCAGAGTGCAGAGTCAAAGCTTCTACAAACGGGAAAAGGATCAAGGTTATGATTTCTCCTGTACTTCCCCAGCAAAACTTGACACCACAGTTTGATGTTATTACTTTTTGACCGCCATTCTAGTTTCATAAGGTAGAGTTGATTCATACTCTCCAAATTGTGTAAGCCCAATCCACCAAGCTACTTAAGTAGAACAACAGTCTCTCATTTTATGGCATGCACCTTTTTCTAATTCTAGGATCCCCCCGCCGCCCCCCCCCCCCCCCCCCCCCGAAATGAATCCCCTTTGGATTTTTTGCACTTCTCTCAAGATAGTTTTTGGGATAGCAACTGCCATCATGGGATATATCAGAATGGCTTGGATAACCGCTTTCGCCAAGGTGACATGCCCAGCAAAAGACAATTGGTAAGCCTTCTAACCAGTAAGCTTAGTGCGCACACTTTCAATAATATAGATGAAATCCTCCCTTATAAGAGCTTTACTAGACAACGATATGCCAAGGTATTTCCCTAGAGACTTGGTCATCTTAAACCCAGACATGTTTAAAAGTTGGTTTCGAGCCTCCTCGTCAACATTTCTAGGAAAAAAGATTCTCGATTTATCCTGGCTCACCAATTGCCCCGAGCTAAAGTAGAAATTGTCCAACACTTCCAAAACACACTTCATCTGACTTTGAAAAGCCACTCCAAATAGCAACAAATCATCAACAAACATAAGATGCGATATGAGAGGTCCAGCTCTTCCAATCCTCAAAGGTTGCCACGATTCTCTTTCAACTTCATGAAGGATCATGTGGGAAAGTTTTTCCATACACAGTACAAAGATGTATAATGACATAGGGGCACCCTGGCAAACTCCACACTGAGGCGACAAAAAGGAGTTCCTCTTAAAACTCATAATACATTCCATGATGAAATGAATCATGACTTTAGGAAAGCCCACTTCCAAGAGACTAATATGGACAAAAGACCACCCAAGCTTATCATAGGCTTTGGTGAGGTCAGCCTTGATGGCAAAGAAGCCTTTTTTGCCACGTGTGCGGCTCATGCTATGAGTTAGCTCTTGAGCAATAATGATATTCTCATGGATGTTTCTAGTGGGAATAAAGTCAATTTAAAGTAGGGAAACAATGTTTAGGAGGATCTCATTCAACCTATTGACAACAATTTTAGTCATGACTTTATATAAGGAGTTACACAAAGAAATAAGACGAAATTGTGTAATCACTTATGGTCTTGCCATCTCAAGAATGAGATATATGTTCGTATAGTTTATGTCATGGATTATGCGTAGGTGATCCCAAACAGCACGAGCAAAACTGCAGATGTCTTCACCCATAACGTCCCACACATTTTAGTATAAGCTAGCAAGGAAGCCGTCCAGTCCTAGTGCCTTCCAAGCCCCCATGCCAAAAAGAGCCTCTTTAACTTCGTCATTAGTGAAAGTCTAGCTTAATGCTGCTCTGGTTTCCTCAGTTAGACCAGGGAAGGTTAAAAAAGTTGGAGAGCCATCCTTGATATGTTTTTCTTCCATAAATAGGTTATGGTAAAAGGTCGTTGCCATGTTCTGAAGTTACTCCTCATCATCCACCCACTCTCCGTCTTCGTTATGAAGCATGAGAATCTTGTTATGTCTACATCTTGTTATGGTCTTTGTGTGATAATATCTGGTGTTCCTATCTCCATCTAGCATCCACTTAGTCCTAGATCGTTGAAACCACATGAGTTCTTCTTGATATAGAGTATTGTTAAGTTCAGCATAGAAATCCTTTTCTAGTTTACACAAAAAAGCTGTTGGACTGACCTTGGTAAAATCTTCTCCAGATACCCCCAATCCTAGCAAGAAGGCTCTTCTTCCCTCTACAGATGCTACCAAAAACAACATCATTCCACTCTGTCAATTTCTCCTTGAGCTAAAGAATATTCTGCAAGAGAAAAGTATCCTTCTGCCAATAATCCTACAACTTTCTCTTATAAGAATCATGAGTCATCCAAGCACTCTCAAATCTGAAGGTTTTAGGGATGGTTCTCCTATTTTTGCCATGCACTGTAAACAAGAATGGGGTGGTGATCTGAAAAGTCTACTCTAGGGAGGACTTGCATCACGGCTTCAGGGAACATTAGCCATCAACCTTCGTTATAGAGAGCTCTATCAAGCCTCTCGAAGATGCAGTCAAGACCTTGGAGGCAAAGTCCTCTCCAAGTGAATTTTGGGGCAATCGCCTCTAGGTCAATCAACTTGTTGTCATTAATTCTTTCCCAAAAAAAGCAGCATTTGCTTTGGGAAGCTTTGACTTCTCTAATCTTCTCCTCTTGTCTAGCAATATCGTTGAAATCTCTAGGTAATAACCAACCCATGACGGAAGAGTTTTAGGTAGAAATACTTCTCTAAAACTTTTATCTGAGAGCATCAATGGGGCTGGCAAACACCGAGTTGAAAAGCCAATCATCACCATCAATAAACTTGGCTTCCAAAGTTATGAATTGGAAATCAATAATGGTGGGCAAGAGCTTACCTCCTTATACTTCCAAGCCATAGTTATACCACTCGCAAATCCTCTATTTTTCCAGCCCACAAATCTCAAAAGTGTGTTTAAGGCTATCAAGATCCACTCTCAGCTCCATGGCAACAAAAATGTTAGGTTTGTAGCTATCACAATACTGCTTACAATAACACAAAAAAAACTGTATTTGTTGCCCCTCGACAGTTCCATAAAAAAATTCTATGATCCTGATCCATTAAAACCTAATCTATAAGCATAACACCCTCATGTTCTCATGCTTTATTCTATAGGGAGCACTCAACCATAGATTTCATATATGTATCTTGACTTGCTATAACTTCATCAACACCCTGATGGCACAAGCGGGCATTAATTAAGAAGGGTTGTTGTGGAGGTTAGTCTCCTAGAAGAAAATAGGCTATTAACATAAGTTCTGGGGGGCGCAAATTGTGGTGGAAAGTCCCCATGACCGAAGTGGTTTCCATTGGCACAACCACACTGCCTACATGCAGTTCTTTGGAGAAAAGTCTTGCATCTTGCATGAACTTGTCTTCTTGGTTAAAGATCTCTATTGTGTCTCCCTTTGGTGTCTTCATAAATTCACCTTGCTTTTTGACAACTTTGTTCATGCAATCTTGGATCTGTATGATTTTTGTCCCTTCACAATAATTTGGATGTGGCTGGCGTAGGGCTCAGGTTGGGCAGGCATGCATGCATTCCCTATATTACCTTCGCTTTTCTCCTCATAAATGCTTTCACCCTAGATGGGACCCACCCCTTCACTTGCTTTTTCCCCTTTCTTCTCTCTGTCTTGTTCCGTTGGATCCCTCTTTGTGACTACCTAATCTTGATCATCTCCTTCGATGGGCATTTCTTCACCATGTTCTTCGCGAAGAGTAGCAAACTTGGATTTGGTTCCATTTGTCATGTTCATTAGGCCTTCTTTTTCGATATTCCTCCTTAGTCTTCTTGCTTTCTTGACTATAGTCCAGGGACCTTCGCCTGTTCCCAAACCTTTGGCGCATTCTTAATTCACTTGCTCCTTTCCACTTTCACTCATCCCTGACCTATGCCAATTATGGACCTTCCTTTTTCTAGACAACCTTCCCCACAATGCCCAAAGCACCCGCACTCTATCTTGTAATAACATTCATTAAGTTCAAAGAGCACCAATAAGGGTTTTGATAAGTTGACCTCCACACAAAGTCTCATATACTTGCCCCATTCTTGCTCCAGGGTATTTCAATCAACTTTAACTATCTTCCCAATTCTGTCACCTATAGCAAACAAGACTTTAGCATCATAATATTCAATGGGTAAACCAAAAAATCTTTACCCACATGGCCACCTTCTTAATGGGCTCCGAAAGTGTGTCAAAGTTTGGTTTCCAGTCTCTAACGATCAAGTAGTGATCGTAGATCAACCACGGGCCTTCTGTCATTGCGTATTCTTTGTCTTCTTTGTGAAAGAACAGCACCAAGAAGAACTTTCTTCCTAGGTCTATCAATTGCAAAACACCTCTGCTGATCCACATTTGCTTCAAACGAGTCTCCAATGCCTTAAAACCTATAGCAAACAAGACTTTAGCATCATAATATTCAATGGGTAAACCAGAAAATCTTACCCATATGGCCACCCTCTCAATGGGCTCCGAAAGTGTGTCAAAGTTTAGTTTCCACTCTTTGACGATCAAGTAGTGATCGTAGATCAGCCATGGGCCTTTTGTCATTACGTATTCTTTGTCCTCTTTGTGAAAGAACAGCACCAAGAAGAACTCTGTTCCTAGGTCTATGGCCTTCAAATTCTTGCCTTTTCTTTATCCAAGAGGATAAAGAAAGGCCAGTCATGTCCCAATTTGCTCTCTACGACTTTGATCCCGTCATCTTCTTCCTGGTTCTCTACCTCACTCGAGTCGTTGCTTTCCTCCTCTAGTTCAGAGAGCTAGTCTTGGTGCTTCCTCCACAAGGTCTCCCCCGAGTATTATATCAACATAAGACATCAAACGAGCACTCACACGAGCACTTTCTCCAGTAAAACCTTGATTGCCTTCCTTAATCTTTTTCTTGCTTCTATCTACTTGATCCTGTTCCTCCGATGAGCGTTCTTGTCATCATCATTCCTTTTGCATAATTTGTGATTAAGGGTGATGAAATGCAAGGCTAATGCCAAAAATGTTTTGCTTCCTTTTGAAATCCCTATCTTTGCTATACATATTTTTTAAACTATTTTGTCCTTTAACTGATTTTGAAAACCACTCTTCAATCACAATAGTTATTATCAAAAATAACTCCTCAATCATTTACATCCCTTAACTTTTTTTAATTAAAAAAACTCAACTACATATATAACTAAATCTAACTCTAAATAATAAAAAATATCGATAAACAAGGCACGGAGTGCCTATTTTTCAAATAATAATAATAATAGAGAATGGGAGCAAAGTAAATGCTCATTTTATTTAATAGCAAATCAATTATTTTACATGAGTTTACTTTCTGAGTAATATTGAGTACTCCCTCATCAAGTATCGGCTGTTAGTATCTAATAAGTGTTTTCAGTAAGTACTGGTCCCAGTTAGATATACATATTTGATAGGGTACGGCGGCAACCGTCATTACCTTCAGCAACCGTCATATTTTGGATCTTACTTTCTCAATAAGCTCTCTTCGTAGAATTTTCCCTGATGCTGTTTTAGGAACAGCATTGATGAATGTCACCCTTCGTAATCTTTTGAAAGGCGCTACCTGCAAACAAATACAAAAATGAGTGTCAACAAAGGAAAATACACGGAAAATCGATTAGATGTTGAACTGTACTGAAAATGGGTATACAGAACTGAAGCTGCACTAAGGCATGCATTTTTCTATTTTTATTTTTTAAATCGCTGAACTATACTTTTAGAACCCCATTTAGTTTGCACAGTGTCTTCGCATGTAAAACATCTTATAATTTCATGAATGTAAGTCAGAGACCAAGGTTGTTCTTTATTTTTCTCTTACCTGATTAGCAATAAACTTTTGAACATCTTCCTCGGTCAGTGAACTATTGGGTGAACGAACAACATAGGCAACTGGAACCTCACCAGCTTCAGCATCGGGATATCTACAGAATGTAAGTAAGTCAACTATGATTTCGAATTATTAATAACATGAGTTGTATTTCTTCTGTACACATAATTAAATAATGATCATGTATGTGAAACTTACGGGATGACAACAGCATCAAGTATTTCAGGGTGAGAAACAAGAAGCCCTTCAAGTTCTGCTGGCGCAACCTAGTTAGAACGATGAGGCAAATAGCAAATAATTCAGTAGGGTGAAAACCCTTCACCAAAAATGTTCATCGCCAAAAATAACCATTAGGATTATAAACACAAATAATTACCCATGCAGACCAGCAAACACATTATGCACCATACCAAATTTCTACACTTGACTTTGATACAATTTGGGGTTTAGCCTATATAACTATATTTAGTGCACCAAACTCCCACAGTACCATATTATCTCTCTACTACTCAAGTAAAGAGGGATTTTGGTTGAGATTTCAGACGTGAAACCAGCATGAATTTTTGACATGCCAGACAAATTGTACATTCAACATTGACATGACATTTGGATTACATACCTGAAAACCTTTATACTTGATCAATTCCTTGATACGGTCAACAACAAAAAGTTGCCCTTCCTCATCAAAGTATCCAAGATCTCCTGTATGTACCCACCTTTTTTTATCTATAGTCAATCTTGTGGCTTGTGGATTGTTGTGATAACCTGAAATTTTTTGTAATAGCTTTATTACCCTATGGAATACAATTTAATGCCAAAGTGCATACGAAGTAAACTAAAGACCCTATGCAGAGTATAACACAGACATGTAAACTAAAACCATTGGTCCACATTTCCATACATCACAGCATAAATCTCCCTCTAGTAATAAGTTAGCATTAATCTTTTTCAAACACAAGCGGATTTTAAAAGTTAATTTCCCAACGACCAAACTAACTTA
Source organism: Spatholobus suberectus (assembly GCA_004329165.1). NCBI lineage: Eukaryota > Viridiplantae > Streptophyta > Magnoliopsida > Fabales > Fabaceae > Spatholobus > Spatholobus suberectus. Next base: position 9,961,498 of record CM014736.1, read on the forward strand.
AATTCATGGCCCTTTTTATGCTCTGTATACCAGCTCTACCATGGAAAGAACCAAATACTCCAAGAAAAAAATTCATTCAATTAACGAATATAACTACACGAATCAGCAGATCCATAACATTTTTTTTAAGACAACATGGAAGCAACAGGAGAGCGAAGGAAGCAGCCAAAGCACTAAGCAGAGCTATTTCCCAATTCTCTGGAACTCAATTGATTTTGCTGATCAAATTGCTAACTTTTCACCCAAAGAGGAACAGTTTCTGTTGGCAACATCCATGAAACAGTTCAAACTTGTAATTAAACACAAATCTGTCATTATCATAGCATGAATGATCCAATATCTAGCATAAAGCATGTTGACCATCCAAGAAGAGTCTGAAGTACAATCCCAATTAGAAAGTCGGATAAAAACTTCAAGACTCATACCAGAATGATGCTCTCCACCACAGTTTAGAATGACATACAATGATACAAATTAGGGATCAGATGAAATTTGACTTAGCAAAAAATGATTTTTCATGCATGAAGCAGGAAATGATTTTTTGGACAACGGACCTTCAACTCAATTATTATCTCCAGGAGGAACAGTTGCTTCGGCTGAGAAGTAGTAAATTAATTCATGAAGTATTGATTAGAAATGTTAGAGCAGCATATGATGCATCTTTCAATAACTGCAAGTCCCTTTGTGCCACATTTCAATTTTCAAATAGCCTAACAAGAATACTATAACATGATGGTAGTCTGTTTGTAAACGACTTGAGTGTACATTTTAGAATCCAAACCGCTTCGTTTCCTTTTTATCAAATACAACTAACATGCGTAAAGTCATCACTGAACCAATTTTTGTTGCAATCTGTGCTGTTTTCTAGACAAGAAAGAGCCAGGGAAATGTACAATTGGATGTACTGGTACTAAAGCTAGACAAGTTGAATCAACTAAAAGCAGAACAGGCAGATTCAAGCATAGTATCAAACCAAATGCACTTCATAGATTTTTCTATTTTTCTCAGCTCCAGGTGCAGTAAAATGTGAAACTATTATGCTGCATTCTGAAACTTTCATTCAATCTCTTCCTCCACATCAGACAGCATATATCTTTTTTTAATCACTTTGTACCATAGAAACCACATAATATAATATAATAAACACTACATTGCAGTGCAGTGTATGGTGTACCTTGCATCATATTAGGACCCCGGACCCATATCTCCCCCAACTGTCCAGGAGGGAGAGGCTTCAGCGTATCCACACTGACTATCTGAGCTTCCACTCCGGTAACAAGCATTCCTGCGGAGCCACTATGCCGAATCCCCATCCTCGTATTCTCCACAGAAACAATCCCACAAGTTTCAGTCATACCATATCCCTGAAACCACAACAACAAAAACCAACACAAAAATCATACGTCAACTCCAAATCATCTAAGCTCTGTTTTGATAAACTTAATTCATTTTACCTACTTATTTTTTCTCTTATAAGTACTTACAATTAAGTTTATCCAAACAGAGCCTCGGCTAAAAACTACAATCTAAACCTCACCAAGGACAAACATGAAACATGAGCACACTTTTTAACATACTCCTACTAACACATACTCTATTATTAGTTGAAATTTAATAGAAACTACAAAATTATGAGAGAGTCACTAAATAAAATGTGAGATCCACATTTTTTTGTAATTTTTAAGAAATTTCAACCAACAGGAGTGGGCAAGAGTGTGTTCCAGAGAGAGTGTGTTCGAAAGAGTATGTCAGTGTTGCTAGCATTTCTCCATGAAACATTGGCTACCTGAGAAACAGTGGCGTGAGGGAAACGTCTAGCACACTCCTCCATCAACTCTTTCCCCAGAGGAGCAGCGCCAGAACCAATATGCTTCAACGACGAAAGATCATACTTATCAACCAAACTGTGTTTCGCTAAAGCAAGAAAAATAGGCGGCACAACCCACAAATGCGTCACCCTAAACCTCTCAATCGTCTTCAAAACCAGTTCAAACTCATACCTCTTCAGCGACACCACCGCGTTCCCCCTCTGAAGCTGCGCGTACGAAATCACCGCCAAACCAAACACATGAAACATGGGCAAAACGCACAGAAACACGCTGTGCATCTCCCCCGCCAAATCATCGTCCATCCCAATCATCAACGACGCCGCTACGAAGTTCCCGTGCGTGAGAACCACGCCCTTGCTCACGCCCGTGGTGCCGGAAGAGTACAGCAGCGCCGCCGTGTCGCTCTGTTTAACGTCAACATTCGGAAACTCGGTCGCCGACCCGGCGAGTTCGACCAGCACGTCGAAGCTCGTGGCCTTGGAGGGCGCGTGGGAGCGGAGGAAGACCGCGGGGAGGTTGAGGTGGTTGAGTTTGTCCCATAGTTCGGGGACGGTGACGACGAGTTTGGGGTTGGAGTCGGCGGCTTGTTTGGCGACTTCGGCGGCGGTGTAGGCGGGGTTGACGGTGGTGACGGCGGCGCCGAGGGAGACGGCGGCGAGGAAGCAGACGAGGTAGCGGATGTCGTTGGGGGCGAGGAAGAGGACGACGTCGTTTTTGGCGACGCCGAGGCGGAGGAGGCCGTGGGAGACTTTAACGGTTAGCGACTTTAACTGCGCGAAGGAAAGGGTTTCGGAGGAGTCGGCGTCGATGAGGGCGGGTTTGGAGGGAAAGGGAGCGACTCTGTTGAAGAGGTGGGAAACGAGGGAAAGGTTGGGGTTTTTGGGTAAAACGAGGGAAGGTCTAAGAGACCTGTATGTTCCGTCGGACCCATAACCGGATCTCTGCATTGGAATCTACGATACACGAAACACAATCCCTCACACCGATATAGTGGAAAAGAGAAAACTGTGATGATACTAACGGAGAACCCACTTTGTTTGCTCAGCTGCTTCTTCTCTACGCGGCAGAGGAAAAAGAAATATATCAAATGGAAGTACGTAAGAAATGAGTTAAAAGATGAAAAATAAACAAAAAATAATTTAAAATTTTAAGTTATTTAATAGAAAAAAAAGTAAATAAAAAAGAGTGACATTTTATCTGAGTAGAGTGATGGGGACACAACATTGAGACGGACAAGACACAAAAATCAAAGGGGTTTTCTATCGACATCATATTATGTTTAAGGGTTAAATATGAGAATCGGTACTTAACTTTTTACGAAATTTGTATATAATTTTAAATAAAATTTTGACCAATTTTAGTTTATATATTTTTTGTTAATATGTTTTGTTTCTGTTATTAAGTATTACCATTAAGTAGTAACGTGACTTATCACATGAATTACTAACCTGACATAACAATCAGGTATAAAAGTTTTGTGTAAATTATCTTTTTAGTTTTTTATCTTTTTACAAAATTTACTTTTACCCATTATTTAATTGAATAGAAATTGAGAAGAGAAAAGGAGAAAAAAAGAAGTGGGTAAGAAAAAGTAATTTTATGTTATTTATTTAAGGAAAGAAGTAGAGAAGAGAAAAAATATATATGTGATACCTACTAAAAAAAAACGTCTCCTTTGTTGGAGAGAAAAGAGAAAAAAGTGAGATAAAAAATTATAGAACCTACTTAAAATTATAATTCTAACCTTATTACTTCTTTCTATCTCACAATATATATATATATATATATATATATATATAATGGAGAGAAAATTCAATTTTTCTTTCTCTTTTACTTCTTTCATACTTCTTTCAATTAAAACACCTTAAAAATCTACTCACTATCTCTTCTCTCTTTTTTACATCTCTCTTCTCTACTTCTCTCTTTACCCAAACAAAGCATTAGTCTCTCAATAATTTTTTTGACCAATTTTAGTCCCTTAACTATTATCCATCATTGTTTTTAGTACCTCCCATCAAGTATGAACATTAAAAGGATGATGTAGCAGCAACGTGACTTGCTATGTGGACTACTAGTCTAATGTGGTAGTCACGTGATAAAATATTGCTAGTTCAAGATATTTTTTGATGGTTTTAAGGTGTTACAAATTTTTTGACATTGTAAAACAATCAAAAAAAAGGTTCATGGAGCAAGATTAAAAAAAAAGAATGCAAAAAAATGTAAGTAAGAAATGCAACTTATGAACCCTTCTAAACGCTTAATCTTTGAACTCTTTCAAACACCAATCCCTAACCTCACTTCTCAAACATATGCTAAACCCTCCCTCTCAATCTTGATCCCACAAAGCCTTTTTTGTTCTATGGGCAACACCATGCACAAAGGGAGGACATGGGGTGACAATGATGGCAAGAGAGTGAGGTGACGACGCCGAGTTCTAATGTCGTGAGAAAGAGAGATAAAAGCATCTAAACAAAAGGAGGTGGAGGCCATGCAACAAGGCCATTAGGGCAAGAAGAGACTATGCAAGGGAGAGGAAGGATTTTTTCGTTCACTAGAGATGACAATGACTCAACAATAGGGTTTGTTAAAGAAGAGAGCAAGCATATGAGGACGGAGGAGAACTATTGCACGAGAAAGGGAAAGAGTGAGAGAACACGAGATGGGGTGTTGGTAGTGGATATAAAACGATTATGGTGGTATTTTAGTGCTTGGGGTTTTGATTAATGGGTTTAGTGGTTTGTGATTTTGCTTATTCTTGCTAGTTTTGCTTACGGTGGGTTGTTGATTTTGTGTTTTAGATCATGGTTCAAAGGGTTGTTGATTTGTATATTGTGGGTTGTTGATTTTGCTTATTAAATCTCTTTTTTTTTTCAAGTTTTCAAACCCCTTTTTTGGTAATTGTACATTGCAAGAAATTTTTTAGCACCTTAGAACTATCAAAAATGTTTTGAACTAATAACATTATGCTACATGATTGTCACATCAAATCAGTAGTCCACATGATTGTCATATCGTCATTTAACAATTATAATTGATTAGAGAGACTAAAAATAATGACAAGCAATAATTGAAAGACTAAGGTCAAAATTATTGAGAAACTAAAAGTGAATTTTTGAAAAGATGAGAAACTAAAAAGATAATTTACACGAAACTTTTATATATGATTATCACGTCAAATTAGTAATTCACGCGTTGTCATTTAACAGTAATACTTAACAGCAAAGACTAAAAACGTTAACCAAAAAAAGCATAGAGACTAAAACTAATCAAAATTTTGTTTAGGAACTAAAACAAATTTCGTAAAAAGTTCAAGGCTGATTTTCATATTTAACCCTATGTTTAATATTTAATACCTTTTTTAACCAGTGCTGGCGTTGTCAATCATGTTCGGATGGATAACAATAAAAAAGGTGTTCGCTGATTAATCAATTAATTAATTGTGTTTCAATTATTTTTTATTATATTTGTGGTGCCTATTATTTGGAGAAAGGCGCGGAATCGTGGATGTCAACTGCTAGTCTGCTACCCTGCTAGAGTCGTCTCTACTGAGAAAAACGTATTTTTGTTTTGTAAATTATTTTATTGTTTCACATAATTTATTTCTATATATTTAACAAAAGTTTAATTACCTTTGGTTCCTATATTTGTATAAACTTTATCTTTTGATCTCTATACTTAAAAATAATTTGTTTTAGTCTCTATACATATATTTTTTATATTAATTTGGTTCCTGCCGTCAAGTGTATCTTAACTCTGTGAAATAAAGCTGTCACAAAATAAAAATTGACGGTGTAAAACAGTCACAAATTGACATTTTCTGACTTTTTTATTCAATTTATGGCAATTTAAAACAGTAGGGGCTAAACTGATATTGAAAGTGCATATATTAAGACTAAAACAGATTATTTTTAACTATAAGAACCAAAAGATAAAGTTTGCACAACTATAAAGTCTAAAAAGGTAATTAAACCTTTAACAAATGAATTTTATTTTTTTAATGGTCCTTTGATATAATGGGAAAAAAAAAGGAGGGAGGAGAGAAAAGTTTATATTTAAATTGAGAAGAAAAAAAAGAGAAAATTTCCTTACCAAATATACACGTCTGTTTGGAATGTTGGAAAGTAAATGAAAAAAGAGAAAAAAATTAAAATTTTAAATTGAAGGGAAAAAAAATAATAAAGAAAAAATTAATTTTTTTATTTTTAAAGGTCAATTTATCTCTCTCTCTCTCTCTATATATATATACACATTAACAAATAAGACAATGTTTTATACGTATATATAAAACAAAAAAAAATCCCTTTTAAAATAAAATAGATCTTAAAGTTCGTTTATTTTACCTTTAGAATTAGTCTCTTTTATTGTAATACTAGATTTTAAACTCGTGTCTTACACAGGTTTATTTAAATTATATATATTTTTGTATTTATATTTAGTATTTTTTTTAAATATATGTACATAAATAAAAGTATCATTTTTTGAAATATTTAGTATTATATGAAATATGATTACATTAAAATTGAGAAAGATGATTAATTATATTTTTAATTAAGCAAATATTGTTTTCAAAAATAATAAGCCTATTAAAATTTATTATGATTTGTTCTTTCTCCAAGTAATAATAGTGATACAATACTTATATGAAATGTATAAATTCAAAAAGAATGTAAATATAATAAATATGAACGTATAATATATAATTATTTAAAATTGAGTGTCTATTTTTGTTATTGTGAATATTATGTTAACATTACTTGATTTTTATGTGTTTATAATTAATAATTTTTCAATGGTGTAAAAATTAAAATTTATTTCGAATTTGTTGAAATATTGTGATTTTTATTAAATAGATATAGTCGTTAAGTATTTTAAAATTATATTTTAATCATTTTGAAAATATTAACTATAATTATGTAATATTGTTAAAGTTGAGTTGTTTAACCACCTTGTGACATAAATTGCACGCACCTGATCAATACAATGAGAGTTTTCTTTCATTATTATTATTCTTATCATTATTAGTAGTAGTAGTATTTGTTCTTTGATTTTAATTTCATTATACTTGCTACTTTTTAAAGTTATTTATCCATAAGAATTATTATATGTTTCAAAGTTTATATATGATAATTTAATTATTATAAGGATTATTTATCTATAAGAATTATTATTTATATGTATTACTAATTTTTTTAATATTATTACAAATTATTTTTCATATGTTACTATTTTCATTTCCCATTCTAGAATTCAAAAGACAACATTATTAATAATAATAACTTCACTATTATGCATACTCTACAACTGTTTTATATTTATGATATGTAATGGCTATTAATTATTTTCTAAGGTGTGAATTTATAAGAATTAAAAATCATAATGTCTTATAATTAAATACTATGAAAAAATTCTATTATTATTATTATTATAAAGTTCTAATTTTATGTTTTTATAATTAAATTTTTTGACTATATTTATTGTAAAAATAATAGATAATATGAAAAATACATATAAAATAATATATAATTTGATAGTGATACATACAATAATAGAATGCTTTTATTCTTATAATAAATATAATTTTCATTAAAAAACATAAAATTAATTATGTATTATACTTAATAAATATATAATAATTAATAATATAGAAAGAAAAAACTATTTATTTATATATTTACAAAAATACTACATTAATAACATTAAAAACTACATTAACTTTTTCCTTAAGTTTATTTTATTGTTTTAATTTTATTATTTTAATATATGTTTTATGAACAATAATAACTAAAGATACATTTCATTATTTATGAATTTTAATTAGTTAATTGATTATTTTTTTTTGTACTTGTTCTTATGATTTCTTTATTGGTAAATATTAATTCATATTTATGTAATATTTTTTCATATTTTTTTATCTTCTTAATTTATTTATAAATAATTAATTTTTTTATTAATTTATATGTTTTGATATTTTTATTCAACGACTAGATTTTGAAGTAACTTTGATGAAGTCTTGTCTAGATTAACATCGAAATTCAACTTCGTATTTAATATAATTAATAATTCAATTTAATACAATTTTGCAAAAGTCTCATATTGTAAAATTCAAATTCATATTTATTGAAAAAAAACTGCAAAAAACAATTTCAATGTTTTTATCAAATTAGAGTATTGCAAAAGTTAAAATTGGTAAGTCGTATAATGATTATCATCGATGCTATTACTAAAATATTTTTTCTTTTTATTTTTTAATTTACATATAAAATTAATTTAATAATTTTTTGATTTGATTCAAATTAAATTTATGATTAGTGTTAATAGTGCAAAAAATAGTATGTAAAATGAAATAAAATTCACAAAAATTGAGTTGAGTTTGATTATGTAAAAAAATTTACTAATTGGACAAAGTTTTTGGTTGCTTAAATATAAACATGTTTATCACTATCAAAAACTTGTTTCGCTCCTTATCACATGATTTATCTTCATCTAGTTGCAACTTGAAACAAAATGGTTACATTTCATATTTTTGGTCTCAAGATGCATTAGAATTTGCTATATATATTTTACCTAAATTTGTTGTTATTGTTTAACATCATAAAATTCTTAATCATGTATACTTCTCCTTCTTACAAGATTGTCTTGATCTTACATGCAATATTTCTCCTATAATAGCATGTACATATAATTACTCTAAACAAATAATATATAAAAAAATCAGCATAAAAGAATATATTAAGCAAAAGACTAATGAATCAATACTACAAAGTCACTTTAAATTGTTAGAAAAAAAAAAAAGTTGATCAATAAAATAAAGTTGTGCAATGTTATAACCAAAATGCTTACCAATCAAGCTTAAATAAGAAATAACGATAAGTAAACCACTAAAATAGAAAAAGAATTAGAGGTATAATGGTTAAAATTAGAGGAACCAAAATGCTTATTCTTGTAGTATTTTGCTCGAGCTTATATGAGATGCTATAATAGTAATTTTAATTAATAGCTATAAATAATATTAAATTTAAAAACAGTTTCCCTCTTTGTTTTAATATCATTAAGTATTAATTTAATATAATTAAATTCGTTAAATCTAATTAGATTAATGACTATGTATTTGTTAATACAATTAAATTTGTTAAATATATATAGGTCATTTAAATTTGATTAGATTTGATCAATGACTATTGTAAAATTCAAGTATTCATTAACGACTCACATTAGTTTTAGTCTATTTTTCATAGATATATAATCATTTTAAATTTAACTACATATTTATAAAATCACTACTTTTAATTATTATTGTTCATGAAATATATTTTAATAACTAAGCTAAAACATACTTTTTAATATAAGTAATGAAAAATATTTTCTAAAATTTTGACATATCTTTATCTCTCTCTTGCTCGAGCGGGTAGAACCACTGTAGACAACATAGCTCTCCCTTCGAGGATTTCATGTAACTACATACCTAGGACTTGAACTCGAGACCACTGTTTAAGCTAAAATAACCCTGCCAGTTAATCTACACACTCGGTGGTTTGCATTTAATAGGTTATATTAGTCATTTGAAATTTCACAAATTAAATTCATTTATAAAAAAGTTATTTTGAGTAGGTGGGTTTTGAGAATTAATTTTAAATGTTAATTACGCTATTTAATTAGGTCATTAAAAGTCACTATTGTTTTTAACTCATCGTCTTTTTCATTTACTGTAACATCACTTTATATTCCAATATTTCTCCTTCATTCTTTTTCATATTAGTTCAAATCCTTCAAATATCCTCCTTTTTTTTTTATTAAAACCTCATTATCTTGGGGTTTGAGAACATTGTGCTTCTAATCCTGCGTCATTTTGCACAACATTTGAACTTTTACTGAGAGCGATAAAGCTGAGAATGGGGTTAGCCAAATTAGAAGATTTATAATAAATTGGTGTGAGACGATCCTATACTCATTTCTTCATTTCTTTTCAAGTTAAAACCTAAACTTACAGTGTGTGATATTTTTTTTCCCATTCCTTCTTCTTGTTTTCTTTTTTTTTTTTGGCGTATAACATTAGTGTAAACTTTTCTTGGTTGAGGCTTGTGTGATGATGTTGGAATCAACAATAGAGTTCAAAGATGGTGGGTTTTCTACAATAGGTCATTGGGTTACGGTGCAAAGACATGATTATGGTTTCTGATAGCATTAACGAAAAAGGCAACATGGTGGTTTCACGTTGTTGTGGTGTTTTTTTTTTTATGTTTTCTCTTTTTACTCTTTCTCTAATTTTCTTATTCTCTTTTTTTTTCTTGATGTTTTTTCTGTGGTCTTTGGTTGCAATTTGTGGACATAAAGGATGGTTATGGCTCTAAGAAGGGAAAGAGAAGTGGTTGCATTTAATTGTTTTTTGTCAACAAAGTTTTTTTTTTTTTTTCTATTGGTTTTTTTTTTTCTTCTGATTAGGTGGTTCAAAGGCTTAATAATGGAAGAGACCACAAGTAGCAAAACTGGTATTGTCCAATCCAATTAACAATATTAATGTACTAAATTCCATGATGTCATTTTAAAAATAAAGGTTTTTGCTATATTTAACAATATAAATAGGTGACTTTTTTTTTCGTACATTCACTTACCATGGAGTCCTTAAGATAGACTCCTATATATAATGTAGGTTTTGTTAATAAATAATTTAAGATTTGTAATGATGAGCTGTATGAACTTATTTAGTCTTGCTGTAGTTGTTCCCAAATAAAATAGAGTGACAACAGTTACGAGAAACCTAATATATATTTTTTATTATAAAAGAAACCTAATATTCTACACTAAGGAACATTCAAAGATAGATAAGCCTATATATTTAGGAAAACAAGGTATTGTGTATTTACTTTAAACTAATTAAGTAATTTTTTTAGAGTTTAGTGGTCATGCACTGATAGTGTAAAATAGTTTTACATTATCATCTAATTACAAACCACTATTTATTGTAAGTTTGTTGAATTTTATAATAAATACTTTAAAAGTCATATTAATGGTGAATTCTGATTGGATGACAGTGTAAACTTTACATTGACAGTGCATGACCATTAAACTCATTTTTTTATCCATATTTTTTGTTCTTTTTTTTTTCTCATTCATCTTTTCCATAGAACCTCTCATCTAATTTTTGTCTACATACATTGCCTTTGGTGTTGTCTGCTTGCATGATGAGAAAATTGCATCTCATTTTTCAAAGAATGCTTTATTACTATCTTTTAATACTCTGATAAAGAAGAAGCATATTCATTTTTGGATTTTCAAGTATTTCATCAACGTAAGGTATGTGCATTACTTATACACCAATATTAATATAAACTTTTTAATGGATGTTTAAATGTTAAAGAATATATAGAATCCATTTACACATATTTGTTGATAGTAATAAAAGTATACTGTTATTTTATAATTTGTTTGTGCTATTGGAACAAGAATATCAAAGGGTGGATCCTATAGATATACGTGGCAGTAGATAACAGATGGTTATGAAGTCCATGTAGTCATATTTACACTTTGCCTAATCCTACAATTGCATTTCATTGGATTCTATTTTTAATTAAAATTCAATGATATCAAATTACATTTAAAAAAAATTAGGATTAAATAATTAAATTCAAATTTATTAATTTTGATTATGTAAAACTGTTACAAATGCTTAAAAAATAAAAGAAAGCATTTATAACAATAGTTGGGGTTAAATAATTTTACAATTGAGACAATAGTTGGGGTTAAATAATTAAATTCATATTGTTATTTTTAATTATGTAAAACTGTTACAAATACTTAAAAATTTAAAGAAAGCATTTATAACAATAGTTGGGGTTAAATAATTAAATTCAAATTTATTGATTTTAATAATGTAAAACTGTTAAAGATTTAAACTTTTAAAAATGTTATAAATACTTTATTGAAAATAAGAATAGTTGGGGTTAAATTAGTAATCTTAAAATTACGAATTTTAATTATTCAATAATTTTTATACATGCTTTCTTAAAATTTTAAACTTTTACAAAATTTTATAAGTGTTTTCTTGAAATTAGGAATGTAGGATTTCTTAAATGGTAAAAGCATTTATAGCACCATAGCATAATTCATGTATATGTGAAATGAATTATTCAAATAGTAGAAAGCCTTGACATTGTGGTGCTTTTTACACAAGCTATAAAAATGAAATTTGTTTTAATATAAATTTGTCTTCAGTATAAACTTTTTTTCTTACATCAATTTTATAAAAATTAATTAATAAATATGATTTTAAAAATAATTATGATATAATCGCTATTTTTTATTTTTTTTTACAATTAATTTCATTTTGTATGGATGAACATTGCTTATGAATCCTATTTGAACAAATCAATTATTATTGATGAAGTTATAGCTCAAGATGAAGTTAGAGTTCGCTCGGCATATAGCTTCTTGAAATGAAGCATAAGAGATAATAAAATCAAACATAGATGGATTTTATGGATGCATCTATAATGAAGAAACAAAGAGTATAAGTTTGCTATAAATTCCTCTATAGTGACTATTATAGGCGATATAGACCATAAAAAGGATCTATTATAAAAATTATAATTTTTGTACTTTTCTCTAATTTATTGTTGTATTAATTTTAAAATGAATATATATTTTTCCTTTACAGTGTCTTCTCATCCAAATTTATTAAAGGTTTTCTTTTTATCTATGTAAATTTGAATTTATTTTTACCTAATTAATTTAGATTCAATTACATTATAACATATTAAAATTAATCCATGTGTTTGTTTGTATCTTTTTCAAGTAAAATAAATTTGAACTCCAATTTGTTTGTGTTTTTATTAGTTTTTAATTCATTGTTATAATAATTAGATATAAATTCTTATATCTACATTTCTAATTTAAATTTATTTTTAAACTGACTTAGAAATTAGTTGTATTTTAATTAATTTTTAAATAAATTAGATAATCTATTAAGTACTTGAAAAAATAAAAGTCAATTATAGATGAATCATAATAAACATACAATAGATAATGTTATACTAATATATTATTATTAAATTAGTATAAAATATCTTGAAGATTTAACAGAATGAAATATAAATTGTCTAGTAAAAAAGAAAATATTATATTTAACAATTTTAACATTTATTATTAGTAATTATTCATATCAAATGAGCTATAAAATCATGTCCAAATGGTTAATTTAAGAAGTTATCTTTATGTTTTAATCTTTATTGTTCAAGTTTAAATTTAGTGGTTAAAAGTAGATTCACTTGATCATCTAACTCTCATATTAACAAGGTCTTCTCATTTGACACATCATTCTAATTTTCAAATAAAATTCTTGCGAAGTATGAATTTTGATTTTTAAATAATCAACAAAATTTTGCACGATAATTTTACCATTAAGCATTTCTACCATCAACAAACAACTAGATGCTAATCATTGTCTTTTTGATCTACAATATTTTCTTTAGTAAATAAACTAATTTAAAAACTAAAATAGAATTTTGCATGGGAGACAATTCATTATAGACCTATTTATCATTTTTTTCATGTGAATTTAATATTTAAAATCTTAATAAGTTTTAAGCAAATCATTACTTATGTTTTATTTATTATTTTCTCATCTAATTAATTTATAAAAGACTTTGTTTGAGTACAATGATAAAAATTTGTGCATTGCACAGTGATATCATTATTATTATTATTATTATTATTATTAATTATTAATAATTTTATCAGTAAGAAATGAATTAGGTGACTAATCTATGAGGTTGATAGGAATTTGTAGTAATTGATGGGTGTGATTCTTAATTGTCTTTACGTCCATATATCTTATAAAAAAAGTAGGCAATTATTGTGACACCTGTTCACATTAATTACAACATATATTAAGTTAATTAATTAATAAATTATTAAGTTAGGTTGATGAAAATATGAGTAAAATTTTCCCAATTTTATAATAAAAAAATCTAAAATTAATTTTTTTGAAAATGTTAGTAGATGTGAACGCCTAATTTTATCTAAGTAATTATAGCTTAAAATAAATAAATAAAATAATAATAATACTAATTGGGTTAAATATGTTAATATTTTATTCTTGTTGGACTAGAAGTGTCTTGTCCGTAACTAACTAAAAATTTTAATTTTCTTGTTGAATTAAAAGTTTTAAGCTCATGTTATATTCATAATAGTACTTCAAGAGTTCATCATCATTATAAAAAATAAATACAAAATACAGAATAACAATAACAAAGGAAGTAAAGAGTTGAGAAAAGAAACAGTCAAGGGAGTTAAACAATCCCATTTAAACCTTACATTAACCTATAAAAAAAATAGAGAAAGAGAAGGAAGAACAAAAGGCTGGATGAAGGTGAGGAATAGAAGGGGGGACAACTGTTTTGCTGTTAGAAAAGAGTTCTCGCTACTTTTGGAGGGGGATGATTTTTTCTCTTTCACTGTGTGCGTTTTTCTCATATTGCTGAGCTCTCTCCTTTTTGTTAAAAGCTACAGAGGTATAACCTCTTTTATCAATGTGCAATGAAACTTCTGGTTCATTTATTCTTTAATTGTGTAGTTCTCTGTTTCATATTTGTTTAATCTTTTGTTTATAATTTTCTATTGTCTGATTTTGCATTTGGTGATTTTACATTCTCTATTTGCTTCTCATATTCGAGCACTACATATTCATACATCGACACATCTTCTACACAACTCTTTCGTCAATATCAACACTACACCATAAATTCATTTACACATCCTCTTTAATCAAGCTTCTTCACGTCTTGTTTAGTTACGAAAGTAAGTTTCTATATATTCAACACCCACACACAAAAATTGCAATTCCTGTTCTACAGTCACATTAAAATTAAATTCAAATCATATACATTCACATAACTGTATCTTGAATCAATAGCAATAGATTTTTCAAAAAATATATATATAAAATAATAGCATAAACTAATAAATAAAAAACGCGCACTCCCTCATCTGCGATGCCAATCCTGTGTCGCAAAACACGTGTCGATGCCGCTACGGACCTTCCTTCTTCGTCTCCGCCAGTAGACGAATCCACTGTAAGCCTCCTTCGCTCGGTCGTGTGGCCGTTGCGATGCCGCAGGGTTGTTGTTGCAGTGCGAATTTGCGCATCTTCCTCATCACCATCCTGCCTTTACCGTTTAGCATCTTTGTTGGAGTCGCAAGTGTTATGGTTGGCCTGCAAGGTGAACCACGTTTTATCCAGCAGTCACAGGGGTAGAGACATAGTGCAAGAAGCATAATCTGTTGTGCGAGGGTTCCTCTGAATTCATTTACTTCTTTGGGGCTGGATCTTGGGTGTTCAATTTCTTTTTCTGGGTAATTGGGCTGAGCCCAATTTTATTTATTTTTCTTTTTTACTCCCCCTTGATTTATTAATTTAGGTCCCATTTATTTAAAAACTAAAAAAGCCGAAAGCATAACCTTCAGTAGAATACTTTGTTATAATATTATAATATGATGAACACTTTTCTTTGCATCTTTTCGGTAAAGTTCTTTTGTATCGGGTATAACATTAAAAGTGAAACGTTACTGAGTAAGGCTATTAGCATTTAAAAAAATAATAATAAATAGTAATGAATAAATAAAAGCTGAATCCGTTTAAGATATATTACTTTATTTTTTTCTTTCTTAATATAAAAAAGGAATCTATTTAATATATGTTACTTTATTTTCTTAATAAAAGTTGAATTCATTTAATATACATTAACGTGACCAAAATCCCTTTATCGCTTTCAAATATTAACTAAATAAAAATAAGATCAATTAATGATTTGAAAATAATAAAAATGTAGATTTAGTGAATATTCATGTTGGGTCTAGGATTCATTTGAATATCACAAAATCTTTATATAAGTTTAATCAATAATTTGTTAATTGATATTTCTTTTTAATAAAAGTAAAATGTATAGGTTTAGTGAATATTCATGTTGGTTCTAAGATCCATTTGGATATCATAAAAGCTTTATCTAAGTTTAAATTTAATTAATAATTTGTTTTTTAATATAAGAATATATATGTAGTGATTTATCATGTTGGGTTTAGGACCTACTTGAATATCACGAAATCTTCTACAACTTTGTTTTGTAAGAGTATTTCGCATATGTTAGGCCGCCTATCGTTGTGGATAATATTCTATAACATTTAAGATTTAATGTTTTAATAATCCTTATAAAAATAATAACTAAAAATATATAAATAAAAAAATCAACCCGCACAATGAGTTTCTACCTAAAGAACTACGTGAGTCTAATTTTCTCATTGTACCGGATGATACGTAGGAGCAGGAGTCCATTCTTGTCAATCTCAAAAACAATAAAAATAAAATAGTTATAATAATAATCTTTTTTTTCAAAAAAAGTTTACAATAAAATTTAAATTAAAAATTTATAAAAATAGGAGTAATAATTTTATAAGTAAGAGGATAAGACAATTAATATTTTCACACTTTAAGTTAAAGGGTAATCATTCTTATAACGGATGTCGTAGGGTACTAACACCTTTCCTATGCGTAATTGACTCCCAAATCCAATCTTTGGTTCAAAACCATTTTTTAAGGTTTTTCCATGTTTTCCCTTAATAAACTATGGTGGGGACTCTTCTGATTTTTTTTTTTTTCGCCTTCCGGTCATGACCTTGGTTCCGATAGTAAAGAATATATATATCATGATTTCAAAGTACATGTCGTTTAGGAAAAAAAATAACTTAAAATAAAACAAAATAAAATGTACATCAAAAGATAAATACTACCTAACATAATCTATACATCAAAAATATCTTATACAAAGCAGTGTCAATATACCTTATCCCTCATACAAAAAGAAAATACTATAAACTAAGTCTACAAATCTTGTCCGTAAGGTGTCCTCTGACTAGTCCTCAGCATCACTAGCGTTTCCATTATCTTTAATAATTGCAATCAAACATACATGGAAGAAAAACAATGGAGTAAAGTGATTTGTTTGAAAATCACTTTCACATGTATGGTAGGAATTCTACCATAAAATATAGATAAAATACAATTGGTAATAGAAAGGAACCTAGGGTTTATTTTAAGTTGTATTAGACTATCCTTTACTTGGTATGGATCCATACTTCTGATTAATGAGTAATAGTTCTTAATAGAACCAGAAAGTGACTGGGAGTACATATACCTCTCAGCATCATCACATGGTACAGTCTTCATCATTATTGAGGAACAAAATAACAGTCAGGACATCATCTATAGAGGTATACTCTCACACCAATCCTAGAATGCTAAACAGTTGTCAGGTTATCAAGCTTGGTCAGGCAAATATCTCGGCTCATGGGCGCTACCCTGGAGATTGTGACCTTCACCATTCGATGCCTACTCCCAATACCTTCGCAAGTGAGTCTCTGCCTTTTATTCCTCAGTGTACCATACTTGTAACTTTCCTAGTAGGGTGTCATGCCACTGCATGTCACTTGCTTTACATTATTCACTAACTTATCAATTTCTAACTTCTTAAACAAAGGTTCTTCTCAGTCTCATTTAATTTGCGTACCAATAAAATCAATAATTCTACCTTATAATGCATAAATTGCACAATAGTAATTTAGTAATCATCAAAATTTTAACAGAATAATAATTTAATAATCATGAAATAATAACAACTTAGGAATCATAACTTAATTACTAAAATTTTGGCAAAATAATAGCTTAATAATCACGATTTAATTATCTAAATTTATGCAAAAATAACTAAATTTGAGCAGAATAACAACTTAGTAATTAAAATTTAATTATCAGAATTTGAGCAGAGTAACAACTTAATAATTATAATTTGATTATCTAAATTTGAATAAAGTAACAACTTAATATAAATTAAAGTTTAGCTTTAAACAAGAGAATATAACTAAACTTTATGCATTGAAAGATTTAGGGAAAAACTTTTCTTACCAACATGCAAAGTGACTCAAATTTAGAACCAACCTCACTCTCCTCATTACCTTAAAGATGGTTGATGAAGAGGAGAAAAGTTGATGAAAATACGGGTGCAAAGCTCCTAGGAAGAGAAATTTATTAGTCGATGAAAACGAGTTAAATTTTAGTATAAAAACAAAGTAAAAAATATTTTTTTAAAGAGAGAAACTCCTCATAGGAATTTCGGCCAGCCAAGGCAGGAGAGAGATGGTGAAAATTTGTTCAAATGTATAGGTATTTATAGAGGAGGAAGTAGGCTTAAGTGTCCACTTAATGACATCATCCATTATCTCATATTTTTTTTTATTTTTTTAAATAATTTTAAGAACACCGGACACATAGATAAAAATAGGCAGTGGATCATCTAGGAATAGGCTGGACATGTGTCCCATGACCTGTCCCAACTTTATCTATAGTTAAAATAGATGGTACTGATAAAATTGTCTAAACTTAAATAAATTAACTTTTAATATCAAAATAATATATTTAAATGTAAAACTGAACAAGTATATTATTTTTCATCAAAAATAAATTTCTAAAAATAAATTTTAAAATTTATTAATTATTTTCAAAATTTTACTGATTTATTTTGTATTCTGAAGATAAAAAATTCATATTAAGTCCATTTTAATTCAATAAATATCCAAATTTTTATGAAAATTCTAAAATTACATATTTTACCATTTTTAGATGTCAAACCAATCCTAACTTGGCTTATTAAACACTTAGGGACATTTTGGTCATTTTGTATCACAATTTCAGAAATTCCAAAAATTTCTAAAATTATGTTTTAATACATACAACATTATTATAAGTTTAAATTGATATTTTAATGTCAATTGAAACTTTTTCTTATGTCAGTTTTTAATGCTGAGAAATAAAGATAAAATTGTCTTTTCTAATTCCTCTAGGCTTCAGCTCGAAAAAATTATTAAAAATCACGATTAAATAGCTCTTGAAATTCTAAATTCAATCGTCTGGAATAGAATTTTAAAATTATTTCCTAGTTTTTTTAGAAATAAATCATCAAATATTTGAAAAATTAAAGTAGGGGTGTTACAATTATTTTAACAAAAATATTAATTTGTTATTTTTATTTTTAAGTTTAAATATAAATTATCTTTCAAAATAATAGAAAACAAGTTTCCCACACATAATATATTCATGCATCACATTAGATCAAATTTAATACAAATGAATATGATATCTTATATAAATTGTATTGACATCTAATCATTTAATTATGTGTTCTTAAATTTATATTGTTTCGTTCAATCACTTTATTTTGTTTTCAATATTTTTATGGGATGTTAAATTAATGGATTCCATAAAAATAGTATCAATGGAATAATCTAAGTTCTTTTAGTTAAATTTAACTTTCTTATTTTTGTTATATAATTTAATTCGTGTATGTTCTTGATTTCAAGAATACAATGTGGAATTCAACCTTATACCTGCATTGGAAAATAAGCACATTTAATTATTTTTTTAATGAATAGGTTCATATTTAATTGATATTTTATTATTTTATAATAATATAGTAAATTATGTTTCTTATTGTGAAATTTTTTTAACTAATTTTAGATTCATTTTCAACGATATAAGAAATTAACAAAATTGTTAATATACTTTTTTATGTATACAAAAAATATAAAACTTACATGTAGTGTCATATGTGTTTTTGGTATTGTTCTCCAATCATAATTAAATTTAACCTCAGTAATTCACGTAACAAAAGTTGTTATTAAAGGTCACCATTGATTACTGAGGTGAAACTTCAATTTTGCTTAGAAAAAAACACTAAAACCATCTATGAAATTATATCTAACTTTTGTCCTATAAAAATTACTCTTTCCACAATTCACCTGTGCATCGCACAAGTTAACACTCTAGTATGTTAAAAATAAATGTTACATGACACATTGAATGTTTGAAAAAAATTGAATGTGATATATTGAATGTTTGAAAATTATTTTAAAAACCTGACAAAGTATATTTTTTTGTTTTGAATAATAAACTAAACTAGTATTTTTATTTATGAGAGAAAATAGGTTATGCATCGACAGTGAAAAGTAGTTTGACACCCATCATGCAATCATAATCACCATGTATGGTAAATTTGTTAACTATGATGATAATCACGATAAAAGTCATACCAAAATTGATTTTCGATTGGTTGACAATGTAAAAGTTTTTACATTGACAATGCATAGTCATTAAACTTTTAATTTATACATTACATATAATAAATATTTTTATATAACTAAAATTTATAATAAATAAATATGTTATAATATATAAGTTATATTATAATTAAAAGTCATAATAATTAAATATTTTTAATACATAAATTACATTTTAGATTTATAGTTCACAAATTAAATTATGATATAAGATTGTTTTTAACTATGTACTAAAGACTTATATGTGTTGGACATATATCATTTATATCGTATTATATACAAAGACATTTCATTATTGTTATACTCATTTGTGTATAATAAATTCTGTAGAATAACAACTACAATTTTGTAGGACATAAGTGTATAATTTAATGAAGAAATTCTATTTAATGTTATTCTTAAAATTGTTTCTAGTTAAGAATTAATATTTGGAAAAAATTAATACATTAAGACCATTATGTTAGCAAACTAATTATCACGTCTCACAGATCATGAGTATGAGATATTAAGTCCACAATAAGCATATATTAGGAGTAATAATATACTGGACGACTGACCCACCTTTTGAATGTTAACGCACATAAAACCCTAAAATCTAGTTATATATATGACGGTAGATGTGGTAGATACACAAAAATAGAAATTAAGGTGTACAGGTCAACTTGGTCCGCATAGGCCTACAAATAAACAACTTGAGCTAGGATGACTAATAAAACAAATGGGTCAGTCTAATGGCTAGTCCACACTAGCCCATTATTGTCCTATGGGTTGTCAGGATAGCTCGTGGGCCCAAATAAAAAAAGAAAAGTTTTAAAAAACTAAAAAAAACATTGAATGTAATAACAATTAATAAATATCAAATTGTCTTAAGTGCCAACTAAATAACCACTAAATATCAAATATAAATCTTTCAATATTAGCATACAATTAACTAATTATTTTTTCCAAAAATATATATGTTAGGTGGGTTAAATGGGTTGGTTCACAAACTCACAGACCAAACATGTTTAACCTACAGTCTAAACATTTCAACCTGCATAGCTTGCATTTATAAGGGCTATCTCCCATGGTCCTCAAGCTTATATGGGTTACGAGTTAAATGGATTAACCCACATATCGCAGCCAAGGTACTTAGGTCTAATCATCACATCTCTTTGACTATTATAACACACTGTTTCCAATTAAGGGTGAGCATGACCCAACCTGGCCCACTGCCCCCCAGGTTGATTTTAATAGGTTTGGGTTTTGAAATTAAACCCGATGTATTTTGAGGACGAGTTCAGGTTATGCTTCAAATCGTTTCAATCTAGTTTGGTGGGATATATTTTCTTAAAAAGTATAAACTTTTTGAAATTTGTGTAATAATAATAAAACACTTTGATTTAATAGATAATATTTTGTATAATATGATATTATATTTATAATGATATTAGTTATTTCAATATATATATATATATATATATATATATATATATATATATATATATATTGTAAATACCTTAATTTAAGAAGTTAAAGAAAATTCATAAAAATAAAGATGAAAATGATAGATTGAAAGAGATAAGAAGTTAAAAAAAATGCTAAAAATATTCCCGTTGAAGAAAAACTCTTAAAAATGTTGTTATTTGAGATAATTATTCTAATTTTTATACATAGAGGATGATATATTTCCTAATATTTCTTCTTCATGTTATTTCGAGAGACAAACAAACATTAGGATTTGTTAACGTGTACTTACTTGTTTTTTTAGAAGGAGTATGTTAGCAAATTATAACTATGATTATCTTAAAATATACGTAAGGTACAACTTATTATCGCATTCTTTCTAAAAAACAAGTGAGAATTCATTGGTAAATCCTATGATCCTTATAGGATTTGCTAACGTACACCCACTTGTTTTATAGTTGGAGTATGTCAATAAGCTATAACTAAAGATTATCTAAAAATACACTAATGGTAAACTTGCTAACATACCCCAACTAAGAAACAAATGAGTACATATTAGTAAATCCATATATATATAGTAGGTGTATCTTAAGACACACTGTAATTATAGCTTGCTAACGTACTTCAACTAAAAAATAAGTGTGTGTATGTTAGTAAATGCTTGTGGGGTTTGCTAACATACACACACTTATTTTTTAGTTGAAGTACGTTAGCAAGCTATAATTATAGTGTGTCTTAAAATACACCTACTATATATATATATGTTAGCAAACCCCACAAGCATTTACTAATATACACACACACTTATTTTTTAGTTGGAGTATGTTAACAAATTACACCATAGGGGTATTTTAAGATACATTGTAGTTATAACTTGCTAACATACTTCAACTAAAAAACAAGTGTTTGTATGTTAGCAAATCCCATATATATATCACACTTATTTTTTAGTTAGAGTATGTTAGCAAGCTACACCATAGGTGTATTTTAAGATACATTGTAGTTATAACTTGCTAACGTACTTCAACTAAAAAACAAGTGTATGTACGTTAGCAAATCCCATATATATATATATATACATATATTGCATGAGAGTAAAAGAAATAAATATGGATCATAATTGTATACAGATTGTCAAAATTATTTTTTTAAAATTATATGATCACTTAAAAAGATATATAACTTTTTTAAAAAACTCATATAGTTTGTATATTTTAATTATTTATGATAAAATATGTTAATTAATATTTATTTTTTTCATTCTCATAAAAAAAAACTTTTTCACCTGACATTATCTTAGTCATTTTTTTTCTATGTTAAGGACTTAATGTGCGCTTTATCAAAAATAAAAAAAGCACTAATTGCATGTGCCTCAACTAACTAACATAAATGTCTATATATTTATTCGAATATCCATTCTAAATTCTTTTTTCAAGTGTGAATGTTTGTGGTTTTTGCAATGAAAATTCATCATATAAAATTTTACATCTATTAAACATGCATAAAAATTTTAGAACGAGCAATGAGATTTTTCTATTTGGGCCGTAGGTTTTGTAGATCAATGGGCCGTAGAAGTTCACACGTTACTTAAAGATATGGATAGGTCTGAAACTGGACCAAGAAAAAGGCCCGAAACAAGATCATATTACTTAAAGAGGTCATTACATTGGGTTAGCATTGAGAAGCTTAAATATGTTACCAAGTTGTAAATTTAAATATCATTGTAACGGTTGTCCAAGAAAAAGAAGAACAACAAGAAGATGAACCAGGCTCAAAATAACAGTTAAAAGGCCAAGCATAAAATACTTGTTGGAGACTTGAGAAGGATTCTTAAAGTGGAATGACTACACGATTTTTAACCGACAAGCTGAGTGTTGTTTAGGGATTGTTTGGTGGTTAAGTCGTTGAGATAGGATGATATAATTATTTTATTTTTTTTTAATCAATTATTTTTTGTATTGAAAATATATAATTACTTTATTCTATTACTTATCTTGTTCTGTTAGGTTAGTCTAATGCTTATATTGTAAAAAGAGTTGGGTTAAAAAATAATCGAATAAGAGAGTGTGTGTTGACGCCAAATCTTATCTATCTATTTACTTTATTTTATTATTTATCTTGTACTATTGAGTTAGTGTAATTCTTATTTCATGAAAAGAGTAGGGTTAAGAAATAACTGGATAGAAGTGTAAGTGTAAGTGTGTGTGTGTTAACACCAAATCCTATCCATTTATTTATTTTATTACATTACTTATCTTGTTCTGTTAGGTTAGTGTATTTCTTATCTTTCGAGAAGAGGAGTTAAGAAATAGTTGGATAAGAGTGTGTGTGTGTTGACACCAAATCCTATCCATCTATTTTTTATTTAATTCAAAGGTTAATATCAATCATAACATTTTATTTAATCCACCACTATCATTGCTGCCATCACTAACACCACTACTACCATTGTTTCCACCTGCCCACCATCATTATCGTCACTCCCGTCGATGGCGGCAATGGTGGTTGTGGTTGGTAACACAATAATGGCAATAATGTTGACAACGGTGATGGTAGTGGCAAGCAATGATAGTGGTGGTAGTAGTAATAGTAGTGAATTAAATAAAAGGTTGATATTGACATTAACCTTTAGATTAAATAAAAATAGATGGATAAAATTTAGTATCAAAATTTAAATTGGTTAAAAAAAAATTTAAATCGATTCTTAAACCGTTTTAAATACAAGCAATATAAAAAGTAAGGAGTTTTTAAAACGAATTTTCAACCAATTTAAAAAATTTAACTCGGTTGTTGAAAGAGTTTTAAAATCGACACATTGATTCTTTTTTTTGCTTATATTATTTTTGGTGAACTGTATGTATCAAAAGGTGCATGTATGACTCTTAAGGAAAAAAATGGAATCCTAATCAATTGACTTTATCGAGAAAGATTACTTTTTTTTAGGTCAAGAGGTTGATAGTGAAATATCGAATCAACTTATTAGTCCTATGGTATATCTCAGTATCAAGGACGATAATAAAGATTTGTATCTGTTTATAAATTTTCCGGGGGGGTGGGTAATACCCGGAATAGCAATTTATGATACTATGCAATTTGTACAACCAGATGTACAGACAGTATGTATGGGATTAGCTACTTAAACCGATGTACACTATCCTCGTCTATCTTTTTCCTCATCTTTCATAACTTCATCCCACCACTGCCTCAACTTTTTGAAACGCTCCTTCATCTTTTTCAGCCTTTGCAATCACACCACACACCCACAAGTAAAAAACAAAACCCATTATTCCAAACCCGAAAAAGATTAAAACTTTTCTTCACGTTTCAATTTCACAACCCTCCATATCACAAAATCAGGCGTGGCTGTTTCTGCAAACCTAGCGGACGAGATAGAGCCTTGTCCAACGAAGGAGTGAGCTCTGACACACTCTTCAAAAGCTCAGCGGCAGGGGTGGCAACTTAAAGCCTCGTGATGGCGTTGGCGGGTGGTAGGGTTAGGAGACGCAGCGGTAGAGGATGGGAAGGAGCGCCGCTTGTTGACGATGGGGTTGAGGTTAATAGGTGTGAACACCCAATTTTGTCGGGTAAATAAAAATAAAATATAAAAAAAAGAAATAAGAAATAAGAGAACTTTTGAAGAAAAAAGCTCTTCTTTTTTTATGATAAATACCATGGAAAGACAATGTCGTATTTTGAGTTATACTTGTCCGTTTGAGGTATTTTTTGCACCGTTGGAAAGCTTGTAGAAAAATCTACAACTCATCTCTCTATCTCAAAAACCAAAATCAACTTCTATCTTGATGAAAATCAACCCCGAAGTGAGTCATTTAATCATAAAAAAACTCAAGTCCCACATTACCTTCCCTTCACTTAAAAGTCCCACATTGGACAATCTACATTCATGCATCTTCTCCTTCCCCTATATAAAGAGGTGCCTACCAAGCAATGAGGGAGGCAAAAAAAAAAAATCCATTAATTATAGGCTTAATGCAAAGCATAGAGCCTATGAAAGTTTAATTTTTTTTATTATCTCTTTTATTTTTTCTCTCTTGAAGCTTTTACTAGAAGCTTGTGGTGGATTGTTTTGTGTTCACCACAAATTGTATCTTGAGGTAAATTTGCCTATCTTATCTTTTATATGTTTTATTTCCTCTCTTTTTTTGTCATTGTTATTTTGTTAAATTTTAATCTTTGTATGTCCTTTTTAAATTAGAAATATTTTATATTTAATTAATTTTTTTAGAAAGGATTAATTGGATGTGACATCTTTTTAATCCTAAGGTTTTAAGGCACAAGTTGTGACAACTTGATGTCTTTAAACTCCTCTCTAAAATTAAAAATGTTAAACTAAAATTAATTTGCTTCAATGGATTGACTTGGGTGTACACCTCTGTTGATTCTATTTTTAGGACATATAAGCGGTGACGGTTTAGAAATCCTAGAATTTAATAAACAAAATTAAAAAATAACAACACACAAATATTTTCTACAAAAGAACTACGTGAGTCTGATTCTCCATTGCACCGGGAGATACGTAGGAGCAGGAGCCCACTCTGTCAATCTCAAAAATAATAAAATTAAGATAAAATAAAAATATTTTTTTATAATAATAAAATTCTTCTTGCAACTATTTTAAGGTGAGATAAATATTTTAAAAGTCATTAATAATTTGCTTAATCAATTAGAGGTAACCGTCTTTACGACGGACGTTGTAGGATGCTAATACCTTCCCTACACGTAATTGACTCCCGAGCCTAAAATCTAGTTTCGTAAACCAATTTTTTTTTAGGTTCTTCCAATATTTTTCCTTAATAAATATTGGTGGCGACTCCCTGTTTTTAAAGCTCTTTTTCGCTGTCCCGTCGCGACCCCGGTTGCGACAACAAGAACGTGAGTGGCAGAGAAGTTGTAGAGTGAGGTCCTCTTGGTCGCCGAAGAGCTTCTCGCACTGGGTTCACCGGAGGAAGAAGAAGACGGCTGCGGTGATCGTTGCTTCATGGGGTTGTTCGCTGGGTTCGTTTCATGGGATGATTGGGTGTTGGTGTTTTGAGGCGGTGGAAATCAAATTTGCGATTATGGGCGTTTTGAGTCTAAATTTACTTCACCCACGAGGATATTGTGTTTTTCAAATTTCTTTTTAAATCAGTTGAACGTGTAACCAATTTAAAACATAATTTTTTAAATCGGTTATAACTATAATGATTTAAAAACTTGTTATAAAAATTGTTTTTTGTAGTAGTGAAACTTTTATTATGAGAGAGTGAGAAAAGTGAATCACGACTATTATTAGATCAAATCATGAAAAATTAAGATTAAAAGATAAAGTTATGTGACTTTTTTACGTAGTTATATGATCATTAAATAATTTTTATTAATCATTTATGTATAATCTATATTTATTTTTCTTATCCTTTCATACAAACACTTTTCTTATTTATACATAAAGTTTGAAGACTTTTATTATGAGAACATGAGAGGAAAGAATCTTGGTCGTATGATAAAATTGTAAAGAGCTAATATTAAATGACAAAGTTATATAACTTTTTAAATGGTCATATGATTATTAATTTTTTTTAATTCTAATCATCCATATATGATTTTATGGTCAAATTTATCTCTTTCACTATCTCACATAATCACTCCTTGCACTTGATGACTTGATACACCCATATATATATATATATATATATAGGAGACATATCTAGTGAGAGGACCATTTTTATATGAGAGTGAGATGAGCAAATCCAGGTTATATAATCATACATGAATGGCTAAGATTTAATGTCATGTGACTACTTAAAAAAGTTATGTGACTTTTTAAAAATCTCATGTGACTTGAGTGTCTTAATCTTGACTATTCATAATAAAATCTAATGGTCCAGTTTTATTCTTCTCACTCTCACATAAAAAAGACCCTCTCACTAGACATATTTACTGAGAGGAGTTAATTGACCATACAATACAACTATACATGAATAGTCAAGATTATTTTAATTAATTTCGATCTTATTTTTTCGTTTGAATTATACATTTGAAATTTGAATTCATTAAATGATTTATAAAAGGAATTTTATATTATGTGTGAATGATTATATGATGTGAAAGTATTAACCATATCTTATTAACTATTTTTAAAAATAAATATTAAATAAGTTTTATGAAAAAATAGGTTATGCACTGACAGTGTAAAGTAGTTTTATATTGTTATCTAATCATAAACTACTATTTATTGTAAATTTGTTGATTTTTATTATAAATACTTTAAAAGTCATATCGAAAGTGATTTTTAATTGGTTGACAGTATAAATTTTTTATACTGACAGTGCATGACCATTAAACTCAACTTTTATATTTTTAATATAATAAATATTTTTAATAAAACCTTTTTATTTTTAACTTTTTATTACGTGCCTATAGGCATATTACGAATAACGTCTTTGTTAAGTTTCACTCAAATGTTTTTGAAATATTGTCTTCTAATTCATTTTTAAACTAAAATGAGATAATGATTATCTTTTTTAACTTTTTCCATTCTTTACATGTAATTTTTTTTTCAAAGTGATAAAATTTCCTCTCTGTAAATGTTTTCTTTGGAGCATGAAGTACTGCGGTTTAATTTACTTACGAGTTACCCCTTGAGTCGTTTTAGCACCTTATACTTAAAAAATTAAAACAATGTTAAACATTTTATCTTTGCCCCACAAGATATTATATCAAAATAGCAACATGAGAATTTCTTTTGATTATATTAACTTTCGTCTGAAACCTACAGGCTACAGGTTGTGCATTATAGTTTTTGGTGTGCAATCTCATTATCTCAGCGCAGATCGTGTACGTGTCTTCTCCAGTATGTTAATCAAAAGAGTCAAGGTTTTGAGTCAACAAAAAAAAAAACAGGTTTTGATTCAACAAAAAAAAGAAGAAGGAGTCAAGGTTTTGAGAGGTGGGTCTTGAGAGGTGTAACCAGTCCCGAGAAAAATGATTATGAGAGGTGACAAGTTGAAACTCAAAAGGAACCTTTTGCTATCAGTGCAGGATCAAAGTCAATCCAACAGCAGCTCTTGATCCGTAAAAAGTTTCAGTTAAATGCTCATATTAGTGATAACTTAAAATGAATATATATTGGTCAAATGTTAATCAATACTAATTAAGAAATTAACAGTAACTTTTTTAATTAAAAATTGTTATTAATACATTTCACTGTAATTTTTAATACATCTAAAAATGATTTTATTAAAAAATTATTTATTAATTTCTTAATTAGTATTCCAAAGTCATTAATTAACAAGATTTCATATTTTATAATTTATAGGGAGTGATAACTTAACCCTGATATAATAGTCTAATAGATATCATTTTTTTATAATTAATCTATTTGTTTTATGCAAATTGGAATATTTATGGTCTGTTTGGGTAAACTTTTTTATAAATACTTATAGGAAAGGAAATAAGAAAAAAAATCAAATAAACTTTTTTATAAACTAAAATTAATTTATGCATAAACTAATTTATAGGAACTTTTTCATATTATTTTTTCCAAAAAATAATTTTTAACTTATATATAAATTAATCTTAACTTATGAATTTTTTTTTTTCTCTTATATAAATATTTATAGAGAAATTTATCTAAATGCACTCTTAATTAAGCTGACGAAGACGTTTCTGCAGGCAGCCTTTCAAAAAAAGAAAAAGAAAAGAAAAGAAAATCCGCAGGCTGTATGTGGTGTCCGTGAAAACAATTAAAGAGAACAAGCGACCTCAGTGATGCAGTCTTCTCTTTTTTGGGCACAACTACGCAAGCTTAGTAATGTGGTCGAACTTGTCGGCAAAAAAAATTCACAGTAACGGAAACAAATAAAAAGATTAATTAGCCAAATTGTTGGGGCTAGCTCTTTCATCTTTGCGTGTGAACGTAATCGACTTATTAGAATCAAAACACCTGATGCTTTCGTTTACATTATACTCAAACTTCTTTTTATTAATTTCCCATCAGTTTCATATAAGTGAAAAATTTTCCACGAACAACATGATAGAAACCGTCTAACGAATAGAATAACCACAAAATGATGACTATTCTATGGGTCGCAGACAATGGTCAAAATCAGAAACAGAAGCGTCCACCAGCTGGATGGTTAGGACCTAAAATTATAATTAAAATAGATTCTTAAGATATCAATCAGTTTAGAAACAAAAATACTAACTACATAATACATTTATATATTTGTTGGCAAAATCCTAATTATATAGGCTCTATCCGTTGATAATTGTTTTTTTTAATTATCAAATTAAATAAATTAATTTGAACAATTTTTAAATAATTGTTAGTTTCAATTCAAATAAATAAATTTAAGATATAATTATATTATATAGTATAAAAATAAATAAAATAAATTACGCATAAATAAATAATAAAAACAACAATCAAAATAAAATATTACAATATATGTAAATAACGGAGGTAATTATAATATTCAAAAATTACAATATATAAATAAAATAATAAAAGGGATGTTTTTAGTTTCTATACTTTTGGTCAAATGTGGTCAAATCCTGGTATTTTTATATTGATAAATTCGATTCTCAAATTTTAAAAATAATGTGGATTTAGTCTCTCTTTTTTAAGAATTCATCATTTTTTTTAAAGTTATGAAAGATAAAATCTACACATTTTTTAAAATTTGAGAACCAAATTCATCAACATAAAAAGTACAAGAACCTTGACCATGTTTGACCAAAAGTATAGGATTAAAAATACATTTTTTTGTAATAAAAACATTTAAGGATCTAAGTCTTCATTGTAATCCTCATCAAAGTGATCATCATTGTGATGAGGTGATGGTGATAACTATAGTTGTAGTACTATAGTTGTTCTTGCATGAACTATAATTAATATTAAGGTCCCATTTGGAAGAGTTTGTAAACAGCTTATTTGAACTTATCTTATGTTATAAGTGCTTGTAAGAGTATTTGTGAACGCTTGTAAAAATATTTTGTGACTAGTTCATAAGATGTTTTTAGCTTATATTTATAAACTCTTAAATATAGCTTATAGGAATAGTTTATATGGAGCTTATAAAAGGACCCATCTTTGAATTATGTCAAGACCAAACATATAGAGATTGTGTATTTTTTTTTATTTTTTTGTTTCTTTTTCCAAATTAAACATTTTATTTTTTTGCTTCACCCAAATTAATATAAATAATAAATTATACACAAAACATATTATAATTATTCATTGCTAGTAAATTTGTTTTTTTTATTTTTTATGCGTTTATTTCCTTTTTCACCAAAAAATATAATTTAATTAAATAAATTTATATTTCAATGTCTTGCTAGTAATTTTTTTTTATATATTTCCTTCTACAATGGTGTGTAGTAGTTGAATTTTTATAATGATTTATTATTTTTATATATTTATATTTATTTATACATGTGAATGGTGAATTTTTGAAGCTTTTATCAAGATTTTATGATATGTATGATTTTAATTTTAAAACTTTAATTAATATTTTAATCATGTTTTGATTATTAAATATTTTAATTTTTAAAATTATTGATAGATACGTGGTAATTTTTTTTTTTTGTGTGGGTGTGATATAATTTTTAAAAATTTATGATACTTAAATTTTTGTTTTTTTAGAATTAAAAATAGGTAAGTTGTGACTATTGATTTTTATTTTTAATATTTTTGTGATATATATAATGTTAGTATATTAATTATTTAGTTAGTTTTTAAAATTTTAATTTATTTTTGATCACGTTTTATTTTTTTAATTTTAAAAACGAGATAATGTCTTATATGTGCTTATGTAGCAATGCACCCAAACACTTTAAGATTGTGTAAATGCTTATCAACATGTATATCTAAAAGCAAATAGCTTATTAAATTTTAAGCACTTATAACATAAGCTCTTATATAAGAATAACTTATTGGAAAAGATCATAATTAAGCTGTTTTTTCAAACGGGCCTAAATGTTTAATTAATGGGTAAACTAAAATTACATAATTAAAATAGCAGAACATCTATGTCGCAAAAGAAAAGAAAATAAAGGAACAAAATACAAAAAATTGACAAAATAAAGAAACGAAAAATATAATTAAACCTAAACAATGAAAGAAGTAAAACAAAATGAAGCGCGAGGTGAATGTAAAAATGTGAATGTGAATACCATGTCATAAACTTCTGGTTCTGTTCTGTAATCTGTAATTCACTAGTTCTGTAAAGGCACTTCAGTACCGATTATTATATATACCAAAAAAATAGAAAAAAGTAATTATCGTATATGATAGTGCCACTGGCACACCTACTGGTGGTTATTTTCTTAAATAAAACGGCATTATTACGTCAACGTAACAAATTTAAATATTAATTAGTTTTTTAATATGTACACTATACAAAATAAATATTTATTTATATAATTAAAATTTATAATAAATAAATGTCTTTAATATAATATATAAATTATATTTTATATTTATAATAAATAATTTAAATTGCAATATAAGATTATTTTTAAGTATTGTAATATTTTTAAGAAAATACTAAAATTTAATTTAGATATAGATATGAAAGATGGTAAATTGAAAAGGATAAATAATTAAGAATATTAAGTATATAGATAAAGATAAAAGGAAGATAATTTGACATGGTTAAGAAAAATGTTTAAACTAGCTACAAATAGTGTGTGAAATATATATCTAAAAAAGAGAAAAAAATTATTGATAATATCTAGTTGAGAGAGTATAAAAATAGATTGTTTCATTATTAATTAATTGCACTTCTTGCGGGATGGATTACTCTGTCTTTATTTAAAAATTTTGAATTTAAATTATAAAGGAAATAGTTTTTAAAAATAATTTTTATTCTTTTCTGCATTTTCCTTATTAAATTATATTAAAAAATACATTATTGTTTATATTTATTTTCTTTCACCTGATCTAAATATACCGTTGTACCGGCCTCAGCGATTAATGTGCCATTTGTATAATAAGTAAAAGCGATTTGATCACAGTGAAATTTCACTCTCATTGTGTGTGTTTTTAGTTTTATGGTGAAAAGTGTTAGAATTGATTTTGTTTTTTGGTCAAATATGATTTTACCTTGTGTTTGGATGCAAGTCGCTGGGGGCTGCACTCGCGTCATTCTTGAAGCAACAATTTATTGCTTCTGCGTAATTTAGTGTGTGTTTAGGTAGGCGTTGGTAAAATTAATTTTGAATGAAATTGATTTTGTAAAATTGATTTTGCTTAAAATTGATTTTGAAATATTTTTTTTTATGTTTGAATGTTTTTACTCTAAAAACAAGTTAATAGTCAAATTTAGTATAAATTTTTTGATCCAATACAAAAACTACTTAAAGTTGCTTCAATCTAAAATCAATTTTAGAGTCAGAATCAATTTTCTAACGTGAAAACAAACATATAAATATTTATCTAAAATCACGTTAACTGGTATTTCAACGTGATTCTGAAGAATCAAACATGAAACCAAACATGCACTTAGTGAATTGGATGTGAATTTTAGGAAAATGTGGCTGAAAAAACCACCAAACCAAAGTAAAAATACAAATGTTTAGTTATTGTTGGATAAATTGATTTTGCTTCTAAATGTTGGTTTAATTAAAAGTGATAAAAAGTAGCTTTTACATTAAGTTAAAAAGTAGTTTTTAGTGTATAGTAGTAACAACAAAGTTTTGAACATAAGACTTTGTGCAAATTATTCCAACTCAAACCACTATGTTGATATAGTGGGTTTTATGTTATTTTATACTTATTAAATAGTTTAATAGTTAGTTTTTATTAAATCTTTTTAATTCAATATTAATCAAAACTAAATTTTCATCAATTTTTTAAAAAAAAACCTTTTCATCTCTTTTAGTTAGTTTTTTAGTTTTTAGTTAATTTTTCAATTTTCAGCTACTTATTTGTTAATTCTGTCACTTGTAAAAATTTCCAATTTATTTAACTAATTTAAAAATTTAACTAAATTAATTAATTTCGAATTTATTTTAATACCTTAAGAATTTTAATAATATTTTTTGAAACGCTGCTTATAAGAGTATTTCATCATGTCCGATCCACACGGCGAGGAAGAAAATCTACACGACGCAATATTCTCCAACTAATTGACGTATATATAATATATGTGTGTTTATTAGTTCAGACTTTTATATTTATCAACAATAGCATATGTTTCGCACAAACTTAATTATATCAAGGATTCAAGACAAGTTAGATGGCATTTGCCTTCTTAAAATAATTAGAAAAAACTGTAAATTAAAATGACTGAGATTGTGTTTAATAATTTATGTTATTCTTACACAGCTTGAATTGTCACACCTTCACACAAAACAACAAAATTCCGCCACCATCATACTCTTTCTCTTTTGGCCATCATTGCTTTTTTGTTATTAGTTTAAGATAATCGAGGTTTGTGGTAAACAATCTTCCATTTTGACTTCTGACCTTGCCAGTATACAAAAGATTCTTCATCCGGGTATTGCTATTTCTGACAAATCACACATTAGTTTAAAATCAATGATAGTGATACGGATGTTCGAGTTTACCACTTGAAATTTAATAACTGAGGTTTACAAATTCATAACTCAAAAAAGAGAAAAAAAAAAAATCTTATGAAAAGGGACAATCTCAGTATACAGCGAATATTAATTTTCCCATTAAACTAATCCACAAAACATAATAGCATATATCAATTAATTTACTTTCAAGTTCAGAAAGTTTATAATCAAAAGACTAATTGAAGAATGTTAGCAACACACTCTTAAATATACTCTTTTGATTACACTCTCTTTTTTAAGTTAAAATTTATTGAAAATTATAAAATTAGGAAAAAGAAATATTAAATAAGATGTGAAACCCACAAAATTTATGATTTTTAATAAATTTTAACTAATAAAAAAGTGTGTTAACGTTTCTCTAAGAAAAACAATGTATGTAAGTAGCCCCTGGATTTTTTAAGATGTGAATTTAGAGTTTTTATAAAATTTTTAATAAAAATTAAATATTTCAAATTTTAAAAGTAAAAATTATTCAATATTTTTAAATACATAATAAACACTAATAAATAATATTTTAAGACAATTCTTTTGAATTAAAAGCCTTGTTTTCTGGTATTGATATAACATTGATGTCTGATTGGAGGATTGCACTTGCACCGAGAGAATACTTACAAAAATCTAACATCATCGTCATCGAATCATCACTTCCTAGGGGATATACACAAAATATAAAGAAGCTTTTACCATGTACTGTCAAAATAAGAATTATCTCATTTCATTAAAGAACACAGAAATCCACAACCTCAAAGTCTTTTCTGAATCTTCCCCACTCCCATGCTTCTCACTGATCATATCTCTCTGATTTTACTTGCAGTCAGTCAAACATCAGTTGCACTCAGTTCAGTAGTTGTAGTACACGCCCTTCTCCTCCGTCTTGTTTTCATCAATACTGAAGTACCCATTATTACTATTATTACTGCTGATCAGTTGCTTAATAACCTCAAGATCATAATCCAGTGCTGTTTGCGTTTGAAAAAAGCACCCGTTTGGCTTCTCTGCCCATTGGTTCACATATTCTTCACCTCCATCATGATTGATGTTGCCTTGACCAAGCATAAATTTGTTCATGTGCTGATCTCCAAACATGAAATTCTGAAAACCCATTTCTTCTTGCTTGATCTCTCTGCCAAGGCTAACCTGGCTGCAGCTCCCATCAGAGGAACTGCAACTTGTTTCACTTCCAAACACAAGCATGGGACTGTCTGTGATGGGGAAATACTGCATGGGACTAACACTGACCAAGGGCTCTTGGTTTTGGTAAAAAGGGAGAGAGGTGGAGGTTGTTGTGCAGCTTGTGCTTGTGTTCGTGTAATTACTTGAAGGGACAGAAATTGGTTCAAGGCATGTGAAAGACACGGTTGGTGCTGGGATGCAATAATGAGAGTTGTTGGAGTAGTCTCTGTAGATTGAGGAGGGTAGTGAGTGAGAAGGAAATGATGATGGTGGGTTTTGTGGGGAGGATTGATAGGGTGCTATTCTTTGATGAGATGCAGGAAGCAACCCCATGAGTTTCCTCTTAAGCTTGGTGTTCCAATAGTTCTTGATATCATTGTCAGTCCTTCCTGGCAACTGAGCAGCTATAATTGACCACCTGAAATATCAGGAAAAAATGGACCAAAATTAAATTATAAATCAATGCCTTCATTTACCAAACATCTTTGAGTGCATGCTGTGGCTAGATCTAAAATTGACATCCATGTTGAAGACCAGCTTCCCAAATATAGACAGATTCTAGATAACCACAGAGTTTTCTCAAATGGTCAAATCCCTAGTTGTTGTGTTTTTTTTTTCCCCCTCTTCTACTTTTATTTTTGCCCATTTTAGATAAATAGACAGACTTCATGGACATTTCACAAGAGCAAGTATTTTGTGATTGAAGTTAATTAAAAGAAGGCAAAAAAGAATAATGTACATCTCAATATTCTGGATCTGGAGAATAATTAACTTTAGAATTTTTAAGTACAGTTAGTGGGTCTAGCTATGCATCTACAGTGCATAAAAATGGGTAGCAATAACTAGTACCTGCTTCCAATATTAGCATAAAGGCTGCAAATTATTCTGTCTTCCTCGTCGGAGAATTCCCCGTGCTTAATGTTAGGTCTAAGATAGTTAAGCCATCTCAATCTGCAACTTTTTCCACATCTCTTTAGGCCTATAATCATA